>SSNS01000264.1:0-608372 GCA_006937985.1 Aphyosemion australe | reverse complement strand
GAAATACAGCTTTACCCTTTTTATCAAATACTTAGATAATAAGGCCTTTCACTGTGCAAATCTTCCACAATGAGCTTATTTTTTGTCATAAAATATAATTGAGAGGTAGTTTCTTACTCAAATAATCAGAATAAATGCATTTTAGAACGCTACAATCATAAAAATAACCATAAAAGATGCTAAATACTCTTAATTGGAGCTAGCGTGGTCACCACATGGCTCTTCCCACATACACACACAAGGGGAACATGCGAGAACTAGCTTACCAAGACGAAGTTTTCTACAGGAGAAACCAGGACAGAAAGTGCTTCTCCGACAGCTCTCCAACTCTAAAAGGGATGTTTAATCAGTTTACATCACTACTACTAGGCTGTGTGTTAAGTTCTAACACCAGATATTCACATTTTCATACCTTTTCTTCATGAAAACAGGAGTTACTCTCCCTCCGTTTCACACAGTGCTTTTAACGATATAAAGTTATCTTGCTAAACCAGCAGATACAACTTCCGGTTTGGTTCTTTTCAAAATAAAGTTCCGGTTTTCAAAAATAAAACCAACATAACTTATACTTCCAAATTGAAAAGAAATAATAATCATACTATGAAAATAAAATAAATATTAACCCCTTTTTTCAGGCGGGTTACACAGACTTCCTGTTAGAAAAATACCTGCAAAATAGGCGTCACCTGGAGGACCGAGGGAGCGGCACTGAGGCAGTGATTGACAGCACCACCATCAACCACCCCACGTGGGCTCTCGGAGTTTCCCAGTCGAAAAAACTAGTCATTTACAAGCGCGTGCGCACTCGCGCGTGTACAGGAGCGCACAAACAAGCAAACCTAGCGCTCAGGAGAACAAGCAGACTCAGAAGCACCAGCAAGTTGGAGGATTTACTGTCCACCGCGATCACCAGAAAAAAAGGGGAGGAGGAGGTTTTTTTTCAAGGAGGCGAGCGGCTCCGAGCTCTAACGTGTCATATCTGCAGGTGAGTGGTTGCGCCAGGTGGAGGTGCGGCCGACTCAGCTGGAGTCCAGTGCAGCGCAGCCACGTAGTAAGGTAGACAACGTCACCGTGCGCTGCATCTCTACAGCAATCAGCTGGGGCTGATTCTAAATCAGTGTGGAGCAGAGTTTTGACCTGAAGGTGGAGATATAATTATGGTTTTTGCCTGTAATATTACATTTTAAGTAAGTTGCACTAAACTGCCAAAATAATGATTACACATGTCTACAGCACTATTAGATACTCATCTATACAGGTTATCAGCACAAAAAAGTTGATTTAGGTGTTACTCGTTCTTTAAAGGGAAACCTTTTAAAATTACAATAAAGCTATGTATTTAAAATAAAAAGTAGTCTTCTCACAATCAGGAGTCTGGCTTTCATCAAAGCTGTGGAACATCGGACCAGATCTTCGCCCTTGCAGAGTTGCTGAGGTCAGGGGAGTTAGGTTGTCGTGTTTTGTGGACTTGGAGAAGACTTATGACCAACCGTGTCTTCCAAAGTGTTGCAAGAGTGTTCTCTGCATGAGTTTAGATTGTTCCGTCTGCAGGTTTGACTCTATCAGAGCTGGTGCATGTCTCTGATCTGTTTGGGGTTTACATGGATCAGGATCTACAGGTTTGGTTGGGTACCAAAGCTTCTCATGTCTGCTAAAGTAAAAACCCTAACCCTTCTTGAGTGATAGGACAGCAAAAATGGATTTCTTCATGATGAGGGTTGGGTAATGAAGAAAAAGAAGAAAGGAGATTCTGAATACAAGCAGCTGAAAGGAGCTTCCTCTGTAGGGTGGCTATAGGCTCAGCTGTAGGCATGAGGTCAGGAAGGGAGGAGGAAATGAATGATTTTGCTTTTCTTCTCTTCTCTTGTTAAGGAGGACGTAGAGGAAAATCAATATGTGACCCTCAACCAATCTTCCTTCCAGTGTCCAGACATGAGCCCCTCTCCATCTGTCCCCTCTTCAGGTCTGTCCAGGTCACAGCACAAAAGATCCAACAACCCATCACACAGAAACTAGACTGACCTTCACTTTGTGTTTCCTGTCACCCGTTTGCTTTAGTTGAATTTGTGAAGGCGGCAGATATTAAAGTCATCGCTGCTTTGGGGGACTCCATTACAGTAGGTGTCACCATTACCAACTACACTGGTGATGGGGCTTTTATTATTGTGCATATTTACTTTGAGAAGATACACAAAATAAAATCCCAAATCATTAAATACCATGATGATAAAAGTGCAGTCATCTTAGCTAAAAAGAAAAGCACTAAGTTTATTTTTTCTTTTCAGACAGCCGTAGGTGCTAACGCCACTTCTGTACTCCACCTCCCGATAGAGTATCGCGACATGTCATGGAGGTGAGCTCAGTCATTCAGAAAATGAATTCTCATAACGCTTTAATAGTCAGAATATGGGGTGAAATTTGTAAAATCAGTCATAATTTAACAGCAATATTTTGGGTTATTTAGGCTGCCTATCATAAGAGAAAAAAATGGGAGTTCATTTTTCCAAGTCATATTTTCACCATGTTATTCATACATTTATAAATGTTAAAGTTCCCAAGTGAATATTTAGCTAGCAAGCTAAATATTTAATTAAGAGTTAAAAATTTATTTTACAAACTAAATATTTAGGTCAGACCTAAATATTTAGTTTGTAAAATAAATATTTAATTCACTGAGTAAATATTTAATTTACAAACTAAATATTTAGCTCCAAATTAAATATTTATTTTACAAACCAAATATTTAGGTCAGACCTAAATATTTAGTTTGTAAAATAAAAATTTAATGTACTGGGTAAATATTTAGTTTACAAACTAAATATTTAATTTGGAACTAAATATTTAATTTTCAAACTAAATATTTAGCTCCAAATTAAATATTTATTTTACAAATCAAATAGGTCAAACGTAAATATTTAGTTTGTAAAATAAATATTTAATTTACTAAGTAAATATTTAATTTACTAAGTAAATATTTAATTTACAAACTAAATATTTAGCTCCAAATTAGGGGCGATGGTGGCAGAGGAGTTAAGTGGTCGCCTTGCAATCGGAAGGTCGCAGGTTCGTGACCCACTCAGTTTGTCGCTGTCGTTGTGTCCTTAGGCAAGACACTTAACCCACCTTGCCTGTTGGTGGTGGTCGGAGGGACCGGTGGCGCCAGAGGCCCCGCCTCCGTCAGTGTGCCCCAGGGCAGCTGTCGCTACAATGTAGCTCATCCCCACCAGCGTGTGAATGGGTGAATGACTGATTGTGTTGTGAAGCGCCTTGGGGGGTTATAGAACCCTAAGAAGGCGCTATACAAATACAGGCCATTTACCATATTTACCATTTATTTTACAAACCAAATATTTAGGTCAGATCTAAATATTTAGTTTGTAAAATAAATATTTAATTTACTGAGTAAATATTTAATTTACAAACTAAATATTTAATTTGGAGCTTAATATTTAATTTACAAACTAAATATTTAGCTCCAAATGAAATATTTAGTTTGTAAAATAATTATTTACAAACCAAATCTTTAGGTCAGACCTAAATATTACTTTTTTTAAAATAAATATTTAACTCTAAATTAAATATTTAGCTTGCTAATTAAACATTTAGTTGGGAACTTTAACAGTTATAAATGTATGAATAACATGGTGAAAATATCACTTTGAAAAAATGAACTCCCATTTTTTCCTCTTATGATAGGCAGCCTAAATAACCCAAAATTTTGCTGTTAAATTATTACTGTCTGACTTTACAAATGGCACCCCATATCAGAAAACGTTTTTTGTAGACTAAGTAATGCTCCACTAGGGGGCACACGTACCATTGAATACAGCCAGCTTTTGGGAATCCTGTTAAAGCGGTAGAGCTCTTAAAAATAGACAAATCAAATAGGATAGTTTATGAATGCCTTGTTAGCTTCAATACCAGTCTCATTTTTCTGTCCACTTGAAGCATTGGAGGCTACGGGACATTGCATGATGTCATAACTTTACCAAGTAAGGTGTCCTTTTTTAAAAACATGCACATGAATTAAAATGACACTTCCTTCTCATGACCTAATTCTCATTGTCTTTTCTAGATATACTGAAGTTGTTTAACCCTAACCTTGTTGGTGCTTCTTCTGGAATAAACATTATCGGGATGCACGCTCACA
Source organism: Aphyosemion australe (assembly GCA_006937985.1). NCBI lineage: Eukaryota > Metazoa > Chordata > Actinopteri > Cyprinodontiformes > Nothobranchiidae > Aphyosemion > Aphyosemion australe. Next base: position 604,222 of record SSNS01000264.1, on the reverse strand, counting down.
TCAATAAAACAGGTTTTAATCTGGCTATGAGTGGACACAACACTTTGTAAGAGCTCGCCAGTAGAAACATTAATGAGTACCGGCTATGGCGAGGGAGATTTTAATCCTTGACTTTGTTTCCCCAGAAATCTCCCAGAGCAAACAAGAACTTTGATCGATACATTGAGAAGTAGTGAGGTAAATTTCCTTCTGGAATGTTCTAACAAATTTGTCCGTTATTTAGCCTCTGAACCATCTGTTCTCTGTGCTTCTTCAGAGTTTGAACTTTGAGGAGGACTGGAAGCTTCTAACTATCCTCATAGGCATGAATGACATCTGTGATTACTGCAAAGATAAGGTCTGTCTTCTAACCATTTCTACAAGAATATTCTCAAAATAAATCTTTACTTTTCTGCTTGTGATGATGAAACTTCTTTTTTGTTGTTTTTCTAGACTACATATTCAGTTGACAATTACGTTCACCATTTTACCGTTTCTCTGGAAATGCTGAAAAAGGAGGTAACAAAAAAAAATAATAATCAAAATTCTGCAAATGTACAACTGGAATTCACCGGAAGCTCCAATTCACCAGGTTCCCCGCATGATCGTCAATGTGGTTCATATTGCAACCATGAAGCCTCTGAGGGAAGTAAAGAGGCTATCTGTAGGGTGTTTGCTACAGCAGTGAGTCTGTTTGAGTCCACATTAACATTCATAAGACGTCTTAAGTCCCTGTGTCCCTAAAGACAATCTTGAAAGTAGCAGGATGTAGCCATGGTCAAGAGTTTTGACATCAATTGAAAACACAAAGTTTGCTGCAGCTGATTTTATGAGTATTTGCACAAGATTGCACCCAAACCAACCAACCATTTATCAAATTACCAAGAACCGAAAGGAGCAAGATTCAAATGATGCATCTAATGCTTGTACCTACAAGAGTGAGCTTTGCACAATCGTGCAGAGTTTTTTTTTTTTACGATGACGGCAGAGCTGCGATGGAGAAAAATAACAAAGATGGTGGCGGCTCAGGAACAGCTCTTGTTTCTGTTTCTGTTTCTTCTTCTTCTTCTTCTTCTTCTTCTTCTTCTTCTTCTTCTTCTTCTTCTTCTTCTTCTTCTTCTTCTTCTTCTTCTTCTTCTTCTTCTTCTTCTTCTTCTTCTTCTTCTTCTTCTTCTTCTTCTTCTTCTTCTTCTGTGTATGCAGATAGCCCTGTTTACTGATGTCCATGAATACATTATGTTATTCGTTGCTCTGATTGGTCATAACACTGTCCAATTGTGTGCGGAGACCGTTTGAAAGACAACTGTAGATTCCACCCTTACAATAGGTTGTCACCAGACTATAGGGGTGGGACTTGATTAAAAAAATAATCTAATTAATTAGAGGCTTTGTAATTAATTAATCTTCATTAATCGCATTTTAATCATTCAAGAAAATTTGCCCCGAAGGCAATTTTTTAAATTAAAAATAATGAGACAGAGAATCAAACAATAGTCATTGACATTATTATTGTAAACACAAGCTCTTTTAATTTCTAAAACAGTGCTTTTAAATTGTATTTCAATTCAAAACAGGAGAAAAAATACATATCTGTGTATTATCACTGGCAAAAATAGGACAGACCTAAAAGTACAATACTATTTTAAGTACATTTTGATAATGGTATTGTCTTTAAAATAATAATAATAATAATAATAATAATAATAATAATAATAATAGTAATAATAATGGGTTGATAGAATGTGTGTGCAATTTGTTTTGATCTAGCATCATTAGAGACAGAAATGAAGGCAAAAACACATGAAGAGGGATTTCTGATCACTCATTTGATTGTAGTTATAGTTGTGTTTGGAGCACATAGAAATGGTTTACATGGTCTTGTAGCCAAGGCTCTGAGCTTTCTTTAGAGGTGCAGCTTGACTATATTGATATTTAGGGCATGGATTTTGCTGCTAAACTTCAACATCCCCCAAGTGGGGGACCCTCAGGCTTAAAGGGTTAAATGCGTTAATTTTTTTAACGCGTTATTTTTTTCTAATTAATTAATCATAATTAACGCATTAAATTCCCACCCCTAATATTTACATATTAAGATGGCTATCAAACAAGGACTCTTTGCTTATTTTTGATAAAACCATTCAATTATTTCAAATCCATTACCCAAAGACCCAAAATCCTTGAAGCTGCAAACTTTGTGAAAACCACAACTTAAATTATTCTCAAGTGTTTTCTATAGGCTGGATGCATGTTTTTTAATCTTTAATGTTTTTTTTATAATGCATTATTAACACACTGTCTACCATATTGGCTGCTTCTTTATCTGTTTAAGGTCTTTTTGCGCCTGCCTGGTAGGACCAACATCTAAATCTTCTGAGCTGCAGGAATTAGTGAAGGTCAACCAGGAGTATCAGGTGCCAGTTTTCCTTTCTCTTCATGAAAGTGTTTATTAAAAACCCTGAAATGTATAAATCATTTGCATTTTGTCATTCCATCCATCCAATGCAGCGGTTTCATTCAAGATAACGTTGCAGAGGCAACTTGTGGACTGAATCTTTTTCATTGCAGATCATGTTCTTGAGTGATTATGTAAAGTATTCGTCCTTGGCGGAAAGTCAAGCTCATTCTGATGCTTATGTTGAGTGTGTGAGCTAAGTGGACCAGTGATGCCTTCAATGAAACGTTTCTGATTGCATTCTGACATGAAAAGCTGTTAGAAATGCAAACATCATGAAACACCGTTTTGACTTAACATTATTTGAAATATCTTTCATTTAACATATTAGAGCACAATAATGTAACACAGTTTAATTTTGCGATTTCATCTTTCTTAGATTATGTTTAATAGAATAAAAATGTCAATAATTCTCTGCAGAAAAGACTGGAGGAGCTGCTGCTGCACAGCAACCGTTTCTACAAGGAGGACTTTGCTGTTGTTCTGCAGCCCTTCATAAAGCATACAGACGCTCCACGCCTGCTGGTAATCTAATATGTTGCAAAAATGCAAAACAACCATATTGATGTGGCATGAGCGTCTGCTTTCAGGGGATGAATCAGTGTGAATCTTTGCACAGCGGGAACTGAATCACTGTGGTCCTTAGTGTAGCCTTTGGTGTTGTTTACCAAATGTTGACACAAGAAAATAAAACATGCAAGCTGCAACATATTTCATTGGTGAATCTAAAAAAAAAAAGCATGACTTGTGTCTCTGAACAGAACGGAAAGGTTGATATGACCTACTTCGCTCCTGACTGCTTCCACTTCACCAAGAAGGGGCAGGAGCAGTTGGCCAGAGGATTGTGGAACAACATGGTGAGCAGAGATTTATGGCGTTAAATCTAAAAGTTACAAACTGTTCAGAAGAATTTTCAGAGTAGAAGTGTGATGCAACACCCATAAAAGATTGAATCTGCTAGAATAATCTGATAGAAAAAGGCTCTAAAAGGGGAAAAAACCCAGTGATGCAATATGTTGACTGCTTATTTCTGTTCCAGTTCCAACCTGCTGGAGAAAAATCGATCGTGAGGAAATTCTCTGATCCCATAAATCTCATCTGTCCACCTGCTGTAAGTCTCATCATCACAGGTTCCATCAGGATAAAATGAAATCAGAAATCTATATCTTCGGTTTCAAAAAGAAGTTAACCTACGCTCGGGCATTAACGTCATGTTAATTTTGAGGTTTTAATGATTAAATTAAAACAAACCTCCTGGATTATTCTTAAAACCAGATTTAGGTGAGCAAGTTTGAATTGATTCCATAAAAACAGCCTCATTAAAATTTGTTTATTTTATCTCAGCTAAGAAAAGAAATGTTCAATTTACTTAACTGAGTTTTGTTAACGGGTTCCACTAAACCTAGATGCAACAAACAACAGCGTTTACCACTCTTTGCATTTAAGCATTTAAAAAATAACAGTTTAAATACATTTTTAAACCGCTGGTGAAAAAAACCTGGTATGGACACAACAGTTTTATCTAATTTTAGGCCAATTTCTATGCTTCCTTTCCTCTCCAAGTTATTGGAAAAGGTTGTTTTTATGCAACTGACTTCTTTCCTTGATGGGAACCAGATCTTTGAGGTTTTCCAATCAGGTTTTAAGTCCTGCCATAGTACTGAGACTGCACTGGTAAAGGTTTTTAATGACATCTTTCTGGCTACAGATTCTGGTGAAACCGTACTATTACTGCTGTTGGACCTGACTGCAGCTTTTGATACGGTGGACCACTCCATTTTGATGTCACGTTTGGAAGATTATGTTGGATTAAGAGGCGTTGCCCTGAGCTGGTTCAAATCATATTTGTCAGATAGTTCTGTGTCAGTGTTGGTGAATTTTGTTCCAAGGAGGCTCCCCTTAAATATGGTGTGCCCCAGGGCTCAGTGCTTGGTCCTCTACTGTTCTCTTTATATTTGCTTCCTCTGGGTGTTATTTTTAGGAAATATGGTCTGGCCTTTCATTGTTATGCGGACGATTGTCAAGTTTATGCTCCAGTTAGAGGGGTGGCGGGCATCCTACAGTGTCTGGAAGAGGTGAAAGTGTGGATGGCCTCTAATTTTTTGAGCATAAATGAGGGCAAGACCGAAATTATCTTTTTTAAACCTAGTGGGTTGTGTCTCCTTCCCTTTTGGATGAATTCTTGCCTTGTCCCAAAGATGTCATCTCTAATCTGGGGGTCAAGGTTGACTCAGAGCTGAAATTTGATAAGCAAATAAATGAGGTGGTAAAATCCTGCTTTTTCCAGTTAAGGAAGCTGGCTAAAGTTAAGTCCGTCCTAATGAAGAGAGACATGGAAGTTGGTTGTTCCGAAGGCAAGGTTGAGGCAGAGAGGTGATAGGTCTTTTGCTGTGGCGGCTCCGAGCCTGTGGAATCAGCTGCCTGGCAATATTAGGCAAGCCTCCTCGCTCGGAGTTTTTAAAACTCTCCTTAAGACGCACTTCTATGCACTCGCGTTTAACACGACCTGATTGTTGAACATCTGCGCTTGTTGTTAGTTTTTTTTCTTTTTAGGAAATTTATTTTTAATGTTTTATTGATGTTTGTTATATTTTTTATTGTACAGCACTTTGGTCGACAGTGTTGTGTAGAAAGTGCTATAGAAATAAAATTGGATTGGATTGGAATTAAAGCCCTAAATTATTATATTTTAATATAATTATTATAGTTTCCTGCTCATCCCAGTTTGTCTTGTGTCATCTGCAGGAACACCCGTACATCTACACCCGTCCGATGATAATCAGACCAGCACAGCCTCAACAATCCTGCGGAGTTTCATCCATGACCTACACCTCCGTGCTGCTGGTTTTCCATATAGCTGTTGCTTATCTTTTATTTATTTAACTTTATTTCCACTGCTCCATTTTACAAATGAATTTTCACTGCACTAATAGTGATAGATTCCAAATCTGAAAGTTTTATTTTTTTGCAAATTCCAGACTGAAGTAAGTTTAGCTTTGGGATTAACACACCAGAAAACTGCATTGATTTACAGCTTAAATATTTACATTTCAGCAGCTGTCGGGGATGGAAGTTTTTAAAAGGTTTGATATTTTTATATTAGAACAGAAAGAGACAATGTGTAGTTTTTACCGTTAATCTCTGGAAATATCCATTGAAATGTTGTTGAAAATGAATTAAATGATGCCCAGTTGTTGAAAAATATTGGCGGCTTTGTAACATATAACCATAAAAATCAAGTCTAAAACACATGGGAGCGTGTCTAAGGCCCAATCCCAATACTCGCACTTGCGCCCTTCAATTGCGCAATCCCGGATAGGGGTGCGAGTGCGTAGGGTGTCCCGATTCTCAAGTGCGGAAGGTGACCACGCCCCTTTTGCACCCTTAATCCGCACTTCGCCCAAGTTCGCATTGACGTGGACTTCGGGCAAGGGTATGACCCACAATCCATTGCTGCGTGGGAAGTTTGAGAAGAAGGCTCAAGTGCCTTTTCTGAAAACATGTATTTTCAAATGAAAGAAGTTCATTTTAAGACAATTAATGATATTTATTTATGCTCTGAATGTTTTAGACTAAGATTTAATGTGGACAGTAATGAATGTAAATTTTGGTTGTTTGAAAGTTGTTAATGAAGTTTTTTTTAAAAGTACCACAAACAGCGACCGGCATCCCAGCATGCATCACGGTAGATCCCAATCGGCGCACTTATGTATTACGCACTCGAAGCCTGAAGCTTGGTTTATGCTTGATGCATCTGCAAGGTCTGCACGGCTCCACGTGGCCAAATTACGTCATTTCAGCAACCACACCCCTCCGCACGGCCCAAATTTCCCGCACCGCGTATCTAGGAAATTTGCTAACTACTTGGACGGTTCCGCGTGGAAAAACATGGTGGACTGGCTGTTGTGTGTTGTATGCATGCCGTAGAGCCCTATGCTGCCCCCTACAGTCTGGGAGAATATTGGCTCACAGCGGGGACAAGCTGCAGACGGTATGAACGCTGCAAAAGTCCTCTTGGCCTGATTCCGCGCGGAATGTACATCCGTCAAGCATAGACCCAGCTTTACTGCGCACCTCCTCTAAGTGCACTTCACAGAAGGCTGTAGGGCGCAGTGCGAGTATTGGGATTGGACCTATGCCTCTGGATGATGCCATACTGGATGCCATGTTTCCTTCTACGGCAACCCATGAGGACAAAATGCATTTACTGATTTGTAACAAATGGTTACAAAACTTTCACCATTGCACTCCCAGGGATTTTTTACCCTAATGGCCATCCGTTGGTAAGGTCTTACTTGAACACAAAAATACTGCTTGCTTGTAATGATTTAGGTATGTACTGCCCCCTATCGCCAGGAAAAATGCACACAGTCACTTTAACACAAATTGCAGATGGAACTAGAGAAGAAGGCTATTTTGAATTTTCATTGTTGAATTTATAAATAAAACAAACCTCACCTTTAGGTTAAGAACAAGAGCCTGCAGGTATCTGATCTATGTTTTGGTGAGCACAACAATCCGTCTGGAATTCTCTCAACATTTCAGGTCTCATCATTCTGAGATTTTCTTCATTTAAAAGCACTTTTTGATTTAAGTGCAGCTTGAATGTAGTGCGACACAGCGACGCTTGGCTTTGAACGTCTCTCAGAATGATTTTAAAATGAGAACGTTCAGTAATTCCTCACATTCAGCGTAGATCTCTGCAGACAGGCAGGTCTGTTCCTCAGATCTCAGGGCTGCTGCTGGCCCACTTTTATGTCTCTGTCCCCCAGAATCTGCATTAATGAGCAGCGAGAGCAAAGGGACCCCCACAGGGAGCCCCCGTCACTAAATAACAAAACACTGAACAACTGAGCCACTTTAATTTGAATATGCAACACTGTAAAAAGTGATTCGCCATCCTTAGAGACAAAAAAGCAAAACCAGAAGAAATCAGGGAAATACTTTTAATTCTAAATTTAGATGCTTTAGATGAACAGAACTATTAAACCACAGGCAGGCAGGTGGAAGCTATATTAAACTCAGCTCAGGTTACCGTGTTTACCTCAGATATGGGATGTTTACCTCCAGATAAAGCACTCAGAGTGGTGAAGCTGCATCATGCAAAGAAGAATAGAGTTTTTATTTCTTTAAGTAAACATCTGTAATGCTAGAGCCTCGTTTAAATGAAAGCGGTCCCTTTTTAATGCTTTTTTGTTTGTTTTTGCCATTTTTTTAAACAAAGACACAATATTCTTCACCCCACTTTAACATTTACAATGCACGCCCCTTCGCTTTTATTTTCCATTGCTTTTAGATGTTTCCGCTGAGTGGATTTCAATCAAGCTGTTGGTTTTCATAATGACGTTCTTGTTGCATTCAAAGGAAACCCCCTTCATATTTAAACAAAGCCTCTGCTGCTGCCGGTTTCACAATATGGATCCATCTCTGACGCAGGTCGGCCTTTATTGTCCCTCTGAAAGGATAATGAGATCTCTGGGATCATGGCGAACGGTGCCGGGCGAAGCTGCAAACACACACACACCTAAACTTCGGAAAACCTCTTTTAACGACATCATTTTAACAAACATGTTAACAAAAGACAGGGTTGCCTCGTCGGCCTTCGCACTCGTGAGTCAGACCTCGTAAACGATACGAGAAAGCAAACAGACTGAGATTGTTCCCGTTTGCTGTTAACACACAGACCTTGTGTGGCCATGCTGTTTGTGGTAATTGAATTTAGAGAGTTAATGAAAATGTACTATCCCATTTGGTTACAATTACAGCCCAAACACGTGCAGCAGGATTATTAATCTATCTGCGCACATCCCTCATAAAATATGATCAAATAAAAGTCTGTAATTGGTTATCAGTTAGGTGTTGGTCAAACACGAGCGTTTATTAAAGAATAACAAGCGATTTACGTTACATCCTGCAATACAATCATGCTTTATGAGCAATTTAGACTCAATTTTTAAATTTTATCTGCACTTTTAACCCTGATATGCCCTTAGTACATTTCTTTTGCGCAGACAGGTGTATTTTTGTGAATAATTTTGGGGAGAATGTGTATTTTTGGGGGAATTACCAAAAATAATTAAAAAAATTCCCCTACTCCATTTAATGTAACACTGAAATCATTTTGTAACGTTACTGCCCTTAGTGCATTTTTTTGTGCTCTAACACCAGAAATGTAAATTATAAGGTTATATAAGGGTTAATAAATGATCTCAACTATGGTTTTATAAAATTATATCGAATTACTTCATTAGCAGACATTTATTTACCAACCTAAGCTTGTTTATGACCCACTGATTCAAATCAGGTGTTTCAGCAGAGAAACGTCTAAAACGGGCCAGGATGGAACAAGCTTCTGTTAAATCTACTATCACATGAAACGTTTGGTTTATAAGAAATAAGTTGGTGCTACTTTATTACCATTTCTGGTACTGGGTAGGACCCCCTTTTCCCTTCAGCTTCACGTCAGCATCACACAGCTGATGAGAATGTCCCGTTCCACCACATCCCAAAGGTTCTGGACTGGACTGAGATCTGGTGACTGGAGGTCGTTGGAGTCCAGTTAGAGATGATCTGAGCTTTGTGACATCATCCTGCTGGAAGTAGAAGATGGGTCCACTGTTGTCATAAAGAGTTGAACATGAATAGAGCCACACAACAACTGCTCACTGGATATTTTCTATTTTCAGTCCATTATCTGTAAATCCTAAAGATGGTTGTGGGTGAAAATCCCAGAATATCACTCAGACCAGCGCGTTTGGTACCGAAACCCATGCCATGTTAAAAAAATCTCCTTTCTTCTCCCTCCTGATGTTGGATTTGAACTTCATCAAGTGGCGTTCACCACATCTAGACGCCTAAATGTTGCCAGGTGATTGGCTGATTAGCTAATTGTGTAACTATTGAGCCAGTGTAGCGAATAAAGTGGTCAGACACCGCTTTTTACCAGTGCAGGCGGATTCATTTGCCCTGGAGCAATGAGGTTAAAGGTTTTTAAAATCAAAATTATGCATAAAAATATAAATATTTTGTCCTCAGCAATTTTAAATATAAAATTCCAGAAAAATGGTCTCACATTTTCTTTATTCTTGTACGTTATGAGCTTCTGGATTAATGAGGTCCTTCCTCTGAATGTTCTGCTGTTCTGTTCTTTTAAGTTCAATACCAGTATGTCATTTCTTCTGCGTATTCAGATGAGATGTTTAAAAATGGTATGTGGTTGTCATGGTAACTTGGGTCAGACTCAATGGTCCATCCAGCCTGACTGAAATAAATGTTCTTCCTGACTATGCTGACAATAACACAACCTCACTCCAGCACTGCTAATCAAAATAAACTCCAAATAAACTTATTGCGCTAATATTATCGATCACATCAAATAAATTCTTGACCTAAAAGGAAAGTATGATGGTCACACGTGACTTTTCTCATGTTGCTAAAGCGTTCTATGTAGGAGACGTGGTAAAAAGACTCGTTCACTTCCTGTTTTGGAGACAATAATCTGAGCCAAGATCTATTATCCCATAGCAGTGAAAAAGTGTAAAAAGATGTGCATTGGTGGGAAAAAGTGCTCATCCACTTCCTGGTTTCTTACTTTTTTGTGCATGTTTTTTTACACTCATGTGTTTCATATCATTAAACAAACTTATAGTAATCAAAAACAACACAAGTAAACACAAAATGCAGGTTTTAAGCCTTTTTAAGGACCTACTACAGCATCTCAGGACTTTAAGGCCACTCTAAAGTCTTAATTTTGTTTTTATTCAGCCAATCAGATGTGGACTTGCTGGTGTGTCGTGGATCATTGTCCTGCTGCAGAACTGAACATGTTTTAGCTTGACGTCACAAACAGATGGCCGGGCATTCTCCTTCAGGGTTCTTTGGGCTTCCAGAGCCCGGCCAGACCTTAAAAAAGCGGGTAAAGCTCGAGACCAATATATGTACTCAGAGTTTTGTCAAATGTCAATTTATGGCACTTTATAAATAGCAAATGCTGCAACAATAGGAGACATTACATCTATCTGTGAACCACCAATCACCAATCGTCTCAGCACATTTTTCCTGATTTAACTGCATGTTTCAGTATAATATATTTATTTATTTATGAAAACTACAACAGCAAGTTAAGAAAACAAATCAAAGTGGAAGTGATGATTTTAAATTAGAAATGTCAAAAAAAGAGGATGTATTATTTACCCAAAAGTCAGAATATCTAGAAAAACACTTTTATTTGTATTTTTCCAGAAGACTGAAACACTATTTCCAGAAAACCCACAGAGCTCCTCCACCTGATTGCATTTTTTTCCTGTTTTTATTATTTTCCTGGGTGAGTTTTCATTGAGTAAACTCCTTTAAAAAGGCATTCAATTGAATTTATTTATTTATTTGAGCTTCTACAGAAGCAGCCAACTGAGAGAACTTCCTTCAGTCCTTCACAATAAGAGTCTCAAATACACGGGCGTATTTCAAACAAACAGCTTGAGTTAGAAAATATTTATTTTCCGGAAAGAGTTTTTTTAATTAAAAATTTTAAATTTAATCCCGACATATTTCATGCATTCTCATTGTCTCTAAACGCTCATTTTAGGACGGGTTAGTAATTAGTCCAATTATTCATGATAATTAAATCGAGAACGTTCTTTAATGGGAACAGAAACCTCCCTCACCTGAGCTCGCGCTCACCTGTCCACCTGTACACGCCCTGACAACCATCACGAGGAGGGACACTTGTCCCAGCAGGATGATGTCATTTCCTCCCTCCTCCCCTCCCTATAAAGACCTCCCGTCGCCGTGAAGTCTCGGTAGAGACCGGGGGAGGAGGCAGCCAGGTTCACCGACGCAGCAGAAAATTTAGCTCTCCAGAAATACCGAAAGGCGACCAAGTTGTGTTCATGATGCGAATGTGAAGCTCCGACTCTTCTGGATTAAACACCACCTTTTATTATTTCTTTCTTTCCCTGACAAAAAGAAAAAGCTTCGCTGTTTTGCTTCATTCCTGGAGAGCTTAATTCACCTCATGATGGTCGGTAGAGGACTCTTCCTTCTGACGGTTTTATCCAACTGCGGTAAGAAAAAAAAGCTGCTGGAAGTTAAAAAGCTGCAGCAGAGCTCCAGCACCAAGGACAGCGACTGATTAAAACGCTGTTACTGACACTGTTCTACTAGAATAACGAGAGTGGAGGAAAAATTAGGATTAAACCTCAGAGAAAAACAATTAATGACTCTTGTTTTCTCACTCGCAGTTCTGTCATTGCCGGTGACTTCAAGTCAGCTGGAGAATGATGACGTACAGGTAAGATACCCAGTTTCTTTAATCATAACATGATTACTGTAAAAATATTGCTGCATTTTCATAACTCTGTATTTAAAGACTTTTGCAATAAAAAAGCATTTGTCATTCTAAATATCTAAATTTAACTCTATGCACATCCTCCATTGGGGGCTTTAGCTTCTCTGAAATCAATAAGTCCTAATTGGAGACCAAAGGAAAGGCCTTGACCATCAGGATTTACATCCATTCCACAGTGAATGTGCTTAGAATGCATCGAGGACAAGCTGATCTCTGAACAGATTTGATGTAACATCTGAGTAGTTTTACATTAGAGACTGAATCCAATGACTTGCATCAAAATTAGAAGGATCCTTGCAGATCTTGTAATAAAATCATAGTTTATTCACATATTGGAGCAGGTTGTACTTTATACGGTAAATGGCCTGTATTTGTATAGCGCCTTCTTAGGGTTCTACAACCCTCCAAGGTGCTTCACAACACAATCAGTCATCCACCCATTCACACACACACTCACACGCACATATATGTTATTTTAGCGTGTGCAGTGAACTTGAGTGTAAAATGCATTGAATACAAAACTCTCATAGCATTTTATCCTGCTGTGGATGTTAAAGTATTAAACTGTCTTTATTGTGACGTTAAAAGTTCCAGAGTTTTGCTCTGAATCGTTGACAGGTGATGAAATGCATCGTGGAGGCGTTGGCGGATGTGCTGTCGAGGCCACGCCTCGTGCCCATCAGTCAGGAGTGTTTGGTTATTCTGAAAACAGGTAAACACGCAGAACACCTAAAGTTTTATTAGTCAAATTAAATATTTTAGTCATAGGTGCCTTTAATACTATGGGGTGCCTTTTGTAAAGTCAAATAGTCATAATTTAACAGCAGTATTTTGGGTTATTTAGCCTATCATAAGAGAAAAAATGGGAATTAATTTTTCAAAGTCATATTTTCACCATGTTATTCATACATTTATAAATATTAATAATCCCAACTAAATATTTCGTTAGCAAGCTAAATATTTAATTTAGAGTTAAATATTTATTTTACAAACTAAATATTTAGGTCAGACCTAAATATTTAGTTTGTAAAATAAGTATTTAATTCACTGAGTAAATATTTAATTTACAAACTAAATATTTAATTTGGAGCTAAATATTTAGTTTATAAACTAAATATATAGCTCCAAATTAAATATTTATTTTCCAAAATAAATATTTAGATCCCAGCTAAATATTTATTTTGGGGCTAAACTTAAATATTGATTTTTCAAACTAAATGTTTAGCTCCAAAATAAATATTTAGCTGGGATCTAAATATTTATTTTGGAAAATAAATATTTAATTTGGAGCTAAATATTTAGTTTGTAAACCAAATATTTAGCTCCAATTTAAATATTAATTTTACAAACTAAATATTTCCCACTGGGCAAAGACCTAGTTAGGACATCCTACAGATGTCGTGTGGACCGACAGACCTAATATAGACAAGATCTGCACGTCCATGCGACGTTGACTGTTTGTAGGGTTAGGTCTGACCTAAATATTTAGATTGTAAAATAAATATTTAACTCAAAATCAAATGTTTAGCTTGCTAACTAAATATTTAGTTGGGAACTTTAACATTTGTATGAATAACATAATGAAAATATGACTTTGAAAAATGAACTCCCATTTTTTTTTCTCATATGATAGGCTAAATTACCCAAAACACTGCTGTTAAATTATGACTCATTGACTTTACAAATGGCACCCCATATTATACCCCCTCGGACATTTCAAATTACAGATTGCAGATAAACACAGCTAAATGAACACTTTATATGAAATTTAAACATCCACAAGACACAAAACTGGGGAGTCGATCAGATTAGCAGATGCAATCTCAGAGTAGGTGAAGGAACAAAAACGTACAGGACATGACAAAAATGTGGTGGTGTGAGATTATGGAGACACTTAAACCCAAGAAGTTAAACCTTGAAAATGACGTGGTTCCTTTACAAGAGCCAAAGATGTTGGATGAAGGCCGATATCTAGAGGAAGTTGTAGTTTATAGACATGAAAGAGACGCCTGTGTCAGATTTAAAAGATGCTGTAAAACATTAATGATGCCGCGCTGGTTTAATAACATTTATGTGTCTATATATGTGTCTTGTTTAGAGGTGTTGTGCATGTTTATAAAGACTTTTAAAGAGTTAGAAATGAGAACTCACTGTGTGATGAATGTGTTTATAATGCAACGGTGACATAAACCTCATTAACATTCACCTAATGCATCGTTCACACTAATGTTTACTCACATAATTTAAACAGTGTTGTGCCGAATGCAACAAAACTGTCAGCTGCTGAAGCTAAATGATCATAACTGAACATAAAAAATACAGAAATGTTGGTAAGAAAACAGAAGTGTCAGTAAAAACCACTAAACACCTTTGCAATTATAATTATTTACTTCTGAAACTTGTAAAAATATGCTGAAATTATTCATTTCTATCATATTTTAATGTGTAACCTTACTCAACTTTTTGTGTATTTTCAAGAGTGACATTATCTTAAAGAAACCTGCTCAATTTATTAAAGAAAATGTCATATAAATATAATAAAAACACTTTTTTGTCATTTTTATTCAGCTAAAACTAAATTCTTGTCAGAAATGATTTATTTAAGCAACAATGTAATCCTATATTTGATCAAATATTCCAATTGCACTTTTACAGGCACAATTGACAGTTTTGGCTTGATTTTAGCACCCCCTAGTGTTCATTAGTGAAAGCGAAAGTAAAACTTATCTCCTTTCTGTGCGTTCGTCTTTTTAACACCTTAATCTAACAGCTGAAATGTCTCCTCAGCCTTCATTAGTGTCTACAGGAGCGGTTCATCACTAAATCAAACAAATCAGCTGTGTTCATGATCTAAAACATGCTGAAACGAGTCCAGCAGGGAGCAGCCCGCCACTCTGAAGTTGCAAGTGCGGTATTCTGGCCACAGAGGGCGGTGGGGGTCTGAGTGACATTTCATTAATCTTGTAAAGGGTCATTTTAGCACATACTGGCTCAAGAAAATGATTTAAATATATGAAAAAGTTGCACATTATGGCTTTAAATTTTTTTTCTTTAACTAAATTATAAAAATATTCTATTTTACATTCAATCAGTGAGAAATATTAAATTAATCTGAGGATTAAAGCCGCTATAATCACTTCCATCTCCTCCATTGTCAAGTGGTTGCTTATTATTGATTGTTTTAATTTTTTTTTTTGTACTAATTCTAATTTATTTATCAACTTGTGCAGTGAAGCTTATAACAATGGTTGCTTTTATATTCAAGAGAAAAATGTTGAAATATTTTATGCACACTGCATTTTTCTCCAAAATCTTCCTCTGGTGTATGATTCAGTAGAATCTGTAATATAATTATTTGTGCAGTAGGTGTATATGTGGCTTTATTTGGACCACATGCATCATTATTATGCTTCATCTCCATTGTCACTGCCAAAGCTCCGACCGAAACCTAAATTAACTCCACATTTCCAAACGTCCGCACAATCTGCTGCTTCATCATCGTTGCTCTGCGCCGTCATCGTAAGGTTAATGGATTGGTGCATAAAAACCTGCAGCAGAATCTCCAGATTCAGCCGTTGTTTTACCTTGACGCTGTCCTTGCTGTTCAAAAAAATCAATCAGGGCAGCACTCAGAGTTCGGAGCAGTCGCTGTGAGACGGAAACAGCACGCCGCTAGATGGATGGAAAGAGGAGAAAAGAATCAGAGTTACACAAGAGCATGGCTCTGTGCGGCAGTTGTCTCTACCTACTGCTGTTTGTGGGTCAGCAGAAAATGCTGCTGTAATTCACCGGGGTGGGGGTGGGGGGTATTCTAGGAGCCAAATGATTTATTGTGTCCCTGCTTTGAAAGCATTAAATTCACGGGCAATTAACTCCGATGAATTTACTAAAGTGAATTGCTGAGTCCTTTGAAAAAAGGAAAGACACACCTGTGTTTAACCTCCAGTAGAGTTAAAATCCCCTTTGTATCACTGAAGGGTGAAAGGGTTGTGTCAGGGTGATGATGTTGTTGCCTGTGTCACCATTTGGAGTTATTTGTCTCAATTTTACCAAATTGTCCCAAGAAGAAATGAAGAAGTTTGAATGAAGCTATCAGAAAGTCTTCATTGGACGTACGTAGACTGTAAGAAATGAAACTAATAGCTTAAAGTAACACTTAATAAGTTTCCCACTTCTCCCTCCTGGTTGAAAGGGGAATTACAACTGTGGCTGCAGTTTGCTGTAGCTAGCACTAACAACGAGCTAATGCTAATGCTAACACAAGCCAACTGATAAAAAAGGCCACGAAGTAAAAAGATCCACAATGCTGGACAAATAAATATTATTACTCAGAAGTCCAGTAGCAACAAAGCCAGGTCACCATCAGTCCGTCATCTCGTAGCCTCCTTCGGTTCGTTCCAACGAGTGTAGGCCGCACTGATGTTCACTCTGGTTTTAGCTCTTTGCTTCACCTCCAAAGACATTGCTCTCTTACTTTTACTTCCAGGCTCTGCCATGATGCTACCAAGAAAAGCCAAATTCTTCCTTTTCTGCATTTTATTGACGATCAGCAAACAGAAAAAGCTAACGGCTAGCCTTTAAATTAGCTGTCGCCAAAAAGCAGGTACAGGCCTTTCCACTGGTGCCGACCCAAACCACAAAACTGTTAAGTACAGTTTCTGATCAGCAGAGGGCGACAGAGTGCTGTTCAATGAGAAGTTGCTAAAGATTCTGGTTCAAGAACCACTGAAACCAGTTTGAAAGCAATAGCTTAAAGTGTTTAAGAATATTTAGTTACTTTAAATATAAAGAGTACATTGTTATGTTAAAAGTAAATGTTTATTACTCTTTAAATTTAAGAAACTAGGTTTGAGGAACCACTTGATAAAACTTGGTTCAATAAACTAAACATTTTGTTTTTTATAGTGTGGTCAAACTGATTCATTATGGCTGCCACAGCCAATTAGCATTAGCAAACAAATGGCTGCAACCCAGTTCATTTTACAGCTAATGAGCTAAAACTCTGACGTGGTCGTCTCTTAAAATGCTACAAGAACACATGAGTGAAAAACGGATCTGGGAAAGAAAGTTTTTGGGTTTCCAGCAGCTGGTACGGGATCTGCATCTGTAAAACGTAGTAACCTTGATTAAATTTTAATCCTTCGCTGCCTGAGTGCAAATGTTTCTAGAAATGTTTTTTTATATAAGTTATTACTCTGTTTTGGTATCTTTGTAACAGAACTGGCCAGGTTTCTCCTGTAA
This sequence comes from Aphyosemion australe, assembly GCA_006937985.1. NCBI lineage: Eukaryota > Metazoa > Chordata > Actinopteri > Cyprinodontiformes > Nothobranchiidae > Aphyosemion > Aphyosemion australe. The sequence continues at coordinate 587,204 of SSNS01000264.1, read as the reverse complement.
ATCAGTGCAATGCTTAAATAAAAGAAATTTACTAACCCTGAATACCTTCTGCATTCCTGCAAGGAATGCTTTTACAGTTTTATCTTTATCCCGCAGAACTTTCCAGGACACACATCTTATCGTAGTTTTGTGTTTGTGCAGATGACAGACTCCTCACCATCCTCCGTCACCATAACTTTCTGAAGGAGCTGCAGGAGATCGCTGTTGGAGGTGAGTCACCGGTTACTCAGAGCTAATCTTTCTGTGTGTGCACGTTCGTGCACGCACACTCAAACATTTTCTGTTCTTTTCTGTCGAAGGTGGTCAGGAGAGGGCTCTGCTGCAGAGACTCGCCGATGATCCGACCCCCACAACAAAAGCACTTCACACTACAGATGACAGCGCCGGTGATTATCTTTGATTCATGCAACTTTGCAAACAAGATTTACACATGCGTTGCTTTCCAATTTTGCAGCGAAGCGGCGCTGATGAGCGCTGCAAAAGTGCTGAGCTGAATTTAAAGGCTGCTGATGTGTTTTGTGGACAGAATGAGGACATGCATGAGGTCCTCCCACACTGCAGTGCACCTGTTTTTTTGTTAGTCACAGCAAGACTTTCTGCAAAAGCACAAAATGGGAAGCAGGCAATGCATCAAGATTTAAGTGACAGCCCAAGAAGCATGGCTTATGGCATGGCTTATAAGCTGAAACACTCATAAATCTGACAGTTATGATGCAATGGAACGATCATCTTTTGTTATATTGGAAAAATCAATTGGATGTGAGTAAAATTCCAGCTTCTCTTTTCAGATCGATCCATGTTGGACGCTTTGGGAGGCCCCGGCGAAAGATCCATCCTATCCCAAAGGAAGAGGGCCGGAGACAGAAGAGCGGGGAAGGATGAGAGCAGGGAAGATGACACTTTACGGGAGGACAGTGAATCCGAAGAGGTGGAAGTGAAGAGGGGAAAAGATGAGGCTGAAAACGAGGAGGAAGAGGGAAACGATAACACGCAGGCGAACTCGGAGGAGAAATCAGTGGAGGAAAATGAGGCGACGGATCAGAGAGGCATGCTAATTATTCTCTTTGATTTGTATCTGTTAGATATTCAAATGACAAAAAGGGGGATGACAGGAAACATGCACGCTCAGTTTCAGAGCTTGACATTTTAAGCACCTGCTTGTGTTGAATTTATCTTTACTCTAGAAATAACAGATCCTATCCCAACCTATAACCCGATCCTAGACAGGAGCAGTACATAAAAGCTGCACCTGCCATCAGGCTGACTGATGGAAGCACTTCCATCTACATGATGAATTTCATTCACTTCATAGGGAGACTGAAGCCAATATGGCTGGCACACTGACAGCACCCAGACAGAACTGATTAAGTATTCTCATATACTGAAATTCAAATGAGCCGAGGCAAATGCGACTGCTGCAAATCCTTACATCCAGATTGTTTTGAAGAGGTAGCTTCCATCTCCACAGCTTTCCCTGCACAAAGAAACCTCAGCAAAGTCCCCTGATTATTATTTTACTTATGCTGTTAATTCAAATAAAGTGCTGCTGGGGCAAACGCTGCCAGCTGGCACATAAAAGTTCATTACAAGAAGTGAAGTCTTGCTGATGTTTAATTTTTTTTTCTCCAGGAGACGGGTCTGACGGGAAGGGAGCTCCCTCCAGAAACAAGTCAACAAAAAGGATGTACGAGGTGGCGGATGAAGGGGAAAGTGACAGAAGATCTGCACCGCTGTCACAAAAACACAACAGCAAAGAGGAGGAGGAAGAGGAGCATGAGAGGAAAAGAGGAGGCCGGGAGGACCTAAAGCTGTGGAACAAGCGAGCCAAGGCTTTACAGCTGAAGAAGAAAGCGACAAGAAAGGAGGAGCAAGAGCTCAGCAGCCAGCAGGAAGTGCCTCGTCATTCAGAAGAGGTCAAAGAGGAAGAGGAGAAGAAGAAGAGAGATGCTGAGAGGAGTCCAGAGGAAAAGGAGTTGCAGTTCATTGCTCATAGGTCACCAGAGGAAAAGACAGAGCTGGAGGAAGACGGGAGTGGCAGTAGAAAGTCAGAGGTGTGCCTTTTACACTCTAAAAACGATCACGCTGAGAGAATTGACCTTTCGCCAAGCCCCGCCCCCCTTAGTTACTGTTGCTAAGTCCGACAAGCAAGTGGTCAAACTGGGTCAAACACTGACCAGCGCGGCAGATTGCCACGATGGAAAGAAGTAGACAGATGCGTGTCAGCGACATTTTTTGGAGCTCAGAGACCCAACACAGAGCAGCTAATGTAGCTAGCGTTAGCTAACATGTTAACTAATGTCTAAAGCTAAAGGGCTCGTTAAACCTAACTTAGAGAGTAGGTTAGCATTCTGGCAATGACTCCATGGTAATCATAACGTTGGCCCAGTTTGTTTTCTTGCCTCTTGATAGTAGATATAGACAACATGGTAGCTAGTTAGCCGTTACCCTTACCTTTGGGCAGACGTTTTTATCCTTATCCAGGCACCGCTCACGTTTCGGCTTTAGGAATGGACGGAACGCAACTCCTCCAGACAATCTCTCTGGGTATCGACTGTCCGGCTTACAGACGCCGTGGGCGCACCGCTTCTCCATCTTGCTTGAAGTTGTCGGACAGTAACAGTTGCTATGATGTGTGATTGGACAATGGCCGTTTTGGGGGCGGGGCCGGCGACAGGTCAATTAGCAAAAATGTTTATTTATGGAGTCTCACTGTTAACAGCATGCTAAATAGTTTATTATGTATGCAGCCCTCTCACCATCCTGTGGAAGGATTTTACCCTGTGTTCAAATTCAGCCATTATTAAATGTAGGTTCAACAGCACATGTTTTAAAATTCCTGAATTGATTTTCTACCTAAAACAAAAACCTGCACAGATTTACCAACTTTACAAATCAATTATTTGTTTTTAAGCTCTAGGCCAAACTACACTCCACAAAATGATTTATTTACTTATGTTTTAGGAGGATAAAACCACTTGAGATGAGCCATTAGGTTTGGAGTGGGTCCTCCTGCCTTAAAAAACAAGATAGCAGAGTCAAAAGACAAACATAAGTCACAAACTAAGACAACAAAAAATTCTACTGAGGTACATATAAAATATGCATATATACACATATATGTACACATACATGTATACATACGTATCCATTCATACATACACACACATACTATATACACATACATACACATATACACGTAAATTGCGCGTTGCAAAGCAACGATACTAATACTTTGGGTATGGTCATATTATTATAGGCAGAGAACTCAAAACAATTAAAAGTCTGCATCACATGCTCATAAATGCTCATAAACAGAATGACTAAATAAACCAAATAAAGAGATTGACTTTAAATCTGCAGGTAACTTATTCCAGTCCCGAGGAGCTTTACCACAGAAAGCATGTCTAAATAAAATGTTGAATTTACTTAACCAAATTATGTCTACTGGTTCCACTAAACCTAGTTCAAGTTCAACTTTATTTATAGAGCGCTTTCACATACCCAGGAGGACAAACAAAGCGCTGTACACCAATAAAAACACAGCATTAAAATCAGACATACATAAACCATTAAAACACAATAAAAAATTCCCAAGAGAGCTGCTTGAACATATAGAGTAACCGGGCCTTTCCACCAGACATGTAAGCATCGCATTTTGAACATGGCCTAGAAATGTAGTAGTGTTGCTCTACAAAATAAACGCTTTGAGTCTATTTTTTATGCTTCCAGAACGCAGTTAAGTTTGAGCCAAGCTGGAAGTCAAATGCAAAAGCAGCATCTGGAAACTTTCAAAATAAAAGTCACGTGCAGATTTCTAGTTGCTTAACTAGTAAAAAACTCGCGGGGCAAACATGTCTATTATATTTTTACATTTAACACAAAAACGTATGACAATGTATTAGGGATGTAAGAAAATATCAATATGGCAATATATCGTGATATGTTTACCTGCGATACTATATCAATATTCAAAAGCCGTGTATCGAATTTTTGGAAGAATTTACTTGCAAAAATTTGTGTATTTTCTTTTCTTTTGGTGCAATTCAAATGCCAACCGCTAGTTGGCAGCAGTGTGCAATGGGTAATGTTTCCTCCATTGAAATGTAAATCCCTCTATTATTGTTCAGATACCTCATGTTAAACATGTTACTTATCAGTTTGGACTGTTTATTGAATTTTCCTACAATAAATTCAGTCTAAAAAAAAGTAAATTAAGTAAATTCAACATTTCATTTTTAGAGTGTATGTATGACTTTTCCCATATGCCATACTGCAGCTGCTTCTAGGCAGCATATTCTGATTTGCAATTTGCATTATTATTGCCCTCATGGGTCCAAATGGTAACACTGGTCTTACATTAGTTGAAAATGCGACATATTTACTGGTTTTTGTTTGTTTTGTCATTATTCCTGTAGGAGCCTGAGATTGAAAGTCTGGCAGCCATCGAGTCAGAACTGGAAAACGTTGCCCAGAAACTCCACGGGCTGCGTCGAGGCTGAAGGAGAGAGATCAACACAAGTTCTGATGCTGCAACCTGTCTTTTTGTTCTTCTCCACTTCACCAGATGCCTGGTTTCCATGGATAGATCGAGTGAATGTGTGACAAGATTCTCTCTCTCTCTCTCTCTCTCTCTCTCTCTCTCTCTCTCTCTCTCTCTCTCTCTCTCTCTAGGATGCCACACTACTGCAGCTTATTTATTTTGAATATTAGACATTGTTCATTTTTTCACATAGAGTAGCATCCTGCAGATAGAAGCTTCGATGTGGACACTAACCACGCAAATGCACAAGTTCTGTGCAGAGCATACAGATTTCTAAAAAAATCTTCAAGTCCTGTTGCAGTCTTATGTTCATTACATCTTTATGCACATTTATCTTTATTACTGAACACTGATTTAAATGAAAGGTTTGGGCTAATCCAGGTAGACCATCAGGGTGGCGGTGTACAGTCACAGCTTGTATAAAGCTCCTTCCAGGAAAAGATGCTACTGCGATCGACTCAGCTGACTCTAATCAAGCCAAGGCAATAAGTTTAGATTTTTAGCAGGTAAATGAGTTATAATCTGAAATTGTGATGAATTTGTGTAAAATAAATAAACAAATTGATTCTGAAGACCTGTTTTGGTAAATCCTTGCAATGCCTCTAAAATTAGAACACTCAACATACCAGCAGTTATTTAATGCACTTTTAGCTCACACATGTTGGGTTAATACAAGTTTCTAACCGCAACAGCACATTAGTGAGTGCAGATAAAGTTTGCACTTGTTTGTTTGTGGGCGAGGAAGCTGGCAGCATGAATCATCGGGATGACACATCGGCTGATGACACAATCTAACCAGCTACAGGACGCGGTTCACCTATTAAATTTGGCAGTAAAAAATCCCCTGCTGGTCAGTAATGAGAGGAAAGATCCTGGATAGTTTCTAATGGAAAAGCATCATGTTGGTGTTTCTCTTTGCATTTGCACATTTGTGTTTTTACCTCTCATGTAGTGATGATAAGAGAGTAAACAGTGCACTAGGCAGTTTGAGGAAGCACAGTGGCTCTGAATGATGCTGGAAACTGTTTACAAATGCTTCACCACTAGTAAATACCAGCAATTGCACTTTTAAAGGTGTCCTAGAATGCAATTAATCAACAATCTAAAACGGAGCTTTGAGCCTCCAAAAAGCATAAGAACAATTTTTTTGGCTTTCATCTGTCCCAGGAGCCCTGATACAGGCCATTCTAAACCCCCTTACTCAGGCCTTCAGTGAAAAGAGCTGTTGACCCCTCCCACTCGGCCAGGACATGCTGATTGGTTGGTTTCCCCACAAGGCCTCAGACACATGCAGGTTTGAGGAGGCGTGGCTCCCCCTTATGACGTGTTAAGGAAGGCTTTCTCAGAACAGGTTTTCTCTCGCCTTTTTTAACTTTCTAATTTACATAAAAAATAGGTCAGACACGGCTTTGACTTTTTGGCTACTTTTGACCACCCAAGCTGTCTTATTCAACAACAACAAGGAAAATGTTGGTTTACATTCTAGGTCCCCTCTCCCCCTTTAAGTAAATTAATTGCTTCAAAATAAAATCAGGACTTTTGGTTAAACGCAAATTTTACCAATTTGAAATACATCCTAAGAATTAGGATTATACTAATATGAAAATTACACGACTACTACTACTACTACTACTAATAACGATAATAATGGTGCTTTTAGTTGCACGTTAATTCTAAAATGCAAATGTTTCACATTGTTAAATTTGTCTGAAACCAGTAAAAAATACAAAATAGTTACTCTGAATCAGTCATTTTGAATAATTTTGAGTATTTTATTCTGCATTTGATAATAATTAATGCTAAAAGATGTAGAACAATGAAACAGAGATGGACACCAGGGGGCGACGATGGACCGTTTTAGTTCTCCCTGTACAAGCAGAGTGTTTATGAAGCGGGCACACGAGGACATCATCCTATAAGAACTTTTTGTTCTGTGCAAACAAGCCTCACTTCTTCCATGAGTGTGTTCTCGATCTGCACGGAAACAAAACATTTTCTGCACGAAGTTTTGCAGCAGTGACACAATGTTCTTGGTGAGGAGCCGCCAGCTGTGTGGATTTGATCTATAGCTGTTTGTTCTGTAGAATCTTGTGATTTTACAGGGAGTGCTTGTGTTGCACAAACCGCCAAATTAAAAGCACCTTTAAAAGCAGGGCTGTTCTACTGTTTATTACTCCTGTGAAACAGTCAATGAGAGAAGCAAGTTTCTGAAATTAAATAACTACAAATAAAACTATTATCAATCATATTCAAGTGTCTCTAAATAGTAGAAACAGGTCTAAGTTGAAGGGAGTAAAATAAAAGCAAATGTCCTCATGTGAGAATAAGTGGGTATAACTCAGTAAATTTTATAGATATTTAGCTCAAATTGCATGTGGTTGTGGCTGAAAGTGTTCTGCAACACATGCTCTGAGTGAAAACTATAATATCTTAGCATAAAACATGGCTGCCAAAGCTAATCAACATCAGCAAGCCTTTGAAGGCGATTAAAGATGGACACCACAGCCACAAATGGTTATAACAGGGTCAATTTAACAGATATGCAGCAAGAACCAGATGTCATAGAAGCTGAAAGTAATTCACAAAACATATCCTGAGTGCTAACAAATGCAGCCACATCCTGCATAATCACGTGAGATGGTGCATGATGTTGTTTTTAAAATCATTTAGTTTGATGTGCATTATTTCAAGCTGTCTTTTATTATTTATGGAACACTTAATGATTCATATCTGTGCAAATATATTGTTATTCATTATTTTCACGAGCCTTTGGAGCTCTTTGATGCATAAATGAGTTTTACTTTGTAGAAAATGGATAAAAACACAACAGCTGTGTTGATTTGATGAAGTTTTAAAAATGAAAATCAGGACATCACACCCAGAAAACTCATTTGTATAAAAATATAGGACTTTATTTCCAGCTACACAGTGAAACATGTAACATTTCGTCACACTTCTCAACAAAACAGTACAAAATAAAGTTGAAATAAAAACAATATTAATAGATTTGGAAGCACAGAACAATTTCAGCTTTTTAAATTAACTTAAACTGTACAAATATATACAGTATTTACATATCAACAATTAAAAAAGGAATGAAAGTACAATTCTTCCAGTCTGTTCTTCAGTTTTTTGTACAAATTAACATCTTATTCTTTAAAGATGTTTGGTTTCTTTCTGACCTGAATCTGTAACGGGTTTTATTTGCTTCTTCTCTCAGTGCCGTTGCAACTGGGTTTCACATCTGACCCCAAACTCAGCTGGTCCACGCGTTGGGCTGAAGCTCTGACCTTTGCTCTAATCTGTAAGAACACACACACACACACACACACACACCTGGACAAGGCTAATATTCACACTCGTTCAAACACACGGGACACATTCAGAGCTGCTTGCTCTGGTCTTGGACTCGGGTCGGGGGGCTAATTAGACGTCTCGTTTAAAGAGTCGGTCAGCGTTCAAATATAAATATGTGTAAAAGAAAACTGGGCGGATTTAAAAAAAAGAATTTCAGGCGGAATGGACGGAAACCAGACAGTAGGCTTGTCATAAAAAATATAATAATAAAATAAAAAAGTTATAGTGCAGAAATCTTTTGGAGTTGCTAGGCAACCCTCTGTCTGAGCCATACAACACTCACAGACACAGAGACGAGTGTCTGGGCTACAATGAGGAAATGACAAAAATAAAAGTTTTTTTATAAAAATTATATACTGAGCTGCAAGTTGAGATGGAGTTCTGTTTGTTTGTTTTTTCAAGTCACAAGCTTTGGCCGTGGATCTTTGGCTCACGCCATGTCGCCGTACATCTTCTTGTAATACATGGACTCGAAGATGTCATTCTCCCCGGGGCAGTTATAGTGGCAGGCGCAGGACTTGATGAACATCATGTGCTTCTTCATGACCTCCCCATTGGGGCATTTGAACTCCATGGGCAGGGTGGTGGTCCTGTGCGGGGTGCAGCAGCGGCCGTCCAGGCAGACGCCGCAGAACTTTGGCCTGTAGGACTTGGTGGTGGTGCAGCCGGAGATCTCGAACTTCATGGGCTTGGAGACTCTGGGTGTGCGGATGCACTTCTTTCCTTTCTGCAAGAAGAAAAGCGAAAACACCTTTCAGCAAACGTTCTTAGGTCACACTGTGGGTTTTGAGCAGATGAACAGAAACTCACCCTGATGCTTTGCTCCAGCTGGGACTCACATGGCCGCACCATGCACAACCGGGTCTGTTTTTCTAGACGGCATTCCTGGTTGTCGTTGGTGACTCTTGTGGATATTCCAAGGCCACAGGTCTTGGAGCAGGCACTCCATTCAGTAGTCTGAACCAGACAGTTCTCCGTCATCATGTTGGGATCTGGACCATAAGTCTCCTCCTCTCTGTAGGCTACAGAAGGAAACATCAGATTAGTGAAACAGCCCTTCGTTCTTTTTGAGGGTTTTTGTTCTTTTAAGAGACTCACCAGCCAGAACAGAGCCCATGGTGTTTGTAGAAGAAGAGTCACACTCCCACTCCTCGCAGCACTTCCCTGGCACTTTGACGCGTCTTGGCATGGGGCAGTCCGGACTGGGCAGGCGGATGTCCATGGAGCAGAGCGGCACACAGCCCACAGCTCCATCCAGACAGGTACACTGGTACTTGCAGCTGCTCTGGAACGACTCCCCACTTTTGTACACCATCCCTCCAAACACACAGGTGGCTCCCTCTTGAGCTGTGAGGCACAAAAGCAGAGGTCAGGATTCGGATCTTGCTTTGAAGATTTCACTGTAAAGGAATTAGTGAGCGTCTCACCTGTGCACACTCCGATACGTCTGTTGATCGGGGCTCCAAAGTCACAGTAAAGGCCTTTGTGTGGGTCGCAGATGTCTCTCTCAGTGCAGAGCTCCCCCATTTGTTTGGCGCACACCCTGCAGCAGCCGCAGCCATCCAGCACCAGGCTCACTCCTGGGGGGCACTTAGGTGGAGTGGAGGGGCAGGAGCAGTGTCCGCTGCACTCCTGACCTGCAGCCTGAGAACATAGGAGCACAATCAGGTGAATAACACGCACATACGGTCAGAAATGAGAGCAATCGAACCACGCTTAAGCTTACCATGCATGAAAACATGATGCACAACACCGAGAGAATGACCATTTTCTTCATCGCAGCAAACATCTTTTCTTGTTTTCAGTAAAAAAGTCAGATTCTTCCAAAGTCTTGGTGGAGAAAGTCTTCCTTTAGTCTCAGCGTTTGAGCTTTTAAACGTCTTCTGATCGAGGTGATCTCTTGTCAGGCTTTCTTCTTTCTTGTGAAAGCTAGAGTTTAGCTTCAGTGGAGGAGTTGATCTGAGTTCTGACTGCACAGCCCGGCTCCCTTTATACCCGCTGGCCCTCGCAGCACGTCACTGGGGGCTGAATGGAGAGCCAGCCCTGGACAAACATGGACATACTTGGCATTCTTTCCTCGCTTCCTGACCCCCACTCCAGACATCCCACATTCCTGCCGTCTGAAGGAAAAGCGGACCTGCACCGCCAAACAACACCGTCTCTCTCTCTCTCTCCCTCTCTCTCTCTGCTTTCATCTGTGACGAGAGGATAAGTCTGGTTAGAGTCCTGGGACCCCACACTGGGAATTCCTGAAGACTGACTTCACAAACAGACAGCCGCTACCTATAAATATTAGATTTAAAAAAAAACAAAACGGAAGGCATAAATAAGGGGAAGGCTGCCCGGTTCAACAGCGAAGCCACAAATAGCCTTACATGAAAGAGAAGCTGTAAAAAGCAACAGGTAGACTCATTAAAAGCTGTAAGATGGTGAAACAAACAGACTGATGTGTAGCAGGTGGGTAAGACTTAAACCTCGGCTTCAAAGACGCACAAACATCATGTACTTTGGTGAATGAACATTAAGCGGTCGGGAAAAGGAAATCATTTGAGTCATTAACTTGAGCTGGTAATCTGTCAAGGCCCTCGTTCCACTACAGAGACCTGCCAGCTGCTGTCTCGTAACTTTGTCCTCCGTTCTCATGTGGTTTCGTCTGGGAAGCTGTAGTTGGAAGTTTCTTTATTTAAGCCCATCGCGTGCACATTATGTTCTTTTCAACATGAACGAGGCATTTGGAGCGCAAACGCCTTTAAATGCAGTAGACACAACATTCCCATCACCATGAGTCTAGAAATGATTAGTTTTAATTTTACAGAAGGATTATTTACCCGGTCATCCTGTCACGAAGAAGCCGGTTAATCACTAATCAGATGTGCTGAAGAGGAGAAACATCTAAAGCATGCAGGATTGAACACCTCACAGCTGTAAACATGAACATTAATCATCCTCTGTTTGGGTCACCACGTCTCTACGGTAACCTGGAATGGACAATCCAAACATCTAAATATATGCAAACACTATAGTTTCTTGAGAACACCTGGAGGAGACAGAAAAGGCAAGATTTACTTTGTTGCAATCTGCAACTTCACCACTAGATGGCTCTACATTTCACACACTGCCCCTTTAAGTGATATTCAATTCAATTCAATTCAGTTTATTTATATAGCGCCAGATCACGACAAGAGTCGTCTCAAGGCACTTCACAAAGTAAACATTCCAATACAGTTCAGTTCATAAGCCAATCAGTAAAAAAGTTTCCTATATAAGGGACCCAGCAGATTGCATCAAGACACTGACTAGTGTCATTGTGTTGGTACAATCCTCATACTAAGCAAGCATTTAGCGACAGTGGGAAGGAAAACTCCCTTTTAACAGGAAGAAACCTCCAGAGGATCCTGGCTCAGTATGAGCAGCCATCCGCTACGGCTCACTGGGGGTTGAGAAGACAGAGCAGGCACAGGCACACCCCGCCCCCACCCACACACACACACACACACACACACACACACACACACACACACCACATATATCAAGTAGTGTTTCTATGGCTACACTGTGATTTCTTAGTAGAAGTTCTATTTAGTAAGAGTAAGAGAAACTTTATTGTCTTTATCTGAGTGAATCTATAATTAATTCAATAGGTGAACTAATAGTAGCACATTCTATGTTAAAGAAAGTAAGATGTAATATCAGGAAAGGGAGAATGTTAGGTGGTTGGCAGCAGTGTGCCAGCCGATGGCCCCCTCCATGAGGCCACCACAGCTCAGCAGAACGCCAGTGTAGCTTCTTCTGGGGAGAAAAACACTTAGAGAGAAAATAAAGTTAACAGCTGAAATAACAGGAAATAATGCAATTAGAGAGTGGTGGTAGAAGAGAGTAGCAGAGTATGGAAAGTGGTCAGTATGTCCTCCAGCAGTCTAAGCCTATAGCAGCATAACTACAGAGATAACTCAGGATAACCTAGCCTTTTAGATGGAGGCATGTGGGAGGCAGGGCCAGGGAGAAGTCTTTAACGACAGTAGTCCCCTCTGTACACTCCACCTCCCTCTGCTCCCCACTCGTCTAAACCTGGGCTAACATCAGAATATTAAAATGAAACCAGCTAAAATGAAATGGCTTCAATTTAAAACCTTGTGAAATAAATGGAATAAGTTGCATGTAGGAACACGTGAGTTAAGAGAATTAAAACTTTTAACCTTTACTTTTATATAGCGCCTTTCACAGTCAGAGGACTCCAAAGTGCTTTACTGTGTATACAATGTTTTATGGTTCATTTTAGGATATAACACAAGTTTAGTCCCTTGTTTATACAGTTTAAAGTACTGTTCTTGCAAATCCTGCAAGAAAATGTTCACCAAATAGTTCTTTTTTAATAATTATTTACTTTCCACAGCTTAAAGCTAAAACTAGCGTATCTAGGCAGGCTTGTTAAAAGAAACCAGACCTATATTAATTTACATATAACTGTGCTTTCACTAGAGCTGAATTTATCTGATATCTCTTCTAGGTAAATTAAAAGTACATAAAACATAAATAGTTTTATTTTTCAAATCAATAAAAGGTTTGCTTGTATGGCTGTCAGAAAAAACCACCATGAGTATTTAAAAGCATCGTTTTTTAGATGTATACTTGATTAGTGCATAAAAAGTAAACTCAAAGCATTTTTTCTTCTTAATCAAAGGTGCATCATTAACCAAAGAAATGCATCCATGTCAGATTTTTAAACTATGATCACCTAATGTTCAAAAATCAATGTTCTAGATCAGATGTGCTGGCTTGAGTAAAATTGCAACAATCCTACACACAGTCCTTTAGTGCTGAGACTATGTGTTGTAAACGACTCTCGGCTACAACTTTACCAATTTATAGCTCAATATCTGTAAAACCAGCTGAGTATTAGCCATTTTTGTGTTTGCTGAGTTTGATTAGCTGTGGCAGCCATCTTGGATTGGATTGATTCCAAGGTCCAAATTCCAATACTCGCACTGCGCCCTACGGTCTTCAGCGAAGTGCACTTGGAGGAAGCGCGCAGTAAGGCTTCAAGTACAAGTGTGCAAATAACTGCCGAATTAGGACAGTGAGCATTGCGTCATCGACCGCAATGCATGCCGGTCGCTGTTTGTGCTACTTTTAAAAAAATCTTTATTAACAACTTTCAAACAAACACTTTCTTGACAAAATGTACTTGCTGTCCACAATAAATCTTAGTCTAAAGCATTCAGAGAATGAATAAATATCATTTATCGTCTTAAAGTGAGTTTCTTTCATTTGAAAATACATGTCTTCAGAAAAGGCCATTGCTCCGCCTTCTTCTCAAACTTCCCACGCAGCAATGGATTGTGGGTAATACCCTTGCCTGAAGTCTGCATCCATAGATATCATATATATTGCTAGATGCCTTACCCGCGCTCTTCGTCAATTGGACGAACGTCCCTACGCGGCGGCCATCTTACTTCGGACAGCTGCCCCCTTTCGTAACATTGGTGTCAATGGTGCATGTACTATTTAAACAACTCTAACTTGCTCAATTTTCAACCGATTTTCAAACGGTTTGGTTTGTTATAAACGCCAGAGATGTGGCTCTAAAATATGACGGATTTGGCCCATTAATTTAAAAATGTGCAAATATGTTGTATCAAGCCTATGTGTTATAAGGTGTGTAATTAGGCAACCATCTTCTAAATCCGTTAATATTTAATCGAGTTAAGAATGTTTTTGTTTAAGTTGTTCACTCACCTTCCATCTGCTACCATTGAGAACGGAACGTAAGCTGTCTGAGGTAAGATGGCCGCCGTGTATGGACGCTGTCGACTCCCACTTAAGGCATCTAGCAATATATATGATATCTATGTTAGCATCAATGTAGACTTGGGCGAAGTGTGAATCAAGGGTGCAAAAGGGGCGTGGTCAACTTCCACACTTGAGGATCAGGACACCCAATTCAGTCGTGTCCCTGGCCGGGAACGCGCAATTGAAGAGTACGAGTGTGGAAGTGCGATTATTGGGACTGGGCCAGTAGTAAATGCCTGTCCAGTGATCATTTTTTGAAAATTTCTTTAAAGTTGATCAAGTTGTTCATGGGATTTTTTTTTGTACAAGAACACGTACCCCTTAAGACACAGGCAAAAACATTATCACCAGTTTGGGCTTTGTTTCTGTCAGAGTTCAGAAAAAGTTGCAGATTATTCATTTCTGTCGCTGACGGATGTTAAATCCAAAGCTGCTTCCTGGGGATTTTTCTTTCTTACTTACCGGAAATAATTACGGTTCTTAAAGGTAAGCTGGACGGGAATTTGCATCATTCCGTTATTATTACGTTTAACTGATTACCGCCGGTCAATCTGAGCAATAAGCTGTTTCTTACTTCCTGACTGGAACATGTTAAACCAGTGAATGGAGATTTTATCTCACTTGGAACAGAACATCTTGAGTCTTGTTCGGGATAAATAATGATAGTAAATTATGCACTGACTTAAGTGAAAGTGCAGCAAAGCAGCGCCGACACATCCAGAACAAAGACGGCATTCTCTCGGATTTCTCACCTGCCTAATGAGGTTTAGTCTGTGATGGACTTGAAAGGCCAGGTGTGCCCTGTTCCCGGCCAGGCTTATTTTACTACATCAAACCTGAAGTTAAGGTTTGCAGGAAAGAGGCTAGACGGAGGTTTGTGTATTTTCTTTTCTTCCTTTTCTTTTTCCCCCTCCTCTTTGGAAAAGGGTATCTCACACCAGGCTAGACGCTTATGAAAGGCTGCCCCGCTCCTTCTGCAGCCAGCAAATCGGAAATGAAAAACTCCCAGAGAAAGTTGAAACTGAAGGAAAGGAATGTGAGCGAAAAGCCAGCAGACGGGGCTGTTACTAGAGAGGAAGCGCCCATATAAGGGCGTCTGCTCTTTCCCTAATAAGGTTATGTTCTCTTTCTGTGCTGGATGAGTACAGTAGGAACTCCTGCTTGACCTTCTGACCACTGGTGTGAAAGTGTGAACGCTTGGTGCGAGTGTGTTTGGATTCCTGTGTGAAAAACTGACAGGAGTGAGTGTGTGTTGTTTGTCATCACAGCCTCAGGACCCAAACTGGAATTCCAGGAAGCAGCCTGATGGAGGAACACGCTCCCGCCGCTCTGCAAAACAACACTCAGACATCGTTATCTCACATGCAAAGCAATCTACTCTAGTTTTTGTCAGGCTGTTTTGCACAAGTCAGCTTATCTTCCATCCCACCACATTTGCAATGTTTTTATTTATTCTGAAAGTAATCAGATAACAGAGAGAAATTCCATTGTTTCATGCTTTGAGTCATTATTGCCTGCTGCTGAAAACAGTGTGTGTGTGTGTGTGTGTGTGTGTGCGTGTGTGTGTGTGTGTGTGTGTGTGTGTGTGTGTGTGTGTGTGTGTGTGTGTGTGTGTGCGTGCGTGCGTGTGCGTGTGTGTGTGCATATGCATGCATGCATTTAGTCTGGATGGATTATAAGGAAACTTTGACTAGATGAGCATCTCCAACTGACTAACCCTAACTTAAGACAGCTAATTGACATTTGCCATCACACACACACACACACACACACGCACACACACACACACACACACACACACACACACACACACACACACACACACCACTGAGTCATTATCATGTGTGAAATTGCTCCTTGTGTTTTTTTTCAACCTTTAGCCAAAGGATGCTATAATTGTTCTAACATGTTCACTTTGTTTAAATCTCTGACAGATGGTGGGTGAAATGTGTTCCTTCAACAGGTGCAAACCCTTTTAATTTAACATTTTTTGGGGCAGCCTTGGTCTGCAGAACACCATTATTTATCATATGAGTTGTAAAAATGTGTTGAATTTTATCGTAGCTGCTTTGCAGAGTAGCATTTGGAATTTCCTCAAACACATTTTTGATCTTGAGTAGATTTGTATGAAGCCAACTTGATTTCTTCAGCAGGGCCGTAGCAACAGGACAGGCAAACAAGGCAATTGTCTGGGGCCCCGAGCTGATTAGGGGTCCCAGACAATTAGGGAGACGATGAGGAAGAAGAACACTTGGAAGGAACTTCCTCCAGCGGTACCATGACCTCAACATTAACACAATTTGAGTCTGCACACCTCAAGCTCAATATTTATGACTGATGATCCTGCACAATGGCCAAGACTGTTAGCTGATGACATGTGCTGTCAAACTGTGACAAAAGGACCAGTGCAAATCATATATTGCATTTTATATTTAATTTTATTTTTTATGCAGTTTGCACTTTCTGTCTATGTTTGTTGCTATGGAGTGGTGGAGGGTTTGTTGCAAATGTAAACATTACCACACATGCAGTATTATGCAAGAGACGTTTTGCACTGTACCAAAGGTATTTGTTTCATAAAAAGTTTCCATGTGTCCATGCTGTGGCTCTCTTGTGGGTGGTGGTGGGAGGGTCAGTTTCAAGGAGAGGGGGCCCCCAAAGTCCATCTTGCCTTGGGCCCCAAAATGCCTTGAAACGGCCCTGCGTTTCAGCAGATTCCACTTAATACTGACAAAGTTCCTTCGAGTCTTAATAATTTGAGTAACCGTCATTTAAACCTACCAGGATTAGCACAATGTGGATGACTGAGAACTTTCATCTTGTTTCACTTTTTGTTTTCACTGACATTTCAATGCTTTTCCAGACTACAATCATCACTGCTGGTCCTGTTAAAGAGATCAAGCTCAAAACAAGAAACAAATGTATGATTCCTGTAGGGATCTGTCTCCGAACGCCACTTTAACGTTAGCTCCACAGCTGGTCTTTTTCCGGTTGCTGTTGTTGGCTGATTAACAGCCAGACTGATCTGTCCTAAACTTTGTGAGAGTCATGGTTTCCTGTTCTGTGTATCAGCGGGCTAACTGGCTAACTGTATGTGTGGATGGGATGGCTGTGGCAGCCAAAGGAAACACATGGCTCTGTGTGAGGTAGGCAAAGATATGTCAAGGCTAAGTATAGACAGAGGTATTTGTCTTAGAGAGTTGCCGCGGGTTAAAATCAGCAGTGGAGCGCCATGTGGTGGTGTTACAATGTCAGGGGAGTCTGCTCGGCTTTGTATTGGTTGGCATGTGTGATATTAAACACATGTGTGAGCTACGGGTGTTAACATCGGTCCTCACACACGTTTAACACAATGGAAAATGGTGTAAGTTCATTGTGTCGAGGCTTTGTAGAGTGGATGACAATGGAGTAAATCATTAGTGTGACTTCTTGTTAAATAATTGAACATTTCATAGCGGGTTGATCTAGCTGAGGTTTGACTTAAAGGTGAATGTTGAGCATTTTTGTAGATCAGATCAAAACCCCCAGACCAGTGTTGTTCAAGGTTTGTATCAGTGGTGTGTCCAGATCTTTTAAAATGGGGTGGCCCAGGTGTGGCACTTCTTTGTGAATGGGTGGCACTGATGGTTAAGCTTTTTTTTTTACCCCAAGTCTTTTGTAGAACGATGTAAAGTCTATTTAAAGGGAATTCAATGGGGTGGCCAATCAGATTCCAAGGGTGGCATGTGATACCCTAGGCCACTTCCTGGACACACCCCTGGTTTGCCCTCAAGGGCCACCATCCTGCATATTTTAGGGTTCTTCTCTGCCTCAACACACCTGGTTTTAATCAGTGGGTGATCAACAGGCTTCTGATATGCTGAACAGATAATTCAACTATTGAATCAGGTGTGTTGGAGCAGTAACTAAAGCATGATGCTATTAGACACTATGGCCCAATCCCAATACTCGCACTTGCACCCTTGCGCCCTTCAATTGTGCGTTCCCGGCCAGGGGTGCGAGTGCGCAGGGTGTCCCGATTCTCAAGTGCAGAAGTTGACCACGCCGCTTTTGCGCCCTTAATCCGCACTTCCCCCAAGTCTGCATCCCTGTGGACTTCGGGCAAGGGTATTACCCACGATCCTTTGTTGCGTGGGAATTTTGAGAAGAAGGTGGAGCAATGGGTCAAGTAAACCCATGAATTTTCAAGTGAAAGAAGTTAATTTAAAATGATTAATGTTATTTATTCATGCTCTGAATGTTTTAGACTAAGATATAAATGTGGACAGCAATGAATTTAAATGTAGTCAAATAATTGTTTGTTTGTTTGTTTGTTTGTTTGTTTGTTTGAAAGCTGTTAATAAAGTTTTTAAAAAAAGCACAAACAGCGACCAGCATCCCAGTATGCGTCACGATCGATGACGAAATGCTCACTGTCCCAATTCAGCAATTATTTGCACACTTGTGTACTACGCACTTGAAGCCTTACTGCGCACTTCCTCTAAGCGCACTTCACAGAAGGGTGTAGGGCGCAGTGCGAGTATTGGGATTGGGCCTATCTGAACCATCACTTTGCAACATTTCACCCATAATCTTGATGTCTTTTTGAGGTCCACCCTCAACTCTGCACAACACCTACAGTGATACAAAAACCATTATAGCAAATTTGTGGTTTTATCAAATGAAGGGAATAGATTCCCATGTCTTTGTTTTCATTTCCTCACTTTGAAACCTCTACTGTACGATAAATTAGGCATGTATGAATTTTGAGAAAAAGCATTTAATCAAACAATTTTGATACCAAATCTTGAAGCAAGGATTTTGTGATATGAAGGGTACGGAGTTTGTGTTAAGAAGGACTTCTAGTTACTTTGAAACACAAACGTTTTGCAAAATATCTATCCACCTATGTCAGTCGTGGTGTCAATTGGCAAGGCACTTCTCCCTCCTTGCTTGCTACTGGTGGTTTGATGGACTTATGTTCTGGGGTAGTTGTGATAATTACGTAGCTGATTACCATCAGTGAATACGTGTGAATGATTCTACTGTAAAGCGCTTTGGAGTTCCTTTACATAGAAAAGTCATGAAAACAAAAATTTACAAATGTGCAGCATTATTATTAGTGCTGTCATGAGATTATTTTTTGAGATTAATTAATTATGACCTGTAATTAATTATTCTAATTAATCTCTTTTTTAATCTCACCTACTAATGGCTGAGAAAATCCCTCATTTGGATGTATTTTTATTTAAATTCATTACATTATTGTGGCAGACTAAAAAAACATTATATATAACAAAAAAAATGGCTTTATAAAGTAATTTATTGTTTAACAGACTTCTAAACTTTCCTTTTACATCACCAAGGAGGAATAATACTTTTGTCAGTCTCGAATAATTAGAATTTCAAAATAAAACATCAGGTCCATATAGAATAATCTAAGTTAACACATCAAGGAACACTTTTTTTGAGCAATGCAAATAGTGATCACAGAACTTGTTACTAAAACATTTATCTGAAATTAAAATAGACCTGTAGATTACAGTGCTGTAAGTTAGCATATCAAAACTGACAGTTTATCACAAAATATTACGTTTTTTCACAAAATCTGACATGTGGTATGGCATTGTAGTTAAATATAAATATAATTACATAAAATAAATAAAACTTTTAATGAAAAAATCCCAACAGGTTGGCTGGAAAAGTCCCAGTAAAGTTATAGATTAAAAATTAGATTAACTCACAAAAAAAAATATTGCACTAAATGTGGCTGTGATTAATTAATCTCAATTAATCTCATAATTTGACACCCCTAATTATTATATTGTTGTTATATGATACAAAAGTAAATCAGCTGTGGATGTACATCCAATGAATGCTGCCTATAAAAATCATTATGTTGAAGTAGGGCTGGGCGATTAATCGAAGATTTATCGTTATCGAACTTTCTGACTCTTATCGATATCGTTTTTCCATGTCAATAAATTTGGCAATAAAAAAATTAAAAGATGTGTGTAGGTTGGTGACGTTCGTATCCCTTTAAGAAGCTGTACCACCTCGAGTAACATGACAACATGACTCATCTAATGGACAACTTTTGTTTTTGCTCATATATGTAGTTATCGTCCATTTATCGTTATCGAGGTGAACTCCTCAATATACCGTGATGTTGGTTTTAGGCCAGGACTAGTCAGCACTTGAACGATGTGTTGCCGTTCAGCTACTAACATCCCAGATTTTTACTCATCATTTGTAAAAGTGACTTAGCTGCAGCCATTGTTTTTTTGTTTGCCAAGGTCACTTAGGAGCTGACTCCAGATGTTAATCAGCTGTTGGTGGACATCCACCGATTCCTTTCTGAAAGCTTCATTAAATGTCATCCAGTGATTCATGAGATATTTAGTAAAATCAAACAAACACACCAACATTATCTCCCATCTCTCAGTTTTCCACAGTGGGTGAAATTAAAAGGCAGATAGCATGGATTAGGAAAATATGTAACTCCTTTAGGAAATAATCCTCAGATCTTCCAGTTTCACCAAGAGTCTGACGTCACATACAGTTCCTGCAGGTCAAGGCCTGCCTTGTAGCTGAGGCCAGATTTACACTGGTTTGACAGTTATAGACTCATCACATTGGTGCTCCTTTCATAGTTCCTGTGTGACATCACGAGCCCACAGCGGCGTGTCAGCGGGTTTCCAACTCGGGGATCTGAGCAGAAGACAGAGTGTCTGAGTGGGCCACATTTTTGCATGCCCACGTCAGGTTCTGGTAGCAACACTTGCCTTATTTAGTTTGTCCTCCTGGCCCAGAGAGTGGGGAAACTACTCCTGGTTTTCTCCAACGCCTTGTGTGTGTGTGCGCTCCATCACACCACTGACAATGATGTCATACTCAACGCTGACGTTACAGAGCAGCCCTCTGTGTCTTGTGGGGAATCTTGTAACTGTTTCCACAATTCCCACAAAATGCTCATATTCAGCAAAGCTTCGGTCATTCCTTCTCAGCACTTGCAAAAGTAAACAGGAAGAGAATGGTCAAATATAAAAAGCTAAACATTTTATTATAAGATTTGGTGTTTTTTTTCCCTCTTAGTAAGAGGCAGACTTCTTCATTTTTGTTTCAATATTTTACTTTAGAGCGAGAATTCATTATTTTCTTTTAGTTTTCTCGTCACATTTATATGGAAGAGGATTAGGGCCACTGAAACGAAAGAAAAGAGAGAATTCTGACTTCTCAGAATTCTGAGATTAAATTCAGAATCCTGAGATTAAAGTCAGAATTCTGAGATTAAAGTCAGAGTCCTGAGATTAAAGTCAGAATCCTGAGATTAAAGTCAGAATTCTGAGATAAAAGTCAGAATCCTGAGATTACAGTTTTCCTCGATTGCTAAGACATGTTTCTTGAAAGCTGCTCTCCCTTTCTCTAACTTGTGAACACAAACCCCAATTTTCAAGCTAAATCCCCAAAACCTCAGACTCTCTTGCAAAACCAAACTTTCACCTCAAAACAGTTCAAACTGCGCTCAAAACTGATCTATGTTGTCAAATCGTGCCCCGAGTCAATCAAAATTACAAACACTAGTGGACAGTCACTAAACACTACGTAGTAAAATAGAAAACACAATGCTCAGGACATGAAGCTGGAGAAATAAATGTTTATTGTTCACTGTAGGTGAAATGCATGTTGCAAAACAAAAATAACTGTGCATTTTTCTCAGAATTCTGACTTTAATCTCAGAATTCTGAGAAAAAAGTCAGAATTCTCTTTCTTTTCTTCTCAGAATTCTGAGATTAAAGTCAGAATCCTGAGATTAAAGTCAGAATCCTGAGAATAAAGTCAGAATTCTGAGAAAAAAGTCAGAATTCTGAGAAAAAAGTCAGAATTCTGAGAAAAAAGTCAGAATCCTGAGATTAAAGTCAGAATTCTGACTTTAATCTCAGGATTCTGACTTTAATCTCAGGACAATGACTTTAATCTCAGGATTCTGAATTTAATCTCAGAATTCTGAGAAAAAAGTCAGAATTCTCTTTCTTTTCTTTTTTTTCTTTTCAGTGGCCCTAATCCTCTTCCGTACATTTAGACGTAAAATGTGCATCTAGAAATAAACAGCTGTTCTGTAATAAATCTTATTCTGATGATCCTGCTGACTCAATGTATTAAAAGTACACGTTTCTGCATATGTCACTGTATATGTCTGTAGTCTTACAGCTTAAACATTCAAACCTGGTGTGTTTTTCCAAAACTGGTTCCACGTTTGAAGAGTTGGTTGTGTTACCTACATTCAGACGAATTAAACTGAATTCCATTAGTGGTGGCTGGCAGGCTGCTGGAGGAATGTTCCATGGCTTTAACTTCAAACAAACCATCCATATACCACTATGCAAACTGAACATGAAACCAGGATGTCAAAATGATTTTCCCGCCTGCATATTTTTTGCCTCTTTGAACTTTTTTCCCCTCACTCCTCAGAGTGGAAAACCTGAAAATACCAAGACTGTAAACAGCAAGGTGTTATTTTGCTGTTTTCCTTATTACTAATGAGGGAAAGGCTTGGCCAATCACTTGCAAAATAGATATCTTCACATGTGACTGCGTTGCCTACCAGTGCTACACCTCTATTATCAAGTTGGCTTACGACACAGCTGTCACTAGCTATATTTACATGCGCCAAATTTCCCCTATCCGATTCAAATCTTGGTTGATTGGAAATCCCAAATCTCTGTTTACATGGACACTAACTGAATACATGCAGCATGGGTTGAGCATGCGCAGAGCTGTCTTTCCCGGAAATAAAAATTGTAAACAAACGCCATCTTGTCTGCACGTCTTTTCCCTTGCATTTTATTTTCTTATTCTCTAGCTTTGGTGAATTCCCGCTTCCTGCATCTTTAGATGTACTTTAGATGCACTTGAGTGTATAACTCTGCATTTCTAGCCTTTCGGCCATTGAGACGTTCAATAATATTGAGCTCCGGTAGTATTTCCACAAAAAAATTGTGTCTGCAAAAGACCACTTCTGTTTACCGCCCGCCATGTTTTCAAATTGTCCTGAGCGTCTGCACATATGTGCAGTGGGCATTATTTTACTCCAACAATCCGAATGGGTGTAGACATGAACGTCAATCGGAATGATGGTCAGACAAAACCATTAAATTTCATTCCGATCGGGCCGTATCGGATCAGAGCATTCATTCCGATTACTTGTGCCCATGTAAACTTAGCTAATGGGCTAAGGGAAGAGGTGGCTCAGCTGGTGTCCAAATGCTAGGAAGACTGTGCCGGTTCACATGGCAGGGTTTTGAAATTGTCAGACAATTTTTCAAAACCCACTTGTGATAAAAAAAAAAATCACAGGTACACCAGTTTTAATCCTACAGTGTCCTATACTATATATGGCTCAATTTCTCACACAAGCATTCCCAAATGGTAAATCTTTTGAGATCAAACATGGCAGAAGAGGAGCGTGCAGCATGCTTCCATCACCTTACTTTCTGATTGGCTACAGGTCACATTCAACAGGTCTGTCCTTGAAAATCGGACGAAGACAACCCAACATGTTTGAAAGACCTGATTTATAGTCTGAACGGTCCAGATGCAACAGACCAGAACGCTCTTAACACACCCCACACGGTAGGATTATCTGATGAGATTATCTTTTGAGGCAATACTGTAATCAGGTGTATCCTTAAGATTGTCGGAAGGGGAGAATCAGGTCAATAATCTGCATGATTATCCTGCCATGTGAACCGAGTTTAAGGAGATGATTATTGACCCAAAGAAGAAAGAAGATCTGAGACCTTCAAACTTTTACCTGGACTCAGTGCATCATGATTTAAGAGAGACTCTACGTTTTAAAGAGTCAGGGTCCTTTAATCTCTTTAGCAGCTTTTAGAAATGCACAGTGGAGAACGTTCTAATGACTTCCATCACAGTGTGGTATGGGAACTGCACCATTCATAATAACACCAGGGGATTATAAAGAGGGCATGCAACATCACTAAGGACCAGACCCATCCACAGCACACGCTCTTCACACTCCTACTGTCTGGCAGACGCTACAGGAAAGCAACAACAATGACATTCTCAAACTAGTAAATCACTGAAGGAACTTTAGTTTTCTGTCTCAGTGCCTTGTCATAATATTTATCATCTCAGTGATGCATCTGTACATATCAGCAACACCACCATTTGTGCACATTTATACAATATAGCTAATATATGAAAATTGTTTAACATCTGTAAGGCTCATGACTTGTTCTTGTTTTGTTTTCTTTCGTTTTTCAGACTTCAGTAAACTTCTCAGATCTTAAATCGTGGAATGAAGAAATCCTGGGAAAGTGAACTGCTTCCCTTTTTACAGTTTAAAGCCAGTCTGCAAAAACATTTTTGTGTGTGTGGAAAAGTTTTAAAAGTTTTGGATGATGATCTGTAGACATTTAACAATGAAAGAGGCCCCAGTCAGTTACTGACAGATGAAAGAGCTGGAATCTGATGGAAAACTTTCTGAGCTCCATCCATGAAGAGAAGAGCAGTGGAAACTAATAATGGATCTGGAGCCTGAGCTGATCTGTGGAGATTTAACAATGGGGGTTGGTGGGCAGATGAACTGTCAAGATGGAAAGCGTGTCTATTTAAAGACCCGAGTGGTGGAAAAGTTTGAGCCTGGAAACATGCATGAAACCTAATCTTTCTCATGCACAGCCTGCACAAAATAGTTGGGTTTACCATTACTTAGACTAATAGCCTAAGGTATTTTGATGCGTTGTTCAAAGGGAGATTGGATTTATTTGTTGTCAACTTTTCTCGTTAATCATTTAGTTACGGGAATATCGCTTTCCTCGCCTTTAATCAAAGTGTTTTTGGGAACTAATCTCACAGGTGGAAAATAGCTACAGACCAAATGCCAGCAAACATCTGTGCAGATGTAGCAAGGACGAGGGACTGATGGGTGGCCGAAATGTCAAAAACAAAACAGTAAAGTGGAAAACTGCCTATTTATATCCTGGAAGTTGTTTAGACTGGGGACACTTATGGAAAGCTGGGGCTGTAACTATTTCAACAAATGGGAGAAACTCATCTCAGCTGTAGATTTATTGCCACACACGTGGTCGTAGGACAGGTGGTCTTCACCTAAAGATACATCTACATGTGAGTCCAACACAGCCTCATTAGCTCGGTTCACTGTGTGAGCTTCATCCTGTCGACCTCACGCTGACTCAAACCTGTCAGATGTTTGTAAATCCTCACTGAGGAGATTGTTGACCATCATAAAGACAGAGATGATGGAGAAATAATTAAACATGCTTGCTATGAAATAAACCAAATCAACACCATTCAGAATCATAAAGCTTCCTGTGCAATTACAAACTTTATTTCTTGGGAAAGACTTTGATTTGGAAGGTAATTCATTCTCTTATCCAGTTAATATTATTAAACTGCTTTAAAGATGTGGCCTCACATAATAAACAGCAATAATAACTATGACTGGGAGGCAAACAAAGTGAATGCCCAATTCTCTATCTATGGGCGTTCCTCAAGGATCGATACTGGGCCCAACTTAATTCAAAGTTTATATTAATAACATTGTTCATGCTGTTGACAGTTCTCATATACATTTATATGCAGACGACACCATTTTATATTCATGCAGTTCTTCTTTGAATGCAACTTTGTTCTCCTTACAGCACAACTTTAATTTGTCTTCCACATGCCTTCTCCAGCCTTCATCTTCATTTAAACACAAGTTAAACAAAGATCTGCAACCGTAACTTACCACAGTCCACTTACCACCCCAGTATTTTTTTCCCTGGATGGTACAGAAGTACAACTTGTCAGTTCCTATAAGTATCTGGGTATCTGGCTTGACAGCACACTTTCATTTGACATTCACATTAATGCATTACTCTTTAAAGTCAAGTCAAGGATTGGGTTTCTATACCGCAACAGGTCATCCTTTACTCATTCTGCAAAGCAAACTTTGGTCAAAATGACAATCCTTCCCATCTTAGATTACGGTGACATCATTTATAGGACTGCTTCCAAAAAACTTCTTCATAAACTCGATGTCATTTATCACTCAGCAATCCGTTTCGTCACTGGTGCCCCTTTCACTACTCATCATTGTGATCTGTACTCACTCGTTAACTGGCCATCACTCCATTCCTGCAGGATGTTACATTGGCATCAATTTATATACAAAACAATCATCGGTAGAACTCCGTCATATCTTCGCTAATTACTCGTCACTTCCAACAACCAGTGCAATTTACGTTCCAGTAACCTAATCTTTATGGTTATTCCCAAAGCTCGCACCTCCTTTGGCCGCTTCTCATTTCAGTTTGCTGCTTCCAACGACTGGAATGAACTGCAAAAATCACTAAAGCTCACTACCTACGTTCCATTATCTACCTTCAATAATTCATTAAGATCAATAGTTTCTGATCAATATGCCTGCTTCTGAGTGCTTAAAGATTGTTTTGCTAGCTTGCACATATATGAAAACAGTCTTATGTCTTTTTTGTCTGTTTTTATCTTGTTTTTTTTTTTATCTGTTCTTTGGTGCAAAACTACTTGTGTCATTGTTGCTGCTGCCTCTTGGCCAGATTCTCAATCAACTCATCTAGTTAAATAAAGGTTAAATAAATTAATTAAAGAATGCTTTCTTTGTGAAGTTTGCATGTTCTCAAGTAATGGTTTCCTCCACATCCTCTAGTTTCTTCCTACAGTCTAAAAACATGAATATTAATCTAAAAGTTCACTAGGTGTGAGTGTGGACAGGTGATTGGCTCCGTGACCTTGTGAACAAGTGCCAGCCTGCAAAGGATGTACCCCGCCTCTCGTCCAATCACCTCAGGAGATAGGTACCTGATCCCTGCAATCCTGAACGAGATTAAAGACGTACAGGAAACGGACGGATGTATTAAAAATCCAAGGTTGTCACCTACAAGAGCATTTATTTGTGGTATAAAAGAGGATTTCCTCCTAGGAGACTTTGGTTCTCATCGTGATTTTATTGTTTTGTTTTTTATCAGTTGGTCAGGATGAGGAAACACCTGCGTAAAACTTTAATCACCTTTTTTATTTGGGCAGCATTGTGATGAATCCTGCAAAACTTAAGTCACGTTTGGGTAAAATGCAAAGAAATAAGTTCAGAACGTGTTTTATATAATCCAGGTAATTCAAAACTTTAACAAACTGACAACAAAAGGTGTAAAATGTCATTTGAAATCAAAATGTCTGCAAACCAATGAAAAGTTTCAGATGACCCAAAATTTGATGCAAAAATGCTTTTTCACATGTGGTTGTCTTGTTATCAAGCCATTTTAGTGTTGTGGTTCTGCAGAACAACAGTACGTTTTTGTTTTCATGAGTCGATGCTAATCTCAGATTTAGGTGACTTATATCAAGCAAATCTACAAAGAAAATCATTTTGAGCCCTCAGAGATCTAGTCATCCTAGCATCTTTTAAACATTTGGGTCCATGTTGGGAAAACTTTGAGCTGACTGTTGTGGGATGCACGGAGAAGTCTATGAACGTAAACACACACTGTGCAGCTTTCTGAGGCCATGTTGGCAGCCACCCCCCTCCCCCACACCCCCATTAGCTTGGCACACGACTGCATACCTCGGCTAATTAGCTTCCTGTAAAAGCGTTGGATAAAAACATCGGCTTTAATCACACGCTGCTACTTTGTCTCATTCGCTGCCAAGGTAAATGTTACTTCAAGCCGAGAGAGGAAAAAAGGAGAGCATATTTTGGTGTGTGGGTTTCTGTTTCCCCACACAGGTGTTTCACTCGGTGATGTGCTGCCATGCAGGTCAAGATGTTACCTTAACATTCCTCAGCTTCAAATAAACTCTGTTTTTCTGCCGTTGGACGTGTCAGAAACTGTCTTTTAAATTCAACTTTCACACTGAGAGTGAGTGTGTTTACCGTCTGTTTTACTGGCTGTCTGTGGGAGAGCTGCGGTCTCATGGAGATTTATATAAGCTCGCGGTATACGGCGAGTTTTGCAGCTTGTTTGCTGTTCGAGCTGCAAAACCCTGCAGCACAACTTGTTGACCAGTTTCTAATTATTTACCAGGTGCTTGTTAGAGACACAATGCTTGATTTATTCCAGTAATTTATGATCTGTTTACCAGCTTACCTCACGCATGAATAGACCCCTCTCATACAAGCTGGGTCACTTTGATTGAAAGATGAAAAAAAATGCATATTTCTTTAGCACCTTTAATGAGCAAATTTTAATTTGAGCCAACAGTCAAGCCATTTTATGCTTTTGGTTCACGAATCAAACATGAAGGAACAGGAAAATGTGCATGCAAAAGCAAAGTAAACTCATGTTGGAGAAGGAAGGGTTTTTCAAAAACTCC
Source organism: Aphyosemion australe (assembly GCA_006937985.1). Classification (NCBI taxonomy): domain Eukaryota; kingdom Metazoa; phylum Chordata; class Actinopteri; order Cyprinodontiformes; family Nothobranchiidae; genus Aphyosemion; species Aphyosemion australe. The sequence continues at coordinate 559,162 of SSNS01000264.1, read as the reverse complement.
TTAAAGAGACAATGTGTAGTTTTTACAGTTAATCTCTGGAATTATCCATCGAAATGTTGTTGAAAATTAATTAAATGATGTCTAGTTGTTGAATAATATTGGCAGCTTCATAACATAAAACCATAGAAATCGGGTCTAAAGCACATGGGAGCAGGTCGAAGTCTCTGGGCGACGCCATATTGGATGACATGTTTCTTTCTACGGTAGCCCATGAGGACAAAATACATTTACTGATTTGTAACTAACGGTTACAAAACCTTTGCCATTCATAAACGTTGTTTTACACATTTACCTCCTCACTTGCTGCCAGTGATGAAAGAGAGTCTGATGTTCTTGTCATTTTGCTGGAGGTTGTACTCCCAGGGATTTTTGACCCTAACGGCCATCCGTTGCCAAGGTCTTACTTGAGCACAAAAATACCGCTTGCTTGCAATGATTTAGGTACATACTGCCCCTATCACCAGGAAAAACACACACCGTCACTTTAATGATAGCATTTTGCCCTTTGACAGTCACAGCCCAGTAACATACTTCATCTAGATCCTGCCACGTTCTCCACAACCTACATGAACTATTAAAACTTGACTGGATTGCTGCAAACTTGGAAAACAAAACTTCATCAGTGTGAATGCATCATGCAATCACTCTCTTAACTATTTTCCTACATCATGTTTTATGACATAGCTTGTTATGGTCCTCCAATGCTCTACTACCACCATTCGACTCCCTCAAAGTGTTAAATGATTAGAAAGTCACACAAGCCTTGAAAGATGCTCATGATTCGATGGGGTCATAGCCGAGATATGTGGCCAGTCTTATCAAACTCTTGAGGTACACCAGTACATGCACCACCCACATGGATAAACAGCCACTAGGCTCCACTCAGCCCCCTGCTATGCTGCTACCATAATAATTAACCACCATAATCTTGCTGTTAGATTGCATGCTCAAACCCACCGTGCACATTTCATGCACTAATATATATATATATATATGATGCCCATTGTGTTCATAAAAGTTGCACTCTCGTTTTTTCAATACATGTGCGGTGGTCTCTAGCATGAATTAATGCCTGTGAGTCATTTCCTGTGTTGAAAAAGATCTTGCTTCCATTCACTTTCAGAGGGTAGAAGTTAGGGCCGGAATATACTTGCTTTTAACCTCGCGTTTGTACAGGCAGGCTATGTCTTTGTTCACATACTTGCTGCTACACGGCACTGCATGTAGTACTGGAGTGTTCCACTAGGGGGCAAAGTAGAAAACTCAGACCGGATAGAGAGCCAGGTTTGTGGGTACAACCAAAACAAACAAGGTGTCAATAGAAGAGATCAGTAACTGGTTAATTTTGAGATCACGGCAGAAAAAAAGACAGCAGAGGTTTCATAGATAGTATGAAAGTCCTCTAAACCAGAGACGGAGACACCATGGTGAGTGTGTCTTGCTTGTTTTGTCACCACCGTATATTACAGTGTTCGGACGCGTCGCCTTAATTTCGGGGGATGTGCACTAACTACACTTCAAATCAACGCAAGCCATTTTAAACACGCATACACGTCGTTAAACAGCAAGTATATTCCGGCCCTTAGTTGCAGGAGTGGGGGTCGGAAAACGGCAGGATTACAAGTCTTACTCATTATTCTTTATGATATGGAAACATCTCCACTAACAGCAACATAACTCTTCCGCTGCCTTCATTCGCTCTTCATTCTTGGGTAAAAAATGCAACGTTCATATTTTATCTTTGCAAACAACACAAGCCCAAATATGTTCAGCCATGTTGGGGATTTGCTAATGCTAACGGTTAGCTTATACTTGCCAAAACTTGCTCTGACTTTTTTCTTTCGGTGGCTAATTCAGGAAAAGGAGGTTGAAGACTATTTTCATGTTCAGAATGCAAGTGCAACTCAGAGTGGCCAACCGAATTTCATAAAGCACAAGTATTACACCAGTAGTTCCCAATCTGGGGTCCGTAGGAGTTAGGGTTGGGGGCCCCTGGCTTGTTTTGGAGGGGGTCCTCACGAAAAAAGGTTGGGAACCACTGTATTACACAGCTCCTCAGTGAACAAGACCTTTAAATAGCTGCCCATTGTAAAGGGCTGTTGTCCTGTTTGAAGGGACCCTTGGTAATCTTCTATTATTTTCTTATTTTATTTTCACATTTGTCAAAAGTCTTGAAGAGCCCAGATGTGGATCTGAAAAGCTATGGATCATTTTGTCTCATATGTGAAAAAAATTAGTATTAAAAACCATCTAAGGATTTATCCTGAAGTCATTACGGTGAATCGGTCTGGGTAGAGGACCTCACCTCTTACATTGCAGTATAATTCTATAAGAAATCAGCTATAAATCATTCTGAACTGCAACATAAACTTGTACAATATAAGTGTCCTCAAGTGATTACGGTTTCAAAAAGTCGAGGGCCTTGGACCGTGAGAAGGAGATTTAATATGTTCCAATAAGATTCAGGAGCAGCCAAATTCAATAATATGAGTCAGGCTCCAAAATGCAGGATTTTACATTCCCCATAATGCAACTCGTCTATTTTTGTTAGACCCTCCCTGCTCGGTCAGCAGCCATGTCTCTCCAACTCCACGGCCCCAGTTCGTCGTTCTGCTGTAAAACTGCAGCTGACATCATGATTAGGATTATTCTGTGAGACGTGTTAAAAAGTCCTCCAGAGCTGGAGAAGACATAATAAACACGGTCTGAACAGAACTCATGAGATCAGCCTGCATGGAGAAGACCTTTATGATCTCTGGAGCACGTATTTAATATAACACAGTGTGCTTAAAGGTCAAGGTGGGGCCTTCACGGCTAAATTAAGAGTGTTATGAGATATTATGTAATACTAAAATGAAGAAACACAGCAGGACTCTCTTTCTGGCTTCCAAAAGCAGAGAAAAAAGCAATCCCCAGTCTGAAAAAACAATGTTCAAGCCATGGAAGCGAAGTGTACGATGACTGCATCTCATCACCACTGTGGTTTTTGCTCCTCTGGTGAAATCTGGTCGGACTATGTGGCATTAATGAAAATAACAGCATCTGTGTGATCTCTGGAGGTGAGGGAACGTTCAAAGTCAACAGCTTGTTCCTGCTGAATGCTGCGGACTGGAACAGCTTTCAGATGACTAATGCGAATGGACAAAAGGTACGGACTACTTCGCTGTGAAAATAAACCTTATGTGCATTAAAAAACAGCTTTATTAGATGCATGAAATGTTCTTGAGATGATCACTTTATCAAAGTCACAAACAAAGCAGATCAAACCGTTCTCGCTCTTGGAGCGATTCTGCTTTGCCTTATGGAAATGGTTTTTCCCATTTGAGCTAATTGTTTCCAGATTTGACGTTTCAGCGCTAACAGGACCCCTCCCTGTCTGTCTGTACCTCTGGAAGGAAAGGCCTCTCCCCATCTGTCTGTGAGCTGCAAGGTCGAGCTGCAGCCAACACCCTCGACCTGTGTCTGTTTGTCTGTCGGTCTGCTGGCAATCAGATCCCGCTTGCGTGTCTCCGTGACCACAAACTGGAAGGTTAGCGTAGGTCTGTTTTTACTTAAAGCTTCTCTCACCTTTGCTAGACCCTCCCCTCCCCTTTGATGATCACATCTATATTTAACTGCATTAAATAAGTTGGTTACTATAGCAACAACACATCATCATTGGGGTAAAACTAACCCGTCTCACGACGGTCTAGCTCCGTTTATGATAGCGCTCTGCCATCGTCCTCTTCCTCTTCACAACAACACGGGCTGTTTCACAGCTGGAACGGTGAAAGGTGAATTCCTCAGCAGAGTGAGGAGGAAGTGATGACGCAGGAGGGTGCCATCCGTCACCGAGCTGTCCAATCAGCAGCAGACGACAGAACTTTCACATGTTTCTCCTACTTCAGTCCAGACAGGACGAAACATGTTTTCCACAAGTGGATGAGTGCATCTTCACAAGTTTAATAAAATATGATAAGATGTATCTTCAGGTATGGGGCAACAGAAACTTTATCTATTGATTCAGTTCTTATGTAACAGATCCTTCATTTATACTGTTACTAATGGAATTTGATCATTTAAAGAGTAGAATACTACCAGCTCAGTGGCCTAGCCTACCAGCTCAGTGGCCTAGTGGTTTGAGTGTCCGCCCTGAGACTGGGAGATCAGGGTTCAAATCCCGGTCGGGTCATACCAAAGACTGGAAAAAAATGGGACCCAATGCCTCCCTGCTTGACACTCAGCACTAAGGGGTTGGATTGGGGGGTTAAACCACCAAATGGTTCCCGAGCGCGGCTGTGTCTGCAGCTCACCGCTCCCCCAGGGGATGGGTCAAATGCGGAGAACAAATTTCACACACACCAGTGTGTGTGACAACTAGTGGGACTTTAACTTTTACTAATAAAAGCTATGGTTGGTATTTACTGTATGTAAAAGACCCAACACTGGTGTAGGCCTTCCTTAAATACGCAAAAACATGAATGGAAAGTTGAGGAAGAAACAGAAAATGTGTGTATCTTTTGTTCTTTTTCTTTTTGATCAATTTAAATCAAAAAATGAAAAAAATATTTTTTTTTATTTTTGTTTTTTGTTTTGAATCACATACAAAAAAACTAAAAAGGTCTTTTTTTTACATTTAGAGTTTTATTCTTCTCAAAAATCTGAAATGAAAAAACGGCCTTAATATGTCACTGCTCAGACCCATGTGGACAAATGTGCTAATGGGATCAGATTCACATACTTTTTTGAGTATTTGAAGTTTTGTTTTAGAAGCAAAACAAAAAAAAAACTAAGAAAATGAAAGAAATGTTCAGATTTAGATTTCTGATTAAAGACTAAAATGCAAAATAAAATATTTTTTTTATTTTATGATAAAAAATAAAAGTCACAAACTTCAAATCTGACATGCTGTTATGGATTAGTTTGTGTGATTCAAATAATGAAAGTGTAATTGCTCTAAAACAACAAACAGACACAATTCCGTCGTCTGAAACCAGACGTTCTTTTCCAAACATCTGATAAAAGTACAATTTACTCTGATAGTCATTTTTGTCAACGTCTGGAAACAGACAGAGGGGACGCAGTAGCTCACGAGGTAGAGCAGGTTGTCCAGCAATCGGAAGGCTGCAGGACCGATCCCGGCTCCTGTCAGAGAACGCTGCTGTTGTGTCCTTAGGCAAGACACTTAACCCACGTTGCCTGCTGGTGGAGGTCGGAGGGACTGATGGCGCCTGCTCTCGGAAACCTCGCCTCTGTCAGGGCAGCTGTGGCTGCATTGTAGCTCATCACCATCAGTGTGTGAATGTGTGTGTGAATGGATGAATGATACACTGTAGTGTAAAGCACTTTGGAGTCCTCTGACTTTGAAAGGTGCTATACAAATCAAACTTTATTTATGAAGCGCTTTTCATACGAGTGCAACTCAAAGCGCTGTACAAGATTAAAAATAACCACACAACAGTCAATTTCCCTCCCCTCCCCCACATATTAACATCCAAGATCCCTTCTATCTCCCTTCTCTTACCCCCAATCCCACCCCATGCAAACACACACACACACTTAAAAGCTACAATGAAAAGACAACTGGCTGAGTACAGATGAAATAGGCAACAAAGAAGACGGAAACACCATCAAAGGAGCCAATTGCACTGGCAGCAGCAGCCTGGGCACCACCACGTGGCACCAAGAGGAGGCACGAGCATACTTGCCAACCCTCCCGAATTTTCCGGGAGACTCCCGAATATCAGCGCCCCTCCCGAAAATCTCCCGGATCCACCATTCTCCCGAATTTCTCCCGATTTCCACCCGGTAACACAGATCACATTCCTGCTTTTTAAACCAACAGCATAATAGTTTAAGCCCATCTAAAGGTTTATGAGCATCACTGTTGATACTCAAGAGCAGAACTAAGGATGTTGACCTCTGGTACTAATTTACCTTTATTTTATTGAAGAGAAATTGATTCAGCTTAGCATTAAATTACTGGTTATGTCATTTAACTTAGAGGATGAACACAGTTTTGTTCAAAAACAATGTTTTTTTAGGTCTTAACTGATTCAACAAGATAAAATAAAATTGCTTAAGCAGACAAAAGCTCAAGATTTAAGAGCGTAACGATAGTCAGCTTGGGACCCATTGAGCAAAAGTATTCCATCTACTTAGAGTTGTTTAAAACAGACGTTCCATCTCCTCGTTGCCTCTTCATTTTTCACTAATAACACAACAGTCATGATCTTCTGCTGCATTCCAGCGTGCTAACATCACGTTAAGTCGTATTTATCCACGTAAAAGCAAGATCTTCATCCACATGTCACATCCATCAGCCTGCTTCTCCTCTCCGTCGCTCCATCCGAGCAGAGGAGGAGGCGATGACGCAGGAAGAAACAATCACTCAGGTATCTGTCCAGACAGCGAGAGCAGACTGAGATTTCTATAAACTGATGTAATGTGTTTCTGAACTAGGATGGATTGTAGCAAAGTTCAGCTTCTGGGATCAGTGAAGTCTGACTTCACGGCTGCTACATCAGCAATAAGACGTGAGTTTATAAACACAGGATTCCAGACTAAATGACTTCTCTGGGACTCTTTCTCCACTTTAAAGAGAGCTGGATGATTTAGCGGAGGCCCCAGCCCTGGAAACGGCGCTCTCGTGCTATAAAAGCATCCAGGGCCCCTTGTGAGGTCTCACTTACATGATTGAAGGGTGCAACAGTTACGTAACCCCAAGGTGTCATGTGATGCTGTGTGAATGTGGAGCCTTGTGCGGGTGAGAGGAGACTTAACGGGGCCACGTCTGACAGGTAGGTGTTCTGCCGTGGCGGCTTTTCTCTCACTCTCAGTCCCAACACGTTTTTCTTCTTAACCCTCACACGCTCGCTTCAGTTAATCGTCCACCAAGTTTCCATCTTGTTGTTCTCACCCAATCTGATTTCACTTTGAACTTTCTGTTTCCTCCACCCATCCGGCACTTCATTTCTTTTCCCCCACGACAAAGATCTCTGTCTAAAAGACTTCTCTGGGTTTAAACCACCGTTGTTTTTAAGGGAACCCTTTTGTGAGGAGCCGTGTTCTGGTACCTCTGCTTCTCACGGTAAGTGCTCTCAGGTATGTTATTCTCCTGCCCGTTGGACGTGTGGTTTCGTGCGTGTGGAGGAGCGGTGGGCCGCTCTCCTGGCTCCGTGTGTTTGTGCAGGTGCGGGATTTTCAGGCCACGCCGCCCTGCTGAGTGTTTTTCAGAGCCGCTTACCCTACAGTATTAGAAGGTGCCGCCTATATGTGGCATTTAGTGGGACAGCCCAGATCAGGCATTTCCTGGCGTTAAGCTGTTCAGCGACTGAAAAAGAGACAAACTTGTCAAAATAAGAAATGAGTCCATGAGGCTCAGCTTTGAAATGAAATCAATCAAGCTTCCTGACGTTAAAATTTGATTTGCATTATTTATTTAAGCAAACGTGGACTCCAAATGCAGATTTTTCCTCAAACTTTCTTTGATTTTTCACCCAAAACCTTTTGTAAAGGTGAAACTCTCAGCGTCTATTATAGGAAGTTGAGTTATTTCTTTTTTGTTTGTAGTTTTTTAGTCTCCTTAAACTAAAAAGGCTGCACGGTGGTGCAGTTGGTAGCATTGTTGCTTCACAGAAAGAAGGTTGCAGGTTTGAATCTGCTTCCAATCTCAAATCACTTGAAAAAAAAGAACCCCTGACATTAAATGAGACATCTCAGAATGAACTTTGACCCTCTAACATCTCACTTTCAGTTTGACTCAGCTCCATATGACCACTACCTGTTAGCTTTAACAAACAGCACATCCAGTTGGTGACCGCTCTAAACTAATACAAATCCTCGTTTTCAGTAATATGTTGTCACAAACCTCATAAATTCTTGACTCATTCTCAATTTCTTCACATTTTGCTTCCCAGACTTGTGACTAAGCAGTCAAAGTCCAAAAATAACTTCCAAAGACCTGATTACAAGAAAGTCTGGCTGATTGGAAGCAAAGTATGAAGATAATAGAAATGGTTTAAAGCGTTTTGATCATTACTGTACCAGATGGAGGAAGCTGTAAAAACTGTTAAGGTAATAAAACTCAATGTTCTCTTAGTTTCTAGAAGACTGGAGCAAAGAAGCATCTCAAACCAAATCACTGGTGGTGGCTTTGCTTTTCTTTTTTTGGTCGGACCCTTAAAGCCATACTATGCAACTTTTTTCATATTTTAAATCATTTTCTTGAGCCACTATGAGCTAAAATGACCCTTTACAGGGTTAATAAAATGTCACTCAGACTCTCTGTGGCCAGGATACCGCAGTTGCAACTTCAGAGTGGCGGGCCGCTCCCTGCCGGACCTGGCGCTGCAGTCTGCTTCCAGCATGTTTTAGATCATGAACACAGCTGATTTGTTTGATTTAGTGATGAACCGCTCCTGTAGACACTAATGAAGGCTGAGGAGACATTTCAGCAGTTAGATTAAGGTGTTAAAAAGACGAACGCACAGCGAGGAGATAAGTTTCACTTTTGCTTTTGCTAACGAACACTAGGGGGTGCTAAAAACAAGCCAAAACTGCATAGCATCCCTTTAAGAGTTTAACATCAATTCAAATCTAGAAACGGGAATGTAATGCAAAATTTGAAGATGAAAGAAACAGAAGCTTGCCTTGTGGCTGGTTCCAGTAAAGGTTTTAATTTGAAAATAACGTTGCTGATTCAGTAGATCTTTTTTTGTGATTGAACTTAATTTAACTCCACCTCTGAGTCTTGCTTCCAGGGGTGCATGATGAATATTGCTGCTGCTGATAATGCTGCGAGAAACAAACTTTCATTTTATTAATGCTAAGTTGCTATAATGAAAATAAGACATACAATTTTAAAATAATTAGAAAACCCTTAAGAGACTCTCCTGGTCAGACAACAGCGGTCATCAGAAGGAGAAATAACAGACCCCTTGTTTGCTATGGTTACATTGTCAGGAAGAGCCTGCTTGGCCAACACTGCTGCAAAAGATTTCTGGGATAATGAATTCCTCCGGTTTGGTCAGCCAACAGTAAAAAAAAAAAGGAAAAATAAGGATAAAGAGGGAGGAGGCCTGAGGAGCTTGTCCAGTCAGCATGGAGGGCGTTAACAAGAGCACGAACACGGTGTTGTGGATAATTGCAGATTATTGGTTAGATAAGTGGATTAAATAAAAACAAATGTTTGGGGAAAACAGACAGAGGTTTTCTTTTTTTCAGTCAGACATGCTGGAGGGAATTTTGATTCAAAAAAATTCAAAGACTGACAGTCATGCAGATTTAAAAACCAGCCATGTTGGCCACAGAACGGCAGGCTTTAGTCCAACAGACTGTAACTCTTCACATTAAGGCTGGCTGGATTTACACAAGCTCAGGTTTATAATGTTTTTCTCTCCGGTTTGTTCCACTTTAAAACTTTGAACGAGCACACGCTCAATGAGCCATACTGTTGCTGCTTCGATACAAACACAGATGCACACTTTAATGCACAGCTTAAACACGCACACACACACGCGCAGTAAGGGCTCTATGCTTCTGCATCGGAGCAAACTGGGTTGAGAAATCTGAAGGAAAACAAACAGGATTCCAGAGCAGTGCGGTGTGGCATGAGGCTGCTGGACCCAAACACAAAGAGAGGCCTGTTTGCAGGATACAGGAGCATTCCAGCTAACAGAACAGGCTCTGGGACGCTGTTGACCTAAGCTACTTTAGAATGTTTGTGCAATAGCTTTTGACCACTTGATTAAAAATATCGTTTGATGCTGAGGCGGTCGTGTCCTGGCAAAGGGCAGTTCAGACTGGTCTGAGCACAGCGGCTTGTTGAAGAGAGAGCTGTTTGCCTGGAGAACTGAGCCTCAGTCAAACCGTAGGTCCTGTTGATGCTGACCATCTGTGTCTTCTGACACTTTGATGTTATGCATGTCCATCTGAGGAGCGGGGAAACAAGGGTCATTCTAGACAGGTCACATAAAACGTGTGTCACTAGTTTTAACTCATGCATTCAGGGTTGGCTACTTCATGACTGGGCTGCATGGTGGAACCTACCTTGCAGATTCAAATCCAAGCTTGCAGCCTTTCTGTGTGGAGTTTGCATTTTCACCTCTGGCTTAGTCCCACAGACCAAAAACATGCATGTTAGGTTGAATGGAGTCTCTAAATTATCCCTGTGAATGTTTGTTTGTCTCTGTGTCCCTCTGATATACAGGAGACCCGTCCACCTCTCTCCTGCTGGATGCTGGGGTTAGGTTTCAGCTCTCAGTGACCCTGCTGAGGAGTATTTGGTGATGAAATCAGTGAAGACTACCTACATGGTTTAGAGTGGCCATATTGGTTCCACTTTTAACCAAAGGATCCATTTTTAGAAGATTTGTCACTGGGGTACAAATAACATAGGGACTCAATCCATTTCACCTAACTTCATTTTCACTGATTTCATGTGAAATAATAAAAAGATGCACTGAGTTTTCTGTTTTTGCAAAATCTTAAAGGGGATATATTATGCAAAACTCACCTTTTGCAGCTTTTCTTGCTGCCTTGTGGGTCTCTACTGCCTCTATTAACACATAAATATTAAAAAAGGAACATCCATTTGTTTTCTGTCAATGTTTAGATTAAGGAATTACGTACCTAATAGAACCACCTCTCATGTGCAAGAGAGAGCTGCTGCTAGAGGAGCAACAGCTCTACTCCCAGTCCCTCCCAGTCAGATAGCAGAGCTTCTCAGCCTATAGCAGCCAGAGCAGGGGAGGGGTGGGCGTGGCCAGCTCCATCCCTGAAACAGCTCATTTTGGAAACTACTGAAAATGTCAAGAATGAAACTGCTGTCATCCCTTCATGTGAGAGAGATTTAGTGCAAGAAATTCATGAACATGTTTGTATCGACCATCAAACTATTATAACTTAAGAAAAAAGTCATAACATGTCACCTTTAAGAAGCAAACAACAGGTATATTTCAGTTCAAACATCTTGACTTGCATTCTTATAGGTGTATAAATGATGGCTGCATTCCACTTCTGCAGCTGTGAGTGGTAGTTTGTTCTGTAAAAATGCTAAAGAGCAGAGGTTGTAAATGGAATGAGGCCATTGTAAATGCACCTGTGCCTTCCCTGCTCCTGCAAGTCGAATTGTTTGCCATGAATTTACATCGTCTCAGTTACTTGAGTATCAAAATCCATGAGAAGATGTGAAGAACTCCAGATCTGCTTGAAAAAAAATAGTTCACCATAAGAGATGCTCTTCTGCAATATTCAGAACATTTAAATGAGTCCGACGGAGCTGCCCACCAGACCAACAGTGGAAGACTGTGGCTGTGTGTGTGTGTGAGGGTGTGTGTGTGTGTGTGTGTGGTGGGCGGTGATGAATGAAAGAGAGGGTATGTGCTCTTGGCAAATAATCCTGAGATAAATTGAATCCAAAGGCAAATTTTTATGAGATCTAAAAGGAAAATGTTTTAATGTGGCGACAGATCGGTGCCTCAGAGGGTCGGACTGAACCGGTCCAAACAGAAACATGAGAGGATGGATTTAGCTCAACCGGCTGGATCCTGTTTGGCCTTTGGTTGAATCTGGATGATGTTTAAATCAAATAAAAGCTGTGGTCAATGACTGATGAGATGATATATTAAATAACACATGCATTTGTCCATCCTTCATTATATTTTGCAAAGTATATTTATTCCTTTAGGATTTCCATCTGAAAAATTGCACCAGAGGGAACTCCAACATCCTCAGGTGCTGCTCTGAAAGAATCTGGTGTTTACATAACATACATTTTTCTCATGTCTCTGATACTTTTGTCACATTCAACACATCTGCACCAGACATTAGAGATGGAGTGACAGATTTCTGTAGCTGAACCTAAATAGTAAATATGATAGAGAAGTAACAGAGTTCAGTAACACTTTACAATAAGGCACCTTTAATTAATTTTATTTAGAATAGAATAGAATAGAATAGAATAGAATAGAATAGAATAGAATAGAATAGAATAGAATAGAATAGAATAGAATAGAATAGAATTTATTGATCCCACAGTGGGGAAATTCACTTGTCACAGCAGCACCATCACTCAAAGGGTAATTAGAAGAAAGATAAAAACAAGGATACATCTATATACACATAGGCAGTAATCTAGTATTGTAATCTTAGATCACTAAAAAACCACAAATAAAAGATAAAAACAAACTTGGTACCAGCACTATGCAGCATACTGTAAGAGACACAGACAACAATCTGAATCCGGTATTGCACAAGTATAGAACACATACATGACATTTAGTGCATTATTAAGCATTAATAAACAAAGGGTCCTTTTAATAATGTTACTTAGTGCGTTATTAAGCATTATCAATCAAAGAGTCTCTTTATTAATGTTACTTAGTGCATTATTAAGCATTATCAAGCAAAGGGTCCCTTTATTAATGTTACTTAGTGTGTTATTAAGCATTAATAAACAAAGGGTCCCTTTATTAACGTTATTTAATGCATTAGTAAGCATTAATAAACAAAGGGTCCCTTTATTAACGTTATTTAATGCATTATTAAGCATTAATAAACAAAGGGTCCCTTTATTAACGTTATTTAATGCATTATTAAGCATTCATAAACAAAGGGTCCCTTTATTAACGTTACTTAGTGCGTAATCCAAGGGGTTCAAATGAAGGCAACTGGACTTCTTTGGTTTCTTGAAGACGTTTCGCTTCTCATCCGAGGAGCTTTGTCAATTCTGACTGGAATATGGGAGGGTCGACCATGACCTGGATGACTGAGAACCTTCACCAGCATGTTACTTAGTGCGTTATTAAGCATTAAAAACAACAGTTTATTAATGCTTAATAATGCACTAAGTAATGTTAATAAAGGGACCCTTATTGTAAAGTGTTACTCAGAGTTCTGTTAAAGTTGTTATGTATAAATTCATAATAAATAAGTTTGTCATAAAATTTTGTGATTTTACCTCATAGTTTATTTCTTTTATATGTAAAAATTTTCAATGATCAATTTTAATCACTTATTTGAGTTTTGATTTCTACAAATAGGCAAATAAATGTATCTATTTTATACTAATATCGTTACATTTAAGCTGAACATGACTTCTTCAGTAGAAGTTGTTAAACATCCTTTTGTGACTTAAACTAAACTTGACTATCAACCCATAAAGGGACATCAGTGACGCCCCAGAAAGGTTTCATAGGGGTGGCCATGGGGCCTAAAGAATTTTGGGGTTGCACACCAAATTGATCCTCATAGTAACTCTGTACACTTTTGATAGGATTTTACATGTCTTCATTAAACAAGATAAATTTATGGTTTGTGTGGACATTAATATCACTTATTTGCCTGGAGTGGCCAGTGGGGTGGACAGCAATTTTCTAGGCGTGGCCATGGCCACCCCAGGCCACCCCTTGTGGGCACCACTGGTGACATCAGTAAAGTCATTTTTTAAACACATTTGAACTTTTGTTGCTGGATTACCTCATAAACTGAAGTAATGATCTTTTATCTAAATGTAATGAATCCACTCCCTTTTAACTCAGTCTCCTGGTTTAAATTAACCCCATTTTTAAGAGTAGACCAACACATCAGATGTAAAACATGAGGAGAATCTCCCTGGTGTGGAAAACATGACGAACATATCGCTGCACTGTGAATAAACAGGGATCCTCTCCTCTCCCCCTCATACGGTCTGCGTTTGTGACAGCAAGCTGTGTTTGCCCGCCACCTTTCCCATCCTCCCCTCTTAACCTTTGACCTCAGCAGTCCCACCTGCTTCTTTAAACACTCTTTGCACCTCTCGGATTGTCCGCTTAGCCTCCCTCTGACGTCAGACACTGGTCAGAGCCGCAAATTAACAGTAATAACTCACTCTGAGAGCTGTAAAAAAAGGTTTGAACTCCTGAATATGTCTGCTTTAGTTCTTTTTCTGAATAATAAAAAACCAAATGATTAGAGTCCCTGTTGCCAGGAGCGTAGACGTACAGATAGAGAAGTATGCAGATTTATTATATTTACTATATAAAATGATACCATTTGCTTAGAGGACTGCTGGGGCATAATGTCCTGGTATGTTTTTCCAGCTCAGTCCAGAAAATTCCTCCAGTCCCACGAAGACCTGACTTCATTACCCACCATCACAGAAACCCAGAGTCAAATCCCCGTCCTGATCCAGGATCTTATTCCTCTGGTTGTCCACCATAAAGTTAAATCTCACCGCTGCATTATTATAATAAGAACTGCAGTTAGGCATGACCTTGTTACTTCTACCGCTGCCTTTGTGTGAGTGTGTGTGTGTGTGTGTGTGTGTGTGTGGTCTCACCAGTGCCCACATCCTTCCAGCTCAACAACATGGCCACCTAGGAGACACACATCCATCCCTGAATTACCTCCCGCCCAGTCCCATCCTCCATCCTCCATCCGTCATTCTTCATCCCCACCAACGGCGAGGGAGGCTGAACACAGTGACGTCTGTTTGTGTTGCACAAACAGCCTCCTGCACGAGGAGAAGATGTTTGGATGTTGCACAAATCAGAATGGTATTTAGGTGGTAAACATACGATGCACCATAAACTTAACCGACAGCTTAGTGGAAGCATTCTTTACTTTTACTTTGCTGTAAAAGGATGATTTATTGTCTGACTGGTCTGACTTTAAAGAGGCCTGCAGGATTGACCCTGTTTTAAGTTACAAGTTACTAAAAAAAAATTTAAAGGGGTTCAAATGAAGGCAACTGGACTTCTTTGGTTTCTTGAAGAAACGTTGCGAAACGTCTTCAAGAAACCAAAGAAGTCCAGTCGCCTTCATTCGAACCCCTTTGGAATACCATAACCTGGATGACTGAGAACCTTCACCAGCTTACTGTAAAAAAAATTTAAATAAATTTGGTCTAAAGGAGAACAGAGGTTGGAAAAATGAACTTTTTTAACGACTCTCTCCTCAAACCACAAAAGTGTAAAGGTGTTTCCTTTTATGCAGTGATGTGAAACATGCAGGGATGGTGAATGGTTTAGAACGGTAAGAAAATAAAGGTTCACCAGGAGTTTAGAGCTTGGAAGCACCATTATTATATGATAACATCAGCAATTAAATGTGTGGAAAATGAATCGAAAACGTCCTCTAATGGATGAACGACAGCAGAACAAAGAAGGGAACATTGTTTTGGATGCCTCTCTCAAGGTTTGACCAATGAGGTTGTTTAGGTATCCAGAATTTGAACTAATATGTACACGTGGGTTAGCATTTTTATGAGACACAGTTTGACGTTAATTCACAAAAAGAATCTGCTGAACATAAAGTTAAATGAAAGTAAAGCAATGCAGCAGAACGTAAAATCTAGATCGAGCTCCATGAAAGGCTAAAGATGACTTATAATAGTATAGCTATTGGTTTTTCGTGTTCTTGATAATACACGGAGTAGTAAAATTTATTTACCTGACAGTTTCGACACTCATCTGGTGTCTTCCTTAGAGTGGTGGTGATGTCACTTCCTTGTTGTTTTATAGCTGTTTTATGTAGGGGTGTAACAATATCCAAATCTCACGATACGATATTGTCACGATATGAACCTCACGATACGATATTTATTGCGATATTGTGGGGAGGCTCACAATAATACGACTCACAACAAAAAAATACTTTGACTGGTATCCTCCGTGCTGCGTTCACCGCTGTAGCCTACATACTCCATGTTTGTTTATCTTTGCTGTGTGGGCTGCACGCACTCCCATTGGCGAACTGGCCGATGACGCGGAAGCAAAGGATCATGGTCTATGTAGTTTACTTTGCTATGCTCTGGTGGAGCAGACTGAAAAGTGTTATTTTTACCTCAAGACGTACTGTACGATATCGTGACAAAACCACGACGATATTGTGGTCATTTTACTACGACAATATCGCGATATTGCCAATATTGTTACAGCCCTAGTTTCATGTCAATCCTAAACAGTTCTAGTGTGTTGACTCAGCTGCTGCCATGTCAGGTTTTTAGCCCAGTATCTCTAAAATGAACTGACTTATAGATGTTTTTGTGTTTTCTAAGGCCCTGTCCACACATAGACAGGTATCTCCCAAAACGAAGATATTTTTCTACGATTTTGCCTGTCATCCACATGAAAACGCAGATTTCCGCAACGAAAACATATCTTTTTTAAAACTCCGGCCAAAGTGAAGATTTGTGTTTCCTCTGTTTTCAGCGTTTCTGTGTGGACAGAAATAACCGGAGTGTTAGGTTTCACAACAAAAATGCTAACGGCCCATGTGCGACCTGTGTTTACGCTACAACATGGATGCCCTCAGAGCTCGACATTATCTTGTGTCTTGTTAACTTAATACTCCAAAACTATATTTAATAGCAATTCTACCTCCTAATCGGTCCACACAAGCGAGCTAGGCACCATGTTTCATGTTTTGTTGCAGTTCAGCAGGAAGACGAAATGGATAGGATTCGGTGGAACTACTGCCACCTACAGGTCTGGCATGCCTATGAATGTGCTTAACAATGCACTTATGCGGTTACGTGTGGATGGAGTTTTTTCTAAAAACGAGGTGGTGTGGATGCTATTTTTGGGAGGGCGGATATTCGTTGTAAAAAACAAAAAGTCTACGTGTGGACAAGGCCTAAGGTCAGTAGGCTGTTCCAGCCATTTTAAATGGTATTGATTCCAAAAGGCAATCGTTTGTTGATATCTTTCTAAGAGTTTCATTCAAATCCATAAAATGTTTCATGACATATTTTACTAACAGACAAAAATCTTGTGCTATCAGCTTGTGTTTGGTATGAGTCGCTCTCAGCCTCAACACAGTTTTTGTTTTAATACCAGTAAAATTGACAGACATAAAGCCATGTTTGCGTTTGCTAAATTTGATTAGCTGTGGTGGCCATCTTGCGTATGGTTGACTTTTTAAATTAATCATTTGTAGATCAACATCTTATTTTCTGGGAGTTTTATTCAAATCTGTCCACAAATCCCTGCTAGCTAAAACATGGCGTTGCATTTTTATTGTTTTGTTTTGTTTATTTCAACATCTATATAGATGCATTACTGCCCCCTATTGGACAGCTGCTGTTTTCTCATGTTTTTGTTTTTTTGTCTGGGAAACTTGTGATTTTAATTTAATCATGAACGTGGTTTCTGGTTGGTGCACACAGACACCAAAAAATGCAGTGTGGGAATGTTTTGGCCATTGCTGATGAAGCATCCAGGACTTGTTTTTGTAAAGGACGCTTATTAAGAACTTATGGAAGCCCATTCCTGCCACTCTGATTAAAAAAAGAAATAAAATCTCATAATTATGACTTAGTAATGAGATACTATCTCATAATTATGAGATCATTTTTATTTTTTATCAGAGTGGCAGCAATGGGCTTCCATAAGAACTACTGAAAGTAAAATAAATATAACATTGTAAAATGTACTCAAATAAAACTAAATGCTCTCATTTCCAAAGTAAAGTTGGATAAACAAAAGGCAAATGTTGTTAGACGTGTAGTGACTGTAAACCAACTTATTTGTTCCTTCTTTGTCTTTTGTCATGACTCCATGAGGCCTTTATATAAATATCAGATATATTCCTGACTTATTAATGCCAGCCAGCAGGAAAACAGCCTGTTGGAATTAAAAAGCTGTTTGTTTATTGGTCTTTCAGCACAGGAGCACTGAGAACTTCTTCAGTGAAAACGTCCTTCTCTGACTTTGAAAGCAGCAGGTGAGTACAGAATTGGAACATCCTGTCACATACCTGAGAGCTATATACTTCCTTCTCTGACAAAAACATCAATATTTAGAGAGCAGACAAAGAAGCTTCTTAATCGAAAGACCTGCTGGTTGCACATTCCCCCCAACCCTCCTTATGTTCTGTTGCCAGATGTCGTCCCATTCCAGCCAGCTGTGCCTCATCTTTATTTATGACTTCTCTAAATATTCATCCACCACACAGAGAGGACCTTTTTTCAAAAGTCTGAATTCCTCCTGCTGGATTCCAAAATAAAGTTTGTGCACATTCCTGGGCTGCAGGTAGAAATGCTGCCCTCTGCAGCTCCGGATGTCCCTGAGGATACCAAGTGGATGGAGGCTGGAACGCTCAGTGAGAGCGAAAATAAACACATGATGTCAACAAAGCAGACTTTATTTCAACTTTTAATAATAAAGCTATCGTTTACATGCATATTGATGTGAGCTGCATTTATTGCAATAATGAGCAGGAATGGAAATACATGCATTAACCTGACTCCAGTGTTTGGTCTTAAATCCCTCAAAATATTCTTGTTTGTTGCAGCTTGCTGAATCATGCAAGCTGACCTCCACAGAGTCAGTCTATCATGTGAAACATCCTGCATAAGACAAATCTGACCTTATAACAAAGCTTCTCCTCCTTCAAAATAAAAGCTGAATGAAGCAGAAGAATGCATTGTAGCATCAGTTAAACCTGTAATGAAAACATCTTGCAAGGCTGAGCTAGAGGATCACAGAATAGAGCTTTAATCAAGATCTGAGAAGAACTGAGAAGCAAAACATTTTAAGGAAGAAAGAGAAATAAGTTGCTTTTTTTAATCACTAAGCTGAATAAACATGAAGTGTATGAGAAGTGGAGGACAGGTAGGAGAAAGATAAACAGGACACAAATATTTAGTTACAGCTGAGAAAATCAGGACTTCTGTGGTGTTACAGTGACTGTAATGAATGCAACCCCGAAAAAAGGTGGAACATTTTAAATGATAGGTTCCAGACTTTAATCTAAGCTAAGTGTTTTGCAAAACCGAGATTAATCTGATTATTAAATTATGCTTATAGATTATATTTGTCTGCTCTGTGGCCAAAAGCAGACACTAGATGTGCTCTGGTAAACCACTCAGGAAAGCTTACTGGTTATTCTGTAACTGGTGTAACCGCGCCCTCTGGTGGTCGATGCTGGTATTTAACCAAAAACTAATCTACTTAGAGCAGAAAATAACATCAAAAGCTAAAAATAGATTCTGTTCAACACAACAAGCCTCTGCTACAAAATAAAACTACATTTCAAAGTATTTGAATAATCTGGAAGAAATGTTTTGTAAGTTTTGAAAACTAAAAATAAATAAATCCTATACTTTGAAATGTGCAACTTGCTGTTTTGTTGCTTTGAATAGTTTAATCAGCTGTTTTTGGTAAGTTTGTTATTTTAAATGTTAAACTTATAAGATGAACTGGTTTAATCAGGAACTTTTAGATTTGGAGCAGCTGTCTGCATAATACAACTTTCTATAAAACTACTGTTAAGCTGCTTTTATTGACAAATTTGAGCTAAAATTATGCAAAGTATCATAATTTTGGAGTGCTTTGTGAAAATAAATATATATAAAAAAGCATTTACTGATGCAACCACCTCTGACACAAGCAATGTGTCATTTCTACAGTGATGTCAATGCAAATCTAACATTAGTGTGATTCCATGAGCTTTTATTCCAACGGTTAAATGATGAGAGGATCACGTTTTAGCTGGTGATCAGGGCATCCGTCCACCAGCTGCTCTCCTTGCAGTAAATCTTCCTGGTTTGCTGAATTCTTGGTCCGAAAAAGGGGGAAATCCTTCCTTACCTCTCTGTAACAAACAGGCCAAAAGCTTCCCTGCTCTACTGACGCCCATTTCAACCCGTTTCATGTCAGAGTGTGGTATTTACAGTACTGGATCCAAACCCTCCTCCTGCCAAAGGAAAGTTCTGCCTTCTGCATCACAACAGTCTGTGACTTCCACATCCTGATCCAACTACATCGTATGAGCTAACTCAGTCGGCTCCTTTCCTCCAGGCTATAAACAAGGACATTACGTTCAGTGTGAGTTTTTAACTCTCTACAAGCAAAACTTCTAAATTATTTCAAAGAAAATCCACAAGTGATCTTTTTTTGGTTTTCTTTAGCAAAAATAGATTTTTATGCAAAATGTTCATGACATCAGGAACAGTGATGCTTGAATTGGGGCTGATTGCTCACATGCAGTCGTATTGATGGCCGGTCTGATAAACTGGCACCCACCACCTCCCATGTCAGTGTTGTCCAAAAGACAAAAAGTCACCTACAATTTACAATTATTAAACCAAAATTAAAATCAACAGTTTAGTAGGAATAACTAGAAGTTTTCTTTCATGTCATTTTGGAGGAATTTTTACCAAGCAGCTTCAGTTCATCGAAGCTTGCAGACAAGAGGACCAGCATGTCCCTCTGCAGCTACCAGAGCCAAAGCCTGGTGTCCACAATCAGAAAGATGCTGCATGGAAACACATTAAAGAGGACAGTCTTCACTTGTAAAACAAATCAAACTCTACGAAAGTCCTAAATTTAGACCAGTGGCTATTTGTTCAGCAAGATGACATTTGGTCCAATTTTCCATACAACACTCTAAATCAGGGGTCCTCAACTACATTTGTTCAAGGGCTGGAGTTTTTTCCAGCAGACACCGTGAGGGCCAGATGCTCTTCTAAAATAAAGTTCAAGTATTAAAGCAGCAATCCGGAGTTTTCCCCTTTCAGGAATTATGTATGATTTTTCAGAAATCCGTAAAAGTGATTGTCTTATCATGTAGTGTGATATAATGTCAGCGATACGTCTTTTATTTTTTTTGCTAAGCCCGCCCCCTGACCCATAAAATCTGTGCAATAGGAAACTGAGCGCCGACCAGAACTAACCAATGGGCTGTATGCACGCTCCAACTTCCGCATTCCACATAAGACCTCACTCCTATGTCCGGTTGTCATAGTGGTCAGCGAAGCTGTGACATGGCTGAGAGTTTGGAGTTCACCTGGTGCTTCCTGGAGGTTAGTTGCTTATGGCTTTTTGGTCGGACGTATTACAGTTTTTCTAGATTGCTAAGACATGTTTCTTGAAAGCTGCTCTCCCTTTCTCTAACTTGTGAACACAAAACCCAATTTTCAAGCTAAATCCCCAAAACCTCAGACTCTTCTGCAAAACCAAACTTTCACCTCAAAACAGTTCAAACTGCACTCAAAACTGAACTATGTTGTCAAATCGTGCCCCGAGTCAATCAAAATTACAATTCCTACTGGACAGTCACTAAACACTACGTAGTAAAATAGAAAACACAATGCTCAGGACATGAAGCTGCAGAAATAAATGTTTATTGTTCACTGTAGGTGAAATGCATGTTGCAAAACAAAAATAACTGTATTTAGCACTTGTACAAAAAGACAAAACAGAAATCTTGTGCATTTGACACTTGTGTACAGTAAGCCCATATACTAAAAATAAAGTACAAAAATATACAAATACTACTGTAAGTGCAAAGAGCAAAGACTCCAGTACGTACAGGTTGGCATATTATCCAGACACATTCAGTGTTGATTACCTAGTGATATGCTGTAGTGGCCTAAATCACTTTTTCTGTATCACTTACAAAACTAGATCTATTTCTAGAGAGGGGTTTTCAACTGGATGCAGTGGAAAGACCCCATGAATACATCTATAAGGATGAAGCACTGTGTATGATCCCTCACATCATTAGCCACAAGTGTGATCAATTTTTAGTTGTGTTCAAGTGGTGACACCAGTGCTTTACTTGTGATTGACGTTTGTCACCTGTGCTCACCATTATGCAGCACGGGTACATCACAATGAAAATGTGTTGGCAAGTGGTGTCTAAACAGGTGAAATGTGCTGATGGTTTTACCAAAAGAGTGATTGATTCAATCAGTGGGTTCAAGCAACTGAGCATTTGGTTCAGACAACAGGGTTTAGTGTTTTAGCAATTGAGGAAAACTGTATTGGTAGAGATTTTTTTTTTTAAAGCGAGAGAACCACTTTTTTCTCTTTTTTTCATCTAAACAAAGAGAAAATTCACCTTACATCATTGATTGTAACTTTTGGTAACTCCAGTAAGCACCGGGTGAACTCCAAACTCTCAGCCATGTCACAGCTTCGCCGACGACTTATGACAACCGGAAATAGGAATGCAGTCTTATGTGGAATGCGGAAGTTGGAGCGTGCATAGAGCCCATAGCGTTAGACTACCGCTTAGGTGCTTCAAATTTAAGGAAGTATCTCGGCTGATGCAGCATTGATGAACTTTTCAAGTAAGTCTTTAAAATATAAATATATGAAACACAACATGACATGAGAATAATTCTTGTAAAACGTGTTTTAGCTCTGTTTGTCGGCTACAGAAGCACATTCATAAACCAGAAACGTGCAGTCGCTTTAGACACGTGATGTTTGTTCTCACGGTGCGGGGGCTCGCTCCGACGCCCGCCCCGTAAAAAAATGCAAATGATGACTATAGTCGTCAATGGCAGTGAATGAGTTAATGTATCTTAATTTATTGATATTTAAAATGGTTTGTTTTCCATCTAAACTGTTTTGATTGTAGTTTTAGTTGTTTGAAGAATGTAAACAATTATTGATATTTGGGACATGAATTTTGCTGCTAAACTTCAAAATCCTCCAACTGGGGGGCCGGATGTGGCCCGCGGGACGCCAGTTGAGGTTCACTGCTCTAAACTGTACATTTTGATGTTTCTACATAGATATATGTACTTATATGTGTGTATATGTATTATGTGTTGTGTGTATATATAAACATATTTTGTTTTATAAAACTTGGTACAATTTCAATAATTTCTAATTGTTAGATATTGTTTATGTGGAGATTGCTGCTGTTTAAAACTCCAGAAGGTTTTCTGGCCATTTCTCATCACATTTCGGAATAAATATATATGACTGGGCTGTTTTTTTAATTGTGAAAATTAAATAGTTATTTCTGCTAAAAAGTGGGAAAGTAGCTTCTCAAGCTAAATGTGGAGTTTAGCTCGAGAAAAACGTTTTATAAAATGTATGAAACAAAATATAAAAAACAAGTTTTCTGTGAAAGTTTCTTTATTCATTTTATTGATATTATGACTTTTTGTTCATTGTGAAAATCGTCATTTGTAGATTTTCTCAAGTATTCATCTTGGCAGCAGTTTCTTCATAATGAAAACATACATGTGCTCTCCATCGTACAGTATCGAGTCAAATCGTTTCAGCTTTAGTGTCCGTCTTATATTACAGCTCTTTCTTTACAAAACACTATATTTTATATTATATTGGTGACTTTGGTCAAAATGATTTGTAACATTTCAAATGTCAGCAGGTCCAAACATAAAAACACAGTTAAGACCTTCTCTGACTGGATACCGTACGTGTTGTACAGTATTTACATTCTGTGTGTGACAGGTGGTTAAAATGATAAAATAAACTTCTTTTATAAGTTGAAATAATCACAAAACCCACTTAAAGTAATAATCAGCACAAATATCTGATTGTGATTTTAATAATAACATAAAACACAAGAGGTGATTGGTTAAAAAAGCCATGATCTCTTCAGCATGTTTTATATCTACCTGCTCAACAGGAAGCAGCTGCAGCAAAGTCACTCAGCTCTAACTTCACTTGCTGCTTTATTGCACCTAGAAACATTGACTAATGTGTATTATTTAAACTCAGCATTGATCCTGGAAGTGAACAGCAGCAACACACTCCCTGAGTTCACTCCTTACTCTGAGAAACAGGTACAGAAAATAAAAAAGTCCACCTTAAATCAAATCAAAAATTCAATTAAAACCATCTTATAAAGTCACCAGAGTTAGATTTACTTCACAGTAAAAGGAAGGAGTGTGCTTTTCTCTCAGTGAGAACCAGACTTTCTGTCCATTCTTTTTGACAATCAAACCTTAAAACAAGAAAAATGTAATCATAACTCAGACGATGAAGACAGAGGAGATAAAGGAGTGATGCTACAAATCTTTGAGGGTGATGATCAAACAGGAGAGGAAAAGAAATCAGGAAGTTCTCATTGTTTGACAGCTCCCCAGATGATAAGTCCTATTACAACTAAACCTATGGCCCCCACGATCACCAGGATGCAGATCTTCTTCCTGTGGCTTTGCTAAAAAATACAACAAAGGACAAAAAAACACAAGAGGGATTGTTTTGTTTAAAACTGATAAGTCCCAATCAGCAGGAAAAGGTAAGAGTTATTATAACCCTTATTTATTAAATCTCAGTGAGTTTATTACACAATGCATTTTATAGTGGGAAGCTTTAGCAGAACAAATCAGTCGAGATCAAATTCACATCATATATTTTACCTGGTAGCTTGCAGCTTGTGTCAGCTGCTGCGAGGCATTCTGCACACAGTTATCTGCAGTCTCCACATTGGCTTCTATACTGTCTGCAGAACACACAAAAAACATAAACTAGGAACATTTTTAAGGTGAAAATGCAGCCAAAATCTTCTAAACATGTTTATTTTCTTCTATAAAGCCTAAAAATCATTTGGGACTTACTTTTGTAGCAATCTAAGCTAAGATGACCGGCCTGTGTTTTACATAAGTAGTATGACAAAGATCATCAAAGATGTAGGAAAACGTTTGAGCTACTGCCAGTGGCTCATTAGGGTCACCATGGTAACCACACTCAGTTGAGACAATGCTGTTGCAGGTGTTGCCTCTTTGAGCCAGGAGCAGGAGTTCAGCACTAGAATCGGGTTAGGGTTATGGTTAATCATTTTTACACAAACACCTGATTGTAACATAATGGGGGCTCGTCCGGGATTTAAAATAAATTTTACTGTGTTTTACGCTGTATTTATTTATTTTAAATTATCCCATGAAGACCTTTTAATGGTGTGTGCTTTTCAAACTGGAAGAAGAAGGCATACCATGACTTTCCACCAGATGTGTAATCGTTGCATAACATCTGCAAAGCGTAGTACGCAGCTATCAGCTGTCGTTATAGTCCATGTGTGTTTCCATCAGTGGCACATTGTGGATGCATAGTGTCGCTATCACTCTGCTAAATTTATGCTTTAGGTCTATTTTTTCATGCTATGCTTCCAGTCACCAGCCCAGGACTATTTCAGGAAGTCAGAATTACTGTTCACGGCTCAGTCATCATTTCATACCAGGGAACGTTCCGACCGTTCCAGACAAACCTTCCAAAGCTCCCAACCAGCTGGTTTTGCCGAGACCTGGCAGTCTACACATCTTTTCTTTCTTCCTTCTGGAGCTGTGCGGGCTCTCATTTCCATTTGAGCTGCACGCCGCAGTTTCCTATATTAACCGCATCTGTTCAAACCGAGTGTCAGTTCACTCCGCGCTTGGGTCGTAACAACACGCCACATTTCCACTCACGCTTGTGTCTGTTCAGTCCAGTCCCTAGCCAGAACTTGACAGCGTGAGCTGCCAAAATCACGTGTGATCTTGCAATTCTCCTGTGATTTCGTGATCTCACCAGACCTGCTGCATGGAACACATTTGCAGCTGTGAAACGCTCCCGGTAGGTAGGAACATGCTGTTGAGATCGCTTGGAAAACGCATCTATTATGTTACGTACCGCTTACGTATTTGGTGGAAATCCCGGTGTTTGTCAATAGAAATTCTGCCTAAAGCAAAAATTTTAATTTTTCTCTTTCTGACATAAAGAAGCAACACGGTAACGTTCTCCTCCTGTCATGAGCATTAAGACCTTTTCCACATAAGAACACTCAAAGCTAAAACACTAATACTCACCTATCATGTCTCCCTGCTCGTGGACCATCATGCCCAGGTCCTTGAAGATGTCGTTAATGTCTGTGATGTCAGACTAAAACACAAAGAGTAAAGACAGATTTTTTATATGAAACTACACACGAGGTTCTGCCTGTAGTTCTGAGGATGTTTGATTTAAATCAGCACCTCCAGCTGCCTGATGGACGACTCCCTCTCCTGGATCAGCCTCAGGTCTTCTTCGTTGAAGGCCTCTGCCTGAGCCTGCACCTGAGAGTAACTGTAGTTTTTCTCAGTTACTATTTTAATCCAAACACTGAGCCTGAGAGCGGCGTGACAAAGATCAGTGTGTGTGAACTTACTTCAGGGGTGCATTTCCAAAACTGTCTTCAGGCTGGCCTCCCTGTTAACAACAATTCAACTTTATGATGTTGCAAATTCTAAAGGAGATTTAGTTTTTCTACATCCTGCAACGATTCAGTAAGCACAAAGAGTAACTAAACACAAAGTACATTATTAAATGTAACCTGATGTCGTGTCAGCAGGAGTTTTTCTCCTAAAAATGTTCAAAAAGTCACATTGAGCAAATTCCTGAGGAGGCATTTGAAGCAGTTGCTGCTCCTGATTAGGAGGATGAACAGAGACTTCTTTGTTTGGCGAGATAAGAGCGGAGGGAACAGAGATGCCGAGCGAGCGGGCTCTCCCACAGGAACACGAGTCTAAAACACGGTTAATACGGAACTTCATGACACGCGATGCTAACGTAAGAGTTTACCGACTTCAGCTGCAGTGAATTAAACTGAGAAATGAGGGAAAAGCCAAGTCGTGTCTGGTTTAAATGTAATGGAATAGAGTTTTATATAATTCATGTAATTAACAATCGTAACTCAAAATATTCAAAATTCTAGCACGTCTTATGTTAAACGGTGGCTCATAGACAAGATTATTCAAATAAAAAGTGGACGTTAAAGGTGGAAAGGGAGGTTTTACTTGCCATTCAAGCAAGCTACATTTTGAATATTCACAATTTTAAGGTCCAACCACCTTTCTTCACCCCCCACGCCACACCTCCAGAATAGCAGAATACACAAAGCTTGTTCCCGAGGGTTCAGATTTATGTATTCGACCCATTGTTGGCACCTTTTCTGCCATAATTCCTAACATAAGGCACCTAAGTTACCGCATAACAATCTAGCATGCTAGCTAATATAGAGTGGTGTTTATGGTGAAAAACGAGGGAGTTTTAAGCCTTTTTGGTTTATTCTTAACTTCAAAATCACAGCAGCTCAGCGTCACCAACAATCTGTGAAATTCCCACAAACAACGATTCAAACTTCCAGAACCCGCCCTAAACCTAAACTCCTCCCACTCACATCCCTTTTTCCTCTGGGATTGCCCTTCCAAGAATTGAAAATTAAAGCAGCTTTCCGGAGTATTTCTTTTATCTGATGGCACCATCTAGTGGCTGACAAGAGTATCGCACCAATAGTCGGGTCGACTCGGTAATTTAAGATGGCGACTGCATGTTTCTTGTTTATGAATGTGCTTCTGTAGCCGACAAACAGCTAAAACACGTTTTACAATTATTATTCTCATGTCATGTTGTGTTTTCATATATTTATATTTTAAAGACTTATTTGTCCATGAAAAGTTCATCAACGCTGCATCAGCCATGATGCTTCCTTAAATTTGAAGCACGTAAGCGGTAGTCTAACGCTATTGGTTAGTTCTGGTCAGCGCTCAGTTTCCTATTGCACGGTTTTTATGGGGCAGGGGGCGGGCTTAGCAAAAAAAAAAAGACGTATCGCTTAAAATCACACTACTTGATAAGACAATCACTTTTACAGATTTCTGAAAGGGGAAAACTCCGGATAGCTGCTTTAAATGAATTAAATATTTTAATCAATTAAAAAATGTAATTCATTGGTTGCCATCGGTACGTAAAGAGCATTTCAAGCAATAAGACAAAAAATGCTCGAGAAAATCACGTCCCACCCCACCTTTAAAACAAAGTGTGACTTTCTTTTCTAAAATGACTTATCGGCTTTCCATACTTTTATCAAAATTACACTAAAAATAGTCACCACAATGTTTTCCTGTTTTCTGGTTGTTATATCCGTGGTGCAGAGCTCAAAACTACAAAACTGTAAAAATGTCTGTGAATGGTAACAATTAGTGGAACCAAACAGGTTTCTCCATATATGTCAGCTAATCAACAGACTGCTGTTGGCTAAAAAGGCTTTTTAACTCACCGACGAGACCCTGGAGCTGGCTCTGACTCTGGCTACAAACTCCCTCTCTCTCTCTGCCGCCTGCCGCTGCGTCCTCTGGAAGCTGTTGAGCGCAGCCGAGAAGTCGTTCAGCAGACGCTCTTTCTGTAGTTTCCTCTGTCGCTGAAAGCGGCACAAACAAATATTAGCAGAGAGTCAAGGTGAAACCTGGGAAA
Source organism: Aphyosemion australe (assembly GCA_006937985.1). Lineage (NCBI taxonomy): Eukaryota > Metazoa > Chordata > Actinopteri > Cyprinodontiformes > Nothobranchiidae > Aphyosemion > Aphyosemion australe. The sequence goes on along the minus strand of SSNS01000264.1, from coordinate 531,227 downwards.
CTGGTAGAATCAGTAGTTTGGTACCTGATCAGGACCGATGGGAAGAGCAGAGAAGGCCTTCATCAGTTTGTCAGTCTCCTTTGCCAGGTTGTTGCCTTGCTGCTGTTTCTGTTGACTGGTGCACAAAAGAACATTTATTTTACTTCAAACAGAGCTTTATTACTTGGATAAACTCTTTTAAGATGGACTCATAAGTTTTTATTTAGATAGTTGACTCTTATCTGACTGGCTGTGGCCTGTTTGTATCGAGTTAATGTAGTTTCCTTCTGGTGATCTGGTCTAACACTTGGACAAGAGCTTAAATGGTTACGTTAAATGAATAAAGTTCACTTTTATCAGTATTTTAAGTAAACTAAACACCAAATTCCAAGACCTGGACTGAATACGAGTCAAAAAGCAGCAAAAAGACACAAAAAAATTGGAAAGACTTTCAGAAAGTTTGAAGAAGTAGCTACTTGGAAGCAAAATATGAAAGATTTAGGTGGATTACAGATTTCTAAACACTTACAGCGTGTGTCTTAGCTGGCTGGTGTCCTGCTCCGTTCCCAGCAGAGACACCGATCTTTGCATATCAGAGGCTGAGAACGACAAAGAAGTAAATTACACCAGAATCATCCTCTGCATCATCCTTAATTTAAGAGAAAGTGGGTGTAATCTTAATCTAAGGACTGTTGATGTGTGTGTATTACTCAGCACAGTGATCCTCTGGATGTTGGAACTGATGTTCTGGACCAAAGCCATGGGCTCCTCTGGAATCCCAACCTGGTAGGCCATGATGAGAGCTGCAAGGACGACATGCAGCACAAGTCACGCTGAGATCCTGTTGCCACGGTTACCACAATCAGCTCACTCGCTCCCATGACAGACATGTGGAAATACCTCTAGGCATTAGAGCTAAAATCATCTGTGGGTCTTTTGTCCATATGGTCCCGGTTTGCAGTAAAACCAAAAAAGTTGTAGGAATTTTTATGGCTTTCCCAACACTTGGTACTTTGCATGAATGGGATTATGCTGAAATTTGAAGCTTGCATTTGCTTTGGCGTGTCCTAATAGTACCAGCATTTGTTTACAATACAATTACTGCCTCATCACAACAAAATAGAAAAAACATATAAAGGAAAAATTATAGCAACCTGTAAATGTGCAAAAGACACCACACAAACATTTTTCAGGCTGCTGCAAAAACAAACCGCACTATGAACTTTGTCCATTTCAAAGGTAAATATTTTTCCTAACTTTACGATTTTCTGTAAGGTTGGGTCACTTTTGACATCAAAGTACAAGTATCTATATAAATTTGCTACAAAGTATTATAACAAAGTGTAGACAAGACTGAATTTATTTGGAAAATTCAGGCTTCCAAGAGACATCCAGTGTCATTGCGATATCTCGTTAGTCCGTCTGGGAGAAGGCAGGAAAAACTGCTGCCCCCTAGCAGTCAGAGTATGAACTGCACCACACAAAAGAAATGCAGTAAATGTTTGCTCATACATTCTCAATAATGAAAAAAAAAATCCATCCAGCTTACTCCCAGCCCCCATGAGCCCTTGCATGAAATATGCGACCCACTTCCAGTCTGGCATTTGTTTACATGGAGGCCATAGATGGATGATGCAATCCGTTCGCGCTAATCCACTTTTTATGATTTTTTTTTGTGGAACCACAAGCTGTCGCAGCTCAAACGGGACACCGTTACAATCCCTCTGCCTACTGCAATAGAGGGGTGGGGGATGATCTTATAATCTGGCCAAAGCTAACATACAGTAGCATTTTAGCTACTTTCTTAACTCTGTCGCGTCTGATGGCGAGGCAATGAACAAAAAGCTCCAAGGTTCATCAGTATCTACGTAGTAATAAGGATGGCCGTGTTTTGTAGAAAGAGGTGGGACACAATCTTATTTACTTAAAGTAGCTGTCCGGAGAATTTGTTTTATCCGATGGCACCATCTAGTGGCTGACAAGTATATCACACCAAGAGTCGGCCGTTTCGAAATTTTAAGATGGCGACTGCACTTTTCTTGTTTATGAATGTGCTTCTGTAGCCGACAAACAGAGCTAAAACACGTTGTTTTACAAGTATTATTCTCATGTCATGTTGTGTTTTCAGATATTTATATTTTAAAGACTTACTTGTCCGTGAAAAGTTCATCAACTCTGCATCAGCCGAGGTGCTTCCTTAAATTTGAAGCATGTAAGCGGTAGTCTAACGCTATTGGTTAGTTCTGACCGGCGCTCAGTTTCCTATTGCACTGAGTTTTACGGGGCAGGGGGCGGGCTTACATTACATCACACTACATGATAAGACAATCAGTTTTACGGATTTCTTAAAAATTACACATAATTCCTGAAAGGGGAAAACTCCGGATTGCTGCTTTAAAAGCAGAGGTAGAGACGAGTCAAAGCCTTAAAAATCCTCTCCACTAAGCGTGGGTTTTAGTTTCTACATCAGGCGAAATACAAACAGCAGGTTGTTCACGTTAGGTTTAACGATCATTTTTAATCGAGAGGAGGATGCCTCCTGGACGCCTCCCTGGTGAGGTTTTCCGGGCACGTCCAACCGGGAGGAGACCCAAAGGAAGACCCAGGACACGATGGAGGGATTATGTCTCTCGGCTGGCCAGGGAACGCCTTGGGATTCCCCCAGAGGAGCTGGCCCAAGTGGCTGGGGAGAGGGAAGTCTGGGCCTCCCTCCTTAAGCTGCTGCCCCCGCGACCCGACTCCGGATAAGCGGATGAAAATGGATGGATGGATGATTATGTATAATGTTAAACACTGAGCTCTATTTTAATAATGTGTCTGCTTAAGCATAATAAAATTCTATTATTTTTAGGGTCTAAAGTCAGTATATATATATTTTTTTTTAATTATTTTTATTTCAGGTTGAGAATGCAGTCAGACAGGGAAAGACCAGGTCCTCGTGCACAGCAAAAGTGGAGGTCAGGCACACCCTCTCTTAGTCCGAGGTGCATGTTCCACACATCGCTCTTTTAGCCACAAATTTAACTTTCTATGGTTGTTAGTACAACTACGAACAGTGCAATATGTTCAAGCTGCGTGAGTACATTTTTCTGGGGCAAATAGTTTTAAAATTCCTTTTAAAATGTCCAAGTAAACTGCTACAAGAAACGAAACCTCACTATGCAAGCTAATGGCTACGTACTACTTCTGGAATCTCACCGGATGTTGCTCGCATCATTGTTTCTACTTGACATTGATAAACTGCTTTTTAAGATTCGGTATCATAACATAAAAAATCGTGATATTTTAGCAAATTAATATTTTCTTACATCCAAGTAAGTTCAGGGGTCTTGTCCTGGTATGAGTCTATTTTTAAGAAATCATACAAGAAAAATCCATTATTTAAAAAAAATCACTCTTGTTCTATTTATAAGCTATTTAATCTCCTACCATCTAGAAGATTCCCATTCAGCACAAAAAAAACCAGAAAGTGCAACAGCCTCAGGCACTAAGGCTGCATAATCTACATAACAAAAACATGCATTTCAATGAGAAAAAAAGTTTTTTTATACAAAATAAGGTTTTCAGTAAGAAATTTAAAACTATTAAAACCTGACATGTAACAAAGCATTTTCATATCTATATTTTCAATAATTCATGTTTTGATCTATTAGAGCATTAAATAAGTTACTTATCCAGACCTGAAAAATACTAAAATAACTTCTTAAAGCTGTTTCTGACTATTTGTGTTTTTCTTGCACCCCTGAGGCTTTAAGAGCAGAACTGGTTAGGAAAGACATCATGCTGACTTCCTGTGACTCAAGAGGACTCAATCTTACTCCGGAGACAAAATTATCTATTATAAAAGAAAGTCTCACAATCCAGGAAATATTTACTTTACTTTTACAAAAACAGCAGCACTATTTTCTCCTGCGTATTGTTTTGCCCCCATTAGTTTTTTTTATCCAACATGAATGCGGAAATCACAAGTGGCAGCAAGATGGACGCTTTTGAAATATTATTACTAATTTATAACTTATTTTAGTGATTGAATCCGTTTTATTGCGTCAACTCGACACTGTCGAGTACAATATTTAGTGATAGTAAACGTCAATAAGTTTAAAAGTCGCAGTTCTGTCTCGTTTTTAAATTCAAAAAGTCAATATTTCAGTCTGAAATAATAAACGCCATGTTTCTCCGCCTAAAACGCACGAGAGTTGTCAGTTCTGTCTAAATGTTCAGCTCGGTTTTGGAAGAGTTTTTACTTTTTTTACCTTTGATGTTGAGATTCGCTGCGGCGGCTTGTTTCCTGATTTGCGGCCACTCCCCTGTCACGTGACATATGCTGCACTCAGAACACAACTGTCAGTAGGATGAGTTCATGAAACCCGGGAAAAATGTGTTCAAAACAAACAGAAGGACAAAAAAATGTCGAACGTCGCACCAAATTATGGCCAATAATAGACAAAGCCCACAAAGAAAGTCTGCATATGGAAGGTCGAGGTTTTCATCACTGGAACAGTTCTCCCCTCAGGCTCATAGAGACGCTCACCCTAACTTTACAGATGAACACTTTGGTGAGATTGTTGGTCTATTTTTTTTACTGCACTTTTGGTTGATTTTTAAATTATATATTTTTACACTTGAGCTGTAAAAAATTTTTTGGGGGGATTTATGTTACCGGTATATCTCCTCTGACCTTAGTCCAAAAGTATGGAAGCCCATTCCCGCCACTCTGATATATATATATATATATATATATATATATATATATATATATATATATATATATATATATATATATATATATATATATATATAATTATGACTTAGCGATCTCATAATTATAAGATACTATCTCATTATTATGAGATAGTATCTCACAATTATGAGATAGCTAAAGATTGAATATAGAACATTTTAATAAAAAGCTATATATTTTTATAAATAATACCTCCACGGGGTGTTTAGAAGTGTGCAGAATGAATGTATAATTTTACCTTTTAAAGCTATATTTAAAACAATAAATAATAAAAATTTCATTTTGATGGGCACGACACTGGGTTTATGTTAACATCCACCAGCCACTAGAGCGCACCGTTGCGCTATAAAGTCCGCTCGGCAAGGCGAGGCTGGGACTGTGTAAAATAGGTGACTTGACAAGTCCCAGAAAATGTGTTACTGTTGTAAAATAAACGTATTAGTAGAAATTAGTCCTTACCCTGTACGATTCGTCACTGGACGTGTCAGCAGTGAACTAGCATCCCGACGGCTGGAAAATTAGTGTTTTTGCAATACCACCTCTGAACACTAGAGTTCACCCATGTTCGCCAGAGTGTCCATGTTCCATATTCAACCTTTAAGTCATAATTTCGAGATAGTATCTCATAATGAGATAGCTAAGTCATAATTATGAGATAATTTTTTTTATCAGAGTGGCAGGAATGGGCTTCCTTACAAAAGGTTATGATTAAACCCAAAATAAATAATTATGCTCTGCTTCTACTTAGTCAGGTTTCTTACTGTTCTGTTACTTAAACCAAGCAATACTCAATCCTTTTTTTTCTGTGAATTAATTTTAGTGTTAAAGGTTTACAAATAGTTTCTTCTGTTATTTTTTTCTAGTTACTGTCTTTTTCATTAGTTTCTCTTAACGCCAATAGTTTGTTAAAAAACATAAAACAGATTTTTGTTGTTTTCAAGAGAGTCATTCTACATCTAATGACACTAATTTCTAGAAATCACAACGGGGTAATCAAGTGTGGTTATCTCATTGCTCTGAACGCTCTGCTGGTGTCGCCACACTTTTCCAAATCTTTGCAATTTTTCTGGAGCTGTATTGCATTCTGATTGTGACACCTTAGGTCATGTAGTCATCTGCACAGTAATCAGACATGATAACAAAACTTTCATTGCAGTGAACATACAGTATATAATTATAATAATAAATCTGAAGTGTAGTACCATATTTCAGACACTGGAGGGCAGCAACTCCCCAGCTTCCCTTTTTTTCTAAATGCTGTCAGAAACTAGAGTGTTGTTCTGTTTTTTGCCAGCAGAGGACGCAAACTCCCCATTCTTTCAAAGCAAAAGTGTTTCTACTAAGTAACTCTTTTAACTTAATTAATCCAGTTCCTTCTTCTCCTTCTACTCCTCCTCCTTCTCATCTTTACTATTAACATTCCCAAAATGACCAAAAGAAAGATTAAGTATTTTTTACAGCTTTAATAAGATAAGGAGGCTAAAATATTCTCCTAAATGGCTAAAAGGAACAAACATGTAGTACAGCTTTCAGACACTGGAGGGCAGCAACTCCCCATCTTCCCTTCTTTTCTAAATGCTGTTGTTCTGTTTTTTACCAGCGGAGGGTGCAAATTCCCCGTTCTTTCAAGGCAACAAAAGTGTTTGAAAAAACATTAGAGGAAGTGTTTCTACTACGTAACTATTGTAAAAGTTTATTTAGACAAAGATCAAACAGTAACAAAGAACTGCATTTCTATTCTGCAACTGGTTACTTATAAACATTTAATTTAAAGGGGTGCTAGAATGCTGTTTATTTACATTTGGAAACTGATCTTTGAGCCTCCATAAAGCATATAAAATTTGTTGGAGCTTAATTAAAAAATAATCAAATATTTATTTTGATGGGCACAACACTGGGTTTATGTTTACATCTACCAGCCAATAGAGGGCAACATTGCATGTTTCCAAATACAGTAAACAGTCCACTCGGCAAAGCAAGGCTGGCACTGTGGAAAATGGCGGACTCTGCAAGTCAAACAGCTGCTTCTGAGCCCAGAAGATGTCGTTATCCTTCTCAGAAGAGGAGCGACCATAAAAGATCTAAAACCAGAGTGAGTTTAGGTTGGTAACTTCACGTATCGACAGCAAACCTGGCATCCCGACGGCTGGAACCTTGTTCTATTGTTGCAACTACAACCTGCACACACTAGATTTCGCTGTGGTGTTCCATATTTAACCTTTCATTACCTCAGCAAAAAGAGTTGAAGGTCTAAAATTTCATCGACATCACAACATGTCCTTATGTAAAGTTGTGAGATGTGCAGCAGTGATGTAACCACAGCCAGACGCAGTGTTAGCAAAACCACAGTTCAATCAGTTTAGTCAAACAGCTTCTGACTGAGTTGACCTTTGCTTATTACAAACAGTCCCATTGTCTCTGGATGCTCCTGAAAAGTAAAGTTATTTATCTTAAATAGACTTTTAACAAATGTAATGAGTAAAATCTGTAATTTGTGTTTATTGAACACAAAGTAGGCGATGATTTCCCTTCAATGGAAATGTATGGGAAATGTAGTTTTTAAAAGTCCAGATGTACTTTGATACTGATGTTTGTGTGGCCAACATCGAGCTCTCTGTACACATTTTCTTATCTTAGCGGTTAGTGAGGGTCCGTTGAACCACACTTGCATAAAATTCTAGAGTGTGTGTGTGTTGTATTGCTCACCATGGGAGAGTGAAAGTACATAAGCCGTGTCTGGACCAGCTCACAGTCCTGACTCCGCTCTTCTCCACAGCTCCAGCCATGCTGCATCCGGCATCTCTTGGCTTCGTCCTGGCATGCGCCGTGTCTCTAAGCAGCTCTGCTGTTGTTTTAGAAAATGGGATGCCGATCCTTTGGTCTCAAACAGCCAGCCAAGTGACTGAGCTCCCGATGCAAGATGAGATTCTGACTCCCAACCCTTGGAATTACCTGAACCGAATGAGTTTGTACCGTCTGCTGATAGCTGCCACGGACCCCTACATGGGATCCATGGGCCCAGGCACCACAGAAAACCCAATGTGGGGGCTGGCACTGCAGCTTGGATGGATGCAAACATCAGGTATTATAACAAGTGTTTATAATATATATTTTTTGCCCACTAAATTAGTTCTTATTAATCCTTCAGGAAGATTTCAAAGCAGTAATCCCTTGACCCAAGGACTTAGATCTCATTTCTGCTGTTTTTGTAGGTCGTCTCGCTGACCCGACCGGTCTTACAACCTGTGGGCAGCAAACAGGAGACACCATGTGCATTTCACCTCAGAGCTGGTGGAGCTGTGAGTAGCAAACAAACATAAACAAACACAGAGAGATCTCTACCCACCTCTTTTCTTTTCCAGGTGTGAACCACTTCACCTCTGCTCTTCCCTTTCTGTCTGCTGCACAGCATGGCCTCATGGGAGCAGGAGTTCAGGTGTTTATGTCATTTCTTATGACGATTTGACATTTTAAACCTTTTTTAATGATGTTTGCTGCATTTTTAGGTCCAACTTCAAACACCTGCAGGTGCAGAGGGTTATTGTACCACCTATGTTGAGTGTTCCACTCAATACCCCGATGCCATGACAAAGTGGGATGCCTATTTTCAGGTAGCACATTAAAACTGATTTATGCATGTTTAAAATGCACTATGGGTCTGACTTAATAGATTCTGCACAAAGAAGGAACATAATAAAATAAAAACATTTATGCTGTTGCATCATTTTGGCCACTTTTCTATGGATACTTTCTAGTGATAAAACTATAAATGTAAAATGTGTGTTTGCTAAGGCTCTGAAGGCTTCCACTGAATCTTCGTTACCAGACAACGAGAAGAAAGACTCGATCCTCGGTGTCTACTGGGTGGCTCATACGAGTTCGCTTCAGGCTTCTGCAGCATGCAACGCCAAGTACTTCTGATCCTTAACAGCCACTTCCTGTCATTTCCTCCCAACATTAACGTCGATATAAATTTTTGCTCATGTTTAAACATTTGAATCTGCATAAACACAATCTCTGATCACGTCTGCCTGCTAAACGAGCTAAAAGCTGGTTGAACACTGAAAAAACAGGAAACAATTATGCTTTTAGGGTAAGAAAGCAACGATGTGCAGGCTGTTTCATCACATGAGACACAACATTCTGTATCACATGAAGCAAAACTACAGAATTGAGGAGTTTTCTGGTTAGAGTCACAATCTGGTGAATAGAAGTAGAGAGAAATTAGCTCCTGTGTAGCATTTTCTTAGCCAAGGTTGCTAAAGCTAAAACAAATGTAGTGAAAGAAATTGTTTTTTTTATTCCAGTATCTCATCCAATATATATTTTGTAAGAGTTCTTAATTAAGAGTTTGTAAAAAAAGAATAAAATGATGCTCCAGGCCCTGTTTCTGTACCAAAAAGCATGCAGCCAACTAGTTGTAGTTTTCTTTAGCTTTTCTTCACTTCAGCGTCCTGTTTTCCTCTCCTTCAGGCAGAGCCACTACTCCTCTGAAGAGGTGTTGTTTGCTAACAGCTGGATGAACTCAGCGGAGTATGTTTCTGCAGCTCACTTCCAGACCAGCCTGGAAAAGTCAGCGCAGTTCCTGACCCCTCTACCAAGCCGAATCCTAAGGGTACATGCTTCTTCACCCACTCATTTTACAGATTATTCCATAAAATGTACATACGTTACATTTTTGTCCTTATTTTGTGCACTCCGACCTTTATAGGAGGGCGATGTGGCTCCCAACATTGCTGATCTGACTCCGGAGGAGAATCACTCACTGTCTGTTTTCTCCTGGATGAGAAGCATCAACACTTTTCTTGGTACAAGAATTTATTAACATTTAAAAATAAAAATTCTTTATACTAATGATCTTTGTGATTTATCAGGTGGAGCGTTGGTGAACATGTGGAAAGGAGCGATGTGTTCAGTGACCACACGAGAGCAAGGCAGACAGATGTTGGAGCAGCTGCTGCTGAATCCCAGTTACGCCACAACTTCTTTCCTGGCGCTCATTACTGGAATGAGTACGAGCTGCTGAGATGACAACAAACGTGAAAACATCTTAAGAGTCTTATTTGATTTTTCATGATCAAGTTGGGTGAAGTGCTTCATAATGAAGGTGTCATGTCTCGTTCTTTGTGAAAATACATCAATAAATCCTCTGTAGCGCTTGTAAAAGCTCTTATTTACAGAAACTCTGGAACACCCAGCTCAGATGAACAATGATTGTTTTAAGATTTCATTTAATTATGGTGGTAAATGATAAATAGTATTTTTATAAAGTTTAGCTGAGATTTTAACTTTAATAATGATTTTACCTGAAACCAAAAAATACAGAAATTGGTTTTCCACACACTGTTTTAGAAAATGGCATGCCGATCCTTTAGACACAGTCCGTGACTGATGAGTTTGTATCATCTGCTGATAGCTGCTACAGATCCCTATGGGATGTGTGGAGATGAACACCACCAAAAGCTCACTGTGGGGTTTGGTGCTAAAGCTTGGCTGGAAGCAAACTTCTATGATGACAGCTGTTTTTATATACTTTCACGAGTAAATTTATAGTACAATTTATGAAGTTAAATTAACACATATTGAAACCACTTCATTTTAACAGAATGTGTGAATAGAATAAATAATAAAAAGAGGATATAGACAAGAGTTTTATAATCAGTAACGTTTAGAGCATAATACAGATAAATAGTGACCTCTAGTGGTAATAGGATGGAACTTCCATGTTACTCTCATATATAGATAAAAGACAAGAGAACAAGATTTACAGAGTTTTTATTATTTAAACACAAAATGTACGGTTTAACAAAAAAAACTACACATGATTTTACTCAAAGTGACATTAATAAACAGCACAGAGTTATTTTTTCAGCTGTAAGACCAGAAACCCTTTGTATGCCTTAACACAATGTATCTATGCTAATTTATGATTGTCGGTGGAAAAGTGATATCAAGTAGCTACAAAATCACGATGCTAAAAACACAAATGCAGAACCTGACATCTCCGTCAGAGTTTACACACTAGTGTGCTTTACGGTTGTTTATGTTTCCTTTTGTCTCTGAGCTTCTGAGTGATGCTTCTTCCTTTTCACCGCGAAACTTGAATTAACGCAATTAATGGGGTCAAATAAGTATCCAAGGCCAGGTTGTAGAGGAAACGAGTCCAGGAGGGGAATCCAGATATCCCTCTCCTCTGGGGACTCTTTCCAGCTCTTCCTGGGAGATCCCAAACTGTTCCCAGGATAGATCGGTCAGATGCCCAAACCAACTCAGCTCTATTAGATGAGGATCAGCAGCTCTACTCTCCTCTTGCTCCATCCTACCACCAGATACTTGAACTTCTATGCTTGAGGCATTTTTCTGACCTCAGATTTGTTGCAAAACCACTAAAAAGTACAATTTCAATAAAAACTTGTTTCCTTTATCTTTGGACGACTAAAATAAAAAAAAATGAACATGTTAGAAACAAGTTATGCTGCCTTCACTAATAGAAGCTGCTATCGTCTGGTATTTTTCTGATTATTTAACTTTTTTCACATCCTAGTATTCATGTAACCCACATTTTACGGTATTAGGGTTTGGAATATCATATAATAATAACCATTCCCTGTTAGAGTGAACACCAAAGCCTAGATTTACCAAAACTGATCTCATTGAAAGTAACAATGAACTAAGCGGTTCAGATTTATGAAAACAGCTCGAAAATGTCACTTTGCACCAAAAGTAAGCAATCCTCAAGGCTCTTTTCCTCTCAGGGTGAAAATTTCACTAAAACTTTGACGAAAACCTGTGAAAAATGGGATAACAAGCCCAGAGCCTGTCCAGATATAAACCAGGAATGTCACTGCAGACTCTAAACACAGGAGCGGAGCTGGAAGGAGGAATTTAAACAAACACAAAGTCAGACTCAGTCATGTTTTTTCTGCTGAAGATCTCAAGCAGCTAAGCGGAGAAAGTGATACAGCTTCCAGATATCTATCACAAATACACGTTTTTTGTTTTACATGTTCAAAGACACATGTCCATTTTGATCATGCTTTGGCTTCTCGCCGTCCACTGGGTGGAGAGGTAGAGGAAAGAGAGCAGCACACCTGCTGTTAGCTGACCTGTGGCAGGGACGGCCTGATGGTGGCGCTGTGCTGAGTGTTGCGTGGCTTTCTGAGAGGTAGAAGATCTCTTCCCCTCGTACAGGAAACGGCCCTGAGCCTGCTAATGCACTGGAATGTGTACACGTGGGTGTCATGATGAACTGTCTGTGTGTGTGTTTCTGAATACACGTGTGTGTTTTGCACCATTCGTGGGTTAGTGTTATGCTTCTATGTAGGCCGAGGCTTTGTCCTTTAACAGGTCCAGACACAAGTGGCAGCTCCAGCTCCCTGGTAGGAGAAAAATGGAGACGCGTTCTTTACTTTATTCCTTACAGACTATGTGCATGACATACAGCATCAGCCATCCACTGGTGTGTTTAATAAAACCTGAGAGAGCTGCTCTCACCTTCAGGAGGCTGGGTCATTGGAGGCTTCAGGCAGTACATGTGGTATCCTCTGTCACAGTCGTCACAGAACAGCAGCTGGTCCTGCGTGGAAAACACACAAACCAATATCCTTACTAACAGCAGCAAGCAGAGGGTATCACTCAGGATATGAGTAACAGACGAGAATCAGTCATCGCTGACATGAAGCAAATTTATGTAATAAATCATCCCTGACAAGCTCAATGTAGGTTTAAAAAAGACTTAATTTGATTTTCACACATTCTTTTTTTTTCTTTATTTGGGGCAATAAGTGTTATCATTTTAATATTTAAGTATTAGGGTAAAAATAAGATAAGGTAACAAGTTAAACCTCCAAAGACCTGGTGTCCTCATATGTGGACATGGGTGTCTTATCCTGTAATATTTTACTCTGTTTAGAATTGTTTTTATTACGTTTTAGTTTTTGTAACTATTTCTTATTATTTGCTCAAATAATGTATTTAATAATGTTTATTTCTTTTATCTGATGGCACCATCTAGTGGCTGACAAGCGTATCACACCAAGACATTGTTTCATTTCCATATTTACAGCCGAAAGGAGCGCCTCTCGTTCATGAACGTGCTCCTCTAATCGACAAATAGAGCTAAAACACATTGTTTTATAATTATTATGCTCATGCTATGTTGTGTTTTTATATATTTATTTTTAAAGACTTACTTGTCCATGAAAAAGGTCGCCAACTGTGCATCAACCGAGGTACGTCTTAAAACGCTCGAGCACGCTCTGTGATTGACGTCTATACATAAGCGGTAGTCTACTGTTATTGGTTAATGCTGACCAGCGCTCAGTTCATATTGCATGGAGCTCTACGGGGCAGGGGGCGGGCTTTGCAAAAAAAAAAAAAACACAGTACATGATAAGACAATCACGTTTATGGATGTCTGAAAAATCATACATTATTCCTTAAATGGGAAAACTCCGGATAGCATCTTTAAAAGGTAAAATTTTTAAATTTTTATTTTTTTAACAGTGGAGGTCAGTGCATACTTCAATATGACTTAGGAACTAAAATATGCTATAATAAATGTTGATCTTCTGGTCAAAGGATTAAAGTTTGTAAAACTGTTATTTTAACTACTCATTAAACAATAGCTGCATTTACATGTGCAAAATGTCTTTAATCCGATCAGTAGGTGCGTTTCCTTTATCGGAACTTCAGGGTAAATTTACCGGAAGTTCCCGACGTGCGTTTGTCTCCACTTGACCGGGCCGGCCGAACGGCCGTTTTCCAGAACCTTCTGAGTATCTGATCAGGGGTAGGTACTCGGAACGGGTCGATAAAAGACCCGGTGAAGACGCTGGGCGGGAACGCTGCTGATTGGTTGTAACTCAGTCGGAAATGATGTCAACTCAGGAGGAAATAGGAATTGCATATATGTGGCGGGAACCGTTATTTAGGAAAACACGAGTTGTTAGACGAGTGATGGAAGCCATCACTGCAACATAGCAAACATAAACATGCTGACAATTGCTGCTTCCTCCATTATGTTGATCTTTTCGCATGTTTTGCGCTGATCGATGACGTAACTCACTGCGCAGCGGTCGCGATGTGCTGACGTTTCATCAAATTCCTTACAGGGCCAAATATATATGGAGACAGGACAGTTTGAGGACCGGGGCTTTGGGTCTCCCGGTCAATTTCACGCTCACAGATTTACTCTGAAGTTCTGATGAAGGAAACGCACCTGATCATCATTCGGATTAGAATATGACTGTGCACATGGGCCCTGGAAAAATGAATCCGATCATGTCAGGTATTTACATTTGTCATACGTTCGATCGGAATAAATAATTTTGTCGTGCTCAGAACGATCCAATACACCGAAAAAGGCCGTAGAAGAAGAAGTAGCGGACTTCCGCTGTAAACAAACATGGCTGCGTGCATGTCAAAATGAAGCAGTACGATGTTCTTCAGAGCGTGGTTTATTTATAGTTCTTTAAGAACATCTAGAAACGCATTTGTGTCCGAAACAGACCATCTTTGTTTCACGCCCATGTTGCTTTCCTCCAACTTCCGTAGACGGCGACGTAATGTACGTATCCCTACGACGTAACTGACATGTGCAGTAATGACCCACAATCGAAATAAGTGTTTACATGCACCATGATCGGATTAACAATCGGCATAACCCAGCCGTCTCAATCGAAATGAAAAGTTGATCAGATTGAGTTTGATCGGGTCAGAGTATTCCGAATGGCTTCTTTACATGACGCATTTTTATTCCGATTAGGCTTTCATTCCGATTACTTGTGTCCATGTAAACGTAGCTACTGTTTACTTTCTTCAATACATCTGATTTAGAGGATTTATTCATCAAGATTCTTCATCAAAACTTGATCATTTCTGGTGATTAAATAATTTGAACCAGGTGTACTGGAGATTGGAAAGATCTAAGACATGTAGGACAGAGTAAATGCCCTGAAGACCAAAGTTGGAGACCTTGGGGATAAAACAGAGAAAAGCTTCTCTCTGTGTAACGTACGTCGTTCTCTGAAGTGCCACAGAGGCTGCAGGACTTGCACTCGATGCACTGCCACTGGTACGTCCTCACCGCCTGCATCATGTTCTCAGTAAACTGCAGACATGTAGGGTGACCTGTGGTGGAGAGGGAAGATCGGCGGGATATTTAGGATTCATTTTTCCATCATAAGAGGTTTGTGCATTTCAATTCAGGAACAGCGTCGGGATCCAACAATCTCAGCATCTTCCAGCTCTGCATCTTCAAAGCTGTGGAATGAGGACACTGCAGAGTCTGAGCCAGTTTCTCAAGTTTCATCCCATCCTTCTTCACTCCTCGTCTCCAGCTACATCAGCGTCAGAACAACACAGACGAGGCAACGCTTTCTCGTTCCCATTCTAACATACTCAGAATATTCTGTTCTCTAACTGATAGGACGAAAGCTTTGATAAATTATCCAACTGATGTGGGAAGAAGGATGCATAGGGAGTTGGTGATGATGGAAGCAAGCAGCATAGTTGATGTGTTACTTTTATTTTTGAAGCTGTTTGACAGTCTGAAAGGCTCACAGATGACCCAATGCAAAGACAGTGAAGCAGCTTCAAAGCTGCACTTAAATGCATATTAACATAACAAAAGAATAGGTATTAAACTTGAATTAGAATTGTATGAACACACATTTCAAGCCTAATTCAATATTTTTACTTCAAAATTTCTATTTTATATTTTCATTTTCATTTCATTTTGAAAGTGCTGCTTCCCTGAAAACAAAGTTGTGGTCCTATGAACCTGCACCAATCATCCAAAAGTAGAACCTGTCCAGTGGGCTGAGACATGGTTAGAAGGCTAACCCTCGCCCTAACCCTATTTTATTCAATGCTAGAACCTGTCTGGTGGGCGGAGTCAGGCGAGGCTCAAAAACTTAAAGTCGGCCAATGAGAGGATCAGGCATGGGATAAGCTGGGGGAGAAGGTCATCTGTGTCTGTGGTCTTTTTCCAGAAAGCAGAGATGGTTGTAGAGTCTGACAAGGGCGAGGCAGAGTGAGAAAACACACCAGGCAGAAGCAAGGTCATAAGCAGGAGTTTAAAAATAGGCAAGGAACGAATGTAGGGCATCTACACACAGAGCTGCTATTGATAAGGTTTTTTGGGCAGAAGGGACGTGTCAAGGCTGCCTTCTTAGTGTGCCACTGAGGGCACTAGCAGGAAATTCTTTTAAAATCCTTGAATTATTTTATAGGAGAACAAAAAAGTGCTTTATATATTATATTTATATAGTTTCTGAGTTGCAGACTCACCAGAACGCCCACAGTCAGAGCAGGACACCAGCTCCTCTGCCTGCCCTGTTTTCCTGTTTGAGTCTTGATCTCCAAGGCAGAAGTCACAGTAGTCGTTGGGAATAACGGTGCCATCCGAACCCTTTTGAGCTGTCGGCAGAACAGAAAAACGACAATGGAAAAGATGGAGTCATTTGACTAAGATACAATTACTCGACTCTGCTTTAGGACGATTTGGAGCATTTGTGAATTAAAATCTTACGTTTGTGGTTATCTAAATTCTGTGGAGAAGGTGGAGCCATCTCCGGTTCCTTCTCCTCCTCGCCTTCCTCCTCGGCTAGGTGAGTGTGGGTGTAGTGGTAGCTCAGGCCGGGCCGGTTCTTGTAGCGCTTTCCACAGACTGCAGGTGAGACGTTGCAGGTTTGTTAGCGGAAAAGCACGGTGAGGAAAAACATCACATGAATATGAGGGCGCAGAAAAGCTTTATCTGCTTCATATTTATTGCCAAGAACAGATTCTAAAGATTAAATCTCAAATACCAGCTAAAACATCAAACAAAAGCAGGAAACTTTGCAATAAACTGAGAAAAAAACGTCTTGTTAGATGACTTGTTATCATGTTAGATTCACATAGATATGGGTTTCTAATATTAATATGGGCACCTAAAAAGCAATTAAATAAATTGTTTGCATTAACAGAAACTCTCACTTTTGGTTTACTGTCTTCAGTAGAAGTTTTTACGATGAGCACATGGAGTCATTTTTTAAAGACCCACTCCAATGAAAATCATGTTTTTTCTGTTTTTAACGTGTTGTTGAGGCATTTTTCTTATGCTACAGGACATATCTGCAGAAATTTAAGCTCATTTCTGACATTTTCTGCATTTAAATCTCTGTGAATCAGTAGCAGATGAAAAAATGCTGCCTAAAACTGACTGGGTTTGTGATGTCACAAACCCACTGGGCAGAGCCCAAACTCCACTCTGCTCTGCCTTCCCAGGCTCTGAGGACTAGAGAAGAAGATGGAGGATCAACACCTATGTGCTGTCGCGGGATGTAATATTAAGAAGAGAGATAGTGAAATTAGCTTTCACACTTTACCAAAATCCTTTTCGGCCTGTTTGCTAGCATTACACCAGCTATTTATGGAGCTGATGTAATGCTAGCAGCTAGTGCTGCATGCTAGCACAGAGAGCTAGCATGCAGCACTGACTGCTAGCATTACATCAGCTATTTATGAAGCTGATGTAATGCTAGCAGCCAGTGCTGCATGTTAGCACAGAGAGCTAGCATAAACAGAAAGCTAGGAACAGCCAGGAAAAGAGGGGCAGGGAGGGTGGGCAGGCGGGGGGCCTCCGTGAAAAAGACTCCGCCCACAACCCAGAGGCGAATTTTTAATGAGCTTCTGCCACTATGTAGAAACTACTAGAAAAAAAGCACAGTTTTTGTGATTTTGGCTAAAAACAGCATAATCATAGTTTATTAAAGACCACTGAGAACTATTTAAAACAGCTAAAAAGATGAACGGAGTGGGTCTTTAACTTTTTTGGTGCAACAATGCTGCAGCCATTTCTGTTCAAATTTTAATACGACCCTCAAAAATAAACCTATCATTAATAAAAACTCCATTTTCAAAACAATCTAGACACACTCAGTGTGAACCTTCTACAGCTGCAGGATTTGTAAATCACTCTAGCCTGAAACACAGGAAACATGCATCCCTCCGTGCAGCATCAGCAGAGCTTCTAACGTAGACAAAGTTGGCACTGACAGGAGTCCGAGCGTAGCGTTAGTGTCATGCAGCGAACGCGCTGACTTCATGAAGAGGAGCTCTGGACAAGCAGCATTCACTCAGCCATTCTCACGCCAGAAGCTATGTTAGCCAAAACAGCTGATCGTAGCGATAGTCGCTAGCAAGAGAAGAGTGTGACTAGTTCAGATACCTTCTTCAGTCTTTTTTGAGTTATGCTTTTGTTTGTATCTATCTGAAACAAAGAAGACACAAAGGCAAACAATAACGGAAAGACAGAACGAGACATAAAAATGAGGATGACATTCATTTGTTGGAGGTTTTTTTCAGTCTTTATCCACAAAATGACATTCCTGAGAGGAATTCTCTCCGAGTACAAGAGAGGCATGCTGGTCAAATGGAATCTGAAGGAACAGATTCATTTTCATGCTGCAGGAAACTGTTCTCAGGACCAGACAAATAAAACGCCATCATTAAAGGATTAGAGAAACATTCATCTTCTTATCTTGTATAGTGACACACAGACGACAAAAATGTAGGCTATTTATATCCTTACTGTCACAGACGTAAGGTTTATCCTGGTCGTCGTTATTAACAGGTTCTGTCCTTCTACGAGTTGATCCTCTGTTCTGGAGGGAAACGACAAACATCAATCAGGTGTGGAATCCTGCACATGGATTCCAGCGTTAAAGCGGAAATCCGACACATTTTTTCTCAAGAAAAAAAAATGGTGCAAAGATTAGTTTTTCTCATGTTACGCCCAAAGCATGCTGTCCTTCACACCACAGACGTCAGGGATGAGTTTTTATTTTTGTCTTGCTCACTTACTTTTCCTCTATTCTTGTTCTTTCTCTTTGGAGTATCAAGTTCAAACTCATCGTCATCGTGGAAACTGTCCCCGTTTTCCTCCGCCTCCAGCACCCTCTGTGAGATTAGACCAAAATAACTCACTGCATGAAGAAATTAGGCAAAACAGAACACAGAGGTACATTTCCCTCTATGGTGCAAAGTTTTAATACTGATATCACATTTTGTTAGTAATAGATAACCCGAGAAGTTTTTAATTATACAAAAAATGCCCCAAAAACCTGTATTTCCAGCAGAGTCTCCTCTTCCTTAGCGATGTTGTTTTTTTTCTCCAGCAGGTTGTCACTCCTCAGAAGGGCCTCCAAGGCCGTGGCCTCCCCTGGTGGCCCCTCACGCTTAGGGGCCAGCTCTGCTTCTGAAGAGGTGGAGTAAGGATAGAAATAGTTAGGAAAACACACACACACAGTTTAAAGGTGGCAAACCACTGCATGCCGTTCCAAGATTTTATTGGAAGGAAAAACTGAGGTGACACTAATCCCTTCTTTCTACTGGACGTGAAAGCAGCGCATAATGTAATAGCTGTGTTTTACCCGCGAGCTCCCTTCCAAACGGGAGCGATTCTGATGCGAAACAGGAGCGAATGCGTTCCACACAGCTGATCCCGTGAGGTCACAAAATCACGGGAGAATTGCAACACCACGTGTGATTTCAGAAGTACTCACAATAACAAGCAAGGAGAAAGTCAGCTGCATGTATCCAAAATGTATCCCAAAAAATCCTTCTCATCCAATTACATGGACTCACTAATATTTAATTCCAGTTTATTGTCCATGATTTAAAAAGGACCTAAAAGATATGTTTCCACTTCAGTCAAGTCTGGACCCACAGAAGAATGTGGTGTTTCTGGATCTTTATTCTCATTCTTCTTATTATTAAAATTTTTCTTTTTCTTATTGTGTCATCTCACACATCAGTGTTTCCTGCTGTAAAAACAGTCCTTGATCTTGTATGTTACAAACATAAACTTCTACAAGTTTATTCAATCTTAACAAAGATGATAACATGAGTGTGTGTGCTTGCTTGGGACTAGGTTTGGGGATAAGGAAGGGGGTGGGGGGGTAAATGTGGCCATACTTTAAATCAGTGGGTGAAGGGAAGAGGTTTTATGTTGGGTCAAAGATTGATTGGTTGGTTGGTTGGTTGGTTGGTTGGTTGGTTGGTAGTTCGGTTGATTGGTTGGTTGGTTGTTCGGTTGGTTAGTTGATTGATTGATTGATGGATTTATTGATTGATTGATTGATTGACTCATTCTTAATTTTTACTTCTAATAAGCCTGTTTTCCCACCGATATCCTAAAATGATGCTAACTTTACCCACAAAAGCTGTGAGACAGATTATTTTTATTCTTCACCAAAAACCTTGCAGATTGTTGTTGCACTTGTTCCAAGATTTAAAAAAATGCCATCAAATTTAAGAGGATTCATTTTAAAACAATATTTGTCTATCTCTACATTAAATTTATTGCCTTTACACCATTTTTGTTTTAATCCACATTGTATACCCTAAGAGTGTTGGCCATTTTAAGCATTTGTTTGAGTCTTACATCATTTAGGTTTATTCTAAGAAAAGCTGCTGACACTAAAAGCTCAGAGCAAAGCATCAACAAAACCGCTGAACTAAATTCTGCCGTTTGCTGCTTTTGACAGCTCCTCTGTGCACACAGACAAACCTCTGTACAGGATGCATTAAATAAACATAAAGCATCGAACAAAACAAAGGAGGGAATTCACATCCCCATGGTGTTATTGTAGATATTTGGGTCAACCTGCAAAACGAAACAACAAAATGGGAAAAAGCTCCATCTCCTCACTCTAAGCTGTAAAGATTTTCTGTCATGCACTTTGGTTGCAGCTCTTTTTCCTCAACTTAAAGAGGAATCATTCTTTGCTGAAAGCTCTGGAGTATTATATTGCGTCTGGAAGAGAGCGAGGGGCAAAACAATGGCAGAGGAAAGCAGAAACAAAGCTATGCCTTTATTTCCCCCCCCCCCCTTATCAGGTTCCTGAGCATTCCTTTGCTAAAACCCTCTAACACAAACACTGTATGCATGCACGGATGCACATCATAAAGCTATGCTGCCACTTCATATGACTCACATATTATTGCCTCATGGACAAATGACGATTGAGGCCCAGTTAGGGTGCTTCTGAGCTGCAGCGGGGAGCAAGAGTCATAAGTGGGGGGTGTTGGTATATAAGTGTGTGCGTGCAGCCACAGAACAGCGAGAGGGGGGCATTGATTCAGGGGAGAGAATGAACCTGGAGACCTGGTGAGAGAGATGGGCTAACCAGAGCCAGATGGCCCGATCCTGAGAGAAATGATGCACATTTTTATTAAAGTGACATTAGTTTGCAAAAGTGAAACAATGAATGAGTTAAAGTGGTTTTATTTGTGCAACGGCGTGTCAAAACTGTCTTTTTCTGTGCGGTGCAGCTGTGTGCCTGTATGCTGTTTGTCTTACCTAGTCGAAGCTCACACAGGCGGAGCTGGGGATCCAGGGGAGGGTGGAGTCGCCTCTGCTTTCTCCAGCAACGAGCAGGGTACGTATACATCTGTCCTGCAGCCTGGCCTGAACACACACACATATGCAACACTTATGATCATATATAAGTATACACACACACACACATGCAAAGAGAGACACAGGCACATGCAAAAAAGACACAAGAACACTGGAAGAATTTCAAGAACTACTGGCAAGGGTAACAAACCTTGCATTGATTCTTGTATACTCTCTCTCATACACACATGCACGCACGCACGCACGCGCACACACACACACACACACACACACACACACACACACACACACACACACACACACACACGCACACACACACAAATGACAGGCCTTGTACTTAAAGACATCATTACTGTCTCGCTTTTCCTGAACATCAATTTGGAGAAACAGAGTTTATATCCTAATTGACTGATAAGCAAACGGCTAGTCCATAATGGTTGATGCAAAGTTTTTTTTATACAAAGTTTTTTTAATTTTCACACCTCCAGCATTTTTGCATAATATCTACATGGAATAAATGCAGAGGTAACAGATGCGCTCGGGGTGCCAGATCAGCTGGGGGACCTGCCGTTTACGTCACATATGATTGGCTGGTCGTTTGCACATTCATGTAGATTTTGGTTGGTCGTGACAAATTGCAGGACTTACATTAGCCAGATCTGCCCAGGGTTCTAGTTCTTCTTCATAGAAAACATTAACTACTTTCATTACCTTTGCAATTCATATTTGGCCTAATGAAAGATCTGAGACTGCTCAAAATAAATAAATAAAATTATCTCCACCTTCAGATTCCTTTCCTGGCAACTATTTTAAATAACTATTGAACAAATAGTAAACAAATGAAGCTTACAGAATAATTCAATGCAAACAGCAAGGGGTGGTAATTATATAAATACAAGCAAAGTTCACATATATGAATTGTGTTGAGAGCTGTTTTGTTGGTGGAGTCTGGTTTGGATTTTAGTGTTAAATAATAGAACAGAATTTAGTTTTTCTGAGGGGAGTCGCCCTAGTGTGACATCATCAGCAGGTGCAGGTTCCCGAGCTGATCTGGCCACAGACACATAGACGCACCGTGGACTGGCGCTGCTTATTGGAGCTGCCGTAGTGGCTGGCCGCCATCTTGGATGGGTCTCCATTCGCCCCCAGTGCATTTTATTCTACTGAGGAAGGGGCTTACCCAACTAAAAAACACTTTTCATTATGCTTTTTCACAAAATCAGACATATGGAATGGCATGATAGTTAAAATATAAATATAATTAAACAAAATAAATTAAAATATAAAATCCCATCAGGTAGGCTAGAAAAGTTAATAGTAATCCCATGTTGTTACACTCTCCAGCGCCCAATGGGGCCCCCTAAGCACATCTGGTACCTACACTGTAAAATGTAGCACTTCTGTACGGTGTCCAGTTTAGGACATGGTAAAGTCTCAAGAAAACATTGTGCCACATATCAGACTCTAAACAAAAGAACTTCAAAATGGCTCAAATATCTTTTTAATGTGTCTTTATTTCAGTTATGTTCAAGCAAATTACCTGTTTAGTTAAAGATTTGTCACTTTTCATTTTAGGTGTTTTTATTTCTTCTTTGGCATCGTTGTTTGTAATCAAATAACATTTCCTCAAACATGTTAAAATTGTAAAATGCTCTGGGAAAACATAATTATTTCCTTGCCTATAAATAATAGAGTATCTACGCATTTAACCATAATCTAGGAGCCGGAGACGGAGGGGAAGAGCTTTTATGTCCTCATGAGTAGAGCATCAAATAAAAAACTCAGGAGAAGGTGGGGGAGGAATAAGCCCAGAATAAATGCATATAATGTGAGTTAGGTCTGCCACAAAGTATAGGGTGTGGCCTGAAGGACTTTGCATGGAGATGGAGAGCAGGCTATTCCTGGTCAGATGTCAAAGAAGCATGATTGTTCCCTTCGGCGGCACAGATGAACTACATGTGCATAAAAAGTCTTGACTGCTCGATAAATCAGAGAAAAGCAACTCCTGAGACATATTATGGGATTCATATTTACAAGTATTAAAGTCATCCCTCATTTTGATAGGTTTCGCTTCAAATGAACCAGAAAAAGCTTTTGAAATGGTGATCAAAAGATCAACACTTCTTTAGGACTTTTTGCACTTTGGCTACCTTTAGACAATTCAAAACATTTGCACAGAAGTTCATATTTATCACATGAATCCATTAGAGTACGTTTCTGTTTTCTCCCTTTGATTCTCAAGTTTGTGCACTTTTAAATTCAGCAGGTAACTTTACTGATACCAATAATATCTGCCGAAATTATCGATACCAATAATATGAGTCGATAATATCAGCCGAAATTATCGATATCGATAATATGAGTCGATAATATCAGTATCAATATCGTCCGATATTATCGATACCAATAGTCGATAATATCGGTATCAATAATATTGGTTATTGGTGTCAATAATATCAATAATATCAGCTAATAATATTGGCCGATAATATCGGATATTGCTATTATTGTTTTGAGAGTGGAGGTTTTATTTGTGCTTTGGAAATTTTAAAAATGTAGAGCTAAATATTTATTTATTTATTGAAGGGAAAGTAGTGTCGTGCCACCCGCCCACCGCCACCCCACGAGCTCGTCCAGGTGTGTCTCACCTGGCCGACGGTGCCGCTTTTCCATCCAGATGTAGCAGTTGTTCTGTGCCACGCCGGTTTGGGAGTCCAAGAAGGGCATTCGCACGCTGCGCTCAGCACAGAGGCGAGCATTGTAGCTGCGACAGTGTTCAATGGCCTCTTTATAAAACTGGTCGCCGAGCCTGGACACAGAAACACAGAGAAGGGACACAGATACGGTCAAGCAGCAGAGCAGGAAGAAACGTGAACGCATCAAGCTCATGTCTTTATTTATTCATTTTATTTAGTTATTTATTTTGTAATGAGCATATTTTTAAGGGAGTAAATCAAGACAGCAAATCCCATCTTTGCTCTTATTTAGCACAAAATTAATTGATGAATAATGAGCGTATCTGAAATGTTTAGCTTGGATGAGATTATCTAAATCTTTATTTTGTAGAAAAAGCATCACATTTTTTTTCTGGATTCATTTATGATCTAAAAGTAAAAAAAAAGCAGCAAAACAAAACAATAATTAAGATTAACCCTAAAAAACAAGAACACAATAATAAAGTAATCATAATAGGCTCCAGATTCTCATATTAGAGCCGCAGGAAAATCAAATTTATATTAATTTATTTTAAAAAGCAGAGTAAAACCTGAGACTTGAAATGAAAACAAGACGTACAGAAACATTTCTCAACCTCTTCAAAAACAGAAGAATGATCCCTGCTCGAGTCAGTAAATCCTAAATATCCTGCTTCTGTGTTTACAATATCTGCCTGACCATCAAACCCCCTCTCGGGGATTTTTCCACTCAGATATGTAAAGAATGCCAAACTGGACAAAAACCAGCTCTTTGGCCATAATAAATCTGACAGAGTTGTGTGGCGTGTGCACACAGTGGAGACGGTAAACGGAGAAGAGAGAAGGATGGGGGGCGTAAAGTAAAAGGAACAAGATTGGGAAAAAGAGACGATAAATGACTATGGTGACAATGAAGATAATGAAAACATGTTTTAAAGTATTCAAATTCAACAGCTGACTTTATAAAGTAAAAGATTTCCCTCTGAATGTTTTTCTTCTTTGCAAATTGAGAATTTGAAGCAGCAGTAAGGAGTCGTCCAATCAGAGCTTCTGCAAGCTTGAAAGACAGTGATTTAATTTTTCTTTCACCAATGAATTATTCTATTTGTGTTTTAATGAGGAGAGATGATTGATAGGGAGAAATTACAGGAGATATAAACCACAGCTACAGATTCATGCAGCCTTAGCGAGAGATGAAGTGATTATTTAAACATTTATAATGTCCAGTGAGCTCTTTTTGGTTTGTTTGTCTGTCTGTTGGATAAGGTTAACGACCCATGAACAGTAAATCTGAGAGTTGTGCAGTTAATTCAATTCGCATTTTCATTTTCATTTTCATTTTCATATGGGATGCAATCAATCACAAAAAAACAATGGTAATGGACAAAAAATAAAAATTTCATTCCACTGCAATCATGCTCTTTTTTTGGCGCATGTGTATTTTCTGGTAAAAGTTTCTGAACAAAAGCAAAACACAGCAGCAAATTACACATATTCATGATTTGCAGGCATCTCATCTCTGATTGGCTAACAGCAATGCAACTCTTCTGCTGCCTCCGTTCACTCTTCTTTCTTGGGTAAAAAATGCAACTTTGATGTTTTATTTCCACAAATAACACAAACGTGTTCCGCCATGTTATGGAGTTGCTAATGCTAATGGTTAGCTTCTACTAGCCAAGATGCACTCTGCTCTCTCCTGGCAGCAAAATCAATACAGCTTCTGGGGTCACAAGCCAAAATGAGGTGGGGTCATGAAAACTAATTGTCCCTGTGACGAAGAAGAGACTGGCTTTTTCTGACCTGAGTGTTTTCTCATCTATTTGATTTCTACGGCTAACGCAGGAAATGGGGGTTGAAGAAAATTTTCACTGTAGCATGCAAATGCAACTCAGTGACCTATCGCTTTTGGGAAAAAAAAAGTATTAGATGATTTCTCAGTGCACAAGACCTTGAATTGGCTGATGCAACATCTGATTCCTACAAAAATATATTATTCAATTCACACACACACACACACACACACACACACACACACACACACACACACACACACACACACACACACACAAATGCATAACTGCAATTTCCATCACTGTCAACTCACTATGGTCGGTCATAACTAAGGAGCCCAAAAGTAATCTCTGAATTGAGTTTGAGGTGGGTGGAGAGACGTCTCAGGACAACACACAGACAGATGTCTCTTCACTCTCACATCTTGAAAACACCGCCCAGACAAAATGCACAGCAGCTCACTTATGTAAGAGTTTATGAAGCTGCCTGGGGAGAATGCACAGATGCTTGCTTGTTGAAAACGGGACAGAAAGGCACAGCCAGTGAAGAAAATGGGACTAGAAAGATGAGGAGAAATGCCTGTAGGTCCACACACACACACACACACACACACACACACACACACACACACACACACACACACACACACACACACACACACACACACACACCTCAGTTCAGGCAACAAACGGTGACAGCAGAGATAACATTTTACCTCTGGGAATGTGAGTTATGTGACAGGAAGTCTCTTCTGGAGATTTGGCTCAGACTGAATCAGTGTGACTGCTGCTGGTCTCATATTGTATAAACATGTGTGTTACCAAAAGCACCAGCTGCATTCCTCATTTCTGTAGGTCTGTTTCACAAAAACACTCCAGCCAGCAAACATAAAGCCAGACACTGTGCAGACACGGTAAAAATCAGGAGCAGAAACTCGTCAAAAATAGACCAAAAGTTTGAGAAAGGATGGAAAACATAAAACAGGTGTGCGGCTGGTACATTGTCCAGACCCCTAAAGACCACACAAGATGCCAACATGGGAAACTGTCACTAACGTGTAACAAAAGTTATAGAGATCTCAGTGTTTCGTGGTCAGTAGTTTGTGTTTCCTTAAACATTTTTGTCGCCAGCTGCCAAGAATCAAAAGGTGACCAGGAATGCTTTTGTCTTTGTTTTATTCCATAAAATTGTAGTTTTTTTATGAGACTCAGAAAAAAAATCAATAGATGTAAATTTATAACTCAACGACTTCTAGAGTCTGTCCAAATCAAGATGGCCACCACAGCTATTGAAAAATAGAGAAACACAGAAATGGCTACAACACTGTGTAAACTCTCCCGTCACTCAGGACGAGTCAACAGCAGGGGTGTGGCTTCGTGTCACATGACATTGACTCAAGAGAGACGTGGGTCTCAATCTCGATGACTTTTGACTTGACTGGATAAAATCAAGGCTGACGTTGGACTTGACTAACTTTATAAACGGTGACTATTTGGACATGAGCCTGTTGACTTGAAAATTATATTCTGCACAAACACTTTTGAAAAGTATTTGTCATTTTTACGAATTCTTTATCGTTACTCTGTAATTAAATACATTTTTTATATTAGATGACTTAGGTGGAACTTGAAATTGTAAGGTTAGACTTGACTCAAAAAGTGCATGTCTTGACTTTGGACTCAACCTAGGACATGTGTTTCTTGACGTGAGACTTAAGTAGAAAAACTTGCAAAACAATGAATTTTTCTGGCAGTGATATGTCAGAGGTTTTCCATCCTTTGGCAAAAAGAAATACTGATTTAAAGCTTGAAAAAGATATTAGAAATTAGAGATCAACTGTGGGTTTTTCTATTGCCGTAGAGCAGAGGTCATGGTAAGCCAATGGCCAGTATGTGCTGCTGAATTTTTAGGCCAATCTTTATGGTCGATATCTAGACATTTTCTACGTTATTTGCCTGCTAAAATGTTACTAATAACTAGCCTGGCGAGCCATCCTATACAGGTGAATATATAGTCTGGCCACGACCCATAGACAGATCTCGGTTGTGGGACAGACTCTACAGTTGTCTTTCAAACCGTCTCCACGTACTATTGGACAATGAAAAACGTGACGTTCTCACCGCTAAGGATGTCAGTCAACAGGGCAGTCTACATTACACTGTTGAAGAAGACACAAATACATCCTTTTCCTAAATAAAGGAATTTAGTACCTCTACTCTTGATTCACAGAAAAGCCCAAGTATAATTGGTGCAAAATTGAAGCCAAAGCTGTTTCAAACGAGCCGCCGCCATCTTATTTGTTCTGCTCCGTCTCATCATCCCACCCACCAAACCGTTAGAGCGCTGTGATTGGCATAACACAAAACTGATTGGACCAGTAGTAGACCTGCTGAGGTCCTAATGGAGCGTAGCTAGACCGACCTGCAGAGCAAAATCATTTTGCTCCTCTCTGTCTAGGTGTCTAGGCTAACTAATAACAGTGGGTGCACAATATTTCTGAACCTGAATCTAAGTTTAACAAACTTATTTAGTATTAAAATCAATTAACTAAAGTTAATCAAACAAATCAATAAATTGACCCAAGTATAAAATATACAAAACAGGTAAATATAAAGAAATGTAACTTGACAATAACTTTATAATATAAATATGAAATCTAATGGGAAAATATAAAAAAACTGTACTGAAAACACAACACAAGCATCTAAAGTGCATTCAATCCATCCACTGTCTATACCCGCTTGTCCACGCAGGGTTGCAGGGAGCTGGTGCCTATGTCCAGCAGTCTTCAGGCATGCAGGCAGGGTACACCCTGGACAGGTTGCCAGTCCATCGCAGCATCATTTCTGATACTGGTGTACGTTAGTGCAAATGTCTGACAAAAGGATGTGATCTTTACTGAATCTGGGGGAAATATCACTTAGTTAGGTGTAACATCTATAGACAAATACCCTCAAAGCATGAAATGAAGTCTAAAGGAAAACTTTTGCTGCATCCCTGCTCACACCTTTGCCACTCTAAAATTCTCTACATCTGTACAAGATCTCATGAGACTGCAAAAGGTCGTACAAGTTCATTTCAAGTTTTGACCACAACGACTGACGCCATCATTTCTCAACATTAGGTATGAAGGGTGAAGGGCTATAGGAAGGCCTGTCTTTTAATTGAAATGACAGTCATAAGATCAAATCTACCTTGACTTCTTTAAACCTTCATCAATCATTTCCATTAGCTTGATTTCAGATAAGGTTATTGCTGTTTTTCTGCAAAATTCAACTTCATGAGTCCAATTTTTGAGATCAGACACAAAAGCATCAGCGTATCTATTATTTCTTATTTCTCAGCAGCAAACAGCACGTAGCGCTCATACACTCTTGTTTTCATTCGGATCACTGACTCGGCAGTAAAGCAACACGGCAAAGCCATCTAACAAACAGAGCTCACAGATACACAAAGAAACAGCATGAAGGAGCGATGGAGCAGGAATGAAAAGATGAAGTCCCGTTATGGCCGCCGTTGGGTACGAGGTTCCAGCGGAAGCAGGGGACTGTATTTGTGGCACTTTAGGAGATGAAAGGGGGAATGAAGAGGGACCAGAGGGTTGGAGGAGGAGCTGATAAGGTGGAATGGCAAGGAAATGTGGGGGTGGATGGGGGTCGGACATGTCCTGGGGCACACGTGTTCCCTTTCAAACCCTGTCACACTCATTTTATCTCAAACATGCGTCTGCGCGTACGCAAAGGGGGCGCGTGCACATATTTGTTTTGGCTTAAATGGGCACACAAAGAGAGCATAAAGGAGGAAAGTAGAACAGCTAATTCAGGTTTTTCTTTGTTTTTAAAGAGCCTGGACGTTAAACTCAGTGGGATCAGGCCTGTAAATGATAAAAAAATGGGTGCAGAAAGTAATGTAAATGCACATTGTAAGAAACCCTACACACCCGCCATGTCTCACACACCAGCATGTGGTCAGGAAACACGTCTCATGTGTGGAACAGAAGAAAAACAAAATTAAGATTTATCCCTGCATGGGACTTTAAATAAAAATGTTTCTGACCATTTAATTCCTCCCGGCTGGAAACCATTCCCCCGAGCTGGAACAAAGGCCAGGGTTCACCCCCCACCCCCGTGCTGAGGCTGTAGTATAAATGTATGCATTAAATGCACACACACACAGCCTCCATCACTCTCGCTTCCACAATCTGTTGGGGGGAGGGGCACGCGGCTTACACATGTACGCAACAAACACACTCGCGACCCCGAAAACACAAACCCCGCCCCCTCGCCCCCCCCTTTAAAATTCCTTTTACATCTCGTGCAAACGCAACCATAACCACCTGAGCTCTTTGTTTCCTCGACAACCTGATCATAAGACAGCAGCAGCACATCTCTGCATATGAATTGCAGAGCTGATTTAAATCCTTCTCATGTCAGCTCCTCATTAGGTCCCATCCCCACACCGCCTCCCAGGTCTCGGCCACAAAGACGTCTTTGTTTTAAGGTGAATCTGGGAGAAAAATAACTGCCAATAAAATATGCACGGGCCAAACATGACTGAGTGCATCAGGAGAGCTGGACATATTTACTGCCAGGTGATGATGGTTAGAATCCATCCTACGTAGGAGATGAGATTGTTCTCACTCACCTCCTCACAGAGAGGGTATGATCTACCGGCCGTATCCTGCAGACACATGAGCAGTTTAGTTTTTTAAATACAGCAGACTTTGGTGAAGTTTTCAGCCTTTTAACTTGTGTTTAGGTATAAAAGTTAAGAATTATTACTCCCCCACCAGCAGTAGAGAGCTTCCCGAATGGCCTCTGGACAAAGAGTTTGCGTCCTCCAAGATTGATGAGCTAACAGCTAGTCAAAGAACAGCTTTTTTTAAATCCAAGATTCAGTCTTTGACATTTTATAGCAATTCATGCAACATTATTTTATTAACCGCCATCATGCAGTTTAACACATCTCTGTCACATAGAGTTGATCAGGTTGTTGATCGTAACCTGTGGAATGTTGGTCCACTCCTCTTCAATAGCTGTTCAAAGTTGCTGAATATTCGCAGGAACTGGAACAGGCTGTCGTATACGCTGATCCAGAGCATCCTTAACACGCTCGATGGCTGACATGTCAGGTGAGCATGCTGGTCATGCAAGAAGGGCTGTGCCTCATCATGCTGCAACATGAGGTGATGGTCATGGATGAACGACACAACAATGGGCCTCAGGATCTCATCACTGTATCTCAAAATGCCATGAACAAAATGGACATGTGTTCGTTTTGTATAACATACCATACCATAACCCCAACGCCACCATGGGTCACTCGATCCATAACGCTGGCGTCAGCAAACCACTCACCCACACAACGCCACACATGTCTGCCATGATGTCTGCCATCTGCTCTGAACAGTGAAAACAGGGATTCATCTGTGAAGAAATGCCTCTCCAACGTGCCAGACGCCATCAAATGTGAGCATTTGTCCATTCAAGTCGGTTAGATGACAAACCGCAGTCAGGTCCAGATTTTGATGACGAGCATGCAGATGAGCTTCCCTGTGACAATATCTGACGTTTTCTGCCGAAAAGTTTTGCAAACTGATTGTTGCTGCAGCTGTCCAGGTGGCTGGTCTCAGACGATCATGGAGGTGAACATGCAGGATGTGAAGGTCTGAGGCTGGTTGGATGTACAGCCAAGTTCTCTGAATTCACGGACAACAGCTCTGGTAGACATTCCTGCAGTCAGCATGCCAAACGCACGCTCCCTCAGAAGTTGTGACATCTGTGGCATTGTGCTGCGTGATCAAACTGCACATTTGATTGTGGCCAGTCTAAGGCACACCTGTGCAAAATTCATGCTGTCTAATCAGAACCTTGATATGCCACACCTGTGAGGTGGGATGGATGACCTCGTGTAAGGAGAAGTGCTCACTAACACATAGATTTGTGAATATTTAGTAATGCGTCTTTTGTGTATGCAAAAAATGTTTCAGATCTTTGAGTTCAGCTCATGAGAATTAGGAACAAAACCAAAAGTGTTTATATTTTTTGTTTAGTGTATATATGAGAGGCGTTGCTTCCAGCTATAATCACAGGTAGAAGGGCTTAAAGGTCCGATGCATTTTTCCTCCTCTAGATGGCGCCCTCTAAGAAAAACTCCAGATTTCTGCTTTAATGGTGTAGATGTCTAGCCTTGCAAGCCGTCTTATATATGTGAATGTATAGTCTGGCCATGACCCATAAACAGATCGCAGTCATGGGGCGGCATCTACGGTTGTCTTTCAAACTGTCTCCGCATGCTATTGGACAACATGACACACTCACCGCCACAGACAGTCAACGGGGCAGTCTGTCATACGCTGTCGAAGAAGATGCCAATACATCCTTCTTCTAAATAAAGGACTTCAGTACATCTATCTGTTTTTGACAAGCCCAAGTCTAAATAGTCCAAAGCTGATGCCAAAGCCGTTTCAAACAAGCCGTCGCCATCTTAGTTTTGCTTCGTCGCAGACAAATCCCGCCCATCAAGCCGATAGAGCGATGTGATTGGCAAGCAACAAGACTGGTCTGGCCTTCAAAATAATTTAGCTTCTGCTACTGTTCGTCTAGATTTTCTAGGCTAGTAGATCTGATCAGCAGCAAGATGTTGCACTTCTGGTGCATCGGAGGTTTCTTTATATTTATGGTGTGTGTGATATTAAAGCGACTATGATATCTTGCAGACTGGATCTGTTTTAAAATGGTAGATAGTAGTGCTGGGTATTGCCTCCAATTTCCTAAATCAATTCGATTTCGACTCATAAGGTTCTGAATCGATTAATCGCGATTCGATTCAATTCAGTCTGGTCTTCATTATTCATTGTCGCTACTGCGTGTTTCTCTTGATATGTGCATTTAGCGTCTTTTTACGTTCTTTTGATTTAGTGGCTTAATGTTGGAATTAGGTGTTGCTGAGGTAGAAAACGACGTTTCTATCGTTTAGACAAGCTTCTTCCCGTTAAGTAGATGTGCAGTTTGTGTATATTGGTACACACTAAGCATGTTTTTAGAACAAATTTGAACCCGGAAGTGCCTGCAGATCCAGTCCCAGGTCCGTCTGGTTCAAGGGGAAAAATCGATCT
This sequence comes from Aphyosemion australe, assembly GCA_006937985.1. Lineage (NCBI taxonomy): Eukaryota > Metazoa > Chordata > Actinopteri > Cyprinodontiformes > Nothobranchiidae > Aphyosemion > Aphyosemion australe. Next base: position 498,498 of record SSNS01000264.1, on the reverse strand, counting down.
TAGGCCTGACGAATCGATTTTGTAAAATTTATATGAAATCGATCCAAAATGGATTTTTTTACCCAGCCCTAGTAGATAGATACTTTGATTCCTGCTGCACTCAGACTAGCCATTAGCTGCTAGCACGTCAATCCTGAAGAATGTACACTATTTCTTCAAACTGAGGCTGTTTAGGAAGACAGAAATATTTATAACTAAAAAAAACACTTTAAAATGGCAAAAAAAATACAGGTAAAGTCAATCCTAAATGTCTTTTCATGCTCTGATCTAACTGATTTATCTTTTTTTGCAAACATTGGCGTCTGATGCACAAAGAGCAGATGGGGACCCCCATCCTTACTCCTTAAACTCCCCCAGCATCAGTTCCCGTTTCCTGACTTGTGCCTTTCTCTTAACAGATGGACCCGCAGGAAAATACTGGGACACTCTTAATCTGCTGCTTGACAGGCACAACTGCAAACAAAAGCAAACGTGTACACTCACTCCATCCTAATCTGTTTTGATGGAAAACAACAGCTTAAAGCGTTTTTCCCTTTTTTGCCAACAAAGAGCTTTAGATAACAAATGCATTATTTAGAATCTTTGCTCTCAGAACAATTCTCCTCTCTTTAAACGAACATTACCCAGAAAGTAATGAAGACCATGCTGAAAGTTTTAAAAGAAGTGGTGCAGGAATGGATTACAGCATCTAACAAAGCCTCCTATGTAGGGTTCTTACATAGTGAGCTGTCACTGAGTGTACATCTCACATGACAACCTTATCACTTTAATAGTATTTGGGTTTCCTAATCATAAAATGTGCTTGTGTTGTCATTTTCTCACAATATGTTTAATATTGTTGCAGATTATCGTACATGCATAAATGACCGTGTTTTAATGTGCTCCTGTGCGCGTGCATTTGAAATAAGTGCCCGTGCGCGCGCCAGTAAGAGTTGTGATGTCATTTGCATCAAAATTTTCAACGCTAAATAAACTGACAAGGGATTCCCCGATGCAAACTTTTACCAGTCGCTTTTTTTGGGTGCAACTTTCTTTACACGCGAAACCAACTGCACAATGAGTCTGAATGCATAGAGAACGTGCTTATTTTTTTCTATAATGTGTATGCTTTTATGCGAGGATCTTTGCAGAACAGCGCACAAAGGCAGCGATACCTGATTATAACAGACACAGTCCGACTGCAGGAGAAATGGGCCGAATTTATGATTCCTATCATTAAAAAACACACAGAAAAGGAACCGCTGCTTCTGCAGCTGCTCGGCTAAGATCATAAAAAGGATAAAAGAAATACACTTACGATTTTAATGGATTATGAATGACAGTCGCCATCTTTCTGCAGAACTGTAATGCAATATTCCAAATCTGTGTGCAGTTTGGGACCCTTCTTAAAAAAAAGAAAAAAGGAAAAAACGACAGCCAATGCTGCCCTGTCCACTGTTCTTCCTACCAATACAACAGCAGCATCAACACGAGGCGTGGCTTCAGTGAAATATGTCAACATACTCATTCCAATAAAATAATTAGATTTAGTTATGTAAACAACCATCTGAAAGTGTTTGAATTGTACTTTAATACATGATATTCTTAATATTTCTAATTTTTTTTGATTACCTGTATTTGAACATTTTTTTTATTTATTTATATTACATAGTACCAATAAGTAAAAATGACGAAGCCTCGAGTTCATGATCAAAATGTGTTGATTAACTTCTATGTTTTTTTTTATTATTATTTTAAACATCAATCAATCAGTATAATTAATAATTTCTTAGAGGACACGAATGCTACATTCAATGTTCATCGGAAATAAAAAAGGTCAACTTCAACGCACAATTAATTGTTTCTTGGAACGACGTGATGGCCTCTGAGTTGTTCTTGTGCTCAGCTGTTAATAATAAATACTCATTTTACATTCATGGTGGATTAGTTTTTCAATCAATAAAAGCGCAAAATTAGAATAAAACTATTTTTCATACTATTTCATATTTTTTCTTTTACTTTTGAATTTAGCATGCATTTCCATATTAAATAAGGGCGTCGTGGATGACAAGTTCAATTTACAATTAAGATCATCGGAATTGTTGCGGCTTTTCTACGATCTTTGTTGATTGTAGCTTGAAAATCCAGATGTCCCACATGATCTTAAACGCAGCAATAGGGTACTCCCAATATAACCAATGAACGTGTGATACGTCAGAAGACTGTTGTAAAAAATGAACCAATGATACGCGTGAAAGGCGGGACGATGTAAAATGAGCTAATGTTGCGTTTGATAACATTTGGGAACTCACTGGAAACACTCACGGAACAGGAAAATTTGTTTGTTCTTTGTTTCATTTTTAACTCAGAAGGTAAATGTTTGCTATTTTTTGCAGAGTGACATCATACACGCTATTCACTAAATATTTATTCTTAATATTTCTTATTTTCTTGATTCAGAAAATAAAATAAACGTCCGTTTAATGTTTGTCTGTTTTTTTGAGTAGCCTAAAATACTTTGACTTTTTTTTTTAATAAATCAAACCTGAAGTAGCAACGGGTTTCTCACTTTGTCCACTGAACGAAGCAATCATCACAAGTAGCGTTTTCCTTTTTCCGAGGTACCTCGAATGCCGCATTACAGGAAACTAAGTAGCTCGAGAGATTAAGAAAATTAAGTCATTATTACTACTTTATTCTGAATTACGAGTTTGTTCATCATCGCCAGGATTCATTTGCTGTTTTAAACGTTTGTTGTATCCGTTTTTGAAGTCCAGCTCAAATATTAAGCGTGTCGGTAGCTCTAATGCTAACGTTGCTAACTTAGCTAACAAGTAAACACGTTGTGAACAGATAACGTGATGTGACAAACTTCACTGTTGGAGCCAAGAAAAAGAAAGGAGGATGAAGAAGCGAAACTGGCGACAAAGTCGTCGCCATGGATGGTACAGAGACGACCGTGAGAGATCTGCTGGCCACGAACAGTGTGTAACAGTACAAACAAAAGTATGCTACGTGCTTAAGGTGTCAGGAATTATGTAGATGTTTGTTGTGTTATTCTGTGTGCAGGTATGAACACAATGATGCTGGACCATCAAACAGAGCGTCTACCTCCACGTCATCATCCTCTCCATCTTCCAGCAGTGTAGCACCTGGTATGTGTTTGATTCCAGGGACACTCACCTGTGTTTAATCATAACAAAATCACAACCATTAAAACATCACCACCCAATACACCAAAGCAGGCAGACAGATGCATTTTGTAAGTTTAAAGAGACATTGCCTTGTTTTCTAGGAAGTAACTTGACAGGAAGTTAGGATAATCATAGCAGTTATAAACTGTCAGTCACCTAACATGAAGACAGAGAGGCAATCACTTCTTTATTATTCTGCCAGAGCTGCCAGGTTTCTACTTTGACCCGGAGAAGAACCGCTACTTCCGCCTGCTGCCTGGACACAACAACTGTAACCCACTGACCAAGGAGCAGCTGCGAGAGAAAGAACGAGAGAAACAGAGACACAAGATGCTGGCAGAAGATGAGAACCCTAGAAAAGTAAGTCCAGTTTCAGAGAACAGCATTTTATTCCAGATCTGTTAGATATTTGCTTTACTTGCTAGAATGAATAGAATCTTGCATAATATTCTGTGATCCTGTTTTTTTATAGAAAGCACCAAGAGCAGGACTGAACACTTCTCTGCTGCTGCAGAAAAGACATCTCGGGCTTCTACCTGAGCGCTCCTATTCCAGGTAGGTATTCTGTCCTTGTGTCCCCACAGCTGTGACACATTACGTTAAACTAGCCAGTAAAACTGAACACTAGCTTCAGAGCTAATCAGCTCTGTGTGTGTAGCGTGGGGTTTGCCTCTAATGATGACTCAAAACAACTTTAACGTCAGCTGTAAATAGATGAAATTCTCATCCATATCCATAGTGCTACTAATTTGGTGTTACTATGGTTACCGTTTGCTTCCAGGCTCATCCACGAGGTGAAAGTCAGCGGGATGAGGCAACACAAACTAGAGATTCAGAGCACGGACAGCAGCAGCAACTCTAACACGGACAACTTCAGGCTGATAGTGGTGAGAACATCCTGATGGCTCCTCTTTCTGCACAACTTATTAATCAGAATTAGTTTAAAAATGTTCCATTTCATTCTTTTTTAAAATGTGCTTAATGTGCCTTTTGCTCTAAGGGTGACTCGGCGTGCGAGCGAGTGTTCACAGTGAACGATGTCTCTCATGGCGGCTGCAAGTACGGCATCATGAACTTCAGCAGCAGCAGCCAGGGCTCTCTGTCAGTGGAAATGTGCGATAACCTCTACTTCACCAACCGCAAGGTGGGAGTGTTTCATCAGTATTTGAGTTTTAAAGCATCACCTGTGCTTTTTTTCTGTTAGTAACCCTGTCATGGAACCAAATAGATTTTTTTTTTTTGTTAAAAAAAAATCTCCTTTTTGTCGTGTAACTCAGGCAGAGCTGATCGTAAAATGGAGATGGAACACTTTGCAACCATCGTCAGTTTCCCTAAGCTGCCTCCGGTGCAGCCTGGGGCACTTCTTGAAGGAATATTGGAACTTTTTTGCCAGATTAGCCTATGTTTATAGCAGAAATCTGGAGTTTTTTCTCAGAAGACACCATCTAGAGGTGGAAAAATGAATTGCAACTTATGCACCTCTCCTTATTTCCGTGATTACGGCTGGAAGTGATGCCTCTCGTTTGTGAACCTTTAACAGAGCTAAATCACATAATTTACAATTATTATTCTCACGTTATGCTGTTTACACACACACACACATATATATATATATATTTTTATATATATTAATACTCACTTTATTAGAAACATCACCAACTCTGCATTAGTTCATGTACTTCTGCAAAAGCTTGCGCATGCTTTGTGATTGACATCTGTATGTAAGTGGATGTCTAACGCTATCGGCTAATGCTGAGCTGCGCTCAATTAAAATTGCATTGACCTCTAAGGGATGGGACAATTGATGTATTGCCTACATTATCGCAGTACAGGATAAGACTATCACTTTTACGGATTTCTACAAAATCATTCCTAATTCCTGAAAGGGGGAAAACTCCTGATGGCTGCTTTAACGGTGGTGTAAATGTTAATAAAACAACATTCTTATGAATAACTTTGTATTTTTGAGATGAGAGTTGTCCTAAATTGGCAGCAATCCGTTTTGTAATCTCACTCAGACTAGCCATTAGCTTATCAATCCAGACTACCTCTCTAAAATGTATTCAATATATCTTTATTTAATGGCTTCCTGCTAAATTTTATATTAAATTGCACAGATTTATTTAATGTTAGTTGATAAATTATTATTTCCACATATCTACAGCGTGATGTAACCTGTGGGTGGGTTGGAGTGGATTCTAAGACATTTATTTGTCCTTTAATAATACTTCTCCCTTTTTTTGTTAAGTAAAAAAAGTTGTTTATTGGAAAAGGCTTGAAAAGAAATCCCTATTTTGTTTTAAGTCCATTGTTTGAACATATTCCAAAGGAAGTGTGTCTAGTCATGTTGCTCGTATCCATTTACATATAAGTTATTAGAAATAAGTGGAAAAAAGACATTTTTTACTTCCTGTCATCATCAAATCCCAGTAAAAAATGTAACAAGTGTTCTTATTGTTATGTTTTTGTCATGTACTCATGATACATAGATTAGCAGCCATATCATTGATTAATCAGTTGTCCTAATATTAATTATTATTATTAAATGTGTTTCAGGTGAACTCCATCTGTTGGGCCTCTGTCAACTACCCCGACTCTCATGTTTTGTATCCTTGCAGTTCTTTTTCATTTAAAACTCATATTTCTAAATCAGATTATTATGCTCTGAGACAGATTTCTCCTAACTTTTCAGGTTTTTATTAATGGAACAGACTGTTTTATCTTCTCTGTCGTTGTTGAGCTCAGCTAGTATCTTTTCCTTCACTCAAGCGCTCATCAGGCTGTGTCTGGTGGGAGCGGCCGACACCCCCGGCTGCGTTAGTTTGCTGCCTGCTTCACTCTTCAGCAACTCCAATCAGGGTTTGTTAAACTCCTTGTGCTACTTGTGAAAATCACACTAGCTCGTTATTATTATAAGAGGGTTTAATGTTTAAAGTCAGTTTTACTGAAACAAACAAGTAGATCTCCTGTTGTTTCTCTCCTTAGATCAGCCCGGGATGCTGTGCAGCTTTAAAATATCCACCGCCTGGTCTTGTGCTTGGTGCCTCAATCCCCAGTTTGATAAGACCTTCAGCACTGGTGAGCCCCGTGCTCGTCGTCTTTCTTACAAACGGATCAGACCTGCAGGTTACTAACTAGTAAATGTGTTTGTGTTGGTAGGCTTGTCCCGCCGAGTGATAGTGAAAGATGCAGAGACCGGACGAACACAGGTCTACAACGTCGGCACAGACGTTTTGGCTCAGCATTTCGCCCTCCGGGTGAGACGCGTGATTATTGGTATTCATGAGTTTGAGGCAGCAGAATGAAAAGTTCTACCTTTGTGCTTCCAGGTTCCGGTCCTGTTTAACGGTTGCAGATCGGGGGAGATTTTCAGCATGGACCTGCGGCAGCGCGGCCGCAGGGATCACAGCTGGAAGGCCAAACGCTTCCATCAGGAATCAGCCATCACCTCCGTGCGAGTCCTTCAGGACGAGAACTACCTGCTGGCTGCTGACATGCTGGGCCAGGTCAGGCTATCTCACCTTAAACCTGTTGATTGTCTTTGACATTTTGGTTTTTACAAAGTGAGAGCGGTATTAATGCTGCGTTGAATTTCCATGCAGATCAAGCTGTGGGATGTGCGAGTGACGAAGCCAGTTCAGGAGTACAAAGGGCATCACAACGAGCACACCTACCTTCCCCTCCATGTTAATGAGCCTGAAGGTCTCCTGTTAGCAGGTAGGAGATGAAATAACCGTGGTTTCCTGAGCTAAGCTAAGTGTCCAACTAACCAGTTTGTTTACGTCACACAGTTGGTCAAGATTGTTACACGAGGATTTGGAGCCTAAAGGACGGTCACCTCCTCAGGACCATCCCATCACCCCATCCAGCCGCCAACGACATGATCCCCAGTGTCGTCTTCTCCTCTAATTTAGGCGGCTGCCGGGGGCTCCCTGGGCTGCTCATGGCTGTCAAACACGACCTGTACTACTTCCCCTACAACACCGACTACCAGGAGAGCTTCAAAAGGGACGATGGTTCATCTTAAAAAAATATACACTTTATTTTGATTTACTGGCTTGATTGTTTTATTTTAAAGGCTTTAGCTGGATGGCGACTATGTTTACATGAAGCTGCTAACGTCCAGGTGCAAATTATCTTCTAAACACTTTTCCTCGATCATCCAAGATGTTCTAACACCTTTCAGAGATTTCAGCTTCCTGAAAGGCCTTTGGTTGGAGAAATAGTTTACTTCCTTCTGGATTGATAAGCTAACAGCTAGTCCAAACAGCCAAGGTACATTTCTGCTGTTTTGATCTTCTGACGCCTAAATTTGCTCTAGAAATTTGACGTTAAAATCTGACAAAAACAAAGACTTTATTAACAATTAGTGGTTCATGAATTAAATGAGTTAATTTTTTAACTGCCATTAGTTTCACGTTGCACTGTTTTTTGGCAGATTCCTCCCAATTTTGACTCCTGGATGCCTGAAAGTGCTACTTGTTTCTGCTGCCTGTTATAACCAAGTGAAAATAAAATTTTATAATGAACTGCTGTGAAATTTAGTAGAGTGGAGCCATTGGCAGCAGTGCATTCTGGATTTGGCTGCATTCAGACTTGTGGTTAGCTTATCAATCTGATCAGATCAGAGGCTGTTCAGGAGCTGCTGAGAGTAAATTATATCATTTAGATGAAGACACAACTCAAACTAGACATGTATCCCTTTAAGTCATGGGACGAGAGCTTTTTGTTTGTTTTTAAATCATGAAGAAAATAATGAGGTTATTACAAGTTTTCTTGATCATTTTAAGCTAGGGCCGTTTACTCTTAGATTAATGGGATCATCAAGTAGAAGAAGCAAAATGAAATGAAATGAAATTTATTTACTACCACAGATTCTCATTTATGAAATTACTGTCATTTTGCTGCATTTAAACAATTATGTTTACTCAAAGAAGAAAACAGGGTGGTTTTGAGGTTCGTGTCTTGGTGTTTGTGAGAAAACAGAAGGGAAACAAAGCATCTTTTTATCTTTTGGGTGGTTATGTGTCACATTCAGTATAAAAACCATGATTAAATCTCAGGGGGGGGTGATTTTTAACTTAATTTGTGCCAAAATGATGAGAAAGTGCTGCATTCTTTCATAAGTGTACTTAGTAACAACTTGACAGCCGACTTTTTTGGAAAATTTATGTTGATCGAGTTTTAGAAATGTAATAAAACATTTATAACTGGTGAACCCTCAATGATAATAAATATCTTAGAAAATATAACCAGTTGTGTTTGCTGTGAAGTCACACACACACACATGTAGGAGTTTCTGCAGTTTATTACATACAGATAAAGAATACATGAACACACGTTAACAATTGGCTCCATGTGATGTCAATAAGTGATCATCTCTCTGATTGGAGCAAACCAGCTCTTACAGTGAAATCCCACTAAGCCTAGATATGGCAACACTGAGCTGATAACTCATTAAACACAAATAATGAGCCACGCCTCCTGATTTATCGTTGAATTATCTTCTGTTTTGAGGGTCCAGCCTCAAATACAATGCATATACTTTCCTACTAATGCTTCTGTGAACCGGTCACCCTATAAAAACAGTCCCTATAGAGTTTTATCCAGCTGCAGACAAGCGAGTCCTGCTGACAAAAATGTTCTACATTAAGAAAATGAGGCAATTTATAAACTTCCTTGTTTTTCCTCATAAATGTACTAATAATAAGGCTGTTCATTAGCCTATTCAAGTGTACAACCACAAAGAATAAAGGGATTATTTACTATAGTAATATTAATATATAAAATAGTTAGAATATGTTATCTTAATTGGAATGATGCAACCAGTGGTTTCTGATTGTTCCATCTTGAGTCACAAGGGTTAGCACTAGCAGAGCTAGCAAAAAAAAACTAGCAGAGCTAGCACTAGCAGAGCTAGCAAACAAAAACTAGCAGAGCTAGCACTAGCTGAGCTAGCACTAGCAGAACTAGCAAAAAAACTAGCAGAGTTAACACTAGCAGAGCTAGCACAAGCAGAGCTAGCAAAAAAAATCTAGCAGAGCTCAATTAGAGGAAAACTACTACAAAAGTCTTTCCATAAAAAGATTAAAATGAAATGTAAATAATTCAGATCATTTTTGTTCAGAGCGTTAGATCCAACAGAAACCATTTTATAGTCAATATTTCTTTTTTAAAAGATCTACAGTTCTAGACTAAGAAGATGCTAGCTGTTCCACTGAGGGATTGTCAAAGTGCTGAAGGACTTAAGTGTCTAAATGCACATTTTATGGAGCGGAACATAGCTGTGAACAAGCAGGATTCTTATTTTTCTTTAAAATTCAAGTCTCACTTCAACAGTGTGTTCTTTAGGCTTATTAAAAGAGAGCAAGGAACTCAAATGGCATGACACCAGTGTTACGAAGAATTCCAACATTAGTCCAACTTATCTAAAGGCAGCGAGATAAGCCCAGGTGAAATCTTTTGTCTCGATTCTTGATGTTCAGTCATTCTGGGCTTGTGTCTTAAACACTGATTCCTGCTTCCTGTCCTGCTAGAGCTCTCCAGATTTCTGGCTGCAGCCGTTGCAGACCCGCACCGGGTGGTCCCAGCCTCGAGATGGGACAGGGCGGCGTTCCTGGGAGCAGTCGTCGCACACGCCCTGGCCGCAGGCGCGACAGTGGTGGATGGAGAGACGTGGAGCGAACTCCCTTTGGCACTCGCAGCAGGAGTGGATGTCCTGATCTGGGACCCAGTAGGCTGGGCGAGCTGCGTCCTTTACCAGACCTGGGAACAAAAGAACGAACAAATGAATGAATCCAACCGGACTGAGAAATTTTTAGATTCAGGAACGCCGAATGGTAAAAAGGTGATATGGAATCCTTAAAGGACTCAAATTCCAACTCGTTACACATGTTTCTTCTATTATTCTGCTGCAGAAGCAATGCTCACCAAGCGGTATGTCAATGGCACCGACCACAGCACCAAACGTGTTCTGAACCGCCTCCCCAACCTTCCTGGCGATTAGGGTGCCTCCCTCCTCCTCTAAAGCAGCATCCAGTAACTCTACAAAAGTAAAACATCAAACACAACTCAGTCTCACTCAGAAAACCAACACAAAAACTCCAAATCTAACCAGGAAGTACTGATGCAGGTGACTTTCATTTACATATGTGGATTCATTCACTTACCTGTAGAAATTCCCCTATTGTGGAAACAGGCATCGCAGACTCGAACAGGTGCAAGGCCCCACCCCCTTTCTGGTACCGGACGAGTTTTAGAAGAGCAGGCGTCACAGAAACCCTCTCCACAGGCCCGGCAGTGGTGCTTGGTCTCGTTGGGCTGAAACTCTTCCCCACATTTATGACAATTCTACCACAACCGGAAAAGGGGGAAAAACACCTGAAGCAGCCACAATAAACACAAGCGTTGAGGCTCTTTTGTGTTTTCGTACCAGGATAAGCGAGTTGGGCCTCCAGTATGTGGGGGCGATCTGGTCGGTGAGCCAGGAGGTGACTGCTTTGGCGGGTTTGACGCTGAGCTCAGACACGGACTGAGAAATGTATTTGACGCCGTCCAGCAACCTCTGAGCAGCATTGTTGTTGTCTTTCAAAAAGCCGTCGGACTGCAAAGAAGAATGTGAAAATAACAGCTGTTTTAATTCATCTTTATCCAAGCGTGACTCAGAAATACTCACCCCTGGCCAGATGTGCTGGATCTCTGTCCTGACCACCGTTTCCACTGGATCCTGGTTTCCGTACCAGTACTGTCTGCTTCTGTAGATCACTCCACAGTTGGGACACTCGATTACATATCTGGACAAAAACAAAAAAACTCAGTTTCAGCATCAAAATAACATCCGGATGCTGCATTTTCCAGCTGCGTGAACTCACCCTGACCAAGCATAGATGGCCAAACCAAACCACGGTGAGTCCGAGGAGGCTGTCGTTTTGGGAACCACGATGACCTCCTTTCCTCCCTCGTAGCACGCCTTAATAGATTCAGCACAATCACTCAGAGTCTGATTAAACAGGTATATGTTTCAAGTGCCGCTCTGCTTGTACTCGCCTTGCACGTGTAGATGCGGTTGTCGTACTGCGCAGAGTAGCGGCAGCGATGCTTGGCTTCGTGGTCGAGCTCTTCTTTGAGGTGATTCATGCTCCTCTTGCAGCCCGACCTGCAAGTTGGAGATCAACGAAGTTCGTTAGGTCCAGAAATGTTTGAACGACTATGAGAATTATTAGCATTTTAGCCGTTAACTGGGCAGTCGTGGGTTATTCTTAGGAGAGCCACATACCCACAGCTGAGACAGATGCTGGAGCAGGTGAAGTACTCATCTGGAAAGAAGGAGTTACTGGTCATGTGCTCATCTGGAATCTCTCCATTGAAGCGCTCACTCAAGGCCTGAACAAGGGAGGTGGTTGGTAAGAGGAAATATTCCTTAAAACTAGGCATTGGATTGTCATCCTTACCTGCAGCGCCTTAAAGATGACGCTCGCAGAACGTGGTGATCGGGTGGTGTTATTATCCAGTTGGTGCTCCAAGCTGCGCAGCAAACCGCTGAAGTCTGTGGGAGGGTTGTAGGTGCGAGTCCCGCGGTACTGGACTGAGCTGAAAGCTTCTGGAAACAAGCCGATTTTCCTGAAACGCTCCTGGAGCAAACGCTCGGACGATTCCGATGGTTTGTCTAAATGTGGAGAAAAAAAACATCTTTTATTCAGGTTCTGCAGGAAATTTTACATTCAAGCTAGGTTTAAAGCAAGGCTGAAACCTGATCCCAGGAGTTTGGTGTGAACGGTTTCATGGAAAATGATAACGGCCGGGCCCAGAGTTGACAACGGAACGTCTAGTCCACAACGAGTGGTGGTCGCTTTCAGCTCCCGTGTAAAATGCTTCAGGTAGGCGTCCGACGCATCACCCAGGAACTTGAAGAGATCGTCATGGAGACGGTCGGCATGCGTTCGATAGATAACCACATCAGAGATGGCCAGGACTTTAAGGAGCAGCCGTGTTCGCTGACCCTGATTAGCTCCTAAAAGAGGAAGACAATGACGGAATGTTTATTATGTGTTTGTTTACATCAGAATATTAGCCAGATCAGTTATGTGTTCCATACCAGCCCCGAGTAAGCCCTCCGTGTCGATGATGACGACTCTATGCAGAGGGTCCAAAGCTGCCCAAACACCCACAGTGCAGGACTCTTGGGTGGGGGAGGTCTTGAACACTTCTCTTCCAAGAAAGAAGGTGTGGTTCAGGGTGTGAGATTTGCCCTCCCCAGTGTTGCCAAATATAGAGACCACCTTGAGGAGCTCATCAGGATCGCAGGCCAGTCTGTCAACAAATTCCTCTTCATCTTTCACCTAAGAATCCACACCAGGTGGTTTAATCGCCGTAACATTTAAAAAGAGAAGCCGTGAGGTGTAAACTTTTAGATCCCTACCTTCATCTCCTCCTGTTCATCAACTAACAGGAAGCTGAACACCATCTCCAGCTTGGATTTGAGGATCTCCATCTCTGACTCCCCAGCAGTCACGCTGCTCTCAAGAGGAGCTTTGGCAGGAGGATAAGCTGTCAGAGGGTGCTTCCTCTTGTTGACTCCACTGTGAGTACGCTTCTGGCAGTCCGCACACAGGTTGACCTTACAACCCTGGCAGCGCACCACCGCTCGGAGTCTGACGGCACAGCTGCCGTCCCCTTTACAGGAGTCACAGAAAGGAACGTGGCCTGGCGTGATCCGAACCCGGTCGTGATTCCTCATGCGCTCCTGGCGATGGAGCTCCAGCTCACAGCGGGCGCACTGCAGGCTGCCACATTCATCACACTCAAAAGCAGCCACATCTGACCCTCCGCAGGCGTAGCTCTCCTGGCAGACGAGGACTGTGTTCATCCCTTTGTCCACTGCTGGACTTTGGCCACTCATGTTAAACCTGGAAAGTCACAAATCTGATAATAAATCAGGATAGCCTGTCTGCAAATGGACATTTAGTTGGAAGGTAAATATGAGAAGGTGTCATCTCTTCAATATTAATAATGTTGTCATCAATGTAAAGCCCAGTCCATTTGATTGCACAACAACAACAACAACGTGTAAAGTACTGACAGACAAAGGCTACTAATGACGTTTTTGTTGTTTTGCCATAAAACTAATTTAGGTAGCACTGGCAGCTTTACATCCACCTCCTCATTTGTGTCTCCTTTCTTTCTTTCTTTTTTAAAGAGGGGGGTTGTTTGTTTAGACATGTTGCAACACACCACACGGTGTTGAGTGTCCAATTACAGCTCTCCATGCTCGTCATGAGTATCCAACTTTCCCCACGTAAGTCAGTAAACAGCCTAGCTAAGACATGCTACACAAAGAGACTCAGTTCAAACAAAACAAGTAGCAGTATTTTGGTCCACGGACCTACCTAACGGTGGCTTCCCGTCCGACAGTCGAGTTTTTTTTCTTATTTTTTCTTCTAAAAACGATGTCCCGACGAGACCTAACCCCAGGAACTATCTAGGACCATCCTACCGACCGCCACATAGCGCTAGCCAGCCGGCTGAGCAAAGCTGTCGTATCAGCAGCTCCTAGTAGATGTTGTTGCAGCTGATCGGCTTGTTTTTACCCAGAGGTCAAAAGCCATTGGAACGCAATGCATGATGGGAAAGGAAGTCCTTTCGTCATGGCTCCTCCGTTGTACACATGAAAAGCTCTGGATATCTATTATATTTATGGAAATTAGAAAACCTTCGAATTTCTGTTAGACGTTTAAATATAGTTCAATAAAAACAACTAAACGACTCAAACAAGTAAAGGTTAAGAGAAAATGTTGAAACACTACTGACGAAATTTAAACCATTACCCATAATGCTTTGCGCCTTCCAGCTGCTTTTAGGTTTGCTTGTATTAAACACCGGTGCACGCCGAGACAAATATTGAATTAAAATTAGTTGGTTAACTTAAAATCATATTAATGATCCATAATATAATATAAATGTTAATAATATGTATAAATATTATTGAAATGTATATGGTTGCTTAAATTAAGGGTTTTTTTTAGGTTTGTCACCGCTATTGTTGAAGCAAAACTTGCATTCGGAACGTCCAGGTGTACAAAACAATGCATCAGAGGTGGAGATTGATTATAGTTGTGATTGATTCAGTATTAACTTAGTGATTTTAATTTTATGGTTGAACAAGAGTAAGACACCGTATTACTTGTGCGTTTTCCTTTTCTTTTTAGTTTTTTATTTACGTCTGTCCTTATATTGCGTTGCAAAATAGTATTTACAACAGTTAGCAGGCGTTAGCTCACTGCTAACTGTGTGGCTAGGTCACCTAGCTAATAGCTAAGTGCTAGCTTTTCTTCATCCTCTCCACGTTTGGGCTTTACACAATGGAGGAGGAAGCCTTCACAGATATAAGTGGCAAACCAATTACTCTGGACTGCCAGAGTCACTCCAGCTTTTGCAGGGAGTTTACTGTTAGCTCTCCCAAGGTGTCCATTGGGAAGGTGATGGTCTACACCTGCTGTGTGTGGCTGTTAGCTTATGCTGTGTTCTTCTTCACACAGGTAGGACAAAAAGTATTTCAGGTTCCTTTAAATCAGTGGTGTCCAGTCCTGGTCCTCGATGGCCACTATCCTGCATCTTTTAGTAGTTTCCCTGCTCCAACACGTGATTCAATGGTTAAATTACCTGTTCATTAGGTCGTCAAGCTCTGCAGAACTATACTACAAACCTACTGTTTACAATCTTTAGTGTTGAATTAGAGAAACCTTTAAATATGCAGGACGGTGGCCCATGAGGACCATGACTCGAGACCACTGCTCTAAATAATGTGTTTTTTATCCTGTACTATAATATTAAAATGCACTCTGGGGGATGTCAAAGATTCAAGATTTTCTCGAAGGCAATAAAACAAAATAATAATTTTGGTGAAGTTCTCAGCTTTCATATCAAAATATGCTTTTAGGTAATTTTATAACATTTTATAAATGCTAATATTGTAGACAGTCAGTGTAAGTTCATGATTTTTTTTAATAATAATCTGTTTCTTTTTAATTGTTTTAATGATTTAAATCGAAGATGCACGAAAAAAGTCGTCTAACTCTGGCATATTTAACATGATCAACTTAACTGGTAATCAACCAATCTGAATCTCATCTTTTTTTTATTTTTCCAGTCTGTGAATTAGGGGTAGACGATATTTACTGTTTTTTTATAAATCGGCATCAGCCAATATTTGTCCTTAGTAAAGCCAATTATAAAGTCAGGCACATTCATGTAAGCCCTACTAACGTCTGCATAATAAATACTCTAAATTAACTTTATTTAGGTGTCTGACTAACACTGAGAAGTGCACAAAGTTAAGATTTAACAGTAAAATTCAGAGTTCAAAAGTTGATTAAGCTTCAGAAATGTTGTGCATCAACTGATGTTATTAGTGACATTTTAGCATGAAAATAAGGTGGAAAACATCTAGATATTGAGCAACGGCTTACCACGTCTCCTACATATCGGCATATTGGCAATAGAAAAAACAATATCGGGCGACCTCTACTGTGAATGCACCATTGCCAAATAGCAATAGAAAAATATTAGGTTTTTCTTGGTCTTTGAACTCACCTTTACTAACCAATAATTCACACAAAAGTTTTTGTGTCAAAAATCAACAAATGGTATCACCCATATCCACAATCAGTGCTTTTTTAATTTAAACACTCCTGCATGTGAACGTTTCCTGTCTCTTTTAGAACACGGCGGTTCTCTCCAGTGCTATCCTCATCACCCTTGTAGGGATGATGCTTCACATCCACTTTGTGAAGGTAGACCACGAGTCTCTTCTGGTTATCGGCTCCTTGGGCATCCAGGTGTCCTCCAGCTACGCCTCAGGTCGCGAGGTCACCACTTTCATTGAGATGAGCAAGATCAAAGATATTGTCATCAATGAAGCTATTTACATGGTGCGTCATTTCACAAATAAATGTGTGTCTGCAGGCAGACTTGTATTAAAATGCAATGCTTTTATTTCAGCATCAGATCATTTATTACCTGTGTGTGCTGCTGAAGGAGCCTTCAGAGCCTAATGAAGTGTCAAGTGTTGTGCCGTTGTTTCAGGTGAGCGTAAACGTCCGTTTTTTCATCACTTACACACACACACAGGACATTGCTTCTGATGAATGTCTTTTTTATTAACTTTCAGAGCTCAAAACCTCGTCTCAGCTGCTTGGTGAAAGTTTACAAAAGCTGTCAGGAGATTCTTTCAAAGTGCCAATAACCCTCAAGATTCAAATAATAATTTTCCTAGATGATGTGTTTTAGGAAAATTAGGCAGTTCTCTATAATGCATGAAAGCAAAATGATGTTTTCTTCATTACTTTTCATTTTTTCCTCGTTTTCCACCTTTATGACGTGATCTTTTGCCAGATTTTGACACTTTTAATGTTTTTCTTTATCGTTTTTATGTGATTTCTATAAATCAGCACTGATCTTTATTGCTAAATTTAATTTTCCATCGATATAATTAAACTTAATCATTATTTTGGATTAATGATTAGAATAGACCATTTAAACAAAATGTAACCACGTTCCTGTTTTCTTGTTTGTTGAGCACTCCCTTCTTTCACCAGTAGAGGGCACCACTGCATTTTCAAAATAAGAGCCCATGCTAATTAGGTTCATATATTAGTTCTTAGAAAGACTTTTTATGCTTATGCAACTTGTTTTTGTTGTCAGATCATTGTGGTTTTATTAGATTACACAAAGAACTTGATTTATGAGGATTTTTTGACCTTGTGTTTATGAATTTCTTGATGTAAATTCTTAGACCTTATATGAATGTACATTAAAATACTTGCTCATAAAGCCCGTGCCTTCATTCCTTAGAGGTTAGCTGTTTTCCACGTTACTGTTAAAGCTAATTGTGCCAAGTTGTTTAAGGTTAGCTCACAACTAAATTATTTGTCTGATCTCATGTGCGTATATTTCATATTTATATGTCAACAACGGACAGCAATAATTAAAACTAATGCTGGTAAATATTCAGATCAACTTGTCCTTTTATTATGTGGCCTTTTTTCTTGCCCACCCTTTCTGTTGCTCCACTTGTTTTGCATTTACACCCACACACCCAGTCAATTAAACTAGCGTCATATTACCACCCAACAACATCTTTATTCATATTCATTCATTAAAAAAAGCTAAATATCTTCAAGATCTTAAATCTGCATTTTAATCCAGTTAATCCACCTACTAGATCAGATTTCATTTTTCTATCAAAACCTAATTGACTGATAGCTGAAAATGAAATTTTCAATTATTACTTTAATTATTTACTAACAAAAATCACCCAAAATCAGTAAAAAATAGGGGTGCACCGATTGCAGTTTTTGATCGATCACCGATCTTGAGAAAAACCTGAGATGGATGATCATAAAACTTTATTTTGAAAGTATAATTTTCTCTATCTTTATCACCTCCAGACTCCAGCTTGAAAATAGGAAGTCAAAACTGAAATCTCCTGCTTTTCTGTTATGCTTCCGTGCAGATTTTTATCAGTAAATCTAAACTTTAAAAAAATATATATCAGGTAACCCCTAGAAAAGGACGCACCCAACAAGCAAAGAACTCCAATTTTAAAAATTACACAAAGAAAAATCCACACCGATCTGCAACCGTCTGATTACAAAACAAGCTTTTATAATAAATTTATATTTCCAACACACTTTAGAACTTTAAAACTGCAATATCCAGTTTAAATGACAGCCGCTCCAAATGTTTCAGTGCTTGGTCCTCCAACCACCGCTCATAATTGCGTGTGACCTCTGTGCTGCACCGGTCAACAAAATAAAAGAGGTGTGATGTTCACGAAGCAAATCAAAGCCTCTGACAGGATAATGTGGCCTCCTGTAGGTGTGAAACAGTCAGAGACCAGCGAGAAGAGAACACCAGAGGTGACACCTGGGGTTTTCAAAATGGCCCCCTCCCCATGGATGAGGTGAATTATTACTGTAAAATACCTGAGTGACTCAGATTGTGGGGAGTTTGGGTTAAAGCTGCCCAGATGTTTCTAATTCTGTTATCTAAAGTGTGCATGTGTCAAACACCACACACACACACACACACACACACACACAATGAAAACACATGTTTCAGAAACCTCCTTTATCTGATTTTTCTTGCTTTAAAAGAGAACTACTGAAGTTTTAACATCATTTCTGCACACCAAACACAAACATGGCTCAAGCTTCTTAAAAAATCAACACTTTTTTGAAAACTCCTTTTAAGGTGAAAGGTTGTTAACCGTCCTGACGTGTGGAGGAGAAGAACCCGAGGCTCTAACGTATGACATCACCGTGTTCGACATGATCTCCTTTGAGAACATGAGTGGTTCTTCCAGTGCAGCCGAGGGAGAACACCTCCGGGTCTGAAACACAATAATGTGGCGGAAGATCTTGAAAGCACTTGTTGACAGAGATTTTATTTATTTCTTCATTTATTTATTTTATTTTGAAAGAGGTTAGAGGTCAATGGAGAGATTTTCCGCTCCCACCCGTCTGCAAACACTACTTTTAAAATTAATGGACGCCATCCAAATCTCAGAGCCTAAAGGTTAAACAACAAACTAAAACGCATTTAAATAACATAAATAATGGAACATGGGTTCAGTGCAACAGGCAGTAACTCTCCTACAGTCAGGGAAACTCCAGAAATCCATCTTTGTTGTGTCAAAAAATATTACAAAGGAAAAAAAACAAGTGACACAGAACTGAATAATGTTTCTAAAGGTGAAAATACAAATTAATAAAGTGTGAAACATCAACAAATGTCTCAGCCGTGGGAAAACAACTCCTGATATCAGGGTGAGCAAAAACAATGCTTGAAACAGCTCGCCATTCCTGCAGCTTGTTGCTGCTGACGATCATTATGGAAATCGTTCCCATTGGGTGCAGAGTGGCACATCTGTCCCAGAAGCGTTGTGTCATTTCCAAATTTATGCTTTGGGACTATTTTTACGTGCAACACTTGCAGAATGCATCAAGCTCAGCAGTTCAGATCAAGCCAGACAGGAAGTCAGACACGGGAGCAGTGTAAAGCATCTGATAACTTTCAAAATAAAAGACACATGTAATTTTTTTATTGGTTAAGGTAAAAAGAGCAGAAAATAAATCAGAGACTTGCCGTCTTTCTCCCTGCTTGTTATCACATTAACTGGTGAAATTATGAGTGATTCCGTGATTTTGCGGGACCAGCTGTGTGGTACGTACACTCACTGGCCACTTTATTAGGTACACCTTGCTAGTACCGGGTTGGACCCCCTTTTGCCTTCAGAACTGCTTAATCCTTCGTGGCATAGATTCAACAAGGTACTGGAAACATTCCTCAGAAATGTTGGTCCATATTGACATGATAGCATCACGCAGTTGCTGCAGATTTGTCGGCTGCACCTCCATGATGTGAATCTCCCGTTCCACCACATCCCAAAGGTGCTCTACTGGACTGAGATCTGGTGACTGTGGAGGCCATTTGAGTACAGTGAACTCATTGTCATGTTCAAGAAACCAGCCTGAGATGATTCCAGCTTAATGACATAGAGCATTATCCTGCTGGAAGTAGCATCAGAAGATGGGTGGTCATAAAAAGATGGACATGGTCAGCAACAATACTCAGGTAGGCTGTGGCGTTGCAACCATGATCAATTAGTACTAAGGGGCCCAAAGTGTGTCAAGAAAATGTCCCCCACACTCTTACACCACCACCACCAGCCTGAACCGTTGATACAAGGCAGGATGGATCCATGCTTTCATGTTGATGACGCCAAATTCTGACCCTACCATCTGAATGTCGCAGCAGAAATGGAGACTCATCAGACCAGGCAACATTTTTCCAATCTTCTATTGTCCAGTTTAGGTGAGCCTGTGTGAATTGTAGCCTCAGGTTCCTGTTCTTAGCTGACAGGAGTGGCACCCGGTGTGGTCTTCTGCTGCTGTAGCCCATCTGCCTCAAGGTTCCACGTGTTGTGCGTTCAGAGATGCTCTTCTGCAGACCTGGATGTTTTACCTTTTTTGGACCGTTCTCTGTGAACCCTAGAGATGGTTGTGCGTGACAATCTCAGAAGATCAGCAGGTTCTGAAATACTCAGACCAGCCCGTCTGGCACCAACAACCATGCCACGTTCAAAGTCAAGGTTTCTTCCCCGTTCTGAAGCTCGGTTTAAACTGCAGAGGATCATCTTGACCATGTCAACATGCCTAAATGCATTGAGTTGCCACCATGTGATTGGCTGATTAGTCATTTGTGTTATCGAGCAGTTGGACAGGTGTACCCAATAAAGTGGCCAGTGAGTGTATAACCGCTGCATGTCTGTAATGACCCTGGTGGGACGGGATGCAAGCAAGTTTGATCATTCTACAGACAAGTGAATGGTAGAGTTAATCCAAACATTTTAACTGCAGCTTTTATTTTGTCAAATGTTTGAATCGATATGACTGAAAATGTGGTGTGCTGATATGTTTTAAGCATGTGTTTTACATCTTAACCTGGTGTATAGAATTAACCACTAAGAGGTGATCAAAGAAGAGTTTAAGAGTCAGTTTATCCAGTTTAAACAGGCACGGGAAACTTGATGTCAGTTTAGATTTGGATTTTTAAAAAGGTCCCTCCCTTCCTCACAGGTGAGCTTTAAGCGTCACTAGCAGAACTTCATGTTATTCCCACTGATGGTTTCATAAATGGTTGGTTTAAAGTTTTTTTGCAAACTAGTATAAAGGAACCCACTTGGCCCGACTGTTCCTTCCTTACCGCCCCAACTGTGCAAACCTCTGCAGAGGTTTGGTTCTAGATTTTTACTGAAATGTCACGCACTGGATCAAATAAATAGTTTAAGGCAGACATTTATAAATATCAGGTGTTTTAAACTGTTGTCACATTTTTACATGAAACCAAAGCATCCAGGTGGATGATCAGGATTAGTACCTTCACCATAAACCTGTCATATCCAGTCAGGTCTACTTCCTTCTGGTGGAGGATCTACAGGTGGAAAGGGCCACTTGTATTTCTTTATTACTAATATATTTGTATTTAATTGCACAATAAAATAAACTGATCATTATAATTTTGTTATATCAACATTAGACAATAATTAGTTCTGTTGTAGTGACAAATACACAGCCTGGCCCAAAAAAACAACCACCTGGATTTAACTAAGCAAACAGATAGGAGCCTCCTATTGGACAATTACTGCATGCAACAAGTTATTTAACCCCAACTGGTGCAATGAGTTGCTTCTCATTTCTTAAACAACCATGTGGAAAGACACATCTGGTGGTCGTGGAAAAGATGTTAGTCTGTGTGAGAAGGGTCACATCATTGGCATCAAGCAGAGAAAACATCTAAGGAGATTGCAGAAACGACTAAAACTGGGTTCAGAACTGTCCAACGCATTATTAAAACTGGTGTGATGAGTCCAGATGGACCCTGTTCCAGAGTGATGGGTGCATCAGGGTAAGAAGAGAGGCAGATGAAGTGATGCACCCATCATGCCTAGTGCCTACTGTACAAGCCTGTGGGGGCGGGGCTATGATCTGGGGTTGCTGCAGTTGGTCAGGTCTAGGTTCAGCAACAGGATGTGCTCCAAGAATGAGGTCAGCTGACTACCTGAATATCCTGAATGACCAGGTTACTCCATCAATGGATGTGTTCTTCCCTGATGGCACGGCCATATTCCAAGATGACAATGCCAGGATTCATCAGGCTCAAATAGTGAAAGAGTGGTTCAGGGAGCATGAGGCCTCATTTTCACACATGGATTGGCCACCACAGAGTCCAGACCTGAACCTCATTGAGAATCTTTGGGATGTTCTGGAGAAGTGCAGCGGTCAGACTCTACCATCATCAATGCAAGATCTTGGTGAGACATTAATGCAGCACTGGATGGAAATAAATCTGGTGACGTTGCAGAAGCTTATTGAAACAATGCCACAGCGAATGCGTCCTGTAATCAAAGCTAAAGGCGGTCCAACGATATATTAGAGTGTGTGACTTTTTGACCAGGCAGTGTTTGTTCCTTAGGTGTTCACTGGTCTTGTTTAGACAGGAAAGCCCCTGGCTGTCTTCTCTTTATCCTTTTGTTTAAAGACAATAATCGTCTAATAATTTTTATTACCTCGACAATCCTTTTTATTTATTACTTGTGAAGCTGTTGAACAAAACTCACTTTGAACATTCACCTTTTGTTCCTCTAATCCCATCGTCCCCCCACCCCCTAGAGTTTTCTAACCACCAAGCCTGTTTAAATGCAAATAAATGTTTTATACAAAAGCACAATGAAACAAATGTCTCTTTTGTGGCCACACCCTTGCCGTGTGTCACCTGGTGGACGTGAGGAGAGTGAGTTAAATTTCCCGTCTGACGAGCTGGCAGCAGATGGGTGCGAGGAGCCTGCTCTACAGGTCCGTCAGGGCGGAGAGTTACCTGCAAACACACATCCGTTTCTTTCTGTTTGACTTCACAGAAAAGACAAAAGGAGCCAAGCGTCACTCTTATAGCATGCTGAAGCTTCCACGTTCAAATCTGAGTTTTTATCAAGCTGTGAATAAATTATTTATCCCTGTTTTTATTTCCTCCTCAGCCTGAGTCACATAGACCACAGATGTGTGATGACAGCTCCTCACTGATCATGCTCTGGGTGGTGCCGCATGGTCTGTGACCAGAGATTTAATCAGTGTTTGTGGTTTGAATGAACATTTAAAGGCAATAAATAAAACAAATCCCTCTGATTAACACAAGCTGTTTGTGTTTACTTTGTTTTTTTATAATAATTAATGTGAAGCTGAATGGAAAGTCTGTTTGATCTTCTCATCTTTGAGTTTTGTGAATCATCCAGACCCTGAGAACATTTCCTGGACTAATGACAGGCCTCTTCTCTATATGTCTAATAAAATGGCTCCACACGCAGCTATAGGGCATCAGCAGGCCTTTACATAGTCTGTAATCAGCTGCTGCAGAGATGAGAATCACCAAGATGTCCCGATCTGACAAACACCCTCATGGTGACATAAGTACCACACCTCACGCAGAATGACATCAGCAGCAGACAACAGAGGATTAGAGGAAGAGGATCAGACACAAAGGAGGACCAGATATCGTGGATGTTTTTAAGAATGAAGAATATAAAAAAAAGCAATGAAATTGTTTTTTAACTTTAACTTTTGTGCTTTCATGATTTTTGTATACATTTTTTTATATTTCTATTTTAGATTATTTAGGATCTCTTTACTTTATTTTGGCTCAGCCTTCTATTTTTTCCTTTAATTTTTTAACACTAATTTAAAAGTTTTTTTTCTTTTCAAAAAAGGAATAAATGTAGAAAAAGTTAATTGTGTTTTTTCTTTTCCCCAAATTTTTATTATTTTAATTCTAATTTTTTTACCATGTTGCGTCATCACCTTTTGACATGTGACCCATATCACCACAGATATATATACGTAGACACGCCGTGGACTGGCGCTGCCTATTGGAGCTGCCATAGTGGCCGGCCGCCATCTTAGATGGGTCTCCATTCACCCCCAGTGCGTTCATTTATACTGAGGAAGGTGCTTACCCAACTAAATAACATTTTATCAAGCTTTTTCACAAAGTCAGACACATTATCAACAGCAGCCTATCTACTGGAGTATTTCCAACTGCTTTTAAGAATGCAGTCGTGTATCCGCTATTGAAAAGACCTGGCCTAGATCATACTGACCTTTGTAATTGTCGCCCGATCTCCAAACTCCCATTTTTATCCAGGATTATTGAGAAAGTAGTCCACACTCAACTTTTGAATTACCTAGGAGATCAAAGCCTCCTTGACCATCTGGCTTTAGGCCTCACCATAGCACAGAAACTGCCCATGTTCGTGTACTAAACGATATCTTGGTGGCAACTGACACTGGTTCCCATGTCCTGCTGTTACTTCTGGACCTCTCAGCTGCCTTCGACACAGTGGACCATAACATCCTACTTAGGAGGCTAGAGTTGTGGGCAGGAGTGAAAGGGGCCCCACTTCACTGGTTTAGGTCCTATTTGTCAGACAGGCAATTTAGTGTCCACATTGACAACTTCTCTCCATCTACACCACTTCGCTAGGGTGTGCCTCAGGGTTCAATTCTGGGGCCACTCCTTTTCTCAATTTACCTGCTGCCATTGGGAATGATTTTAGCAAAACTTTGAATAAGTTACCACCTTTACGCAGACGACTGCCAGATTTATTTGGCTTTAAATAAACCGGATTCAGCTCGCCTTCTCGTTGACTGCATCACTGCGGTCAAATGCTGGCTGTCAGAGAATTTCCTTTGCCTCATCGAAAACAAGACAGACGCCATTCTTTTTAATCCAATAAATCCGAAACATGCACCTAGTGACTTCTCTCTACCGCTTCTAAATTTGAAATCATGTGTAACCAGTCTGGGAGTGAAACTAGACTCTGATCTGTCCATGACCTCACAAATTAGCACTACTGTCAGGTTGTGTTTCTTTCACTACGTCCCATCGCTCGTTTAAAGTCAATAGTCAAACGACCAAATCTGGAATCTGTTGTTCACGCATTTATCACCTCACGTTTGGACTACACTAACTCAGTTCTTATTGGTGTCAGTGTCTCCTCAATTGAGCGTCTCCAGAGAGTGCAGAATGCAGCAGCTAGATTCCTGACAAACACCTCCAGATGTTGTCACATTTCACCCGTCCTTGCCCGTTTGCATTGGCTGCCTGTTAAATACCGCATCCAATTTAAAGTCTTAACTTTTGTTTACAATGCCCTGAATGGTCCAGCTCCCATTTATCTGTCAGAACTGCTCAAACCCTATGTACCCTCCAGAACCCTGAGATCGGCAGATCATACTCTTGTGCATCCCAAAGATGAAATATAAATCCCGTGGGGAGCGGGCCTTCGCGCTCGCTGCTCCAGTGTCTGACAGGCCCCGTCACTGTGTCGATTCAAGTCTGTGCTGAAGGCCTATTTTTATCATTTAGCTTTTGATCAATGATCTGGCTTTTAGTGCTTTAGTTTGTGGTATCTCACCTGTTGACATGTGCTGACCTTTTAGTATGTTTTTAGTTGTGTCCTTGTCTATTCTCTAGTATGTTTCTTTTAAATCTTTTAATTCTTTTAATTTATTATCCCTTTTTATCTTTTATCTGATTTTTATCTTGTTGCTTGTTATTTCAGGGTTTCCTTTATATTTACTGCTGTACACCGCTTTGGTCAGCTGTCATGCTGTTTTCAAATGTGCTTTATAAATAAACCTGGTATGGTATGGTACATGGTATGGCATGATAATTAAAATATAAATATAATGAAACAAAATAAATTAAAATATAAAATCCCATCAGGTAGGCTAGAAAAGTCAATAGTAATCCCATGTGATCTGTTTTCAATAGTAGGCTACGCCGGTTGTTTCAACTGTAGGCTGCACAAAAACGGGTTGAAAAACTGCATAGTTGCTCATTCTGCATTGACTTTGGAGAGTGAGGAGACCCATCCAATATTGCAGCAACACAGTTACGCTCTCCAATGCCCAATGGGGCGTCTACGTATTCATGTCTATGCATGTCATTTAATGGACATCCTGTTAATTAACAGTGTAGCCTTCCCTTCCCTCACATTTTGTTTATCACAAATATTTAAATCAGCCACAAAACCAAAAGCACTCATTTTCCACTGACAACAACTTTTTTACAGAAAGTTGTCGTAGCTTGAAGACCCACAGTTCCCTCACTCAGAGTCTGTTAATTCTCCTAAAATACTCTTATCAAGGGAAATCTTCTCTCATCACAATAAAGTTGAGTCAACCATGAAGACACCCTCCGTCGATGCTGGTGACACAATCAGGCTGAGTAAGCCGATTTACTTTCCTGTGAGTTTCGGACAGCAAACAGGCACTTTCTGCTGAACAAGTCCAGACACGGACTCGCTGCACTCTCAGACACATGAATCAAATATACATCGTCTGCTGTACACAACGTCTTCTAGACCTGGATCAGTCTAAAGCCCACAGGCTGTGTGCTCATGTGTTCCTATAGAGGGTCTCTTCAGTTGACCTTCATCATCCACTCTCTTGGTCCACTGTGTGTGTGTGTGTGTGTGTGTGTGTGTGTGTGTGTGTGTGTGTGTGTGTGTGTGTGTTTTGTAGAGATGTCACAACACACCACCTCCTCCCCCTCCTCTCGCCGTCCCCCGACGTCTCTGTGAGAACACCTCTCCCCCTTCATTCCCAGACATAGACACGCCCCATGTGGAGCGTCCCATCCAATCCAATCACACGATTCCCAAATACAAATGACACTCGGTTTTCCCTCCTAAACATGGTTTAACTGTCACTTTGGCTTTTTGTTTTTCAAATTGACGACTCAAAACTGTAAGCAGCTCATCGTTTGTTGTCGTTCTGCAGCTTGACTTGAGCTAATGATTCAGCTGGATGACCAAGTGATGTGTTGACATCCGTTTTATCATTTTTGCTGTTTTTTAAAACCCTTCAAGGGCCCCAAAATGGAACGTTGCTGGTTGTGTGACATGCAGCCATGTTTTTCATGGTTAAACACCTCTACCGCTAAAACAGGAAGTCAAAGACAACAGATCGCCTCTGTTAACAAAAGGTGTTAAGCTCCAGTACCACTCATTTATTTCTTTTATCAGGATAATAAAGCTGTTTACATGTAATCACCACAGTGTGTTGTTAGACACCTTCAGCCATTTAATCAATACCAGAAGATCAAACACAATGGTTTTGTTTCAGTTAAGAGCCTCGTCAAGTACGACTATAAAAATAGTGACAAACAAACAAAAGTCAGGAGCTCTCACAAAAGCAGCTGGAGGTGAGTTTTCAGCTGCTTTTTAAGGAGATCATGGATGTCAGGCTCAGGGGGAGAGAGTTCCAGAGTCTTTAGCCTGGTGCGCTGCACAACCAGTAAGCTTTGATCACTGGACCTCAGGGACCTCCTGGGGGTGTAGGGACTGAGAAGATCACCAATGTGTGATGGTGCTTGTCCATGTAATCAGTCACTCTGAATTTGTCATGCAGGCTGAACATAAAAATAGTCTCCTCCACCTATCTCCTACATTAGCTTCTGATAGAAAACAGACGGTGAAACTCTAGGATTAGAAAATCCTGACAGATCTACATCACACTGTCACTTAACATTCATGGACTCACCCATCTTGACTCGTGACGGCGAAGGCTGTTGTTGGTTTAGCGTCCAGGAACAACAGAGAACGTCTCGGCTAGTAGAAGCTAACCGTTAGCATTAGCAACTCCACAACACAGCAGAACTCCTCCAGGCTTGTGTTATTTGTGGAGATAAAAGGTCAACGTTGCAGAGAAAACAGAGTCAGTGGTAGAGTCGAGTTGCTGTTAGCCAATCAGAGGTGAGATGTCCAAATATCAGGAAATAAGACTCCACAACTCTGATGTGGCTCACTTCGAGTTCCTGAAACAGGCGCACTGGAGCTTTTTTTCCCCAGAGTACGACTTACAAGACATTCATTCCTACTAGAGACCACTGCAGATGTATTAAAAATATGAGTAAAGTACCACTTCAGAAGAGCTCAGGATGTGCTGGAGAGGGAGCAGATAAACGAGGAACAATAGAGGCACCAGCCACAGAGAAGGAACACTCAGACAGATATGTGGAAAACCACTCCAGAGCAGTTCCTGATAGGCCTACCCAGTGTCTCAGCCTGTCCAGTAGCAGGTGATGGTCAACAGTGTCAAAGGCTGCGGAACAGTCCCTGCATCACTGAGTCCGAAGGCCAGAATCAGACACAACATTCAGTGTGTTTACATGCACATCTAAGTCGATCTAGGTCAATTGGGAGCCTTTATCCTAGTTTACATGTACGTTAGAAAACCAAACTTTCAAATGAAGTTCATTCCACTCCAGTACAGTAGGTGGCGACATGCGCCCTTTAGTGTCGGCATTCTTCTGGTTAGATTATAGCAACACAAATAGCAAACAAACACTGGTGGGAGTGAAGCAGACAAAGTAAAAACAGGAAATGCACAATAGCCGAAGGAATAGACAACAGCGCTGCAGCACAGCTGTTTGATGGTGTTGCATGTGTTACGTTGTGGCAATAATATTATCAGAAGACTGCTTCCGAGGTCTCGTCACTTCTGGAAGTTACCATTATCAGTTCGACTGACCCTTTTACATGCAGATGCAGTCGGTTTCCTACTGAATCATCCAGATCGCCTTCAGCAAGACGTTTACATGCATTTAAAAAAAAACGTCAGTCTATTTAGGGCGTTAGTTCAGTTTCCTGATGCACATGGAAACACACTGACTGTTGCACATGTGCCTGGCGTCAAACTTATAGTGACAAACAACATCTAATATTGTGTTTTATTCATTTTTATCTTCTTATTTCCATATGTTAGTTCATAGGTTGAAGCACAGACAAAACAAACTCCCCCTAGTGGCTGGTTCCTGTATAAATGCTCAGTCCCATACTCTCGTTATAAACAAATGCACCTCAGATCATTTATCCTGCTAATTTACATAATTTACTTTGCTGTTTTATGTTCGAATATTCATCTTAATAATGTAATTAGTTGTTAGTTATAGAAAACAAGACTATTGCAACATGGTGGGACTCTTTATTGGGATGCAAACTGCATTTTGGCAGGAGTTTTAAAAACATTTAGAAATTTCTGCAGGGGTTCTTTGCTTGGCCTAAATCTCCTGTTAAGAGAATTTTCAAAATTTGCACAGCGTATTTCCTCTTAAAAACCTTGCACACGTCTTCTTGAACTCGTTTCTAACCCATTTTAATTTAGTCTCTGCACATCAGAACATATAAGAACTTTGGTGGCGGTCGGTGACCAAATTGCAAATTAAATGAGTGTAAATTGTGAATAAATTCATGCCCAAAAAGACATTTCATGGCTAAACTGCAACTAGAACATTTGCACAAGTGTCTCACATTAGTTTGCAATTCAAACATGCTAAATTTGTGTTGTTTCAGTTTTCTGTCTGCAGCCATCACAGCCACTGGTTGCATTACCCAGAATTAAATCAATCAACTTAATGTTTTTAGTTGCCATTAGCTTTGGGTTTCTAAATGCACACGATTGCACGAGTGAGTGCTCACAGCAGTGTAGGTCACTTATGTAACCCCCATCGAAGGCTTTGCATCGACCCTGCACACTTTTATTCTACATGTGGCTTCAATTTTGAAGTGAAGAAGCAGCTCAAAGCCAGTTGGATCAACGAAAGAAGATTAAAAGCAGTTCGAGAACACTTTGCATCGCTTTTTATCCCAAACAATTGATTTCCTGCTTTTTTCTTTCAGACCATTCAGAGCGCTGGAGGCCTGATAGCCGCCAGAGGCACGATGAGCTGGAAGACAAAGCCTGTTTGAGGTGTTTATCATCTCATTGTTGCCTAATCTCACAAGCACGTTGTCTGTGAGCCCCTTTGATCAATGGCTGTCGCTTTAAAAGTCATTATGTGCCTCTGAGTGAGTGTAGATTAGGGCACGTGTTAAAGTAGCTCCTGATAATGAGTGGAACGACTCGATCCAACGTTTGGAAAGTGCTTTCGGGTCAGTTGGTGCAAAACAAAACAAGTCAGCGAAAGCCTTTGTTTATGCATCTTCCAACCTAGTGACACCTTGCTCGTGGGTTGTGTTCCCATCAGGCTCCTGCACCAGCAGCCCTGCAGATGCACGGGGACGAGCTCCCTCCCAGTGCATTGTGGGATAGCAGTAATCGTTGTTGCCTGCAGGCACAGCCAACCAGGAACTGGGTTCATTCTCACTAACTTTGCTCGACATCGAAACTGACAGTTTATTCTTTAACGGACATAATAACAGCTGACAAGTTAAACAACTTGTTCCTCGCATCCCAAACAGGGGGAAGCAGCGAGGGCTTTCTGTTGCATGAAAGTTTTTGTTTTTATTTTGAACACTGATACTGAATCTTATTAAAACACACCCTTAGCTGGTTCTCATGAGCTTTAACAAGGGCGAAATACAACAAAAATTAGAACGGGAGGTAAAAAAAGAGGCTGTTTGTATTTCTGTCTGCCAGCTCTTCCCCTGAGCACAACTGTTAAACTGCCAGGTTGGACGGCCGAGGAGCAGAGCGAGGAACGAGCCAATCGGCTTTGTCCTGAGCCAGGCGGACCTGTTGGTGCACCTGCTGATTCCCAGGCCTTCTTGCCAGTTTTCAGCTACAGTGAAACCCAGAGTGATACTGGCCCAGCGCCAGAGGAAGAGTTAGTCGACAACTCCTGACACAATCGCTCAAAAGCAGGGGGATCCTGGGAGGAGAACCAGCCTTCGGTTAAGGAGGTGAGAAAAAAAGTGACTAATCATGAGAAGAAAGAAAAAAAATAAACGGGAGGAGGAACTGTTCATTTAACTCGCATGGGAACAAAAAACCTGTCCAACGCAGGCTTTTGATTGCTCAACGAGTGTGACTGCACAGCACGTCTGTGTTTGCATCATGCATGAGTGTCAGATAGACATATAACATCCATTACACTCACCCTTTTCTGCTTTTGTGAGCAGCAAAATGTTTTATCTTGTCTGATGAACGGAGGAATAATGATGCACTCAGGTGTGTTTCATAGGAAGTCATAAAGCCGGTGTTGACCCAGAGTTACCTCTCTGAGTTCCACCTGCCTAAACACTGTTTAAGTTCTCCTAAGAATAAATAACCTCACATGTTTGTTGTTTTTTTAAGCAAATGAGAACCTTCGTGTGCAAATGATTTTGAGAAATAAATATAAAAGTGAAAAAGGAAAGTGTGTAAGTGTTTTCTACAGCTGTGTCTTATTTAATAAAACAAGATCTAAGCAGCTCCAATCTCCTAAATGTTAAAGCCACATGTGTTAATATTATTTTACAAAAAATGATTAAGAAATATTCATCCAACATGACCTCCGGATGCACCAAAGATACTTTACTTTTGATGCTCGTGAAAATAACCTGTAATAGAAAAGTGATGGAAGTTTATTTTCACTAATGTTACAAAAACTAAATTTGAGAATAAGGTGAAGCTGTTGCTTACTGTTTTGATCTTACTTGGCCTAGTCGTTAGCTTATCAGTCCTGATTTATGTAGAAGCTTGTTCTCCAAACACAGGCTCTTCAGGTTAAACAGGTAAGATTATTGCACAAAAACACTCTTAAATGGTTAAAAATCTCCTTAATCACCACACATGGTTAGGATTTAGAAGTTCACAAGTGAACAAAATAAAAAATCAAACTGAAGGAGGTTTCGATAAAGTGATTTCCTGCTTTAGCTTTTAGTTTTATTAACTAAATGAGCAACAAAGCAAATTTTTACATGAATTTTTAACAAATCAATGCTTTTGAGTTCTGTTGAATCCTAAAGTTCTTGCTAATTTCATACATGAGTTGATTTTTACATCTTAAATTTGGTTAATCTATAATTCACAAAACTGATTTACACTTTTAAACTCTGGAGTTAAACGTTGAGTTCATCTTCTGACATTTTAATGTTGAGAAGCAACAATTTGAAGTGCAGGAAACCAAAAATTACACAATACATGTGTTCTATACTTGTGCAATACCGGATTCAGATTGTTGTCTGTGTCTCTTACAGTATGCTGCATAGTGTTGGTACCAAGTTTGTTTTTATCTTTTATTTGTGGTTTTTTAGTGATCTAAGATTACAATACTAGATCACTGCCTATGTGTATATACATGTATCCTTGTTTTTATCTTCTTCTAATTACCTTTTGAGTGATGGTGCTGCTGTGACAAGTGAATTTCCCCACTGAGGGATCAATAAAGTCTATTCTATTCTATTCTAATACATTTTTAAGAATTTGTTTTCATTCAATATAATAAAAATGTGCATTTAATGGTACAAATGTCTACCAACAATACAATAATATCAATAAGATTGTTAGAATGTGTGAAATTCATGCTATTAAATATTATTCTTAATTTATTCTATCATTTATATTTTTGCTGATTTTTTCGCTATTAATAACATTATTATTATTATTCCCAATTTATTTGTTAATATTTTTAAATTTTTGAATTTGACATTAGGCAGATGTTCTTAACGGTCCTGGCTGGTACCAAAGAAGTGACATCTCCCGCCATGACCTCTCTGAACGGGGTCAGACGTAGGACGTCTGGTGTTAACCCGGAGATCCAGACGGCGTGATGGATGTCCTCTCACTCAGTCCTGCTCTGGACCTCCAGATCTGTCGCTGCAGCTCAGACTACAGATGAGGAACTTTTATCTCCCTGCTGGAGTATTTCACTCATCTGTGCAACATTGAGGGTATAAAGGCACACACAACACTGAGATTTAAGATTGTTTAATTCATAAAAACCTGTTTAACCAACAGAAACATCACACTTACTTCTATAAGAAGCATAACACAAAAGCCCCTAATACATATGAGTTTATGTGTGTCACATAAGATAACACTGGAGTGCAAAACATGACATTAGGGTTTCAAAAATGGCGTTCATGCAGCTGAGCATCCTCTGAATCTGTGCTCACTGGGCTGCAGAGATCAGGAGTGTATTGGATTAAACAAAGAGGGGTGGAGGAGCCGAGACGAAAACACTCCTGCAGTTCTTTGCTTTTACAGATGCAGATTCTCCGACCAGTTTCTGCTCAGATGGAGAAGTTGTTTTCTCTTGGAGAAACCTCCCCTGCTGTGTGCATCAAAAACGACGCTCAGGCTCCACCAGACGTGTCAGCTGGCTGCTCAGAAACCAAAGAATAAAAACAGCCAGTGAAGCTTTCACATGCAGGTAAGAATGCAGCGCTTCATACTGCAACCTGCTCATAAACAGAAGAGCAAAAACAACGCCCATCTGCTCAAACTTTCTGTTTCCTTCCTCCTTTGAGAGGACTGCAGCCAAAAGCACGTCATGCAAATTCACAGTTTTTACATACTGGCTTGGCCTTTTATTTCCCCCCTTTGCTGCAACAATCCGGTCCCTGAACGCATCAGATCACTCTGCTCTTCCTGTAAAGATGGACACACAAGAAAATGTGCAAATTCTGTTGTTTTTTCTGTTGACCTGGAACAAATAACAGAGTTTCATGGCATGAAAATGCTCCAGGGTCCTCTTGATGTCCTTATTCCATATTTGGCATCCAAGACAAAGTTTTGAAGCAACAAAAGGATGCCACAGATCTGAGGTGATCAGAAGTGGGTATGAAGTGTTTTAATAAGTTAAAATGTCTTTTTTTAAGAAGAAGAAGAGTTCAGATGAAGCAGAAGAACTTCTTCCAGCTGCATCTGGAGAAAGCTTTGGTGCGCCTGTCAGAAAACCTCCTCTTCTTGCTCTTGCGCGCTTTGTTCTTAATGGCAGCAAAGATGGCTGCATCGAAGGCCTCCTTCAGGTTCTTCTGGGTGAGCGAGGAACACTCGATGTAGTCTGTGGCCCTGATTTTATCCGCCATGCTGCGGGCTCTGGGGCTCAGGATGGGCTTGACGTTGCTTCGGTCCAGGTTGATGAGGACGTTGACGTCCAGCAGGAGGTCAGACTGAGTCCCCACCAGAATGATGGGCGAGGAGGGGTTGTGGGCCCGGATCTCTGGTACCCACTTCTTGGTGATGCTGTGAAACGACGCCGGGTCGACCATGCTGAAGCACAGCAGGAAGACGTCCGAGTGTTCGTAGGACATGGCTCTGAATTCATCAAATTCTTCCTGAGGCGAGAAGACAAAGACACTGTCAGTCAAACTGTTCAGGGTTGTGACGCTGAAGCATGAGGAAAAGATCAGCTTTCGAGATTTAGAAAGAAATCCTGAGTCACATTCATCTGATTACTTTAGTGGTTAAAAAAGAGAATGACTCAACATTTTATGGATTAAAAACACATTTTGGTGTTTATTCTAAGTGGGAATAAACAACATACCTGTCCTGCTGTGTCCACAAGCTGAACCTTGACTGGAGATCCTTCTACTTGGACCTGACCTGTAGGAAAAGTAATCAGTCAGCTTCAACTTCTAATCAAACGTGTCAGGAGGAGAAAAAACATTTTATGGAAACTCTTCCTCACCTGAGAAAACATCAAACCCCGTCTGTTTGTATTCCGCCGGGTATCCGTTGGAGATGTAGCTGACGATCATGCTGGTCTTCCCCACCGCTCCGTCTCCGATCAGCATACAGCTGATCACTGCGGGATCCAGCTCGTCCTCCCGGGTCAGCCCGCAGGCTGAAGGGACTCGGGACTCGTGGTAGAAGTAATCCATGTGAGGTGGCATGTCGAGCAGGGCATGAAATCTCTGATCGCTATCTCCCCCTCCGCGTGCTCGCTCGCTGCGTAAAGATAACAGAACCAGAGGAGCTCGGATGAGCTGCGTGTCTCCTGGAGGACGCTGCTGCTCTGCCGGAGGATCGGGGACATGTGTGGGAGGACTACGCAACCTTCTGCTCACACAGGTTGTGATTTGCATAGAAAGACACGCCCACTGAGAAAGGTACACATCTGATTGATAAATAAAACCCAGTCCGAAACAGGATGACTGAGTCTTCCGTGCAGACGGTTGTAATCACTTGCAATTTTACAGGCAAAAATTTTATCATGTTTGTTTGTCTTCTTGACATTTGAATTTGCTGAAATGTTGCATGCTTTATTTTTGGAACCAGAGTCTAACGTGGAAGTGTTAGTCTCACCTACTCCCCCTATGGTGTTTTATTTATTTATTATAAATATAAAAGAACGTTTCACCCCATTGATCGATGATCAAAGGACATGTCTTTAAAATATTTTGGCTAGGGGAATTCCTTTTTTTATGTACTCTATTACATTTCAAAATAAAAGCTGCAAAGGTTTTGAATATTAGCTTTTTAAATCACCTTGTTAGAGCAAAGGTACTATAGTATAATATTCTTATTTTTTAACAGGATTTTTTAACAAAATACTTGGAAAAGGTTCTTTGTTACATAATGATTTTTTTAGCATGAATCAATCAAATTAGAGTTTATTTCAAAATAAGGGTGTAAAACTCCAATAAAGTAAATGATAAATGTCCAATTTTTATAAAAAGTAGAGGGGGGTTGCAGAACTTTTATAAATCGATCAATTCTAAATAACTTAAGTAAAGTTTTTAATATTCTAGTTTTCCTCTAATGTGTAGAAAAGTCTGATTTTAAGAACGAGCGCCCCCTCGTGGTGAGAACTGCATCCAAGCCAAGCGATCACGTGACTTTGTGTATCACCTGACTGTGAGGGTTCTCTCTTTGCTACACTCGGAGCTAAATTAGAGGCTACTTTAGTGCGAATTGGTGTTTTTTCCTTTTACGTTTCTTTGTGCATTAAGGTTAAGACGCATTTTAAACATAATTAGTATTTGTTTATACAGGTGCGGATGAAGGAAACTTGCTAGTTTTGTTAGCTAGTTAGCAACTAGCTAACTACATTCGGAATGCCACTTTCCACCCTTTAGACGTTTTATGGGGCGTATCTAAAGCATTTCTTAAGTTTTGAAACACGTGAGTTAATTATGGCTTCAATTCTTGATGAATACGAGGACTCTCAAAATCTCCGACAAGGTTCTCAGCCGCACACCCGGCTATCTCCTGCTAACATCGGGCTAACGCATTCAGGTAGGTAGCCCAGTTTCACTTCCCTAAAGGCTGTGCTTTTAGACTTGGTTTAGTCGTTTTAACGGCTGACTAAAACACACTTTCTCACTCAAGGCTTCGTGAATGTTAGACTCGAAGAAGAGAAGCCAATCTTTACCAAACAGAGGATCGATTTTACTCCACCTGAGAAGATAAACCATTTGGCAGTCTGCAGCAACCAGCTGTGCATGAGCCTGGGAAAGGACACTTTGTTAAGGCAAGTACTGCTCTTATAAAAGCACTACACACGGGTCAGTTTTAATCATTTGTTTGGATTATTTTCACGTTGATTCATTCATATTGCAGGATTGACTTGGCCAAACCAGATCAACCTAATCAGATTGAATTAGGAAGGAAAGATGACAGTAAAGTTCACAGGTTGTTCTTGGATCCAACAGGTGAGAAAAGCAACAATCTTCTATTCCTCATAGTAATGCCATGAATTTGGCTTCATATGCACATCTTTTATTGTGCTGGTGTCATGATATTTAAAAGAAAAATGACAGCAATGTCCTCCTTCATATGTTCCCACTGCAGGCTCTCATCTGCTGATCAGCCTGAGCACCAGTGAGTGTCTGTACCTCAACAGGAACACCCAGAAGGTTCGCAGTCTGTCCCGCTGGAGAGGCCACCTCATAGAGAGCGTGGGCTGGAACAAGCTGCTGGGCAACGAGACCAGCACAGGACCCATCCTGGTTGGCACCAGTCAGGGCATCATCTTTGAGGCTGAGATCTCAGCAATCGAGGGAAGTCTGTTCAACACCAATCCGGATCAGTACTTTAGACAGGTCAGATTCAATTTGAAATAAAATAGCTTATATCGATCCTTTTTCTTTGCATGTAACTGAATTGTATTTGATTTTTTTCTATGGTAGGTTCACTCCCTGGAGGAGGATGGCAGACCTGCACCAGTCTGCTGCTTGGAGGTCGAGCGAGGACCAGAAAACAAGTATTTCATCATAGCCACCACCCGCAAACGCCTGTTCCAGTTTGCGGGTAAAGTAGCTGAAGGGTCGGAGCAGCAAGGCTTCAGCTCCATCTTCAACCAGAATCAGGACCTGCTTCCCAGTTTTCAGGAGTTCCCTGCCAACATGGGGTACAGTGAGATCACGTTCTACACAGCGAAGCTGCGGAGTGTCCCCAGTGCGTTCGCCTGGATGATGGGAAACGGGGTTCTGTATGGTCAGCTGGACTACATCAGGCCTGATTCCCTTCTGAGTGACGTTCAGGTGAATATCTGCTTGTGTGAAACTGTCTTCTTACTTTTCGGTTTCATATTTCTATAAATCTTCTCTTTCACGTTGAAACAGGTGTGGGAGTACACTCCGGACATCGACATTATTCACGACAAACCCCATTCCATCGTGCTGACGCAGTTTCACTTCCTGCTCCTGCTTCATGACCGAGTCAAGGCCATCTGCACGCTGAATGGACAGGTGGTGTATGAGGATGTGTTCCCAGATAAATTTGGCTCCCTCAAAAAGATGATCAAAGATCCCGTGGGTGGGTTGGTGTGGATCTACACAGAGCGGGCAGTTTTCCGCTATCACATCCAGCGCGAGGCCAGAGATGTGTGGCAGATGTACATGAGCATGAATAAGTTTGACCTGGCCAAAGAGTACTGCCGCGACCGGCCTGAGTGCATGGACATGGTGCTGGCTAAAGAGGCCGAGCACTGCTTCCAGAACAAGCGCTACGTAGAGAGTGCCAAGTGCTACGCGCTGACGCAGAATTACTTCGAAGAGATCGCGCTGAAGTTTATTGAAGCCAAGCAGGAGGATGCCCTGAAGGAATTTTTACTGAAGAAGCTGCACAACCTAAAAACCACAGAGAGGACACAGATCACCTTGCTGGTCACCTGGTTGGTCGAACTGTACCTGAACCGCCTAGGGCAGCTGGAGAGCGACGGCAACACAGTCATCTTCCAGGAAACGCGAGAGGAGTTCCGCGACTTCCTGAGCAGCGCCAAACACAGGGACTGCCTGTACAACAACCGTAGCACCATTTACGACCTGCTGGCCAGCCACGGCAACGTGGACGACATGGTCTACTTCTCTGTCATCATGCAGGACTACGAGAGAGTGATATCTCACTACTGCCAGAACGACAACTTCACCGCGGCTCTGGATGTGCTCGCCAAGCACTGCGACGAAAAGCTGTTTTACAAGTTCTCCCCCGTGCTCATGCAGAATATTCCCAAAAGTGTTGTGGATGCGTGGATAAGGATGGGCAAGAGGCTGGACCCAAAGAAGCTCATCCCGGCACTGATGAACTACAGCCAGATGGGAAACACCCAGCAGATCAACGAAACCATCCGTTACATGGAGTTCTGCGTGTACGAGCTGAACGTGACGGAGGAGGCCATTCATAACTACCTGCTGTCGCTTTATGCTAAATACAAGCCGGACTCTTTGTTGTGGTATCTGGAACAGGCGGGCACACACCCCTCAGAGATCCACTATGACCTGAAGTACGCCCTCAGGCTGTGTGCAGAGCACGGCTACCTCCAGGCCTGTGTTCTGGTGTACAGGATCATGGAGCTGTATGAGGAGGCAGTGGATCTAGCTCTACAAGTAAGTAGCTCCTGTATCAGCTCGACACATCAATAAACGCTTATTCCCAGTTTTGTTAGACAACTGTGGGTAATGTTTTATTGTTTCTGCTCTCTGTAGGTGGACGTAGACTTGGCCAAGAGATGCGCTGACCTGCCTGAGGATGACGAGGAGATGAGGAAAAAGCTTTGGCTGAAGATCGCCAGGCATGTGGTGCAGGAGGAGAAAGATGTGAAGAAAGCCATGAACTGTCTGTCCAGCTGCAACCTGCTCAAGATCGAAGACATCCTGCCTTTCTTTCCCGACTTTGTCACCATTGACCACTTTAAGGTCTGGATTGTTACCGTTTTCCTTTGGTTTTTATTTGAATTGCTTGCATAATCATTTATAAAATCTACTACTTTCTGCACATCCTGGGTTCTTTTAGGAGGCCATTTGCAATTCCCTGGAGGAGTACAACAAGCACATTGACGATCTGAAACAGGAAATGGAGGAGGCCACAGAGAGTGCTAAAAGAATCAGAGAAGACATCCAGGAAATGAGGAACAAGTACGGTGTTGTGGATTCCCAAGAAAAGTGTGCTACTTGTGACTTCCCGTTGCTCAACAGGCCCTTTTATTTGTTTCTGTGTGGACACACGTTTCACTATGACTGCCTGTTCCAGGTAAACAAAACATTAAAATTGCATTTTTCAGACATAAAACTACAGGAAAAAATAGTGAATGTGCCAATTCATATGTTATCTTCTAGGAAGTGACACCTCATTTATCAGCATTCAAGCAGAATCGCCTGGAAGAGCTCCAGAAAAAGCTGGCTGCAACAGCACAGTCGACCAAATCCCGCCTCCGCCCTGCGCTAAAGGAAGACGGAGACACTTCCAGCCTGGGGAAGGGCTCTACGGGGGCAAGTCGTGAGCAGATAATATCAGACATCGATGACATTGTTGCAGCTGAGTGCGCATACTGCGGCGAACTGATGATCAAATCCATCGACAAGCCATTCATTGATCCGCAGAAATTTGAACAAGAAAAATCCAGCTGGCTGTGATCCAACACTCTTGCATCAGTCATGTGACCAACCCATTCAGTGGAAACAGTCACATGATGACCTGCTAGTAGTGCCTGTTAATGAATCCTGCTCATTTTGCTGTTTGTTTTTGATGCTGATGAAATGAATTTGCACTTGATATGGAAGTATTTACAATGAACAGTGCACATGAATTTGATGCCTGGTCCAATTCAGTGTGAAAATGTCAAATATTTCCAGAACTATATATTGCATACATGTGCCTGATGATACTGTAAATGTAACTACACTAAACATGTTTTACCTGTTAACTACATCAGCTTGGGTAGCTTTAGCGCCACATTGACAACATGCACATGGATATCTGTATGCCCTTTGCGCAGTTTAGTGTGTACCTATTTAACAGTTCAAATAAAACAGTTGCAGTTTTTTTCCACAATAAAGACATTTTGCTAAAACTTGGGGAAAATTTTTGTTTATAGCTTGATATTTAAGTAGCAAAGCACAGAAAGGTGATACAACCCATGACTTTTAGTGAGTCCATGCCATTGTAATGAAAAGTATTTAAATTATCACCAAATATGCTCCTTGATGACTTGGAGGATCATTGTTGAATAAATGTCATCCAACCTTTATTATAAGCAACAATGAATATATAATTATATAATGTTCTGTTTAAAAGAATAAAATAAACATAAGTGACTCCTTAATTAGATTTAAATATAATATATAGATATAACCCCTTTACATTGTTTATTATTTATGTTTTACATTACAATTAAAATATAAACAAAGCAAATCCGCTTCTGCAGCTATGACCTAAAACGGAGTTTCCTTGTAATGACGTAAGACGTTGCTCGGTAATCTCCGCAGAATCCAGACACTACCAATCGATGTTGGAAAATTATTGATAAGTTTCCATTACATGTAAATAATCGGCTCCAAATACGGAACGTGATATGACCGTAGCTCACTTAAGTAATAAAAACTATCGCTTTGATTTTTCTTGTCACAGCCTTGCCTTTAACAATATCGAGGGCACGCGTCTCTGTCTCTGCGTTTGATTAATATGGCTGCTCCTTGCTGTAACCTCGCCATGGCGTCGTGTCTCTGCTCTCTCAGTAACAGAAAGTGGCCGCCTCTCTGCTGCTGCTGCCGACTCAAAGCTCACAGACTCGCCTGGTGCCTCAAACCGCCATTTTGGAGTCAGAGAACCGAGAGTCGGCAGCAGCGACGAGAGGGACTGAAAGGGGGACACGGGGCTGAGGTGAGAGACTCCACAGTGGTTGATATGGCGAAGGAGCAATGGGGACGATGGCCGAGAGGGAGAAAGAATTAAAAGATGGGGATCATACGTTCAGCGGGCTACGGAGCCTCTGCTGGTGCCCGCTACAAGGCTACGAGATGCGTGTGCGAAGGGCCTCTGTGTCGCTGCGTGGCTTCCATATGGAAGCTAATAAACTGCTATTAAACTGATATATTAATACATTGTTTAGACGAGGAGGTGGTGGCCTTAAAGAGACAGGCAGATTGAATACTTATTTATGGCTTCAGACGAGGTCTTTGGCAGAGCGCCTTCGTATCCGATAAGCTAACTAGCTAGCCTTTATGATAAGCAAGCCGCGTTATTATGTTTTTAGCATAAACATCTTTCAGATAACAAAAACTCGCTGCTGTGGAGACTTATTAATTTTTCTATTCAGGGGATTTCTTAAACCAAACAGCTGTTAAAGTATGCACCAACATCTTGACCCGTACTCTCACTGATGAGTGGGCAGCTAACGGTCGTTAGCTTGTTTGCTATAAGCTATGAAGGTTAACCAGGAAGCCCTCCCCACACACTAGCTAACTCGCTAGCCATACTATTATCAGATAATTCAGACATTAAATGTTGTTATATCAAAAACGTTTATAAAAAAAAAAAATCATTTAAAAATATATTTTTAAAAATGTTACCCTGCCACAAACAAGTCTGAAAATATTTACTAGCAGTAACTATATTTAAAAAACAGTTTTTATTAATGTAACATTATTTTAAGTACATTTTTTAAAGAAAATAATTTTACAGAAGCACAATACAGAATAAAATCACACAATACAACTGAATTATTAGAATATTTTGGTGGTTGAATTAAAAAAAAAATACAATATGATACATTTTTGGTGTTTACATGACTTGAATAATCTAATAAATATAGGGTTCACCACATAAAAGTGAGTTGTTTTTACATTTCCCCCCTAACAAGTCAGCAATCAGGTACAGGTGAAATATTGTATCACCTCCACTATTGCATTTTAAGAATTGGCAACACCAGCACAAAAGTTATTGGAACCTCTTGATAAATGTGCATTCCCATTGCTGAATTTTATGGTATTGGTTGCAGATTGTTGGAACTTGAAGCTGACCTGGAGGTCATGGTTTTTTAGCTGCTAGCTGAATAATGTTCCAATGATGGAGGACAAGGATGAAACAAAGATATGGGAAAATAAGACTTTTGATAAGAACTAGCTATTTGGGGCTTATGTTCCAAAGAGAAACTCGTAAGAGTGCATAAATGGCAGCAAGATAAAGCTGGTATAGAAAACATCCAGTGATAGAAGTTTTATGCTGTCTTTGCTACACCATGTGTTGCCTGGAGTAATCTCAACAAAAGCATAACAAGACAAATTATTTTTCAATAAAATGTGTCATCCTTGTAATACATTAGATGATTGAACGGTGCATTGATGAAGAAAGTTTTCATGTTTTGTCTCATCCAATAGAAAAGCTACTGTAACTGAAAAAAAAAGTAATGTCTCTTACAGAATTAAAGGTGGGTCATCCCTTTAATGAATCCATATTGATTGCCCTCCTTCATAAATATATATATATAAAAATTTCTTTAAAGACTCATTTATCCATAAGAAATGTCGCCAACTCTGGATGATTGACACTCTGTGATTTACATCTGTATTTAGGCAGATGTGTAACACTATTGGCTAATGCTGAGTGATGCTTAATTGAAATTGCATGGCGCTCTACGGTACGAGGATGGGCTTACCAAAAAATAAATTGACGTATTACCTAAATTATATCACATTACTAGA
The DNA here is from genome assembly GCA_006937985.1 of Aphyosemion australe. Taxonomy (NCBI): domain Eukaryota; kingdom Metazoa; phylum Chordata; class Actinopteri; order Cyprinodontiformes; family Nothobranchiidae; genus Aphyosemion; species Aphyosemion australe. The sequence goes on along the minus strand of SSNS01000264.1, from coordinate 456,084 downwards.
TAAGACTATAATTTTTACGGATTTCCCCCTAAAAAAGCATAATTCCTAAAAGGGTGAAAACTCCGGAGATGTTTTCAGGAATGTAAATATACATTTAAATAGACCTAGGGTGTGCACAGATGTGCCTGTTTTTAAATCAGCTCTACTAAAGAGGTATTTATAAAAATGGTAAATTTTATTTACCTTCCTATCCCTTTTCCCTGGCACTGTGGTCATCTCAAATGGGGTTCAGCCCAAAAGAAATTTAGTTGAAGATGTTCATCAAATCCTTTCTGAGATTTTGTATTAGACTCAGTCCAGTGGTTCATAAAATATAAACATCCTATTTATGCTATGGAGAATGCTACCACCAACCTAAACAGTGTTGCTCATGGTGGACACCAGTGGTGTCCAATCCTGGTCCTGGAGGGCCGTCGTCCTGCATGTTTTAGATGCTTTTCTGCTTCAATACACCTGATTTGAATCAATGGGCGATTAACAGGAATTTGCTGAACATGGCGACATGTTGAGCTGCTAATTCAAACACTGAATCAGGTGTTTTGGAGCAAAGCGGCATGTGAAACCTGCAGGATGGTGGCCCTTAAGGGCTGACATTGTGCACCTTTCTTGTAGAAACAGTATTTCCAGATTGCATCATGCTTTTCCAGGTAGAATAATGCAACAGATGAATGGTGCAGAAAGTGAAACTATGAGGGTTTGACTAAAATCCAAATCCTCCACGTGTCAGTCTAATAATGAAACATCTGTAGGATGTTCTAAATAAACACAACTAACAACTAACTTATGGCAGTTGTTGTATTTGATGTCTGATCAGATATAAGGAAGTAACTAGATTTTTATCTTTTTAGGCTCTTTCACCTTTTGTGAGGTAATTTATCTGAAACGAGCGTGATGTCATCGTTCACTAAGGAGGTGAGTGTGTGTCTAAAGATGAGAGTATTTGGATTTTGTTACCATGACAACTCTTGTTGAAAGGACTTTTATAGCCTCAGCTTAAACGTTTCATATTTCCAGTTTAAACATTTATTCAACAGAGTTGCTCGTTCGTCTTTCTCTTCAGTAAAAAGGTCCCGCCTCTCCAGGCGGAGGAGTTTGTCGTGCATGGCGTCAGGACAAGATGGCCGGCTGGAGGTCAGGGCATCGGGGGGCTCTGGCCTGGCCAAGCCTCTCTATATGCAGCGCCTGGAAAGATCCCTGAAGTTGGACAGCTTTCTGCGCCAGACGGCTGTGGTCTTTAACAGAGACATAACCAGGTACAGGAAATGGTGAACGTGCGTGACTAAACTGTGATGTTAATTACACCGGTTATTTATCCATGTGCATGGAAAATCTAAAAAAGTCCTATGATTTTCTTGCTGCAGTGACGATAGCGACGACAGTGACGGGTCGCTGGAAGCGGGACTTCCCCAGGACCCCTCCCCTCACCACGCAGCTTTATCCGTGAAGAGCGAGCCTAGTGAACAAGAGGACGGGTTGCTCGAGGGCAAACCCTTAAACGGGGTGCTTCTGCAGGGTAAAGGTGCGTCAGAATTTAGAAAAGCTTCACTTAAAGTTGGATTTTTCTTTATCACAGCTGCAGATCTTTACTGGTTATTTACTTCTCTGTTGAATCTAAACAGAACAAAAAGCAGACAAAACAAGCCTCTACAACTTCTCTAAGCTGAAAAAGAACAGGAAGTGGCTCAAGGTGTGTTATCGTCACAAATTCTTAACACTCATCATTTATTTGAAGCAGGCCAGTGCTGTTTTACCTCCTCTGTCTCCTGCAGAGCATCCTGTTGAGCGACGACACCACGGATTCCGACACGGATTCTGACGATTCCAGCTTTAGTTTGTCTCGAGAGGAGCTGCACGACATGCTACGGCTGCACCGTCACACCCGGCTGCAGCAGAGCAAGTTTTACTCTGACCGAGAGGTAAAAGTTTAAATGCATCATCTGCTAATGCTAAATGCACAAACTGACAAAGCTCGTTTTTGTGCGTTCACTGCTTTTTTTATCCAGCTTTACCAGTATCAGTACTACAGCACGGGCCTCCTGTCCACTCAGGACCACTTCTACGAGCAACAGCGTCACCTGCTGGGCCCGAAGAAAAAGAAAATCAAAGATGAGAAGAAATTTAAGGGTATGAACACCTCCAGCTTTAATCACATCTCTGCAGCAACACGCATCTGAAATACCTTTGTCCTTTTTTAGCCAAACTCCGAAAAGTCAAGAAGAAGAAGAAAAGAGGAGAGGGGGACTATCTGGATGAGGAGCGTCCCTACATCAACAAGATCTTTGCTAAGTTTTCCCACGATGCACCGCTACCTATGGTGAAGAAAAAGCACCTCACCATCGAGCAGCTGAACGCACGGCGGCGTAAAGTGTGGCTCACCATCGCCAAAAAGGAGATTCCAAAGGTAGCTTGTAGAAGGAAGTGGACAACTTTGATGTGTTTATATAAAGGAGGTTGATTTATGTTTTCTTTGCAGTCTTTCAAACAGAAGACCTCTGCTAAGAACTTAGTGCTCACTAACGCGAAAAAGGTAAATAAACGTGGACGTTACTGAGCGGTGGAGATGAACTCTGTGCGTAACGGCTGTTCCTTCTCTCCAGCTGGCCCACCAGTGCATGCGAGAGGTCCGCCGTGCAGCCATTCAGGCTCAGAAGAACTGCAAAGAGACGCTGCCCCGCGCACGCCGCCTCACCAAGGAGATGATGCTCTACTGGAAGAAATACGACAAGGTGGAAAAAGAGCACAGGAAGAGAGCCGAGAAGGAAGCTCTGGAGCAGCGGAAACTAGACGAAGAGATGAGAGAGGTCGGTCAAGGTCGGGTTCATTTTTATCCTGATGATGAAAAACCGAAGTGATGCATTTCCCCCGCTTTGTTTCTTCTTCACAGGCCAAGCGTCAGCAGCGGAAACTGAATTTTCTCATCACCCAGACGGAGCTTTACGCTCATTTCATGAGCGGCAAAGCCAGTCCAGGAGGAGATGCAGCGCAGGAGGAGATTCTGAAAAAGCTGGAGGACAACACAGCCCAGAGGCAAATAGATGTTGGAGGAGGAGTGATGATCAACATGGGTCAGGAGGAGTACGGTATGAGTCTTTATTGATGTCTGACACTTGGGTTTTTAATGGTTACTAGAGGATAATCTCCTAAAGTCCCATTGTGATCACAGATAGTGAATACTACAAAGCTCAGGCCTTGAGGAACGCCAGAGAAGCCTATCAGATCCATCAAGACAGAGTAAGCTGTGCCCAACATCTTAAGATAACACAAGAACTCCTCTCTACCACGTTTAACCCCTAAATCTGCTCTCCTCAGACGAGGATGTTTGACGAGGAAGCTAAAGACAGCCGCAGCGCCTCTCTGCACGCAGCTGGCAGCTCTTCCTCAGGAATCAGATCTGGGTTTGGAGAAAGCTACAGCCTCTCAAACCCGTCGATCCAAGCTGGAGACGACATCCCTCAGCCCACCATCTTCAACGGAAAACTCAAGGGTTACCAGCTGAAAGGCATGAACTGGCTGGCCAACCTCTATGAGCAGGTATCCATGTCTGTGTCTGAAGCAGAAACCTCACTGGGCTCAAGGACTTTTCTGTCTTCACCTACAAACGTACAAAACCTTTTTCTGATAAATCTAAAAATGCACCGAAATTTAAATTCGTCGTTTAGTAATCGGTTAGAACTTTGGTGTAACAAAAGATGATTTTTCAGAACTTTTTTTTCTATTTCAATCAAAAAAATTCAGACATTTAAACAATTTGATTCCAGGAAAAATTTGGAAAATGCAAAGAAAGTTTGAAAATGTCAAAATATATACAGTTCATACATTATCCAATCCATTATTATTATTATTATTATTTTTTTATTTATTTATGTTTAATATTATGCATTCAACTGTCGACAAATTAGGAGGTCAGGTTTGGTTATAAAACAAAACAAAATTTTTTAATATTCCAACTTTTACCAAAGAGGCTTAACGCTACAATCTGGAGTTTTCCCCCTTTCAGGAATTATGTAGGATTTATTAGAAATCCGTAAAAGTGACCTTGTACTGTCATATAATATCTTTTTTCTCTCTTTTGCCAAGCCTGTCCCATAGAGCTCAATGCAATTTGAGTTGACCGATATTTAGCATTAGCAATTAGCTTTAAACATCCGCATATGTACGTTCAATCACAGAGCATGCGTGAGTTTAAGGATGTAATGTTACATTATTCTTTTTAGATTTTAGATTAAAGCCACACTATGCAACTAAATGCTAAAATGGCCCTTTACAGGGTTAATGAAATGTCACTCAGACCCCCCACCGCCCTCTGTGGCCAGAATACCACACTTGCAACTGCAGAGTGGTGGGCTGCTACCTGCTGGACTTGGTAAAGTGGAGCTGACATGCCTGGTGCTGCAGTCTGCTTCCAGCATGTTTCCTGCATGTTTTAGATCATGAACACAGCTGATTTGTTTGATTTAGTGATGAACCGCTCCTGTAGACACTAATGAAGGCTGAGGAGACATTTCACCAGTTAGATTAAGGTGTTAAAAAGATAAGTTTCACTTTTGCTTTCACTAACGAACATTAGGGCGTGCTAAAAGCAAGCCAAAACTGCATAGTATACCCTTTAAAGCTGTTGTAAGATGGCACTTTCATCATACTTAGGCTAGCTGTTAGCCCATCAATCCAATGGAATGTAAACACTAACTTTTCAAACTGATACCATTCAGGAAATTCTCTACTACAGGTTGGTAAATACCGCTTACACACACGTCCCTTTAGGGTCTGAGTTTATTTTACAGCTGACATGAGGTTTATATCTGAAAGTGAGTTGACGTTTTAATCAGATTTTAGACCGTTTGAGTTGAGTTGGTAACACAATATGAATATGGTCATCATGGGTCATGAGGTCAGTGTCACTCAAAAACCTAACTTCAGTTTTGCAACCTTCTTTGAGTGGTTTTTTGGCGCTCTAGAAAGTCACCACATCATACGGCTGCACTGATTGGTTTTTCCCTTTTGTTTTCTTCTCATTTCTTCAGGGAATTAATGGAATCTTGGCAGATGAAATGGGACTGGGGAAGACGGTTCAGAGCATCGCCCTGCTGGCCCACCTAGCAGAGGTGAGAGGGGGGTCATGGAGGTCAAAAGGCTTTTGAAATTTAACATGTCTGCTGTTGTTCTCTTACCCCTACTGCACACTGGACGTGTCAGTGGCGCAGAATGGCAATGGAATGTCGCTGCTTCAAATAGAATCCATTATAGTCTGTGGGGGTGATTCAAACCAGCAATTTTCAGATGCATCCCAGAAGCGGCACGCCGCACTGCTGAATATAGGATCAAGTTCTATTTTTGACGTGTGCCGCTTCTGGGACACGTCAATTTCCACAGTTAACATAGGGCTAGACAGGAAATCACACTCGGTTTCAGTGTAAAATGCCTGGTAGTTTTCAAAATAAAAGTCTATTGAAGCGATGCGATTTCATATCTATGTAGATTACGTCTATACGTGTGACCTCACGGCTTATTTACTTACAGCATCGTTCGAGAAGTGCAGCGGTGTGTTTTTCATGGGTTTAATCCTGGCAGTAGAGAAGAACAACATTATATATGACATCAAACCATTCTGCTGCCGTTCCGTGACGCTGCTGCTTCCAGTGTGCAGGCTTTAGATCTATCAGTTTTGGGTCTACTGTGTGTGGCGTGCAGCAACATGGCAAAAACTACATACCTCATTGCAAAACCTCTCTAGATCAAACATGACTTCAGAGTCAAAAAAAAAATGGTGCAGGAGGAGCATGCAGCGTGCTTCAGCCAACTCGCTTTCTGATTGGCTGCACGTCAAAGTCAGCAGGCAGCACGCTTGTTTGTCCTCGAAATCGGACCAAGACAATCCAACTTGTGAAATATCCTCAATTAAGGATCAGAGCGGTCCTGATGTGCTTCTGAGCAGACCAGAGCACTTTTAACACACCACATGAATATCTTTAGAGCCATCAAGGCGTATCCTTAAAGTTGACAGAAAGGGAGGACATAATTATCTTGTGGTTACCCATTCTTGTACAAAGATTCATCTCCGTTCTATTTCTGCAGAGGGACAACATCTGGGGTCCCTTCCTGATCATCTCCCCAGCGTCCACGCTCAACAACTGGCATCAGGAATTCAGCCGCTTTGTGCCCAAATTCAAGGTGAGCGTTTGAAACAAAAGCATCTATTTTTCTGCTGTAAGCATGTCTAAAACCCTCCATTAGGGGGCAGTGTTGCGTCATAGCTATAGTTACGCCTGATTAAAAGGCTGTCTTGGCTGTAGTTTAGTGTCTGTTTTCCAAATATTCTTTTTGCATGCTTTAACTGGCCTTTGACTGCCTCTCTGAGAGCTATAAATCAGTTATCGAGCACATCAATATGTGAGCTGCTCCCCCCGTACGATCCTATGATATTCATAACTCTTTGTTGTGCTCAACACTCAGCTGTGCCCACTTCCTCTGAAAGTTTGGACATAAATCAATCTCGGTTTGTTTTGCTAATGAGGTGCGAAAAGACCCAATTTCACAATTCAAAGATAAGCTTCCTGAGTGCTCAAGGTGAAGCCTGACTGAAAAACAATGGGCCGCCAGCTCGTGTTGAGCGATATGGTGATGTGTAAATCTGCAAGTCAGGCAGTGATTCATAGCTGATGCCGTTCCTACACGTTTCCTCTGAGAACATCACCGTGTTTGTGCATTTTCTCACACTGATCACTTTAAGGAGGCTGGTTGGAGAAGTTTAGTTTGTTTTTGACCTTTTACTGACGTGTCCTGCAGGTGCTGCCTTACTGGGGGAATCCTCACGACCGAAAAGTGATCCGGAAGTTTTGGAGCCAGGTAGAGACGAGATGAATAAATGTTTTGTTGATCTCCTTTTTCTCTAGTCTGTAACTTTCCCTCTCTGTTTTTATATATAAAGAAAACCCTCTACACACAAAACGCACCTTTCCATGTGGTGATAACCAGTTACCAGCTCGTGGTCCAAGACGTCAAGTACTTCCAGAGGGTCAAGTGGCAGTACATGGTTCTGGATGAGGCTCAGGCTCTGAAAAGCAGCTCCAGGTAAAACAGCAGCTTGTTTTGTAAGAATCTAATCGCAACAATGCTTAGTGGACTGATGATTAACTGTTTTTACGATATTAACGCTTTTTTAAAAAAATTGTCACTGTGCTTGTGTTTGTTAGCATCTCAAAACCAATTGGACGGATTTGAACACGGCTAATAAACAGTAGTAAACACAAACATGGCTACAGTTAAGTCGGTTTCACTGATGCTGAGCTAAAATGTGGTGTTGCATCACATGCTCTGAGTGCTAACAGATCAGTGTGCAATTTTGCAATATTTTCTTTGTAATTTGACACAAAAGAACAAAATTTCTCAATGTAAGATGATCCTAACTCTCAACTTGAACAGTGGTAGGTGATATTTGTACTAAGCTTTCATTTCTACATTTATTTATTTATTTTTGCAACTTTTAATTACATGTTCATGCACTTTGGCATAATTGTGACATATTTTTGGCTAAGAAAGCGCAAAAAGACGCAATGACTAATTCCAAACATAGAGAGCTCTACTTCTTTAAAGGGACACTTTGCAACTTTTTCATATTTTTGAATCATTTTCTTGAGCCAGTATGTGCTAAAATGAATGAAAGGCCATCCAGCCCCTGTCCCCCCCTGTGGCCAGAATATTCCACTTGCAACTTCAGAGTTGGGACTTCGAAAAAATGGAGCTGACTTACCCAGTGCTGCAGTCTGCTTCCAGCATGTTTCCTGCATGTTTTAGATCATGAACACAGCTGATGTGTTTGATTTAGTGATGAACCGCTCCTGTAGACTCTAATGAAGGCTGAGGAGACATTTCAGCAGTTAGATTAAGGTGTTAGAAAGACGAACGCACAGCAAGGAGATAAGTTTTACTTTCGGTTCTACAAACGGACACTAGGGGGTGCTAAAAGCAAGCCAAAACTGCCTAGTCGCCTTTTAACAGGATTAGTACTTTCCTCAAAGCTTACTGGAATGAATCCTGTACAAGTATTCTGCCACCTGTTGGACAATCTAAGTACTACAGGTGGCAAGTGACACATAGACTATTACTAATATAATATAATTACAGAATAAATAAAAAAAAAACATTATAAAATAATAATAATTATTATTATAAAATAGTTCACTGAGGAAAATCAGAATTAAAATGCTAGGAAATGTTAGGTGAACAAAGCATGCACTCTGTTGTTTATGGTCTCATTTCAAACTTTAGTTCAAAATCATCAAAAAAAGAAATGAGGTAGAAATGTAACCACCAGCTGTTTCTAAAGTCTGGTTTAATCATAAAAACGTGCACACATCAGTCTTAATTTCCCGTCTCTAGCCTTTTCATTTGATCAAAATCTCAACTTTCTGTGTTTTTTTTAATCATCAGCGTTCGATGGAAAATCCTCCTGCAGTTTCAGTGTCGAAACAGACTCCTGCTGACCGGGACGCCTATCCAGAACACCATGGCCGAGGTAGGCTGTGTGTGTGTGTATGTGTGTGTGTGTGTGTGTGAGAGCTGTTAACTCCATGTCATCTCTGCTTCCCAGCTGTGGGCCCTGCTGCACTTCATCATGCCCACGTTGTTTGATTCCCACGAAGAGTTTAACGAGTGGTTCTCCAAGGACATCGAGAGCCATGCTGAAAACAAGTCTGCCATCGACGAGAGTGAGAGCGACAGAAATGCTTCCCTCACTTTGTGTTTTTTGTGTTTTTGCCAACGCCGATGTTTTATTCCAGCTCAGTGTCGCGTGTAATTTAAGCAAAAATTCTATCATGCTTTTTTTGTTTTCACAGATCAACTCTCCAGATTACACATGATTCTCAAGCCTTTCATGCTGCGCAGGATCAAGAAGGATGTGGAAAATGAGCTCTCAGACAAAGTAGGGAGCTAGTTTTTTAGCCTGTACTTGCTGAACTTGTCCTTTAAGTGTTGAACCACCCCTCCGTACCCCCCGCAGATCGAGATCCTGACTTACTGCCAGCTGACGTCTCGGCAGAGGCTGCTCTATCAGGCTCTGAGGAACAAGATCTCCATCGAGGACCTGCTGCAGTCGTCCATGGGCACGGCCCAGCAGGCCCACAGCACCACGTCCTCGCTCATGAACCTGGTCATGCAGTTCAGGAAGGTATAACGTGTTGCTCGGGTTTTAGTTTCCAATGCAAAACACAACAAATACGAGAATCATTATAATATCATGTTTTTAGGTTTTAGTAAAGATAAAATAATAAATTCCCTCCAAATTTGCCCTTTATTGTGACTAATTGTGTTTGTTTGTGCAGGTGTGCAACCATCCAGACTTATTCGAGCGTCAAGAGACCCGCTCTCCTTTCCACATGTCCCTAAAGCCCTACGTCATGTCGAAGTTTCTCTTCCGTCACGGCGTCGTCCATGAACACACCCAGGCCAGGAACAAGTAGGTTTTCTGTCTACATCAGAAACAAAATAAAGTAAAACATGTCCGCCAACTCTGGTTGTGTACAAAATGATTATGAAAACAGCATCTTTTTGTCTTTTTGTTTGAATTTTGAGACAATTACCATGAATTTAATCCTTTTCATGCTCATCCTTCTTAGATTACTTCAAGTCCTGTTATCTCCTTTCTCTCCAAATCACATCCAGCAGTCTCTTTTTCACAGGAAAGGTGAGCCAACACCAAACATGGTCCATCCTATTTATGTACCTCGTTGTGTATTCTCATGCTCCATCTTCTGTTCTCGTTTCCTGTCTCAGATGACGACAAAGGAAGCTGCTTCTCCTTTTTGCGTTTTGTTGACGTGTCACCATCTGAGATGTCCAATATGATGCTGCGAGGCACTTTAGTCAGGTGAAGGTTTCTGCTTTATGCCTCTTGAATATGTTTTAAAGAAATAAAATGTTTACTTAGAATTTTGTGTCCTGTTTTTCTTCTCGCCCACTCACAGGTGGTTAGCTCTTTTTCTGTCCCTGAAAGCCGCGTACCGGCTCTACTACCAGCGCCTGTTCAGTGGGGATGAAGAAACAGAAGCCCAGAGGTTGTCCTGCAAGGGTCTGATTCTGTGGCCCGACAGGCCGCTCGCCTTCCCCAGCACACGAACTAGTCCAGTTCTGCAGGTAAGAGAAGAAATATAACTATAGCTGCAATCTTTAAACAGGAAAACTCTCGAGCAGGCATCTGTGATTAACTCGCAACAGACTGAAAATCTTCCAGGAGCATCGGTCAGTATTTGGCCCAGCCTTCTTCTGCCTCCTCTGGGGTATTTTACACTCACTTTCATTGAATCGACTCTGACAGAGTTCCATACTCTGACACTGCTTATTTAACATTTGGGATTTTACTGTGTGGAGTATGAGATGTTTTTTTGGAGCATTTTTGCCATAATTCTTGAAATACTCATGCCATACTGAAGGCAACAAATAAATCAAACATTTTCTAAAAAAGGAATCATTTTTTAATCTTCTCTGAAACGTACAATCCTCTATGTGCACAAACTGCACGTTCTTGTTTCGGAGCAGCTGAACAGGAAGTGAAGCCAGAGCTGGGCTTGCTAGCGTAACTGACAAAATGTTCCATTGTTTTTGCAAATAGTTTTACATGTTCTGTTTAGAGTCTGGTTCTGTTGTTATTGGGAAACCTTTAGGTGACGGACCTGTTGACTTTGAACGCAGCCTGTCCTGAGTTGGCTGGTTGAGCTGTCCGTTTGTAGCCTTGGTAACGTGTCTGTGTGGATTCTGGTAGTTTTGGGCTTTTCTCAGATTGTTGGTGCCACTGAGCTGTTTTAAAAACGACATGCTATATTAGCAAGCATGCTAAATTGTTATGCGGTTACACAGGTGCCTTATGTTGGGTATTATGGCAGAGAAGGTGCCAACAACAGGTTTTTAAACATAAAACTGAACCCTCGGGAACTAGCGTTGCACATTTATGTATTATGGAGGTGCGGCTTGAACGACGATGGACCTTTGAATTGTGTATTTTCAAAAATTAGCTCGCTTGAATGACATAAATAACATGTCCTATAAAAAAAACCAAACAGATTGACTGGAGGGATTTTGTTTAACGAGAAAGTTTTCTTTCAACATCGGTGTCAAATGACTCTGAGGTATTTGTGGGTTTTTATCAGATCTTGGTCTAATCTGTGTTAATGGGAACACGACACCCACAAGTACACGCTAATTATTTAATGAGCTACGAGAAGGTACACAGCTCACTTTTTCTAAAACACACGACCATAATGTTTCACACAAAGGCTCTGAAACTGATACAAACAACCCCTGGACAAAGAGACAAGATTGATGCTCTCAGTCCGTTTGTCTGGATGGAATTTTGCTGACCAGTCAGAAACAAGACGTTAGCCCAATTATGGAGGTAATGTTTTAGGAATAACAGTCTAAATGTGTTGCTTTTGGAGTGAAAACGGTAATCCTGTCTGGAAGCCGTGGCTCCGAGGACGCTGACAGACATAACAGAGAGGATCGGTGTGCACCGTTTTGTTGTTGGTGGTTTGTGGTCGACATTTAGAGGTTCAGATGCTTAATAGTTAAAACTGACTGCCAGCGAGCTCTCTGGGGGATAAATGTAGCACACAGCAGATCTGCTCAAACGTGTGGGATCCTGCAGCTGAGAGTCGGACCAAACAACACATTTCTCTTTTTTTGTTGTTATTTAAGATTTTCCTCTAACAATGCGAAGGTGCCAGTTCAAATAAACAGCAACAAAATAGCACAAGTCTGTTGAGTCACTCCGCTTGCCTAAAAGCATTCCAAACGCATTTGGTCGACAAATATTTTGATCGCAGCCAGATTTGTGTCACTTTTCTGACCTCCATCAGGTCCGTTCTGATGGAAAGTGCTCGGGGGTGAACGCTGCAGGGGTAACTTCATCCTCCTCCTCTGCTGGCCTCATAATTCTGGAGTTTTGCAGCTGCCGTGCATCTTAGATTCCTCCCTCGGCTCCGAGCAGCTCGAGAAACAAGCAGGAAAATCAAAAGTTCAAATGTTAGCGAGAAACAAAAACCTGTGGATTCCTGCAGATCTAAATCTGCACGTGTGCTGATTATTAACCCCAGAACCCCCACCTGAGCTCATGGAAATCACTCCTTCCTGCAGGTTTTATCTTTCAGCTGCTCCGTTTTCTGTCAGATCAGCTTCTTCTCTTTTGGGATGATTGACGTGGTCGTTCTTATTTTATGCAACTGACCAAAAAACCTGGCAAACAGCCAATGAAAAAAGAGATTGCTTTTTGATGGATCTGACAGCTTGTTTTAGGTTTTTCAGCCAATAGATGGTGCTGTGGAACCACAACGACTCCCCAAGCATCCCCTTTTAAACCCACCATGGCCTTATTCTTAGATCACTCATCATGTTTTACCCAAACGTTAGATTATACAATCATGCAGCCAAATGCATCCCCCGGTGTTTGACATTTAAATCATATAAATAGAATAGAATAGACTTTATTGATCCCACAGTGGGGAAATTCACTTGTCACAGCAGCACCAGCACTCAAAGGGTAATTAGAAGAAAGATAAAAACAAGGATACATGTATTTACACATAGGCAGTAATCTAGTATTGTAATCTTAGATCACTAAAAAAACACAAATAAAAGATGAAAGCTGCAGTAATCGTAGTTTAAGCCTTTATGTGATGCTTTTAGTTTAACCTAAACGGTTATGAAGATGAGCGGTGCACGCCGTAGCCTCTCAGAAAAGTCTGAGTGTTCGTTTGCTAAATATCTCATCAACCACTTGAATTATTTTTATGAAACTCACAGAAAGTAGCCATTGTGAGTTCATCTACAACTGATTAGCGTTAGGAGTCAACCCAACTCAAGATGACTGCCACAGCTAGCTGAGAGTTTTACACGACACTTACTGAGCATGAACAGGTCACATGAGACTCAAAAATCTGTAAAGGTCTAACAAAATGATTCAGTATATCTTGGTTTGAAACTCTGGTGTGAAATGGTTCTGTTTAGCACTTCTTTCAGTCATTTGTAGATCATTTCATCTTTCTTGTTCCCATTTTGCCCCATTTTTGCCACAATGAAGACGCTGTCAAACATTTTTACACTTTTGTACAGTTTTAGCCCTTCACGAAACAACATGGTGGAACTAATTTGCGTGTGTTTGTCAGGATTTGGTGTTTACGGCCTCCAGGCCCAACCTATTGGGACACACGGATGTGAAGATCCACAGCAGGAACTCGTCCACCTCCACCTTCTGGCTCTGTCAGCCCACGTTGCCACCCAAGTTCCTGCTAGCCGCTACGCCCAAGGTGAGTGCACAGCACCGGGGACGGGCTCTGAGGAGGGAGGCGTTAATGAGAGAAGCTCGTGTGTGTGTGTGCGTGTGCGCGTGTGTGTGTGTGTGTGTGTAAAAACTTGTACACAGAGCGGCCTATTGGAGGATCTGTTTGCTTTAAGTGCAGCTGGAAGGCACAGTGGTCACCCCCAGAAACACACACACACACGCACGCACACACACACACACACACACACACACACACACACACACACACACACACACACACACACACACACACACACACACACACACACACCACAGCTGCTGATTTCTTCTAAGATGTCATAAAAAAACCCCGTTCAGCATTCTGTTATCCTCATCATCACTCACATTTTTGGTTTCCTAGGTAACGGCAGTTCCCATGGAGCGTTATTGTGCCGACCGGAGCGCCGAGTACGAGTGGCGGGTGACACGAGGCGGAGGGGGGGCGATCTTCAAACAGTGTTTTCTGTACGGCTCTCCTGAACTCACCGCAGACTCCAACACCTTCTACCCACAAGGCCCTGGGGGCGTGATGGCCCTCCAGCTTCGCCACGGGTGGTCCTTCATTCGGATTCCTGGTAAGGGTTCTGGAGGATATTTATACCTCCTACATGACTTCACACTTTTTATACCGTTTATGGTAAATGGTAATGGTAAATGGCCTGTATTTGTATAGCGCCTTCTTAGGGTTCTACAACCCCCCAAGGCACTTCACAACACAATCAGTCATTCACCCATTCACACGCTGGTGGGGATGAGCTACATTGTAGCTACAGCTGCCCTGGGGCGCACTGACAGAGGTGGGGCCTGCCGTACACTGGCGCCATCGGTCCCTCCGACCACCACCAGCAGGCAAGTTGGGTTAAGTGTCTTGCCCAAGGACACAATGACAGCGTTTATCCACAAAAACGCTTTGTCTTCCATATAGAGTTGTCACGATACTAAAATTTCAAACTCGATTCGATACTGAAAAGAAAACCTGATACTCGATTTTGATACTATTTAAAAAAATCCAATTTATCGAACAAGTTTATTCAAAAAATAACATTCCTTTTATCTAGCTTCCTCAATTTATAGAGCAAAAATTAGCTCTTTGTGTTGTGGATTAAGTTGGGCTGTGAAGCGCCTCCCGAACTCGCTTTTGCCATTTTTAACAAAACTTGGATCGGAGACAACTCGCACGGGAAACTGCAATGTAGCCATGCGGCGGCTTCTTCTTCTGTTTGTCCAGGAGGCGGAGGCTGCTTTACGGCATCTGGCTGTCGTGCGTGTCGGTGTACTTGAAGAAGGCTGTGTATATGCTCCATAATATTGGTACCACGGGGATGGAATATCTCATTTGGATACCACTTTTAGTATCGATTTATATCTAGGTATTGATTTTTTTGACAACACTACTTCCATAGAAGTTTGAATTTTGGGCAGTCATCATTAAAGCGTGAGTGAGGATGTCTGTTTTAGGGGGTTTCCACTCACTTTGTGCTTTAGCAGAACTTTTATCAGCTAAGTGAGGGGTCATCTGGAGTGAAGTGGAAAGTGATTTGCTGCCAGCGTTGGTGTGATTGATGGACGTCTGAGGTTATAGAGGCCATTGCCATTTTACAGACGACACGTCCGTTCCCACTGACCCCGTCGACCCCTCTTACGCTGATAAAGCGCCCGTCTTGGATTCTGATGACTTCTTTCTTTCTTTTTGGATTTTTGAGAAATGGATGCATCTGTCCTTAATTGACCTTTTAAATAAGTCAGACTTCCTGTTGTAGTGCATTTACTCTAAATGCTAGAAAGTTGTTGTTTTTTAAATACCCATCTATGCTTGTGAGAGTTGCCTGCTGAAGTGAGAAACAAAACAAGTGCTTGTGTGTCTGTGTGAGAACAGTCTGAAGGCTCTTGTGAAGTTATACGGAGGCAGACAAAGCGAGGAAGTTTAGCTACTGCTCATTGTTCAAGTGCTCAGTTAGGTAACACTAATAAATGCTCTGCCTAAGTGTGTGTGTGTGTACGATCAGGCCCATTCAGGGAATTGTGCAGCGCTCACATGGGGCTCGAGGTGTCTCTCAGCTCGCCGCGCGCACTCTCCCACGCTCAGCGCCGCTCGCTCCCCGTCCCCACACACACCCGAGGACAACCCCGTCCCTCTGAGTAAGAGACAGGACCGCGAGCTGGTCTCAAATCAGTATCTCAGCCCGTCTGGTCTCCCACTCCTTTCTCAGCCTCAGTAGGAAGGAAGTGACCCAACAGCGCGGCACCCGTCCTGCGCCGAACACATTGTTGCCACATCAAGGCTCAGATATGTACAGTAGCTCAGCTGAAGTTTCCCACCCTCCTGCTCCTCCGCGCTCCCAGCCCCGCACCTTAAGAACAAATGGCAGAGCCGAACGACTGTTTGTTTGAGCGCCATGGCGTGAGTAGCGCTGCCCGCTGGTATCGATGGAGGAATCTAATCAGAGGGCCTATTAGGAATCAGGACACAGGGGAGGAAAAAACAACAGAAGCTGCTCATGTTTTGTTTGTTTTTGATGGCTTTGTGTGGGCAGGATTTCCCCGGAGGAAAGATGTGTTTTAGTAAAAAGAAAAATGCACTCTCTTGTTTTTTAAGACAATAATATTAATATAACTGACAGTGGCAACGAGGTTGTTTTGATCAGTTCTACCCCTGCACAGCAACAGGGAATTTAGCAAACTATCCTGCTAGAAGCTTTTGATTTTAACGTCTAGGAAATGCATTTTTCAGCAAAAACTCACGAGTTCTGCAGCATAAAAATGTGCTAAAGACCTTATAAACCCAGCGATGATGGAAGGTCATTTCTACTGTGAAAAGAAATCGCTTCAGAATTTGCTGCTACAAAGTTTCCAGGAGATAGACCGATCCTTATTTAGCCATAAACTGAATCTCTCATGAGGGGAAATAGCAGTTTTTCTTCAGACTTCAATAGAAAAAGGCCACATCTATAAAATATATACCACAGGAAGAAAAAAAAGAAAAAGTGGAGTCAAACTCCTGCTTCCTGTTGGCTAATTTCAGTGGTGTTGCACAGAAGCAGCCAGAAAAGTCATGCATGTATTTTATTCCCCGCTCAGATCGCAACAAGTGCAAGAAAGTAGATTGCAGCTTTGCATGGAGAATGTGCAAAGATCTAAGTAACACACTTCAGAAGTTGACCTGGGCCCTCGTTTATCAAACATTTGTAGAAACTAGGGATGTTCCGATCACGTTTTTTTGCTCCCGATCCGATTTCGAGTCGTTTGATTTTGAGTATCTGCCGATACCGAGTCCTGATCCGATACTTTTCAGGAAAGCACTAAAATAAGAAGGAAAAAAGAAAACACATCCAAGTTGTCCTTTAAGTTTCACTTGTTTAGAAAGTGCATCGATTAAAAAATGTTTTAATATTATGAATATATTAAAAGTAGCAGCATTGCTCATATTTCAAGTTGTTTATTCCCTCAATCTGCAGCTGTGTTGATCGATGTTCCCGTGACTGGGCAGGCATGCGGCGCCTCTGTCGGCAGGCTAACTTTTCCCTGCAGCTACCGGGCAGCTCAGGTGCTGCAGCAGACTTAGAAACCCTGACGTTTTGCAGTCTTTAGCAATTTCCATCTTTTACACCCGATTCCGATTTTTTAAAAAACACGTGATCGAACCCGATTAGGAGCATCCCTGGTGGAAACTGTCTTATTTTCCATCCTATGAACGAAATTTAGGATCTTGGCCAAAATACTAACTTATGAAACATGCGGTGGCCCCTCGTACAAATGTTCCTCTGCAATCGATGGATGACATATCTCACATGTGCGTACCCGGGTGGTCATTAACATATATGCTGTTTATATTGGTGTTTGTGGGTCAGTTAGACTGTGAGAGGCAGAGCAGGAGAGGGCTGCCAGTTGTGGTCCTGCAGCTCCCATCAGACTGTGGGAAATGCAGTTCTGCCTTCCTGTCCCTTCAAAGAAACCCGGCTCTCCGGCAAAATGGCAGGAAACTTCCCCGGCCCTTCTGATAGACGAGCGCAAAACAACACAGCCTCACCGCCACACTATCGTCTGACTCTGCCCACTGTTCATGCTGCGTTGAACTGGCACCGTCTGCTGCATTCACAGCCTTTTTTATTGGCCTGGCAAAGGACAAAAACAACCACCTGAATTCGTAATAAGACATAAATCTCCCTGTCCGATGATTTATAACAGTTTTTATGTGAGGATTGAAAAAATTCACCAAAACGAAGAAACTTTGGAATCCTGAGCTGACTGAAGGGGGAGCCATTAGCCACCTCATTTCTCTTGGATGAGATTCTCCACCAGTAATCTTTCATCTGTGGGTTTTCTGTCTCTTTAGCTGCTTAAAAACTCCTCAAAAAGAAGTCGTCTTCTTTGGGCCGCTCAGATTGGCTAGGGTTAGGGTTTAGGGCTAGGGTTAGGGTTATCAGTAATACTTTTCCTGCTAGCTTCCAAAATCCTCCTGCTGGCATCTGGCTCTTAAGCATCCTGATGCCGTTTGGAAAAATTAAGTTTGGATCTGATTTTGTCAATATGCACAGGAGCTACTGAGTCGTGTCAAGCTAATATTTCCTTTATCAGCAGCGCCGAACAAGTGTTGGCCATTGACTTATTGATCGCACAGTGTAATGTATCATTATACAGTGAGAAGCTGATGCCTGCTTCGATCGCTGCTTCGACCTGCTCCGTGGCCCCCCATCTGTCTCTCTTTCTCACATAACCACCCATCCATCTTCCTTTACCAGCTCCTGCTCTGCACTCATGCTGTTGTTTGTCTCCTCTCTTTTGGTCGCATCTGGCTCGCCGCGGAGAGCAGCGCCACTCGCCCTTTTTTTTGGCAGCAGAAGAAGCAGAGGGGAAGGGGACCGGACCGGACAGAAGTCTGTGGCGGCTTATTAATGAAATTAGCGCCGTACACAGGTTGGGAGTATCAGGCGCCAGGCACCGGGGCTGGGTTCGGGTTAATTAGCTGGCAGCACGCCTCTAATTGGGTCAGGACCATGTCAGGCCCCTGGCTCTGGCCCTACAGGGATTGAATTACAATGTCGGGGGACAACAGCAGGGGGGAGGGTGGGGGGTTGACAGGGGAGTGTAGCTTAATCTGCCAGCAGGCGTTAAGGAGAGGAGATGGGGAGGGCTGGCTATGAGAACACCACTGTTAGAGGGTTGGATTGAAGCACATGGATGGGGGAGTGGTGGTTGAAAGCGGGACAGGGCAGGTGGTGTAGCTTGATATGTGTATCCATGGCAACGGCAGGGTGGTGTGACACTGTTTGTGTTTTGGGGTGTGGTCCTCATGCAGTCCTCGTTTCTGTCACACACTGAGCTCATTTTTTGCTGAATCTTGACAATGCGCCATCTTTCTGGACCTATTTTAATTTATTTCAGGTTTCAATAGTTTCATTCCCTGTGGTTATTCAGTTCTCATTACGTAGGTTATAACGTGTCACACTGGAATGACACAAACCGCTAAATCGCTCCCTCATTGCAATAATTTATTCTCCTGGCATCCCTTCTTCTGGGGTAAAGCAACATTATTTAGATTGTATGCAGCTCTAGATGATTTTGAACTCAACCACCCCCCTCGCCACGCCATGTTTCTGAGCTTTGGGAAGTCTGGGTGGTTGCAGGGGTGTTCCAACACAATCTGGTTCAATCTGTTTCCTCCTGATTATTTAGTATTTCCCTTCTGCTGATCATTTCCTTGCAACTTGAATGCCACTGAATATCAAATGTTCTGGTGGTTAAACGATGCCAAAGCACCAAGATCAGAAGGTAACGTTGCTACAGGTGAAGGATTTCTCACAAATACAAAACTACTTCTATATTAAAGCAACACTCCGCAACTTTTACACCTTAAAATGATGCTTTTTTGTGCAGTTTTGGCGTCATACGATCATCTATTATGTTCATTTTCATACCTGTGATAGTGTTGGGGGGTCCCACGTCTGTTTACTGAGCTATACAGTTTTTGAGCTCGGGTCGCTACCGGAAGTACTGACTGGGTGTCAAAAGGTTAAAAAAAGCGCGCGTTCTAAATGCGCGTTTTGTCCGCAAAAAATGCGCATCTTGAACACGTGTTTTCACGCTAAAGGGGCAAAAACCCGTGTGTTCTAAGAGCGAGCATTATGTACGCCAAAACGCACGTCTTGAACGAGCGTTTCGGCGGACATAATGCGAGTTTACAACGCGGGTTTTTTTTTTTATCCCTTTGGCTTACCGTAATTGTATAACGTAGACTCGCTGTAGCAGTGGCAGATTCACCAAAGAAAGCTAGAAATCCCTTATCAGAGGAATCTAGGAAAAGAAAAGAAGAACGTGATAGAGCAAGAGCAAACACCAGAGTTATTATTGGGCCGTCTTTTCCTCGCTGGAGAGCTCTTTTAGAAAGAAAGGCATGAACTACGGACTCTAACCTAGCCGTGCTGCTAATGGCTAGGTAAGTAATAAATGATTTCACCAGGGTTATTGTGTTTGGTCGGGCATAAAGTTGTTATACAGTCCTGATAAAACTATTTATTCAATGTGTGGAGGTGGAAAAGTTTGTTTTCGTTGTTTTGCCTGACATTAGAAATGTAAACACGCCTCTTATGCCAGAGAGAGAGATTTAATGTTACGACAGTGACGTTACGCAGCAAGCCTTGAGAGGGCGACAAAGAGCAAATATCCGCAAAGTTCAGGAATATGGCTTTAAAGCATCCTTCATATTCCAGGCATGAACAGGAATCACATCATCCAGACTCCCAGCTACTGAACACCTAGTTTTAGAGTTATAGCTGTTTTGTCTGGAATAGGGTAACTTAACATTAATGTAGATGTACATTTAATTAATACTTTCTGAGAGTTTCATTGAAATCCTTCCAGTGGTTCATTTTTGCTAACGTAAAAACCAATATTTAAAATGCTAAGTCATCAGACTCTGTTGGCTTGGATTTAATCTGCTAAGCAGAAACAGATGAGTGACAGGTTGAGCAATATTGCCTCATATGAGCTTCTGCCTCTTTCCCAGTTTGCGGTTTCCCTCTTGGTGCTTGTCGGTGTGGTCTGCTGGGTGAATGGGTGCCCTTGACTGAGCAGCAGCCCGTAGTTAGACTGGCACCTGTGGTGAGAAGGTCCCGTCTGATCTAAACCACAACATCACCACCAGCCTATCACAGCCTTGCTTTAACTTTAGCCACCACAGACCCCCTTCTCCCTCTGTCTCTTTCTCATCGTTCTACTTATGAGGTCGTTCACTCTTCTTCTGCTAGACATTTTTATTCCTTTTCAGAAACTCAAAGGAATACCAGCAAAATTTACTTTTTCCAATAAGCCTTGAACACTATGAAAATGAAAGTTAGGGCCGATATTGATGTTTGATGTTAATATAGTTTTTACATAGCATGCACATATTACACATCAAACTTTTCAGCTACTGTTCTCAACCAAAATATCAAAATGTGACGGATGCAGTTGAGTTTTTTAGATGTTTCTGTTTGGCACAACTGTTCTGATTTAAATTGAAGTAGTTGTCTTTAATGTTTAAAGTTTAATATGCATGATAGGAGACATGATAGTTACCTAAAATGACTTTTTTATGAGGGCGGACCTTGTATATATTGGTATCAAAAATTAAAGGTCAACTTCACTGAAAAAACATTTTTTATTATTATTTCTGTTTATATTTGGTCTTTCTGAGTTTTTCATCATGAAAATAGTCTCCTCCACCTATCTCCTGCATTAGCTTCTGATAGAAAACAGACGGTGAAACTCTAGGATTAGAAAATCCTGACAGATCTACGTCACACTGTCACTTAACATTCATGGACTCACCCATCTTGACTCACGACGGGGAAGGCTGTTGTTGGTTTAGCGTTCAGGAAATAGCAGAGAACGTCTCAGCTAGTAGAAGCTAACCGTTAGCATTAGCAACTCCACCACACAGCAGAACTCCTCCAGGCTTGTGTTATTTGTGGAGATAAAACATCAATGTTACAAAGCAAACAGAGTCAGTGGTAGAGTCATGTTGCTGTTAGCCAATCAGAGGAGAGATGTCCGCTTCCATTTCCTGAAACAGGCACACGGGATTGGATTGAACCAATCAAACAAATGCCTTAGTTGACTTTTTGAGGGAATGTTAATGCCGATATATCATGCATCCCTACTAAAAATGACTTTTTAGGACGCCGAAAACACCCTCAACCTGATCTTTCATTTTTGTGACTATCCAAAAATCAGATCACCACCCAGGGATCAAGTGACAATAACCAAATATACTTTAGGACCTAATCCTGTTTTTAAATGAGCTTTCTGCCTGCATATCCAAGCCTTAAAGCATTTACCAGGCTAACACCACTCCACAGTAACCTGTCAGCGAGCTGCTCAGTTCCTCCCCAGAGCTTTCCGCCCATTCATCTCATTCATTAGTCCCTCTTTAACACCTCTACGGGATCTAATCTTTATTTAGGGGATTATAGTCACAGGTCACAGGTCAAGGTTCAGCCCAAGTACAGATTAGCTTAGAATGCTGCTTGTTAAAAGTCAACAAAGACCTGTTTGGGTTTGCTTTTTGGACCAACCAGGAGAATATATTTTAGGACGTCTCATCACGGCTTCAGTTTACATTTTAAGACCAATTTATGTAATGGCACATGATTTTGACGCGTTTGGTTACTTAAACTTTGGTAAAGCAAGGAAGGAAAACAGGGAAATATTAACAAGTTCAGGTTTTCACTGAATCGAAGTGTGAGTGAACAAGTGTCCAAGTCAAACTCAAGACAGCAAAGCCTGACTCTCCCATGGGTGATCCTCTTGTGACCCAGACCCGACCGTGTCACCTGACCCTGGTTTAAAGGTCGCCCCTCTTAGGACCACGACCCTGAGGTCAAACACCAAAGCGTGCCTGTCACTGGGTCGATGGGAGCACCGACCTTTCCTCATACTGCCATTGTCCCAGATGACGTTAATTCTTCATTAGCTGAACATGGTTGGAAGCAGTTTAGTAACAGATCCAGAGTCAGATTAACCCATCATTTGAATCTCAGGAACAATCACACCATAACTACCTGTCTGTTTATTTTCATAAACAGCGGATAGACTGATTCCAGTCTGGTGAGAGGCTCAAACTGGTCTTTTATTGAGTTCTTTCTTTTGAAAATGTCTTTATTTTTTGTTTGATATTGAATTCTTTTGTATCCATGTGGTTTAAAATAATTTTTTTCTTCCCTTTTCCAGATAAAGAATGCTTGATCACAGAAAGTGGCAAACTCCACACCCTGGACATCTTGTTGAACCGGCTAAAGGCCCAGGGTCACAGAGTCCTCATCTACTCCCAGATGACACGTATGATCGACCTGCTTGAGGTACAAATACAAACGTTCATGCACCCACGGCTCTACCTAGCAGTGGTGCTAAGAACCATTTCTGTTCCAACTAAGCTGTCTCTCCTGTCGCTGGGATATTGAGCTCCAGTACCTCTAATAAGGCTGCCTGTCTCTCGTTAGTGAGCCCATTAGGTGGCTAATTATCAGGTCAGGGCTAATTAGAGGGGTGTCATCTGCAGCAGAGGCAGCCAGATGGTAGGAAAGAGTGGAACTGGTGAAGGAAGAGGGAAGGTGGAGGGATGAGGAGGAGCTAGGAGTGGCAGGAGGCTTTGGGGTCAGAGGAGGAAGGGATACGATAGCAAATTGGATGCAAATATTGGAACAAATGAACAGACCTTTGTTGTTTTATTAAACCATGACTATGGCCAACTTTTATCTACTTAAGTTAACACAGATATGTTACCGTATCATCTTGGTAATTTGGACCCCAGAGCTGTTTTAATAAAAAATATCTGGGTTAACTGCAATCTGATTGGAGGCTGACGGGTTTTGGGGTTAAAATTACCCCAAAAATAAAATAAGAAGAAATTTTGACTTTATGCGATGCTCAATTGTTGCCTCTGTATTTGTTCCAAACATTAGCACGGAGCCAAAAGTCTCTGGCATGATGTCATTGGGAATTCCTTCCTCCTTTTCAGAGCACAGTTCTGTTTATGATGGCAGACGGACTCGACCCAGGTGGTTAAGGACCGTCTTCCTGTGTGTCTGGAAAACATTGGGAATACCTCATAGGGGACAGAAAAGATGGCTGCGTTCCATTTAGTTGTGATTTGCTGTTCTGATGATTGTTCCTCGTGTGTCACAGAAGTCACTCTTCATAAGTGACCTCATAATGTAATGGAAGGGAGCTCAGCATCTGTGTGTGTGTGTGTGTGTGTGTGTGTGTGTGTGTGTGTGTGTGTGTGTGTGTGTGTGTGTGTGTGTGTGTGTGTGTGTGTGTGTGTGTGTGTGTGTGTGTGTGTGTGTGTGTGTGTGTGTGTCTGTCATCATCTCCTCCTACTACTAATGGACAACCAGAAATGAAATCATCCATTCACCCAATCTGGTTCACTTTTCCTCCACAACGTCGTCCTTCTCATTGGTTAGAAGCAGGATCCAGCAGATGGAGTTGATTTCCTAAAAATGAGACTTAAAGCAAAGAAGAGGCCGATGCTAATCTCTGCATGTTTGCATCATTGTTCTCGACTGCCGGTTATCCTGGTGACATCACTTCGTTGGATGATGGATTGTTAAGATCAGTGTGGCCTGAAGAAAAACAACACAGTTTGCTTTCTCTGGCAGGAGCCGTTAGTGGGGGGTGACCGCCGAGCTAACTGCCCTCGACGTGGCTTTGAACACAGCCAGGGTAATCCCCACACTGTGGCCCGTTAAAGTAAAAATGGAGACGGAGCAAGAAGATTTGACAAGAAACTAAAAATATTTTCAAGATTCAAGATTGTTTTTCCTTCCATTTATCTACTCATCTTTATTTGATCTGTAGTGTATAACTGATTAATTGATTAGAACACTCCAGAATTTCAGGATAACTTAAATGATTCCCTTATTTCCCAGTAAAATGAGAGATGTGTGCAACATTTGACCCATCCCCTGGGGAAGCAGTGAGCTGCAGACACAGCCGCGCTCGGGAACTATTTGGTGGTTCAACCCCCCCCAATCCAACCCTTTAATGCTGAGTGTTTAGCCGGGAGGCATTGGGTCCCATTTTAAAGTCTCTGGTATGACCCGACCGTGGATTTGAACCCAATCTGCCGGTCTCAGGGCGGACACTCAGGATGCAATATCAGAGTCAGAGTCTCCAAAAGCAACACGGCTCAGGCTGCCTTTGTTTAATAATGGAGACACAGCGGATTTCTCCGCGCTCTTTTGACCCGCCCATGTGCTCGAAGATGCGCTCATGACATTACTCATATGTTTGCACCAATTTTTCACACCAATTTTGGAGACCACCTATCACGTCCGCATTCCAAAGGGTGTCCTGGACGACGTGTGTAAACAACCGGGCGGGGCCGTGGCCGACTGAGGCCGACCGATCGGAGCCGACCCGGTGCTAGTGTGTAAGCGCCAAAGGGACACATACTCCCGAAGTGCCCCCCACAGGGCACCCAGAGGAACGTAGTCGAACAAAAACCACAAAACACATGTAGATTGGTTAGGCAAACTCCCATGCACCCTCCAAGACCCTCCTAAGAGTATAAAGCTGGTCCAGTGTTCCACGGCCAGGACGAAAACCACACTGCTCCTCCTGAATTCGAGGTTCGACAATCCGAAGGACCCTCCTCCTCAGAACCCCTGAATAGACCTTACCAGAGAGGCTCAGGAGTGTGATCCCTTGTAGTTGGAACACACCCTGCAGTCTCCCTTTTTAGGGGGACCACCACCCCGGTCTGCAAATCCAGTGGACTCCATTGCCTGTGGGTAAACTGGGTTTAATCCATGAGGTAATCAGTTTTAGATCCATAGTTGGTTTGAGCGAGCTGAAACACACCATTAAAAAGCTGCCAGCTGTTAAGGGTTAATGGTAGTCTTTGCCTCATAAAGGATTTATCTTTGATGATTTACAGGCTTTCTTTGAGCCACGTTGTGCTGAAAAGACGTCTGAAGCCAGTTCATGAAGCATTCTGGAGACCAGTGGGTTAATGGTCACTAATGCAGTGTTCATTCAGAGCAGATGGGGTTACTGGGAACACGGAGAGAGGAGGGCAGGTCCTGGTGGGACGCTGAGGGCTCGATGTCGTAACAGGGGGTCACAGAAAACATGGTGTCAAATCGTTGATATGATCGCTAATGATTGTGCGATGTGATCCGTGATGAGTTCTGCTGATTGTGACTGGTTTGAATGGAGGGGCACTCGGAGGTCGCGGGTTCAGGGCGGGACTTAAAGAGGGATCAGTGTGTCACCTCATCAGGGCTCCTATGAGCTAACACCCCTCCACACACACACACACACACACACACACACACACACACACACACACACACAGACGTTTGGGAGGGGATAGAGTATCCATGTTTTCAGTTTTCTGCGTCTCTCCGGGTTCAGATTAAGATACTTAATTCCAACTAATGTAAATAAGAAATGTGGGATTTATAAGTGTTCTGATCCCTGAGCTGAGGTGCTCTTTTGTTTTTACTTTACTTGTGTTTCAACAAGTTTGAATTGTCAAAATCAGCTGCAGAGAGAAGCGGGAAAGGTCATCAGGGCAAACTCGGGAATTCAAACTACTGTTGGTTTTCATGAAACGAACGCAGGATTTGATCCAATCTCTCCGTGAAGTGTTGACAATCTTCTGCATGAGTTCCTGGAGACCTCCAACGCCGAGCTCGACTAATCTTCTGTTCTGTTCTGTTCTGATAAACACAGGAATAATTTAGAATCTGAAGGGAATATTTCATTTTTCCTTTCTCCTTTCATGTTTCCAGGAGTACATGGTCTACCGTAAACACACCTACATCCGCCTTGATGGATCCTCCAAGATTTCAGAACGCAGAGACATGGTGGCTGACTTCCAGAGCCGGTGGGTGTGTGTGTGTGTGTGTGTGTGTGTGTGTGTGTGTGAGAGAGAGAGAGAGAAACCAAACATCCTCATTTTTGCTAATAACTCCATGTAAATCTACCCTTTTTGTGTATTATAACAATCTACAAACCGTTTAGTCAAATGTCCAAATATCACAAGCACATGTGTGTGTCTCTGTTTGTGTATGCTGTGGAGTCCACATGCTCTGGCTTGCATTACCCCTCCGTGGTTCTCTAAAAGGGGGTGGGGGGGGGTGGGGGGGTTACTGGAAGTGTGTGAGGGTTTGGTGAGCAGAGGAAAAAAAGTATGAAGATGATTTATGTGGTGGAAATAAACAAACCCCTCTGATAGTTTTGTGTGGGCTTTTATTTCACAGAAAACGGAGTTTGAACTCATTTGAATGTTTTTTTTTTCTTCATTTTTTCTTTTTTTTTCTGAATTGATAAAAACCATGAAGTGATGTGACGGTTTTGTCAGCTTCTGGTTGAAGGAAGGATTTTAAAATTTTTTTTAAGAAAAGGAGTTTATTAAAGCAGCTTTGGAGTTCTGGACTTTGATATCTGCTTTTTTATTCTTCTAAATTTA
Source organism: Aphyosemion australe (assembly GCA_006937985.1). Taxonomy (NCBI): domain Eukaryota; kingdom Metazoa; phylum Chordata; class Actinopteri; order Cyprinodontiformes; family Nothobranchiidae; genus Aphyosemion; species Aphyosemion australe. Next base: position 429,319 of record SSNS01000264.1, on the reverse strand, counting down.
ATTTATGGGACAAAGGAGTTCAAGTATCTTTCATGAGGGACATTAGGACGGTGTCTGCGCCTGCTGATGATGTCACACTACGGCAACACTACTCGGACAAACTAGACTGTGCCTCATTTTTTTCAACCAGCGACACAATAAAATCAGTATCGATCTCTACCAACAGAAATGTTCTTCTAATAATTATTATGTGAATTTTTGCATGTATTCATATAATAACACCCTTTGCTGCTTGAAAGTCTTTAAGAATAAGTTCACTGAAAAACCGTTTTTTACTTATTATTTTTGAAATAAGATTGGTCACTCTGAGTTTAACATTAAGGCTAAATGTGAAAACAGTCTTCTACCCCTATTTCCTAGATGGGAAAACGCTCGGATTAGAAAAGCCTGACATTTGTATGTCATAATGTGAAGTTAGCATTCATGGACTCACCCATCTTGACTCGTAACGGGGAAGGCTGTTGTTGGTTTAGCACCCAGGAGAAATCAGAGCACATTTTGGCTAGTAGAAGCTAACTGTTAGCATTAGCAACTTGGCAATGTGTTATAACTCCTTCAGGCTTGTGTTATTTGTGGAGATAAAACATCAACATTGCAGAGCAAATGGAGTCAGTGGTAGATTCACATTGCTGTTAGCCAATCAGAGAAAAGCACCAGCGCTTTTTTTCCCTACAGAGTTTGACTCGCAAGGTATTCATTTATACTAGAGAGACTACTGCAAAAGTGTTCTCCAGACCTTGAAAAGTCTTGATCTCAATCTCAACCAAAGAAGTAAAACATATTTGTTTCTCTTCTTCTGCCTTCTACAGCACGGACATCTTTGTGTTTCTGCTGAGTACGAGGGCCGGAGGACTTGGCATTAACCTGACTGCTGCTGATACCGTGAGTCACAGAGAAAATAGGCCTAAAAGTTCATGTGTGTCTATTACCAGACCTATAATCCCTCTATCTGCCTCATGATGGGTTAATGTTGAATATGAAGCTTCTGGTTCAAAAGTCAATTTAGACCCCTTTATATTAATTAAAGTCAAATTAATTGTGCTGTTTTTTTAAATTTTCTTTTCCAGGTGATATTTTACGACAGCGACTGGAACCCCACGGTGGACCAGCAGGCCATGGACCGGGCCCACAGACTGGGTCAGACCAAACAGGTCACCGTCTATCGTCTGATCTGTCAAGGAACGATCGAGGAGAGGATCCTTCAGCGCGCCAAGGAGAAGAGCGAGGTGTGAACGTCTACTTTTAACCCTAAAAAGCACGCAACAAAAGAACATTTATCATATGTTAAATGGTGATATGTTAATTTGTAATAAATAGTGAACGAATGCTTGTTTCTGTGTACCCAGATCCAGAGAGTGGTCATTTCTGGAGGCAACTTTAAACCAGACACACTCAAACCTAAAGAAGTGGTCAGCCTGCTCTTGGATGACGACGAGCTCGAGAAGAAATGTGAGTTCTCATCGTTTAGATTTCAACATTTTGGAAACGTAAAAATGACATTTCTGCATCTGTTCCTGCAGTGCGTCAGAGACAAGAGGAGAAGAGGCAGCAGGAGGAGAGCAGCAAGGTGAAGGAGCGCAAGAGGAAGAGGGAGAAGTACGCCGAGAAGGTGCCTGAACCATAATCTGGGTTTTGAGCAGAACACGGATTCTAAATGTTTTTATCCAAGGTGGGATCTTCGTCTCACCTCCTGCTGCACTGCTTTCTGTGTCTGCAGAAGAAGAACGAGGAGTTTGAGAACAAGAGGAAAAAGGAAGCCAACCTGGTCATCTCCCACGCGCCCTCAGCCGATAACTCCAACCTGTCGGCCGACGGAGACGACTCGTTCATCAGTGTGGAGATGGACTCGGCCATGCCCAGTCCCTTCAGCGAGGTGAGGAGTTTACTGGTGTGTGTGTGTGTGTGTGTGTGTGTGTGTGTGTGTGTGTGTGTGTGTGTGTAAAGGCTGTTTAAGTGACAGACGGGTGATTTTTTTCCCCCCATAATCTTCTCCTACTTTGCATCTTTTAAATTATTTTCTATATGTTTTTCCTTCACGTCTACTTCTCATTCCATTTCCTTGCATCCTTTGCTTCCTTTGCTTCCTTTCCTTCCTTTCCTTCGTCCCCTCCACCCCTCCTCTCTCGTTGCCCTGTAACTGTACTGACCCGGTTCCTGACCCCCAGCCTTTGTCCGTGTTTGCTCCTGTGCACGGACAGATCTCCCTAAGCAGCGAGCTCCAGCCAGGCTCCTTGCCCCCGGACGCAGACGCGGACGAGAGCAGCAGCGACATGCTGGTCATCGTGGACGATCCGGTCTCTTCAGCACCTCAGTCTCGTGCTACCAACTCCCCAGCATCCATCTCAGGATCAGTCTCGGACAACATGAACGGTGAGGAAAATGAACAATCCAGATGTTTAGAGGGATGAGTCTTCAAAGATTTGGATCTGTTGCCAAAAGAAAATCTCTTCCTAAAAACGCGGCGCCTCGTTGAAACCCACTCTGGATTTTGGCTAAGAGGCTCCTGCCTTCCTGATAATCCGACCCAGAGAGCTACGGGGGAAAGTTTTAGCCTCTCCAGGGAGCAGATGAGGTTTTAATGAAAGCTGGTCACCACTGAGGAATCAGTGAAGAGGCAGGAAGAGCGAGGTTTAGCGAGAAGGCTAGACGACGAGGGAAGATTTTCACAACAAATGGAGCGAAACATTTAAAGGAAAAGGATTTTCTGAGCCGTGTGGTCAGAGAGAGAGAGAGGAAGGAAAATTAGAGCAAGAGACTTGTGTTTTTACTGACTAATAAAAAACGGAGTCAGCATTAAGCTTGGTTTATGCTTGACGCATGTACATTCCGCGCGGAAATGTGACAGGCCACGACGACTCTTGCAGCCCTGCTGTGAGCCAATATCCTCCCAGACTGTAGGGGGCAGCATAGGGCTCTACAGCATGCATCCAACACACAACAGCCAGTCCGCCATGTTTTTCCACGTAGTTAGAAAATTTCTTAGATGCAGAAACTTTGGGCCGTGCGGTGGGCTGTGGTTGCTGAAATGACGTAATTTGGCCGCGTGGAGCCGTGCGGACCTCACTGATGCGTCAAGCATAAACCAAGCATCGGGAGTGTGCTGATTCACCGTTTAATCGATGCATCGCTATGCCACACCTGTCGATTCAAAATCAATTTGTAAACAATTATAAACTCCAGCCTTTTTCATAAAACTACGGCGCTACTTTGCTGCAAAGCTGAGGCGGCACCAGGGAGCCTCTGGTCATTTATAAGTGGTCAGTCTGTGGAGGTAATGTGGCGCGTGATGGTGGTATAAAGTGGGTGTGGCCGTCTCTGCGCCATCATGGAATTCCATTTAGCTTGAACATAACTTGTTTTCTATGCCGATTGAAACAACGCTCCTTACGTTTTTCCACGAGCCGCTCCAAAAAGTGTTTGTCCTTCACAGTCCCACGTTAACATGGTGATCTGAGCTTCAGATCTAAAGACCAGAAGCTCCGTGTTTACTTTCATTTTCATTGTTCACGTTTCATGCACAAGTATGAAAAAGCTATGCCGTAAGACAAAACCTAAACGGTGAAAAAAATGCATCAAAAATCGTAATCATTTAATGATCGAATCCAAGGACCCTGAATCGAATCGTGCGGTACCCAAGATGGCACACCCCCAGTCAACATCAAGTAAAACAGCACCTCTCATTCCCTTTATTTACAAAAATTACAAATCAAGCTCTTTACTGAAGTAAACACCACAAATAACAATAACAGGAAGTCTTCTTTCTGATTTTTGCTTCATGTCTTTAGGTGTTTCGGCCTCAGACTCGATTAGTACCGGCAGGGGGAGGTCCGGTCGGAGTCGAGGACGGCCTAAAGGGTCCGGAGGCGGGGCTAAATCCGGAGGGAAGGGCCGTGGGCGGAAGTCTGCGGGGAGCGCAGCGGCTAAGGCTGGAGCCATGGCCGGAGCAGCGGCTGCTTCAGCTGCAGCGTATGCTGCTTACGGATACAGCGTCTCCAAAGGTGGGTAGGGACGGGAAACCTGATACTTCAGCACATATAGAGGGTGGCTAAAATCTGCTCCATGTGCGTTATTAATGTTCATTACACAATTTAAATAAACAACCCCCCCAAAAACAAACTTTATAAACATATTTCTGTTTCTCTACCTTTTATTTTAGCCGGCCTCTCTGCATCCGGGCCCCTGCAGCCTTCTCTGGGCCGGACCGGTACCAATCCCACCTTCAACCCCAGCAGAAGCTCCTCCCCTCACACCAAAGGAGGCCCGGCCACCCTTAGCCCCCACACACAGCTGACCCATAGCCACCACCAGCACAGCAGCCACGGAGCCGTCAGGAAGGGGAAGGGCCCCGCTGGTCCTGGGGCTCGATGACATTCACCCACATCGTTCTGCCTTCTGTCTCTCTTACACACACACACACACATAACTGACCTGCTTCTTCACTGTGAATCCCACACACCTACACTAGAAAGATGAAACTTAGCAGGCAAACACACGTTTTACTAAACCCTCTCTTCCATGTTCCAGTTTTGAGTATTTGTGTTGACTGGAGTAACTTCCAAGTTCTTTTCCACAACATAAACTTTTTATTCCTGCTGTTGGCGACAGGAATCGTTTGTGCACCTTGAAAGATCCCGTCAGCTGCACTGAGCCTCGTCTTCCTTTCCTTCAGTTTAGCCGTTTCTGTGTCTCGCAGATCGATTCTTCAGTCTGGCTCGGTGCAAACCGCTGGTTGATTCTGCATTTGAGAGCCTAATGCCACCCCGCTCACACTCTACCAAACAGCTTTTTCTACTAAAACTCTTATTTTTGTAACAGAAGAATAAAGCACACGAGCCGACACGGTGAGCGTTTAGAAAGACAAAGTTTGAAGGATTTCAATCCAACTGGAGCTGCAAGTCAGTTATATTTTTGTCCAAAGTTTAAAATAAGAATGTAAAGAAATAAAGTTTATTTCAAACTGAGAGGTACTGGTTGACTCGGCATGAGAGGAATCAAACTGACTCAGATTATTTGGTTGTCGAATATTATTATAAGTTATTTGTTTAAATAAAATGGACGATTTATGATAGTAGGTGTGTTAACTGTCACCTGTGACGTCTGTCAGAAGCAGATTTTATTTTTCCTGTGATGATGGTTCTCTTTAATGTTTTAGAATAAAAACAAAGGTTCACGTCCTCCGTGGGCCGAGCACTACATCTGTTTGGAGTTGTTTTGTTTATAGTGTGATTACAGATCTAAAGTTCTATAGTGATGTAAATAATGACGAGAGCAACACTTGTGGCTTCTTTCCTCGTTTGCCTGTTTATTTTTATATGTTGTGTACATAAATATGAAAAAATGCATCTGCGATTTTACTAATGAGAAGTGATGAAAATAAAAGGTGCTGAATTTGAATTGGTTTTTTTGCTTTTATTCATATTTATTTGAAGAGAACATTAAAAGAATCCACATTAAAAAATATGCATGACACAGACCTGGAGGTTAAACGTGAACTTTATTTTGAAACTTCAATCCATATTCCATTTTTATCCCATCCACAACCCTTTTAAGATTTCTTCAGGCTTTAGTTGTAGTTTAGTTTTGTTGTCCACACATGAGCAACATGAGGCTCAGAAAACAGCACATGGGTTCAAATTCCTTTCCACAGAAATATTCATCACTAAGGTTTCCGGCATTTCTGTTTCACACTGACTGGACACACACAGACATATGTAGATGCCCTGTGGACTGGCGCTGCCTGTAGGAGCTGCCGCAGTGGCCGGCCGCCATCTTGGATGGGTCTCCATTCGCCCCCAGTGCATTCATTTCTACTGAAAGGTGCTTACCCACCTAAAAAACACGTTATCAAGCTTTTTCACCAAATCAGACACATGGCATGATAATTAAAATATAAATATAATTAAACAAAATAAATTAAAATATAAAATCCCATCAAGTAGGCTGGAAAAGTCAATAGTTGTTGCAACTAGGCTGCACAAAAACCAACGGACATAGTTGCTCACCCTGCATTGACTTTGGAGAGTGAGGTGACCCATCCAATATGGCGGCGACACTGTTACGCTCTCCAGCGCCCAATGGGGCCTCTACGTATTCATGTCTATGGTGTTTTTCTTTTGCAACCCTTAATTTATAACTTATTTTTATAACTTTGAAACGCTTTAGAGAAAAACTAGACTTTTTGTGTGAATTAAAAATGAACACATCCCAGTAGAAAGGACAAGATCATGCTGTAGATTCACACTGACACTGAATGGGTAAGAAAGTTCTAATTTGAAGTCATCAATAACTTGAAACTATTGGCTGAAATGTCATTGCAGCAACACTTTGTGGCCCCGTCATGCTTGTATGCACTCCTGATGAAGCTCATTATCAGATAACGTGTGGTGACTATATCTGAGCTCCTTGAGGAGCAAACTGGTGTCAGATGAACTTAAACATGACATTCCAGAGATGTTCTGTTGCATTTAGGTTAGGCGAACTGCAGACACCACATGAGGCCTCCTCAAACTAACCGATCAGGCTTCATTGCAGCTTCCACAGACCCTTTCACCTCCATGACATGAGCTCAGAGAGAATCTACTCTCATCTGTGAAAAGCACATGGCGCCAGTGCCAGACATGCAAACTCTGATGATCTCTGGAAAACACCAGTCGAGCTCCATGCTGCCAGGCAGTGAGCACGGAGTCCATTAGAGAACATCGGACCCTTATGAAGCCTTGTTCTCATGGTTTGGTCAGAGACGCAGTGATTCACAAACACTTCTGATGTTAAACTGTCCCAAAAGTTTGACTGACTTTATTCTATACTCAGCTCAACATGTGTTCTTTTATTTTGAAAAGCCAAAGGTGGCATAAATAAACCCACAGAACAAAACAATTCTTTCAGTCCCCCCGCCCTATATTACACAACCATGTTGGAGCACTCATTGAGAAACATGTTAGATTTAGTTCTAATTACATTTGGGAAAACGGAACGGCGGGCTTTCCAGAAGCAACGCCTCCTTTCATCAGAGTTACTCTCTGACCTCGTTCTAGTCGGTTTTTATTGGAACCACTTTGTTGATGAAGGAAGCAACACGCTGGTGTTGTCCAGGAAAGGTTTTGTGCTGCACTAATTCTGTTGTACTGGGAGACGTGTTTACCCTGGCACCTGTTGAACAGTAAAACATCCTAGGGAATGAAATGTGAATTTAATGGGTTTTGAAGGTGACAAGTTCACCTGAATCAGTCGGTAATTTAACGTGGAATGTCTTCTCTCTATGAACAAAAGCCTGTAAACAGGACTTCCAAGTGTGTGTTTATTCCCAGCCAAGTTACACAAGTCTGTGCACTTCAGACTTGACCCACAGCCAAGGGACAGACTGCTCCGGTCAACTTGGGAGTGTCTAGTCCACTTGAATGGTCTGGATCCAAAAACACCCAAACACAGCTTTGATTGGCCCCAAGCACAATTCACCCCGTCAAACCTGGAAAAGCAGTGAGAAGAGGGCATTTCCAGATTTGACTCCAAGCTCCAGAGGTTAAAGGTCATGTAGGGTTGTTTTGCATGGAAATGCAACTTAATTTTTAACCCCAAATTTTAATTGATTTGTCCTTTAAAGTGAAATGCAGCCTTAACAAATAGCACACAAAGATTTGTCTTTTCAGCTTTTTATTGTTTGACTTTTATCTGGATGGAAAAGTTGACACATTACAGCGACCATCCGGCACACAATTGTTTCACAAACATGTAGTTAAGTGGACGGCATCAAATTTGATCAAACACAAACTTAAAGCCAAACCGCACCAAGTTTACAGTTAACAGTATGGTAGTGTACAGACGGGTTTAATCCGCTCCCCTTTCACTCTAGTGGCATTTGTTTTGATTTAAACACTTGGATGGTTGTGTGAACCTGCACGACAAAAACAGGTGTATTACAGAAAGAGCCTCTTAGCTAGTGAAACGAAGGGTACGAGCTACTGAGCTGCCAACAGATAAGACACCACAGTTAGCGCTGCCGCCTCGATGGAGAAAAGGTGACGGTCTTCCACATGTGGGCAGCTGTTCCTCATGAACTCTGCCAGGCGAACCAGGTACTCCAGGTTGTGACCCGTTTTCCCTCTGCACACAGCAATCTGGGAGCCGATCTCCTCTGGACTGGCTGGTCCCAGGAATAGGGCGTTGTCAGAAGTGGCGATGTACACCAAGGCGGAAACTGGCGGCTTGTTCTCCCCATCGGGGAAGAAATCCACCATCTTTGTGATGTAGCCACCGCAGACCGTCTCACGGACGTTGAGGTACTTGAGGGACTCCTCCACCTGTGAGCCAGACACCTCAAACGCCACACCCCAAGTTGCTTCCTGGAGGGAGACAAGAATGTCATGTTAAATGAATGCAGAATGACTCATCTTACTTGGAAACCAGAATTTCCGGTATCTAACCAATAGGAAAGAAGATTTCCACTTACGTCATCATCTTCAATCAGCGTCACCACTCTTCCGGGCTGGGGGAAAAAAAGAGAAACCGGACACAGTTAAATATCTAATCTGAGCCAAAACGTTAAGATATTTGGTGATTTAGATCAAATAAAACTCACCAACTCATCGCTTCCTCTGTGGAAGTTGTCTCCGTGCCAGAAGCGCCTCTTGTAGCCTTTAATGTGACCGACCTCGCTCCTCTTGTACTTGAAGTCCGGCTTCCACACCAGAGACCCGTACCCGAAGATCCACAGGCTGCTCTTCCCACAGATTATGTCTTGAGGTTTCATTTTGACGTTCAGATGAATCGATGGATCAAAAATAAAACTGTCGCTGTAGCTAAAGCGACTAGCTAGTTAACTTCCTCCGGTCAAGGAGAAGCGGTACCGGTTGGCTCGCTGGGATACCGCGGACGGTACTTGAGCCCAACTGCTTGGCAGTTGCGAAGATGGAATCTCGCAGGGGGGTTTGCCTTGCACTATGCATTGCCATTGCATTAGAGGTGCCGCATCATGCCTTAAAAATCCATGGCAGCCGCTTCGGCCTGTGACTCGATGACGGAAAAATACGGAAAACCGCTCGGGCCAGCTGCTATGCCGGCCGGTAACAGCGTAAATAAAGACGGGATGAACTGGAAGATCGAGGATTAAGAGATGTTACCGTTCTAAAAGCGTCGCTTTCCGCCTTCACCTCCAGCTAGAACGTCACGCTCGCACGACGCGTTTCCTCGATAACATGGCGAACGCTCGCTCAAGTATTTATAATGTCCTGAGACGGTAGGCGGGACCAAGAAAGCAGATTCGACCAATCACGTTAGAGCTTGCCTTCCTTTTCAACCAATCAGATGTTGGTGCGTCGAATAAGGCGGGACTTAACTCTAAAGTCTTCGTATTATTGGTGGAACTCGAGCTTCTGACGCAGGCGTTCTTTTGAAGATGATTCGTCGCTATACTGAGATCGATCGCTGGTTGGTCAATTATGTTGTCGTTCTTTTAACAAGAGCTGGCTGATGCAACTTGCCACAGCATTTCAGAGGCCTAAGCAGCTCAGTAACACCCCAAGACATTTCATCATCCATGTTATGTGAGATGTACTGTACGTGATGTACGTTAGATCAATCATGACAAAATTAGAATGTTAGCAAAACACTGAGGTAGATAGATAGATAGATAGATAGATAGATAGATAGATGATAGATAGATAGATAGATAGATAGATAGATAGATAGATAGATAGATAGATAGATAGATAGATAGATAGATAGATAGATAGATAGATGGATAGATAGATAGATAGATAGATAGATAGATGATAGATAGATAGATAGATAGATAGATAGATAGATAGATAGATAGATAGATAGATAGATAGATGATAGATAGATAGATAGATAGATAGATAGATGATAGATAGATAGATAGATAGATAGATAGATAGATAGATGATAGATAGATAGACAGACAGACAGACAGACAGACAGACAGACAGACAGACAGATAGATGATAGATGATAGATAGATAGATAGATGATAGATAGATAGATAGATAGATAGATAGATAGATAGATGATAGATAGATAGATAGATAGATAGACAGACAGACAGACAGACAGACAGACAGACAGACAGACAGACAGACAGATAGATAGATAGATAGATAGATAGATAGATAGATGATAGGTAGATAGATAGATAGATAGATAGATAGATAGATGGGTGATAGATAGATAGATAGATAGATAGATAGATGGTTAGATAGATAGATAGATAGACAGACAGACAGACAGACAGACAGACAGACAGACAGACAGACAGACAGATAGATAGATAGATAGATAGATAGATAGATAGATGATAGATAGATAGATAGATAGATAGATAGATAGATAGATGATAGATAGATAGATAGATAGATAGATAGATAGATAGATAGATAGATAGATAGATAGATAGATAGATAGATAGATAGATAGATAGATAGATAGATAGATAGATAGATAGACAGACAGACAGACAGACAGACAGACAGACAGACAGACAGACAGACAGATAGATAGATAGATAGATAGATAGATAGATAGATGATAGATAGATAGACAGACAGACAGACAGACAGACAGACAGACAGACAGATAGATGATAGATGATAGATAGATAGATAGATAGATAGATAGATAGATAGATAGATAGATAGATAGATAGATAGATAGATAGATAGATAGATAGATAGATAGATAGATAGATAGATAGATCATGTAAATCAATTAATTAAGACAGCTACAGTGTTTTTAATACATATTTGTGGTCTGTTTTTGCTGATTTATTTCTTAGCCATTGCTTTTTGTAACTATTGTTTTGAGCTGCTCTCTGCCTTGGACAGGATGTGCTTCTAAAACAAATTTTGATCTCATAGTTTCTGATTAAATAAAGGGTTAAAATATAAAAAGTTGTATCTGTTCTCATTTCAGTTCAGTAGAGGGTCACTCTGACACAACCTGTGGCCTTGGGTGAATGTCCAATGGGTCAGAATGTAATAAACAGCAAAGCTAAAGTGTGTAAATACACTCACTCACCCACTTACACACGATCAGGCTCTTTTATACAAACTCTGTTGTTTGAGTATCTTATTTGTCATCAAATGCTGCTCCAGTGGTCAATTCTAATCAAATCTGATCTAATTTGACAAAAATTGGACAACCCAAACCAAAAAATTAAAAAGAGGCAGTGAAACATATGTAGAATAATTATGTAAATACTAATTGGACAGACTGAAGCTTAAAAAATACAAAAAACACCCTCTTTTCCAGTTAGATCTTATTTACAGTGATAAAAGAGGCTCAGCTGTGCTCAATAAATAGATTATCTATAAATAGATGGCATTATCTGCTTTGATAAGAAGCCCTAGTGCATTAGCTCCTCATAAATCCAAGGCAGCAAACAATTTGTGCGTTTGATTTGTGGAAGCTCCCATCCCTTTACACTGTGCTCCATTTTCTGCAGCTCTGTTTTTGCTGCCTCTTTCTCCCTGAGACATGCCAAAGACTTCACTCACACCCACAGCGTTTGTGTTTTGACTGTGGAATATTCATTTGTCCCTCCACTCACGCTAATCTGTTAACTTGTCGAACGCCAGATAAGAAAGAAAAAGGGGGTTGTGATTACAGAAAAATTAAGACGTCATCCTACAATGAAGATTTTATTTATTTATTTATCTATTAATTTATTTTTATTTATTTATCTTTTTTAAAATTTATTTATTTATCTATTTATTTTTATTTACCTATTTATTTATTTTTTATTTTATTTTATTTATTTATCTATTTATTTATTTATTTTTATTTACCTATTTATTTACCTATTTATTTATTTATTTATTTTTTATTTTATTTATTTATTTATTTTTATTTATTGATTTATTTTTATTTACCTATTTATTTATTTATTTATTATTTTATTTATTTATTTTTATTTATTTATTTTTATTTACCTATTTATTTATTTTATTTGTTTATTTTTGTAGTTTAGCAGCATGAGGTAAAGTTTCAGGACTACTTAAACTGCATAAGCAAACTAATATAATAAATACAGTTAATTAGCTAAAACATCACAAAAATCTTTCTGTGATTTTTGTCTTAGGTGTCTTCTGCTTATTTATGGATTCATTTATTATAATAAAATGCAACATAACTTGAGTTTTTATTTGCACAGCTGCTGATTGTTTACTTCCTGTGCAGGGGGTTTATTATACTGACACCTAGTGTTAATTAAAGAGACAACTGCATGATTAGGTTTCCAATTAGGAGCACTTTATGTCAACCTTCTGAGGGGAGTTGTGTTGGAAAACATTAACTAATAAAGATTTAGCAAAACTGCTAAGATGTTCCTGGAGTGTTTTTGGTTTTCAGATATAACAAAACTGGGATTTTTTTTTACAAAGGGCACTTTGTTATTAAAAATAATAGTTCAATCAAATCTGGTGCAAACATTTCTTGCAGATAAAAATCAAACGAACAAATAAACAGGCAGGAATCGCTTGACTCTGCTTAAAGCGTCCTGGGTTGGAGAAAAAAAACAACTTTATATAAACATGAAATCAGTTAAAAAAAAATGCAACAACAAAACAAATTGTTGTTATTTTGAATTATTTCTATATTTTCTAAAGTTTGCATGAGAATCATAAATGAATATTTTTATTAAAAAGTAAACACAAGTTGCAGGTCGGACACTGAAACAGAATAAATAAGCTGTTTTCCAACTCCTAAATGTGTTTTAGGGACAGTTTTTGAAAAGCAAATCAAAAATCTTCCACATGCAAAATAGGAAACTCGAGGGTTTAAAATCAGCTTCGGCAGCAACAGCAAAATCATCCGTTTCCTCCGCATCAATACTGCTGATTAGAGTGTTTGACTTGCACCCTAACTTTGTTTTGAGGTGGTTTCCTGAAAACCCACAGTCATCCGTACAAAGCCAGTTTCAGAATAAAAGAAAGCGAAGCGTGAGAAAATATGCTGGCCCGCACCGGCATGTTCTGCATTTTTTAATCAGGGAGGAAACAGGAACTGATGTCACTGGGTCACAAACAGGATGCTGTGATTATAACACAATGAAAATGGCTGGCGATGTTATGGACACCCAGGGGCCAAGGAGCAGAGCCCTAGCATGTGCGATCGAGTGTGAACGAGGGTGTGTGTGACCGTTTCTTGGTGTGACGATGGTGCTATCAGGTGAGGTCAGGTAACAGACCCAGAGCAGGGGCTTTAACGGAGTGATTAATCATTCTGAAAACTTGCATGAGCCACTTTCTCAAAGCTTTATTTATTTATTTTTAAGCACGTATACGCACAGCCTTCTCGGATGAGGATGCCCGGGGTCAAGCAGCTTACAGGATGTGTGAGAAAGGGGGAAAAAGTCCTCCGTGGTCTCTGCTGTGTGTTGATTGCTGCTGATTAGGGGGTGTTGACTGTCGCAGGATTCCTGTTAATTGGAGTCAGGAGACGTTTTGATAATGCGGATGAACAAAACAGATTGGGATCCATTTCAACACGGCTCTGTTAGTGTTTATTGTGTTGCAGGAAGATTGATCCGAATCTTCTGACAACTTTTCTATAGGACATCTTTTTTTTATTTATGTGGATTCCTTGCAGATCCATTGGCTCCCATCTGGCTTCGCCCTCCCCTCTGTTCATATACACACACCAGTGCCAGGTCCTCTCCCCAGCTTTGTTTGTTGGAGTGGGTGGTACAGAACCGGGCATTGAAATATTGCTCCCAACCCTGAGGGGGGAAGCAGGCAGTTGGGGAGCCTGAGTGTATACATCTTTTTTTTATGGAAGGAGGTCTGTGCACTCTGTGGGTCATGTACACGGGGTGAGAGGCATGGCATATGCTGCTGTTTTTATGGCACTGCAGACTCACTTTGACCCCCCCACACGGCATCTGTTTGGCTGGCTGTGTGTCTGTGCATGGATGCGTGTGCGAGCATTATGAGGGGTGAGGGGCTGAGGTTCCCCTTTGCCCCTGCGCCTGGCTTTGTTTCACCATTTCCAGCTTGAGGGGGTGGTTTCCGTGGAAACGGATTTGAATTTCAAGCCAATTTAGGGTCTGGAGAGAGAGAGAGAGAGAGAGAGAGAGAGAGAGAGAGAGAGAGAGAGAGAACGGGGGTGGGGGGGTGGGTGAGTGAGCCAACAAGCGTTTCCAGGAATTACTCGAGGTAGTGATGCTACAAGCAGGGGAGGCTTTTCATCTCGATGTACTGTCAAAATAGGAAAAACTACATTTGAGATGCTGAAAAAACACATCAAGAACACTTTTCAATGTTCAAGGCTAAAGGGGCTTTTTTAAAATCCACTTTGAAAAGTGTTTCTGTGTAAAAGTTCTGTTGTAGAGAGCTTCCTGAACAGCCTCTGTTCAGAGAAATAGAGTCTATATTCTTCTGACAAGCTAATGGCTAGCCCCAGTGGACTGCTGTCCTTTAAAAATGGCTCCAATCTCTTTAATTTTGCAGGAGTTCATATCAAATCTTTAGGCTGCACCAGCTTCACGTTAAATTGTTATTTCAGCAAAATAAATAAATAAATTTTAAAAATCCATTTTAACTTCATTTCAGGACTCACAGGAAGTGCTACATCCCTGCTGCTGGTGATGTTTCCACTTATAAATAACTAGAAAATGCCATGCAAATAATCATGTAATGTAAGATTTGACAGGTTTATATAAATAACAATCACATGGGTGGTATGCGGGTCAGATCTTGGTGTCTCGATGGAAAGAACTAAATTAAAAGGGTGAAGCTCTCATTGGCTCGTTCATCTTCTTTCCAAATCTAAATTTATTACCATGAGACTGAGGCCATGTACACACGTAGCCGGGCTTTTCTAAAACTAAATTCATCCTCTGCCCATCTAGAAAAAAAAAAAAAAAACTTGGGTCCACCCAACCTCGTTTTCTGCAAAAATAATTCATTGCATTATGAGTCATATTCATAATCATGCCTGTAGGGGGCAGTAGTTCCACAAATAGTGGAATAGATGGTGGGCAATGACCATCCTTAATGTCGTTGTTCCCTATGGTCTTCTCCATAGAGCAGTAATGGAGTTTGTAAAAACAAGGGAGTGTAAACACGTCTCACATGTGATGTCAGATGATTTTGCAAAACTTAAAACTCTGGTTATTTACATCCACAAGCAAATGCTGACGACAGAGAATTTGCAAATCTCCATTTTGGTTGGACTTGAAAGAATCGTTTTTAGTAACGTATGGCAGGCCAAATCGTAGAAAAACATTATTTTTATGGAATACCCGGCCACGTGTCTAAAGGGTCTTATCACACGAACAAGATCCAAGTGGCTGAAAGAAGGAATGCTGGGATCAGCCTTAGAAATAAGGTCAGAAGCTCCTTCATCCAATGGGACCGTAGAGAAGCGATCTAGTAATTATTCATAACTTTCATACAAAAAAAAATCTCTTTCAATATAAAAAAACACAAGACACACTTGATCGTCATTTGTTGTCAATGTCATTATTTTGAAAACACATCAAAAAATAATTTCCTCTTTCCATTTACTGACAAACAGTTTGCAAGGAAGTTTTATTCTTCAGAAGTTTGGTCCTTATAAATATGCATTATATACAAAATAATATTATAAAACATATAAAGAACAGTGTCGTATTTAAATTAAACTCTGGAAATAATAATTAAAAAACATTACATTATTGGTTCTTCTGCTTTTGAAGTGTTATTATAGGCAGGCAGTGGTGTGACAGTCTTCTCCTCGTTTTCTCTGTTTTGTTATTTTTTGCATAAAAACTATTTTTTCTATGTGTTCGTTCTGCAGGATCCAGCTGGCACTGCGCTGACTGTTGGGCTCCTGTGGGTTTTCTCTTAAAATTCCCCTTTGATTAAAAAAAGTATTTTCCCTCGCTGTTTTTTATTTATTTATTTATTTTCTTGTAGTGCAAATGAACCAAGAACAGACAAGGGCACACATGTAGCATCGAAAACCCCCTCCTTTAAGGCTTCTAGTGAACTTGGGCTGCATACAATCTCCACCCGTGTGCTGACAAACCACAACCAGTCACTTTCACAGGATTGACAGTTGAAGATTCCTTTCTGTAGCTTTTCTTTCGCTGTTGCTGAAGTCGGATCGCGACAGCGGGCGGGTTCACTCCTTTCGACCCTGAGTCTTGCATAGCAGGCAAAGCTGGCAGGAGTGAGAGTTGGGAACAGGGGCTGGGGGGGTGATTTGAAAAGGGTCAAATCTTAGGCACCGTTTTTCACTGATTGGTTGGCTTTCAAAGTCATGATTATCGAACAAGGCCAGGTCAGACACGAGGGGCAATAATCCACTTCTTCCACCTCCTTCTACTGTCCGAGTTGGCCAAGATTGTGAGTGAGCTCCGTCAGTCTTCAGGTATCGTGTCTCTTCCCTAGACCATCGACACAACTGGAAAAGGTCCTTCACTGTACACGCTTTGCATACACACTCTGTAAAATCAATCAGTTCTTTTAGTTGTGTTCCTCTCCAGTCCTTAAGTGTCCCAGAGCAGCGGTTGAACATCTAAAACGATCTCCAGTCCTCCTTTTTTCAGCATTTGTAAACAATCCAGAATATATTAAATTCTGCCTCGATTGTGTCTCGGTCCTCCGTCCAAGCTTTTTCTGACCCCTCATCGTTTATACCTGGGGGCAAGAATAAAAGAAGGGAATGTTGGATTAAAACCAAATACAAAGAACAATGAAAATGAAGTCAAACAACAGACTCTCTAAGCTCATAACACCCATTATATTTAACTTGGAAATAAGAGAAAATCGACTTTAACACCATTACAGTGAAACATAGCACCTTTGAGACCAAAAAGAGCCAAACATGTGTGAGAAATTATTATGCATTAGGATTTTGGGTCCAAGATAAAGAATAGCCAACATAATTTACAGAAACTAATAATCCTAAAATGTAGAATTTCTTCGTTTTAGGTGTAAATAACAGGCAACTTTTGGGATGACGTAATGCACAGGAAACAGATTATCCTGGAAAATGCAGATTTTTTTTAGCTTACCTCAGTTGCTATGACGCATTCCCTCCTCTCCTCTGCTATAACAAATACCGACTGGTACATAGAGTCTCTTGAAGAACATATTGTAGATATTCTACACTCTGGCTTTTCACTGCAAACACAAATCAGACGTTGTGTTACTGCATATTAAAATCACAAGGAAGAACTGTGCATTACACAAATGGAACTAGTAACAAAGACTGGCGGCTGCAAAAGCATGCAAGCTTGTAAAACCAAACTAGAGTGTTCAAACAACCATTTATAGACTCTCATTAACATTTCTACTCAGTAGGAGTCCATATGTAGACTTTAATGCATGCAAGACTGTCGACGTGGAAGCTTCTCTTACCTGTACACTCTACTCAAAGGCATTTTATCTTCTAAACACTTCTCATAAATAAGACTTTTATCCTCTTGCGACGTTTCCTCCTTGAACTGTTTCGATTTAGAACTGTAAGGGTCCAAGTGATAGTTTTTATGGATAAAGTTTGATTTCTCTGAATCGCAGTCCACCTCCAGGCTGAGTTTCTGGTTGGTGTTTTTCAGCTGGGATGTTGGGATCAGGTTATCCCCCTGAACTTTCGACAAGTTGTTCATGGTCTCTGTTTCGCCTGCTCGGCTTAGTGCGTGCCTGTGGATGTGCCGCAAGGCCAAGCCCACCATGCACAGCAACACAAGCAGCGCCACCAGACCCACGGCCAAAGAGACGGCTGCCCACTGGAAGGTTGCAGGGGATTCACAACGAGGTCCGGTGAAGCCTGAAGGGCAGGCGCAGGTTGCCGGAGACTTTCCTGGCCCCTCGCCTCCAGTGCAAGTGCCTCCGTTGAGGCAGGGTTGGAGGGAACACTCGTTCAGGACTCTGTCACAGTTGCGTCCTCCATATCCCGCAGGACAAACGCAGAAGTAGTCATTGATTCGGTCTTGGCAGGTGCCTCCATTAAGGCAGGGTTTACCGGCGCATTCGTTGACGTTTACTTCGCAGCGTTGTCCAATGAATCCTGCACGGCAGCTACACACACGCATGCCTCCTTTGAGCAGACACAGTCCACCTACAGGAGGAGTGGTGGACAGTGAGTACACACATTGTGAAAGTAGAAGACATTTCAAAATCAGAGAGAACACGATCCCCGCTAAGACCTCCCGTAAAGAGTTCACACATCACCACCAAATCCAGCGTGACCACACAACACAGTGTTATTGTTCTCACAACACAGAACAATCCCAGAGCCCTCAGCGTTTACAAGAAAACAGAAACCAAACTGCGCTCGGTTATTTGTCCCCCTTTCATCAACAACTGCAGCGAGTTGTGGTGACATTTACAGGCCGCTGCTCTGAGCTGCCGAATGTTTATACGGAGGACAATAGACACCAAGTTCCCAGCGATTCCTGTTGTTTTAAAGCGAGAAAGGGGGGAGGCAAAGGGAAGTTCAGAAAGGGAAGAGGAGGGGGGCAACGAGGAGAGGAAAACCGTACCATTAGCACAGGGAAGCAACGTGCACTTGTCCACTCTCTTCTCACAGTTGAGTCCAGTGAATCCAGGGGGACACTGACACATGTAGCTGCGGCCATTGTCTTTCTCCCAGCATTTACCGCCTTGGAAGCACGGAGAGTCGGCGCATGTCAGCAGGTTGTGCTCACAGTGGGGGCCCTCGAACCCTTTGAGGCATTTGCAGATGTAGCCGCCCTCTAGAGTCTTGCAACGCAAAGACATAAATAAGCCAACATGGAAACAATAAAATCATCTAATAATTACTGAGTATTACTCGAGTTCTACTTACTGTGCATGTTCCTCCGTTCCTGCAGGGGTTGCTGTCGCACTCCTGCATCTCCAGCTCACAGTTAACCCCCGTGTATCCCGGCAAACACGTGCACGTGTAGCTCCCTTGGCCCGTGTTCATGCAGGTGGCACCGTTCAAGCAGGGCCGGTGATGGGTGCAGAAGTTCAGATCTGGAAGGCACAGGAGGAGGTTCGTTTACAGGGTGCATGCTAGCTGCTCCGGATGCTGGTGTGTGTAAAAGCTAATTTACTAATGCTTTCAGTTAATTCAAATGAAAACAGTGCACATGTAATACGAGAGGTTCTTTTTGAAGAGGCACAGCAGCAGTGGTCCAAGTTGTGTGGTGTACCTTGGTCACATAATAGGCCTCCCCAGCCCTCCTGGCAGTTACACTGCCATGGCAGCTGGCAGGTACCGTGTATGCAGGCCGGGTACTTCTTACACTCGTCACAGAAAGTGCCCTGCCAGCCTTCTCTGCATCTGAAAAGTCACAACAAAAGTCTCGATTACTCACTTTTTCTAATCATTGCAAGTCTTCTCGAGTGAACACATCAAACAAAACAGGAAATGTGTCGACTTAGATTGATTAAAACCAAACAGTCGTGCTTTATATGGAGCTGTTTTGGGTTTTACTGGCAATAATTTAAAGAAATCAGCAATCGGTCATGCAACATTAGTAGACCCTCCCCCATATTGAAGACACTTATTACTTTAATTCATTACAGATATCTGAAAAATGACTGAAATCCTCCATAGACAAGAATATTCATCATTACCTATGATCAACTTTTTATCTGCAGATTTATCAAAAATGCCTTCAGATAAATAAAAATGACCTAATTTAACAAAAAAAAAAAAGGTTTGCTTTTCATGAATGTTATTCTTAACTTTATGAAACCGAGCCATACTGTTAAAAAAGCAGCTTTTGGTATCTAAAGGATTTATCCCAAATTTGGGTCAGTTTATGTGCTGTCAATGATGGATTTAAACCAAAAATGAGGACAAAAATGGACTTCAGAAGGAATTTCTCCCAGCCAGATGATGTATGTGTGTGAAAATGATTCTCACTGGCGAGCGGGCGAATGAGACGAGGTAGTGACAGGAAGGGAACATGGGAAGTGGAGAAGCCACTGAGTGATGCAGGGAAACCAGAAAGAATTTTTGTGAACTTCAGGCCATTTTTAATGAATTACGAATGCAAAAATAGCAGCTAGTAATTTTTGTTTATGAGCGAGGGCATTTGGAGATGGCACGAATTTCCACCTGAAATCAACTCCTGTTCCCAAGTGTTCTTACACACACACACACACACACACACACACACACACACACACGTTTCAACACTTTATAATTACTGATACTTACACACACTCTCCGGGTTTGGAGCAGTTTCCGTTCCTCTCACTGCAGCCCTCAAGACAAATAGCTGTAAGAAAAAGAAAGAAAAACACTAAAGTGAGTTGTTTTTATTGCTAATCATAATACAGATTTGATGCATGTTTTATATCTTAAAAAAAACTCAGTTAAATATAAAAGCCTGTAAAAAATGTCCGATAATCCATTAATGCTCCATGATAACAACCAGGGATATAGAGCTTTTATTCTCTTGAAATAGCCAACTAGAGCGTGTGTGCTGAAGTACATGAGGCTCAACTTTTAGTCATTTGATCCGAACCTGTCAGCCACACCACACCCCCAGCTGCCCCCTGAGAGGGGTCGGTGGCTGGGCTGTGGAGGGGGGTCAGGCTGAGTTTGTTTGTCCCGTTTTAAGTGTACCGGTCCGGCATGACACTGATTCTCAGGACAACATATCAGGCGGACTGACAGTAAGCGCCCGCTTTAGTCCAGAACAGATGCTTGCTCTCAATAGCAGACAGCTGTCACTATTGTTGTTTGTGGTCTGCCACAACCATATTTGCAGCTGCTACTGCCGCGCGCCCAACAATGGCAGAGGGCTAAACATCGGTGGCGCGTGGCGGATAATAATGCCGCGATTAACCTTGGCGCGTGCAGTCGCCCGGACTCCTCCTATCGATGGCCGCGCGCCCCCTCCCTTCGCGTGCGGATTAAGTTACCGGGCACGCGCGTCCCTAAAAGGACAAAATATGGGTTTAATTCGTCGTTCGTGACGTTTTTTCAGCAGGTTAACGTTTACATCTACAAGTAGCACGAAGCTAAATACGCTTGTTTTATTTTCTTCATAAATAGCTTTATGCTAATTACCATTCATCAAGATGAACTGACGTTTTTGGCTATTTTTGCTTAAATGTAACAGAAAGTCTAATCTGTTTATTAATATTTTCCTGGGATGTTTTCTAAAACTCTTTGCTTACCATATTTGCCTGATTTTCTTCTCTTTTAAATGTAAAAATAGTTTTTCTTGATTGGAAACATCCTGATGGCTAAAGACTTATAATAAAGATTCTGCAGGAAAATATAATCACATATTTTTCCAACAAATGCAGGCGGGGATGGGTGGTGATCCAAATGTAACTCTTATTTTTGGAATGAGGTGGTCAATAGACCTAATTTGCATAAAGTTCTACTTTCAGTTGAAATATGAAGTCATGAATGGACCAAAACTGCGTTATAAAAAAGAATAAAATAATAATAATAAAATAATAGAGACGATACAGTATATTGTGATGCTAAAAAACAGACAATATTTGTCATTTTTTGACTGAATTTAATTGGAAAACTTAAGTCTGCCTGAGTTTTCACGCGATCTCATTCAATGAAGGCGGTAAAAACTGCTGCCACCTAGAAGTCGGAGTTTGAATTGCACCAAACAGAAGCAATACAATAAATATTTGCATGTAACAATAAAAAACAATACGCTGCTTTTAAATATCGATTCAATATCAAAACACGAAATATTGAAATATTTCAGTCAGTGTGTTGATATTTTCCTACATCCCTAAATAATAATAATTACATCTGTGCAACTAACTCACTGTTGCATGTTGATAATGAACATTTTAGCAGAGATGAATGGACTGGAAATCAGCTGGGAACAGTTTTTGGTAGGGGGAACACAACAAGCATTGCCCAAAGTGCTTCGTGCATAAAAGAACTGGTCCAGAACCATAAAAGAAGTAATAAAGGCATGCAAATAAAAGGAGCACAATAATGAAATGCAGTTAAAAATAATAAAAACAGCAACAGGAGAAGAAAAAAAGGAAGAAAATAAACCGAGAGTCTCTACTGAACCCAAATGACCGGGCTTGTTCAGATTTATGTGTGGGAGTGTGGGAGCGAGTGGAAATTATGGCGTCTGAAAGATGCTCAATCTGTCTTTCTCATGTATATTTTCTGTAGTCACCAACGATTGATGTGCGCGTGTAATTGCAACACGTGAGCCCATCTGGTTAGAATTTGGCGCCACAGTCAAAAAATAGCACATGCCAGTTTCTCTTTCACCGCCATGTGACACGGATGACAGATCCTCCGTCACCCATGTGGTTGCACATCCAGCACATGGTAACTATTACTCTCACAGTGCCTCCTTCCAATCAACTCTTTGATTAATTGGTATTTGGTGAGAGGGCCCCTTTATGGTATTGTGGAGCCAAATGGCATTCAGAGCTTTCCAAATCTGGTTTGCGATTTGGCCAAGTGGGCTTTGCACCAGTTTAATGTCATTCTAAACAGTCTGCGTGTTCACAAACCCACAACCAATTACATGTCAGAATTATACGACTTTATATTATATGGAGGAAATATCTAGGAGGAAAATGTCTGCACCACTTTCTCCACCAGGCTTTAAGATATCATTATGTCTAGTTTAACATCCACAAGCTTTAATGATGGTGACGTCTTAAACACCGCTGCTATCTCTAACTTCTCCTTTTAGCTACAATTATGGTGACAGACTTTTATAGGAGCATGCACCACCATTATCTCAGATGCAAAAATAAAACCAACTCAAGACAGTGATAAAAGTTCACACAGCTAAGAGCAACCAAAACAGACTATTAAATAAAACACCAGGTTGATCGCTTACGTTCTTCGCAGTATTTCCCTTTCCAGCCAGGAAGACAGGAAAGCTGTCCGTCTCTGTTGCAGGTGTAGTGTCCAAAGCGATCGTCTCTGGGCGTGCATTTTTTGGAGCAACTTTCTCCGTAGTAACTGTCATTGCAGATGAACCTGTAGGAATATCTCAGCTCTGTCTGCGCTCCAGTTTGTGTATCCTGGGACCAGTCAGTTCCTACACCCAGCTGTCTTTGGGTGGCAAAAAAGCTAATCATAAAGTCTGGGTTGTTGGCTTCTGAAAAAGAATAAAAAAACAGGAAGATGAGAGAGGAAGGATGGTTGAAGCCTTCCCTCCTGCAGAATCAGCATGTGCTTTCAAAAGCTGAACACTTTCTCTTTAATAATCCGCCCAGCAGCAAAGTTGCATCCCTTATCAAATCTCATACAGCTGAGATGAAAGATGAACTTAGGTTGAAATTTCCTCTTTTTTCATCAGCAAAAACATTCCCAGGCCTGGTTCCCTCCTCCAAAAGGGCAGAACAGAGTAAGGTGTAAAATACAGGAAGATGCAGTCAGGGGCTTTTGGCAGGCACTGTGTATTCTCACCAAAGCCCACAGCTCGTTCCCACGCCAAAAATAAACCACGGAGGAAGTTCAATTGTATTGGGTATAAGAATGAAAAAGGTGTTCTGAAGTTCATAACAAAGGAATGAAAAGGCGTGAAAGGTGTCTGAAATTATGAACACTTAACATAAGGTGAAGAAGATAATGTTTAGTAACCATAGTGACATTAAATAACCCAGAGTTTGCTTCTTTTGGCTGTTTAAGTGTGAAAAAAGAGAAGGGAAGCCTGATGTGTGACATATACAGACACAGCTCCCTCCTGTGGTTAGATACGTTGCACTTACCTACAGGTAGGTTTCCAAAAGGTGAATGCCAGGCTTCAATTATTAATGAAAACGACCCCTGAGGAGGAAAAAAATAGGTGCACTTAATAAAAACAATTAATTTTTAATGGAAATAGCTCGATCTTGCACTTTTTTCTGCACCAATGAGAATAAGAACGACAGTGATCTCCGCATGAGCCTCTGGAGATGTAGTGAACAGTGTCGCAGCAGCGCAATCTGTTTGTCTTCAGAGCATTACCTAATGATATGGATTTAAATGAGCCGACCAATAAACCTGTGCGCTCCTAAAACGCGCAGCAGTTCCACGAAAACAACAAGAGCGCTGCTGAAATTAGAGACAAATTCAAATGGATGGGCTGTGCGTGTGCGTGCGTGCGTGCGCTCCGCGCCCTTACCGGCCATCCGAACTTGAAGGGGATCTGGATCGGCCCCTGTAAAGTGCCACTGTCCTTGGCGCTGAAAGAGTTTGTCCCCAGCACTGGTGTCATTGTACTCCCAAAGATGCATTCACCCGGCAAGACCACAGCCTGGTAGTTCTTCAAGCAAATTTTAAAATAAGTCCTGCAGCTGGGCTTGCACGCGTTCCCGTTCGCCAACAAACCTTGGTGGTTTTTAAATTCGTGAAGATCCAGCTCAAAAACTCCCGAACCAAACACCTAAATAAAAAGAGAAGGAAATATTATTTAGAAATAGCATCTCTCATTCTGTTGAATAAAAAAAAAATCGGTCTCCTGGTGTTTTTATCAAGGTTTCAGGACCACCAGATCCTCCTCCATACCTGCGATATTAACGTGGTGCTGAATGCGATGGTAAAGGTGAACCAGGCTGCCATCCTTCTCTTTTCTCCAGGGCAGCCGCGTCACCAGCAAATAAAACAGCAAAACCTTCTTATTCCTAATAATTTACACCAAGAAAAACAATTTGGTGAGGAAAAAACCCCTAAAACACAGATAAATCCTCCACTCCGGGGGAGTAGCTCCGTGCGTCAAAAGCGTCCAGAGGAAGCGTTTCCAATCTCCAAGTTATCCAAAAGGTGAAAAGGGGGAAGACTAATATCCAAAGCAGGCGTCCTCTCCTCAAACGAGACTGTACTCCACAATGTGCCACTCCGCTGTGAGGCTCAGAGCTTGTTTTGGTGCCGAATTCGGTGCGTCAGTGCGCCACGGATGTTTTTCACTCCTCTTATTACTAGTGAATGAACCGTAGTGCGTCTCCTCCCAGATATATAGACTCGAGCCTGTCACTCACCCATCTGCACCGCCCACTCCACAAATTCAACCCCCTTCCCTTCCACCCCAACAACAATTATCCAGATTTAATACCCTGGCATGGAGATGACTGGCCGCGCATGGTTACTGGGCGATTTTCACCATCCTATCTTATTTTTAGCGCACATTTTTACGCACAGCGAGAAAGAAAGAATTCTAAACTTTAAGTGCAAAAATTCAATTAGTGTTCAACTCCATGCACTCGTTTGCCCTTGGTTCCGCTCAATTGCACGCCTAATTAGCTCAGTCCAGCTTTGGAGAGCTGCCTCTCCGAAGGTGTCCCTCTCTGAGGGGGGTCACATGTGGGTGTCCCTCGGGATGGATCACAATGATGACAGCAGAAATGCGATTAAGGGAGAAAATATATCATAGAAGTTGTTTTAATTTGTGAATTACACAGTTTTTATGGGCTCCTTAGAATTAAGAACCACGCCTCATCTAATTCTAACGGACGCACCAGAACCTTTATTTCAATAAGTTGCCTTTTACGCACGAACGCACGGATCCTAAACCAAAGCTTTTATCCTGATATGTTATTTTGGGGCGTGTCTCATCTTGTCCGTGGCGCGCGTCCCTTCATGTCCACCCCATGTATTTATTTTACGGTAAACGGTTGCGTGCCTCCCTATTGTTGCGGCGCGTGCCCCTCTCTCGCCCTCATGCGGGTGTTGTGTGCGGGACGGGAGGCAGACCCATTCAGCTGTATGCAAATCAGCTCCCTGTCGTCACACACACACACACACACACACACACACACACACACACACACACACACACACACACACACACACACACACACACACACACACACACACACACACACACACACACACACACACACACGTGCCCTTTTAGGTTATATTGGGCTCCCAGGATGGAGATGAAAGCCTCCAGCAGTGATGGCCAAATTGATAAAGCTGCTCAATCTGTGAGCAGCAAAAGGGACACAAAATAGATTAAATATTATAAAATGAACATATAAATAACTTAATTAGCTTGATGTTTACAAAAGAATAAAAAGATCCATTAAAAGTATAAAAACCGTTATCACTTAATCAACAAATCCCTCTCATTTTTTTCATTAATCCAATCTGTTGAGAGATTGGCAAAAGACATTTGTTTAATGGACATGAATAATAAATGTTATAGCAGCAAAGCATTGCTGCTAATTGCAACCAGATTTATTGGTGTGGAACACTCGTTTAATCAATACATTTCCAGTGGTCTCTAGTAGGAACGAATGCCTTAATTCGTTTTCAGGGGGATAAAAGCTCCGGTGCGCCATTTTCAGGAACTAGAAATGAGCCACATAACAGCTGAGCTTCAGACGACAGGATTTAGAGTCTTATTTCCTGATATTTGGACATCTCGTCTCTGATTGGCTAACAGCAACACGACTCTACACTGACTCTGTTTGCTCTGCAGCGTTGATGTTTTATCTCCACAATTAACACAAGCCTGGAGGAGTTCTGCTGTGTGGTGGAGATGCTAATGCTAACAGTTAGCTTCTACTAGCCCAGACGTTCTCTGCTGTTTCCTGGACGCTAAAACAACAACAGCCTCCCCCGTCGTGAGTCAAGATGGGTGAGTCTAGGTGACACTGTGACGTAGATCTGTCAGGATTTTCTAATCGTAGAGTTTCACGATTTTGTCACGATTTTTTTAAATTTTCCTCGACCAAAACTTTGAAAAACTACTCCACAGTTAAATTTAAACTTTCTGCATTGTAAAATGTAGCTAAAATGGGATTGTGGTGTAGCAGCCCTCTGTGGAGCTTAGACAGACTTTATTATAAAGATCATTTGTATTTTACCTGAAAAGTTGGACTTTTCATAACTTAAATCTCATTAGACTGAATAGAATGTACACTTAAACACAGATTTCAGTTAAATCTGAACTCAGACTGAAAGATATGATTAAAACACTTTTTATATCACATCTGAAACCCTTTAGAAACATAAAAGTTTACATTTCTGACCATCAGAATCTTCTGATGCTCACAGATCAAGAAGCCTGACTTACAGTAACTGTGCACTGTAAAATCTGATTAGTTCATCTTACTTGAAAAATGCATGCAAACTGGTAAATGGTATGGTAAATGGCCTGTATGTGTATAGTGCCTTCTTAGGGTTCTACAACCCCCCAAGGCGCTTCACAACACAATCAGTCATTCACCCATTCACACGCTGGTGGTGATGAGCTACAATGTAACCACAGCTGCCCTGGGGCGCACTGACAGAGGCGAGGCCTGCCGTACACTGGTGCCACCGGTCCCTCCGATCACCACCAGCAGGTGAGGCGGGTTAAGTGTCTTGCCCAAGGACACAACAGCAGCATTCTCTGGTGGAGGCTGGGATCGAACCTGCAACCTTCGGCTTACCTGCTAACACTTACAAAATAAAATGTACTTAAATGAAAATTACTATAACTAAAACAAACCAGTAAACAGTAAATTTGCTAACTGAAGTTGTATTTCTGAGTTGTATATACTTAAGTAGTAGTAAACAGTAAGCCCATCTATATTTTACTGGTTTGTCTCAGTAACTTGTATTTAAGTACATTTTACTTTGTACACATTAGTAGCTCTACCTCTAATTACCTGTTCCTGCATACTTGTTGTTTTAAATGCAGCTGCATTAAAGTTTCTCCATAAATGTTCTTGAACTTTGAAATAATCTGACCTTTAAATGAAATGAAACAAATGAGGATGTAATGATTGGCCGTCTCTTGGTAATTTTCCCTTGAACTCTACTTGATCTTGACATATTCACCCTTCATCTGTCACTTTCCTACGATAACTGTGCACGACTGAGAGTGAAAATGCAGAGCATCTATATTTATTCAGTGTTCATGGGAGGCAGACGTGGTGGACTGATTGAATGCTTGTCATATTGACACACCTGTTATGTCTGCAGTGGGTCCACAGATACACAATGGGCCTGGCTGGGCGGACAGCGGCTCGTCTCCATATACCCTCTGCTGCTCATTCTGCTACTTGTTGACATAAAACGCTCGATGACTCTTTGTGATTGTGATTTCTTCCTCCAGAGAAAGAATCTGTAGCTGTTTGTGTACTTTTATTTTGTGTATATTCTCCCTGCCGGTGCTCATTATTGCCTCAAATGTTCTGTTGGTATAATGGTTTTTTATCGTGAATATTACCTCCCTTATCTCCTTTTATTGCCGCCCGTTTTCAATGCATTTACCACGAAACGCTCATAAAATACTGTGACATGTGGAGTTTATAGTAGGTTTTGCAGGTGAGCACAGCTGATAACACAAAAGTGTCTTTTCTAGAGAGGATGACATATGGGCCTTCTGTTCCTTTTTGCACGGCTAAAACATCATAATGCTGTCAACGTCAGATGGTGCTTGATGCTATTATGGCGCTTGCTCTTGTATTGATTTACCTGAAAACGACCTTGGCGTTGTTAGCAACCGATTCATGTAGATGGAAAGAGAAATAACAGTTTGAGGGGAAAAAGATGAGAATAAATAAAGTCTGGATGAAAAAGGTTTTTGTGTGTTCACTCTTATGCAATGCCAGGCGTCAGCCTTGAGCCCACAGCACACCAACTGTTTCAGCGTGGCTCATACCAAAACTATTCAGGCTTCTTTAACATAGCTTGAACTCTGAATATACTGAAAGGTTGCATGAAAGCTGTCCGCTTTCCAGCATCACAGCAAGGGTCCGACTGACCAAAACTCCAGCCTGTGTTCCAGAAAGCTTTGATGTTTACGTGTGTTTGTGTGGAACCGCAACTTTGCATGTGGGTGTCATGGAAGTTGAACAAAGCACACAAGCCCGTGTCCCCTCTGTGTTTTTCCCTCTGCGTCCCTATTTTGCTCTTCAGCGAGGAAAAGCCCATGGCTCCAGATTGTTTGTGGATTTGAGGGACGCTGCTGAGAAAGCCACAGTTCCTGTTCTCACCATTCTGGACATTTCTTATGAATAAACTATGATCTGACAAGGAAGCGTAAACAGGTTGATCGGCCAGAGAGCGGACATGAGATTATCTATTGTTGTGAGGGGAATGTGAAGAATGCAATGTTGTGTACAAATTAAGCAAGACTGCTTTCCACGATTTCAGCGTCTTGCTTTCTATGAGCCGTTAAAATGAGTGGAAACTAGTCTAAGTGTGAGTTTGATGTGCAGAAAATGCTTTTATACCAAAGGCACTGCTGCTTGAACCGGCTAAACCAACGCTTTTTTTATTCTATTCCTTCAAAATAGGATTATAATAAGCAACTAGAAATATTCTGGAGATGGTTTAATGGATGCAAAAGCAGCAAGAGCTAAAAATCCTGTCATCAATAAAACCACAATTTAAAGAAATGTTAAAACTGTTGCCAGTGGCTCATTAAGGTCACCATGGTAACCTCACACCTATTTCTCTAATCCACTGACAGCAAAGTTAATACGAGGTAGAGAGGGTACTACAATGTAACCCCTACTTCACACTGGAAGTATCAGCGGCGCGGAACATCAGCGGAACATCGCCGCTTCAAATAGAATCCATTATGTGTGGGGGTGACTCATACTAGCCGCGATGCGGAAATTTTCAGATGCATCCCAGAAGCGGCACGCCGCGCCACTAAAAATAGGATCGGGTTCTATTTTTGCAGTGAGCCGCTTTTGGAATGTGTCAATTTCCGCTGTAAACATAGGGCTAGACAGGAAATCGCATGCAATTTAAGTGTAAAATGTCCAGTAATTTTCAAAATAAAAGTCTATTGCAGCGATGCAATTTCATATTTATGTAAAATACGTCTATATGTGTGACCTTATGGCTTATTTACTAACTGCATTGTTAGAAAAGTGCAACGACGTGTTTTTAATGGCTTTCATATTGGCAGAGGAGAGGAACAACATTATATATGACGTCAAACAGCGATGTCAAACGTGAGTTCCTTTTTTTGGTTTAATGGAGGATGGCATAAACAAACCCTGACCTTCTGAAGTCTAGAGGGATCTTGTGAGTCAAGCAAGGAGCACGGCGGAATTCTCGAGACTGATGCTTCCGGTGTGAAGTAGGGGTAAGCCTCAGAAAGCTGCTGTGCAAAAACCGTATTCTGGCTTTCCATCAAATACGTAAGCGTTGCATATCGTTCATGAAACGTAACACACTAGCTAATAGCTGCCATTACTGTTAAGGGTATATTTTTTACGTTCTACGCTTCAGCAGTTCAGATCGGAACAGACAGGAAGTCAGACACGGGAACAAAGTAAAGCAGCTGGCAACTTTCAAAATAAAAGACACATGCAGACTTCCTAAAATGGTAAAGTGGTAAATGGCCTGTATTTGTACAGTGCCACCAGTCCCTCCAACCACCACCAGGCAAGGTGGGTTAAGTGTCTTGCCCAAGGACACAGCAGCAGCATGGTGGGAGCCGGGATCAAGCCTGCAACCTTCCAATTACTGGACAACCCACTCTACCTCCTGAGCTACTGCTGCCCCGTCCTAGTGAGGTAAATGCATCAAATATTTTTGGATAAATGCTGCCATCTTTCTCTTTGCTTGTTATTGTGTGAACTGGCGAAATCACGTGTGATCTTGCAATTCTCCTGTGAATTCGTGGCCTTGCAGGACCAGTTGCGCGGGCCGCATTCGCTGCCAATTCGTGTCCAAAACACTCCTGGTGGGAAGGGACGTGCCGCTTACGTTGTCTATTGCATTATGTGCCGCTTACGCGTCTGCTGGGAAGCCTGGATTGGTCAAAAAAAGAAAATTCTTAGAAAAAACAGGCTCTTATGTTTGTTTTATTTACTTTCTTCCAAAGTTGCAGAATCATAAACAACATAATAAATGTGCTCATGCATTAGTACCGTTTCATGATGATGCAAGGTTCAACCACAGCTGTCATAAACTAGAATAAAAGGGTAAATATTCAGAAAAGTTCAGCAGAAACCTCTGAAGGCCAAATGGAAAAAAACTCAGTAGGCTTCTTTTTTTTTTTTTTGCAAAGAAAACAGGTGGTACATTTTCAAGTCAAATCAAGGTTGGACCACCTTTCATGTGCAATACAGGTGCTACATGTAAGACAACATGAATTCTGTGGGAAACGTTTTATACATATGACAGGGCGGGACTGTAGAATCAACAAAAGAAGAAGAAAAAAAAGACATTTTGGTTCTATTCTAATTGGTTTTCCTTCAAATGAAAACAATGTTTTTGTTCTTAACTCTCGCTGTCTGGTTGAAACCCAACAGCTGTCACAAAAAATGTTCTGTATTTACTTAAGACATGCCTTCCTACTCTGTATTTGAAATGCAGAAACAAATTTGCAATAGAGACTGAAGTGTTTTTGATGGGAAAAGAATAATAAAATGTTACATTTTTACAGTTTTAAGCTGCAGAAGAGCAGAACAGACTGTAGGAAATTATGAATGCATGTTAGAGAAACAGAACCAAGTGCATGAAACGTATTAGACTTTACATTTTGTGCTTCTGACAGCCCGCCGGGCTGACATTTTAATCTGATGCTGATGGGACAGCTGTTATATTGATCAGGAGGCCTCGCTCTTATTTGCCTTGCTTCATGCAGCTTATGTTTGAAGTCCACCTGGGCCTTATTGTAAAATGTGTTATAAATCTTGATTTAGGCAAGAGGAGGGCAATATGTTGCAGCAGATTGACAATGACGTCGGCAGTAAGACCGGAGGAGGGAGCTAGATTTATGACCTGCCCTTCATAGGCAAGGGTTCAGTCCCTGGTTTCTCACCAGATCCCTTGTAACCACACCTGAAAGAGCTCCTTTAAGGAAGTGACTGCTGACCCACATAAAAGAAAGTCAGGCTTTAGATTTGAGTTGTCTGGATTTCTCGTTTTCTCCTGTTGCAGGTGACAGAAAATGACCTTCAGAGGTTTAGAAGTACAGTACAGTGCTGTGGAAAAGTCAGTGCTTCGATATAGGAGAATAAATTTCAGTTTCAAGATAATCATAGTAAATGAAAAAACTCTTACCCTTCTTTACAAAATTGAAGGGTTTTCCAGAATGAACAACCAGCAAAGTTTCCCATAATGCATTGCGCTGCTAACCGTTATACTCCGAATATAAAGTTGTCTGTTATTGTAAATAATTGGGTATAACCTGTCAAATTTGCTGTGTATTTGTTTTTTTTCTTTCAGACTCTTCACGATCCCTCAAAATGCTAATTAGCTAACCCACTGTCAAAATAAAAGCATCCTTGCTTTGTTTTGATGAAAAAAGAAAATGTTTTCTTCTTTTAACAGCAGGAAATGCTGGTATTTTATCCGTTTTGATCAAAAGTGGACCAAATATAGTACAAATAATACGTTTTCGTTGTTATTTTGTTATTTAAGGAAATAACTAGACTTTTATTTTTATGTCAGGTCGTACTCTTGTTCCAAATGCCGTCCTCGTCCTCCCGTACTCGGTAGAACGGACTTTCTGCTGTACTAGCCAAGAACACACTTGTCAAGTACACAAGAACGTACTAGCGTCCTTGAGTATTGAGAAAGGCATTGGGACTCTCTCATGGAGGCCATTTTTGTCCTTTTGTGTGGTTTTATTTTTAATCAGGATCTTTAACCAGTTGTTCTCAATGGTTTGGTTTATTTTCATCCGGGTGTGATATGTTGCTTTTTGAGATCTTATAGCCTACTTCCCAGCCAGCACACATATGGGCCCCCAGATGGGATCTATACGGGCAAGCCATATGGGTCCCAACAGGGTTTGACCGCGGTTTCCTAGGTGGCCCCATGGGGGTTTGCTCAGAAAGATTTTTGCCCACTTTCCAAATGATGTGGCTGAGTTAACTAATAATTTAA
Organism: Aphyosemion australe; assembly: GCA_006937985.1. Taxonomy (NCBI): domain Eukaryota; kingdom Metazoa; phylum Chordata; class Actinopteri; order Cyprinodontiformes; family Nothobranchiidae; genus Aphyosemion; species Aphyosemion australe. The sequence continues at coordinate 396,592 of SSNS01000264.1, read as the reverse complement.
CAATGTGGGCAATAACTTTCTTTCACAAAGAGCGAGGTTGATTCTAAATAATCCAGTCTGAGTGACGTTCAAGTTCATCGCTTTCCTATTGACTTTGGGACGTCAGAAGCATGATGCTCCTCAAACCTAATCTATCTGTTCTCCCTCATCTTCTGTTGTGGAATTTTCTTTTCCTTTCTCTGACTTTTTAGTATTTACTACAAACAGCGCCTTACCAGCACTGACTTGGCCTTTAGACGAGAACAGTGGCAACATGAGCCAACAGGGCTGTTGAACCATGTCGCAGCGCGCAGGGCAGGTGTCATCATCGTCCTCGGCGCTCACCTTTATCTCAGAGAAAAGGTCAGCTTTTCTAAAATTCACCAGGATGGGGAAAGTAATGTTCATTTAATCAGTTATTAATTTAAATGAAGAGAATTCGAGCATCTTTAGATCAAAGTCCAACTTTGATGGTGACATCTGTGTAGCTTTGGGCACAATGTCCAATGTCGTCATGGAAAGAAATGCTCAAAACGAAAAACAAATGATGCTCTTTCCTGAAAATTGTTGAAAGTAGGCTAGTGTTTTGGAAAAGAAAAAACTTTTTGAAAAGGGGATGCGGGGAGCGGGTTGGTGGAAATTTACTATAGGATGCAGGTGGAAGCGGTTCTATAGTTTGACACAAACCAACTACGTAGATTTTATAGGTTTGCTGTCTTCAGCACACTTTAACAGTGGTAGCCATGGAAACACAGGCTATATAGGCTAAATATAGTGACAGCATCCCCTGAAGTTGAGAAGAACATCGGGCATCTTTCACCACTAGCATAAAACATTAAGTTAGGTGGAATATTTATAATTAATCAATAAAAATATGACTGAACTTCTTGATTTATTCATTTAAAACACAAACATTAGATGTTTTGTGGACATTTATTTGGATTTAGTCACCTGAAATCTATTCATACTGTATATCAGCTGTAAGAAAATCCAATCAATCCACCCATGAGATGAGCAATGAGTGAGAAAATCTACTACACAAATCCCTTCTTGGGCTCCAAAGTCCCAGCGGATTGGTGCCACATATGTGAGCGTTCGGGAGTGAGAGTGAAGTGGGAGTACACACGGTCTCTCCAAAGCCTCAACCACAATGAGATTAGTGTCAGTCTGCAGCATTAATCCTAGTCTTCCAGCAGCAGCAGCAGCACCAAGCTGGCCCACCTTCAGCCAAGGAAAACACCGGGTGGGAGGCTGAAGGGAGCTACGAATAATGGATCCATCAGATCCTGAGGAACAAGGGGACGTCTTTCTGTTTAATATGGAAGGGCAGGTTGACAGCTGTACAATGGAGCTCATGGAAGGATTTCACTGAGGAAAAAGGCTTAATAAAATGTTTTGTAATTTTAGGGTGTGACCTCTTAAATGGGCTTAACAAACCCAGTTGACACAGATACCCAAAAGGCAGAAAGGGATTTTTTTTGAGGTGCTTATCTGAGCTGTTATGGATTTTATGCTTCATTTATACTTTTTTAGACTTGTGATTCGGTTAATTTTACTTCCTCCAATAATGATTCAACCAAAAATGTACCTTTCAGAATAGAATACCATGTTTGTTTGTAAAGCACTTTATACCAAAGCGCTGAACAAGAATACAAGACAAAACCATACAAAACACATACAATCATAAAATCAAGCAGTTAAACCTACGTAACATTAATGAACCAAGCAACAAGGAAACATTCGATTCTAGGTGGCGAGCACTCAGAGTAGCCTTTAAATTAGCAATCTGGCATAGCTGATAAAAGCAAGACTTAACTGTGGCATTCACCTGAGAGTCCATCTTCACTCCTAATTTAGAAACAACTATGAGGTGCGAGGGAATAGAGGTCAAGGGACAGGAAAATCCTAGCATTAACGGGATTAAAAAACGTTACTTCCTCTTAGAATCATAAAGATGAAGAAAATTAATGGTCAGTCAGTCCTTGGTGTTATGTAGACAACCAATTAAAGGTTTGCAGGTGTCTGTAGGTTCAAAAGAGAATTTGGCAATCATCTGCATACAGATGTTTGAAAATGGCACACAATGGTAAAATATAAAGGGAGAAAAGTAATGGGCCAATGATGGTACCCTGGGGGACCCCACAACGAAGGGGGACCGATTAGAAGAAGAGAGGTAGGACCGAAACTGTAGTCTAGTCTAACCTGTAATACGGACCCACTGCTCCAATCTAGAGATGTTATGATCTACTGTGTCAAAGAACCAAGGCCCATTTCCACATAGCCTCGAAATTAAAATGTAAACAAGAACAAAATTTTAGCATTTTACATTTTATATTGTGATATTTCAGTGAAAATATCTCAAATGCCACAAATTAAAAGCTGAAATTGAAAATTATTTTGAAAATCCATCGTCTCATGTTTAAGTTGAGTACAAAGAGTGGGAACACAGGTAAAGAACTGCATGAGCAAAAATCTAGGACCAACTATTCTCACAAGTGTAAATAGTTTGAATTTGTTTGGGGATTTCATCAAATAAAGTACGTTAGTAAAAATTCAGAATGTGCTTTAGTAATAGTTGCATTAGTTCAGGAACATTTAATGTAGTTTTTTCTGCACTGAAAATCAAAACTTTATCAGAAAATAAAAACACCTTATCAATACTAAACATAACGATCAAGCCAGACCACAAAACATGAAAATAAAATAAAATTATCGGTTTGTGATCAAAAACATAATAAAATTCACAAACGTGGTTCTAAACCTGCTCAAAACCCAAACGACAAATATGTGTCTTTGGCAATGATGTAAGTGCCTCTGTGGACAAATAATTTAGGAGTAAACACTGGAAAATCGCTTTTATATTTTATTCTGGATCTAAAGTCTCCATTGATAATAAATAGCACAAAAAACTGTCTGATGACAGCGTATTTCTCACTCTTTTTGCTGGTTCTGATGCAGAATTTGCGTTCATGATACTGTGATTCTAAACATCTTGATCAGTGAGGCGGTCCTGAGACATTTGGTAAAATGTTTAATAAAAATCAACAAGAGATGGATCTGTGCATTTTTGATGTGAGTTGCTTTTCTAATTCTTGTTTTTCCTCAAATCAAGTTAATGATTGAAAGTTACAAACATTTATTAAGGGTTCACATTCGGTCACATTCAGAATCAACAGTCACGATGGGTGATGGGTCCAGTCATGCGATGTGGACAGCAGCCCAGACAAAACAGAAGCTTACAGACGTTTGCTCATCCTGACTGGATTGTTCCTCCGTTCAGGTGATGTGGGCGAATGATCCAGTTACTTGTTTCCTTGTAACGATGACCTCAGAATGAAGGTTTTTTGGAAATCTTTGGAAGATTCCCTAGATACCAAAACCAGGAGATATGAAGAAATTCTGCAGCGTTTGTATTTTATTTTTTTCTGCAGAAAAAAAATTATTTGTTTCAACATGAGAGCTCAAAACCACAATTTGCATTTGAGTACAACTCCTCCATGATTTGAACTTTGCACAAGTCAGTTTACAGACAAAAAAACCCACATTTGATGAAGTTACTTGTAACTCTTGAGTGTGAGCTTAATGCATAATCACCCCCCCCCCTGAACTCAAAGTGCCACAAAGCATCACGATGCACTTTTGATCCATCGTTCAACACTTAGATGTACAAACTGCTTAAAGAAAGTGTCATCTTTGGATGGTTTCTTGCAGAATAACAACAGTTTCTACACATTTCCAAATCCAAGCTGTAACTGCATTGATCACCCCACCCCCCCACCCATCAAAGAAACCTCCCAGCTCCTGACCCCTCCCTTCCCCTCCGACGTTGGTGCGATCCAAAAAACCTGCGGTTTGTTTGCTTGGAAAAGGAGAATATCCTCTGAGGTCAAATCAAACAGGATGTGCTAGAGTGTGGTCCTTTGCTCCTATTGGCTCTTTGTAATAATGCTCTCTCTCTCTCTCTCTCTCACACACATACGCACACACACACACATGCACACACACAATCTGACATGCCACATCCAGTAAACACAAACCCCGTTTAGGGAGAATGCCTGTCTGACAATCTGATGGTTGTATTTACCTTAAAAGAGGAGTTTGTGATTAGAGCTGCATGCTCAGGGCAGGCTTGTTTGAATAAGACGTTGCGTTGGGAAAATGTCGAGCGCTTGCACTAATAAACAGAAACTTCTGCAGATGAAGACACCACTTAGTGAAAGCAAAAGAGCCGAGGAACTGCTGCATCAGCAACTGGAGATGGTTTATGTGAAGAGAGAGATTTTTTTTTTTTGCTTCAACCTCTAAACAGAATCAGTCCGCAGACTTGGAACTGTTTGTATGGTCAGCAAATCTAAGCAAACACGAGGTTTAGGTCATTTATGAAGTATCCTCTGTAATTGCCACAGAGATGATTTCACCGCTGCAGGCTGAGGGCCAGCAGCGAAGAAGAAACAAATAGAGATTGTTGTTTATTCTGGCATCCACAGCGGTTTTCAGCTCATGTCAAACAGATATATAATAGACTAATTTAACTCCATAGCATATTTGAATGAAAGATTATGGTGTCTTTAATTCATTCCTGCATGTTAATAATGATCTGATAAATGTATAGACTAACATATGAGATGAAAGTGTTTGAAAAGTAGATTTTATAACATCATCTGTGGTTTTTGTGGATTTAAAATATGTTATTGCACGGTGTGGCTGGAATACGTGAGAAAATGCTAGATATTTATGTTTTTAAGTGAAAATATGTATTTATTAGGGGTGGGACTCGATTAAAAAATTAATCTAATTAATTAGAGGCTTTGTGATTAATTAATCTTGATTAATCGCATTTTAATTGTTCAAGAAAATTTGCCCCGAAAGAAATTTTTTTAATTAAAAATAATGAGACAGAGAATCAAACAGTAGTCATTGACATTATTATTGTAAACACAAGCTCTTTAAATTTCTAAAAAAAATACTTTTAAATTGTATTTCAATTCAAAACAGGAGAATATATATATATGTATATCACTGGCAAAAATAGGACAGACCTAAAAGTACAATATTATTCTAAGTACATTTTGATCATGGTATTGTCTTTATAATAATAATAATAATAATAATAATAATAATAATAATAATAATAATAATAATAATAATAAAAAATAAAATAAAATAATAATAATACTGATAATAATAATAATATTAATAATAATAATAATAATAATAATAATAATAATAATAATAATAATAATAATAATAATAATAATAATAATAATAATGGGTTGATAGAATGTGTGTGCAATTTGATTTGATTTAGCATCATTAGAGACAGAAATGAAGGCAAAAACACATGAAGAGGGATTTCTGATCACTCATTTGATTGTAGTTTTAGTTGTGTTTGGAGCACATAATAAATACATGGTCTTGTAGCCAAGGCTCTGAGCTTTCTTTAGAGGTGCAGCTTGACTATATTGATATTTAGGGCATGGATTTTGCTGCTAAACTTCAACATCCCCCAATTAGGGGACCCACGGGCTTAAAGGGTTAAATGCGTTATTTTTTTCTAATTAATTAATCATAATTAACGCGTTAAATTCCCACCTCTAGTATTTATGTAGCACCTTTGTAAATAAGAACCAAAGCAGGTGCTTGAAAATAAAAAGTGAAACATAATTCTAAATTTAAAAATGCGATTAAATAGCATTGGATAGAAACATAAAGCAGCAGCTACATGGGTCCTGTTTGGTATTTCTAATGCATGGTTTAGAAAGAATGATGGTCAAATGTACAGTCATGGCCAAAAGTTTTGAGAATGACACAAATATGGGAAATTGGAAAAGTTGCTGCTTAAGTTTTTATAATAGCAATTTGCATATACTCCAGAATGTTATGAAGAGTGGTCAGATGAATTGCAGAGTCCTTCTTTGCCATGAAGGCCTAAATCAACAATTTATAGGATCATCAAGAACTTCAAAGAAAGCAGTTCAATTCTTGTTAAGAAGGCTTCAGGGCGTCAAAGAAAGTCCAGCAAGCGCCAGGATCGTCTCCTAACGAGGATTCAGCTGCAGGATCGGAGAGCCACCAGTGCAGAGCTTGCTCAGGAATGGCAGCAGGCAGGTGTGAGCACATCTGCACGCACAGTGAGGCAAAGACTTTTGGAAGATGGCCTGGTGTCAAGAAGGGCAGCAAAGAAGCCACTTCTCTCCAAAAAACATCAGGGACAGATTGATCTTCTGCAAAAAGTATGGAGAATGGACTGCTGAGGACTGGGGCAAAGTCATATTCTCCGATGAAGCCCCTTTCCGATTGTTTGGGGCTTCTGGAAAAAGGCTTGTCCGGAGAAGTAAAGGTGAGCGCTACCATCAGTCCTGTGTCATGCCAACAGTAAAGCATCCTGAGACCATTCATGTGTGGGGTTGCTTCTCATCCAAGGGAGTGGGTTCACTCACAATTTTCCAACAATCCAACAACAGTTTGGTGAAGAACAATGCATTTTCCAGCACGACGGAGCACCGTGCCATAAGGTAAAAGTGATAACTCAGTGGCTCGAGGACCAAAACGTTGACATTTTGGGTCCATGGCCTGGAAACTCCCCAGATCTTAATCCCATTGAGAACTTGTGGTCAATCCTCAAGAGGCGGGTGGACAAACAAAAACCCACTAATTCTGACAAACTCCAAGGAGTGATGATGAAAGAATGGGTTGCTATCAGTCAGGATTTGGCCCAGAAGTTGATTGAGAGCATGCCCAGTCCAATTGCAGAGGTCCTGAAAAAGAAGGGCTCACTGCAAATACTGACTCTTTGCATAAATGTCATGTAATTGTTGATAAAAGCCTTTGAAACATATGAAGTGCTTGTAATTATATTTCAGTCCATCACAGAAACAACTGAAACAAACTTTGTGAAAACTAATATTTGCGTCATTCTCAAAACATTTGGCCACGACTGTAACTTTACAGACTTCTGGTTGCAAAACTGTGCATGCAAACCTAAAAACCATCACCAGTTTTAATAATTACAAGCAGATCCTCATTAGCTACTCTCATGTCTGTCAAGGAAACACAACTAATCCCTGACCTGATTCAGTGTCAATCATTAAAACTAAACTTTTTTTTAACTGGCTTATTGTTCATAAAGGATCAGGAGTCTCAAATGTGACACCACAGATTGCATAAACAACCTCTGCTGTTTATGTAATCCTGTTTATTTAAATGCACAAAGCAACAGGATGTCTCACAAGACACCTCTGAGGAGTTTCTGTCACTTGTGTTGTCATCTAGTTCAGGTAAGCTGACGATGACTCATTTACCTTGTTATTTTTTCCTATGTTTCCCCCACATCTCCTGCTGCACGCTGCCTGAGCTCAGCGGTTGACGTCATTCCATCGCCGAAAGGTTAATTCTGTCACTCAGAGGTTACAGGAGTGGAGGGAAGTGTCTGCTTAACCGCTATCACATGTCGAGAAGATGTTTCTTTCTGTGAAGCTGTCCTTCAAAGAGACAAAAGGACAAAGGATGTGGAAAACCAGGAATGGTTATTGGAACATCCTAATAAGGGACCGATGGCTTGGAAATTGAATCAATTAGGAAGAAGAGGTCAGAGGAAATGACCTCCGGGTCGGTGAACTCCACCTCTAAACCACAGGAAGGACAGTGATGTCCACTCGTCTGACACCACGCTTTTCCTCAAACCTCCTCATAGATCCAGATCTACGCCTAAAGCAGAGCTAGTTGTCCCATCGTTTGAAACCTGCAGACTCCGGCTATAAACAGAATCTTGCTAAGAGAGCAAACGTTTCCTTGATTGAGTCCGAGTGTCTAAAAGCAGAGCTGAGGAACGAGATAAAGGAAGTGTGTGAGGAAAACTCTTGAGCTGGAAGGATGAGAGTAATGATGTTTCTGTTTATCAGAGGAGATGGTTGTGGGATATTTTTGGACGGCTGCTGTTTTTTCCTCCGTAAATTCCAGGTTCCGGCTGTTTTTCCTTCTCCTTGTTCCCAGCCTGTGAATGCAGAGCCGCTTCCTCTCCCTCCTTCCTATTCTGAGACTCTGATTGCACGGTGGGGGTGTTTTTTAGTGTAGACACGCGCGTGTGTGTGTGTGTTTTGCAAATCAAGCAGGAGGAATTTTGCAATATGAAGTTTTCTTTCTTTTTATTTTATGTCAGATGGTTTAAACTAATCAAAGCGCGTGTTTCAGAGCGTCTTGGGTGTTGGGTGTGGAGGATGTAACCATTAAAGAGATCAACGTGTCAACTGTTCCCTAAGTGCTGCTTTTGCCGATCCAGCTGGTGATGGGAGGTGCGAGTGTGTGTGTGTGTGTGTGTGTGCACTCTATGCCCTATGCGCTCCTCTCAGCAAGGAACAGACAGATGGATCTTTCCTTTGGCCGATGTTGTGTGAGTTTGGCTTCTGATCTAACACTCCTGCTGCAGGCCGAATTACTCCACAGCTTTCAGCATAAATTCACCCGCTTCTAATTAAACAACAGCCCAGAGGAAAAGATAAATAAATGCAAATAAATCAATTTATTTAAGATCAAAACAGAGTTTTTAGAGCATCAGGTTAAATTTTTCCATATGATATGGTGAAATCGCTCCCCTTGCTTCGCTCATAGCTAACATTTATTACGGTAAGAGTTTTTGTTTGACACCCTGGAACTCAAGGCTGGCACCTTATCTGCTGACTTCTTTATATCGTTTATAAACTCAGTTCTGGAGGAGTTAGGAAAAGCAGGCCAAATTCCTACATTTGCTTCCAAAAAATGTTAATGGGTTCTCCTTTTACAAAATGTTTACAAACTTGAATTTGATACTTCATGTGACCGCTGGGGTGTGTGTGTTTGTGTGTGTGTGACCTTGGATTTGAATTCATAGATGTTCTCATAAACACACAAAAAAAGCAGACGCTCATTTTTAGTTCAGATCTGAGTCATGTGGAGTCTCTGCAGCTTGTTCTCTTTGGGTCAGATGTTTATGGTACATAAACACAGAGTGATATAACTCTTCTTTGCACAGCCACAAACCTCGTGTGACTCACATTGTTCATGCCACGGGACAAAATACAGCAGAATTTAGATCTGAGTTGCAGGAAAAGAAACCTGAACAATGAAGACGTGTTAAACTTTACCTGATCTGACCCATTTAAAAGTCAGAGCTAGAATTCATGCGTGTTTACTCATTAAACTAGAGGTGGACCGATATTGGTTTTTCTATTGCTGATACCGATGCCGATAGGTCACAATCAGCCAATTTTCATGGTCGATATCGAGATGTTTTCCACCTTCTTTCTATGTTAAAATGTCACTAATAACATTAGTAGATTCACAAAATGTCTGAAATCAGTTTTTGAATATTGAGTTCAACCAGCTGTTAAATCTTAATTTTGTGCACTTCTCAGTGTTAAAATCAGACATCTAACTAAAGTTAATCAAGTAAATTAGTAAACTGACCAAGTATTAAATATTCAAAACTGGTAAATTAACAGAAATTTTAGTTGAAAATAATTTTTTTGGAGCATTTATTAAGCAGACCTGACCTAAAATAATTCAGTTTTTCATTTTCTTATGCTAGAGGGGGAACTGCATAAATGTTGGTATCGGTTTAGATCGATTTTGGAAATTAGGAGACTATCAGATATTAGTAGAAATGCTCAAATCAAACCTACTTCTGATGCAAATCAAGCTACTCAAAATTTCTGACATAATAAAAACAGGTTTTCAGCAACTCTTACAAAAACTACAATAATGTCTCAGCGTTTTTTAGTGTTTTTCTAAATGACAATCGTACTGCTGTGTGTGGTTGTGTGTATAGAGGAGATTCAGTGCACACCTCTACTTACAAAACACTGAGACAGTAAACTGTATGAGACAGATTATTATAAAGAAACATAATAGATTAAAAAGACAAAAAACACCTAATAAACTTGATTAAATAGCAGCAGGTCACATTGAGCTGCAGTGGTGCACAGTTACATGTAGCCAGTTTTGAGGTTAAAACCATGCTATGCAACATTTTCATATTTTAAAATCATTTTCTTGAGCCAGTTTGTGCTAAAATGACCCTTTACAGGGTTAAAGAAACGTCACTCAGACCCCCAACGCCCTCTGTGGGCAGAATACCGCATTTGCAACTTCAGAGTGGCAGGCGCCACCTGCAGGACTTAGAAAATGTTTCCTGCATGTTTTAGATCATGAACACACCCGATTTGTTTGATTTAGTCATGAACCGCTCCTGTAGACACTAATGAAGGCTGAGGAGACATTTCAGCAGTTAGATTAAGGTGTTAAAAAGACGATCGCACAGCGAGGAGATAAGTTTAATTTTCGCTTTCGCTAACGAACACCAGGGGGTGCTAAAAACAAGCCAAAACTGCCAAGTGTCCCTTTAAAGTCAAAATGCTGAAAAAGGTAGAAATGTGAAGAAGGAATCATCGTAGTGCTCCTGAACCTGACTGCAGGCTGCTGCTGTTCTGTTTTATTAGGTTATTTATTTATTTATTTCATTTTATTATTGTAACCAAGAATTACTGGTTCAATTAAAAACTATCATGTTTTCTTGAATCAGTCTGAGGAGCTTTCAATAATCCCATAGTAGAATCCACAGTAAAACTCACACAATTTCCTGTTTTCCTTCAAAATAAGAGTCTCAAACATGCACGTCAAACCTAAACTTTTTGGATTTTTGACAGTTTTGGAAAAAATTAAGAAAACCAACAAAAAATAAGTTTCATTTTGTTTCCTGAGTGCCCTGAAAAGGTTGTAGATTTGGCTAGTTGGGAATAAGCTGACTGTGATCCAGTTAAGAAAAATAAAAAAATCAGTTCTTTATTTTCACTTCTTTTAAAGAGCAAAAAGACATTTTTCTGACACACACACACATGCACACTTTCCTTGCTGTGTTTATTGTATTTATTTCAGCAGAGCCACACTAATATCTCCAGTCCAAAAGGCTTTACATGTTTTAGTTTATGTACTTAAAGTAGCATTCCGCTAGCCTGGCAAGCCATCCTATATATGTGTATATATAGTCTGGCCACGACTCATTGACGGCCCTCAGTCGTGAGGCGGGATCTACGGTTGTCTTTCAAAATGTTAGCACGCAATTGGATAGCGCTAGGACCAATCAGAGTGACAAACAACGTGACGTAATCACAGCGACGGAAAAGCGGGAGGCAGCAATGGCGTCTAACATTTGCTAACATCAATGATTTCTGTCGTTTTTGTATGAAAAACACGCGAATATCAGGTGTACTGGGACATTCCACTACTTTGTTTGATAAAAATAAGAAGCCGCTAAGTATATCAGACAGACTTACGCACGTTGGAGTCTAAATAATCCAATGTTGATGACAAAGTCGTTTCAAAAGAACGTGGCTCCGGCGTTGCCGCCATCTTGCTTGGGTTCGCGGCCGCAGCGCTGACGTCATCGGCTACTCCCGCTCTGTGATTGGCCCAAAATATAGAGCGCTGTGATTGGCCCAACCAAAACTATAGCGAGCTGTGATTGGACAGCCACAGGCTGGGAGGATTCCAACGAAGCGTGCCTAGACCAAACTCTGCAAAGCAAGAATTGGTCTAGTTCACTAGGCTAGCATTCCGCAACTTTGCAGTTATATGGTCCCTGTCGCCCTCTAGAGGCTTGCTGCGTTACGTCACTGTCGTAACATTAAATCTCTCTCTCGGGCATAAGAGGCATGTTTACATTCCTAATGTCAGGCAAAACAACGAAAACAAACTTTTCCACCTCCACACATTGAATAAATAGTTTTATCAGGACTGTATAACAACTTTATGCCCGACCAAACACAATAACCCTGGTGAAATCATTTATTACTTACCTAGCCATTAGCAGCACGGCTAGGTCAGAGTCCGTAGTTCATGCCTTTCTTTCTAAAAGAGCTCTGCAGCGAGGAAAAGACGGCCCAATAATAACTCTGGTCTTTGCTCTTGCTCTATCACGTTCTTCTTTTCTTTTCCTAGATTTCTCTGATACGGGATTTCTAGCTTTCTTTGGTGAATCTGCTGCTGCTACAGCGAGTCTACGTTATACAAATATGGCAAGCCAAAGGGATAAAAAAAATGCGCGTTCTAAACTCGCATTATGTCTGCCAATACGCTCGTTCAAGACGCGCATTTTGGCGGACATAATACTCGCTTTTAGAACACGCAAGTTTTTGCCCCCTTTGGCGTCAAAATGCAGGTTCAAGACACACATTTTGACGGACATAACGCGCATTTAGAACGCGCGTTTTTTTATCCCTTTGGCTTGCCATATTCTGCCGTAAAATGGCACCCAGTCAGTACTTCCGGTATCTGTATAGCGCAGTAAACAGACGTGGGATCCCTCAACACTATCACAGGTATGAAAATGAACATAATAGATAATACTATGACGCAAAAACTTTACAAAAAAGCATATTTACAATTTTATGGTGTAATAGTTGCGGAATGTTGCTTTAAATGATAATTTGTAATAAAGGTGACTATCTTCACAGCAGGTGCAAAGGTCAAAGAGAAAGACAAAAGCTGCGTGTTTTTGCTTCTGTGTCCTCTAGATGAACAGCTAGAGTGTTGACATGAAAACAAAGACCCACTATGACCTGCTCCACTGTTAATTTCACAACAAGTCACTTTAACTGCTGCCGCGTTGGATTTATTTTAGGTTGATGGTTTTGAAACCAGTAATTAAATGCAGATTGTAAACACACTGACGTAAAGGCAAGCACACACAAACGTGCAAGATCACGCCAGGGCCTTAGTGGAGTCTACCTTTAATTTATCTGTGCATTTGATATAAACGGTTATTAGATTTAAACTCCTCATATCTGCTTTTACTTTTATTTACCGCTCATGTTCATGAAAGCAGCAGATTAAAAGGATAAAATCTTGATTTAACAGTAAATTTGGTTCATTTTGGGAGATTTCTACCAACATTTCTGTTGACTTTTATCTAGACAGAAGATAAACATTGCATTTGCTTGGCTTTATATTAAAAAAAAAGTTCCTTCTCTAGTAAGACAGACGTATATCTTTTTCCCGGATCAGCTCAGTTGTCTGGAATTTCCAGCTGAAAGCATAAGGATAGGGGTGGCATTTTCTCTGTTTAGACTATAAATGTTTATCAGGAATACATTTTAGAGTGTAGCAAAACAGACCTGAGCACGAGTGTGCGCTAGATTACCAGATAGCTAGAAATGGAGCCCATCTCTGCTGCAGTTTGTGTCAGACATAGAAGGAATTTGTCTTTTCCTGCAGTCGTACATCAATATGGCAGATGTTTCCTAGAGGATGGATCACAAGGCCTTTCAAACGGATTCAAAAACTACCTTAATTGCTGTTTGTTTTGTCTCCCTCCACCCCCTCCTGCCTCTTCTCTCCGTCCTGCGTCAAACATCTGAGAAGAATTTTCAAGAACAAAACACGACTCGTATTGCTGCTGCAGATTTGGCTCTCGGACACGCGGAGAACAAAGGATGGTTTCCCAGCTTTCATCCATCCACATTTGATCTCCGCTCCAATCCAGTCTAAGATTTGCTCCAGCAAACTGAATTCCAAGCCACATCTATGATAGTCATGGTGTTTTTCCATGCTCTAGATGGGTATTGGGTGCTGATAGGATATCAAGCACACCTAAGTGCTTCCCTTTCCTCTCTCTCTTTATTTTCTTTCCTTTTCTCATCGGCCTCTGACTCTCTATCAGGCCCCTCGCACATGCTTTGTGTCACGTCCTGTAGCGAACAACAGGCCTATCTTCCCTGGGAGGCGTGATGATCCATGCCATAGATCAGTCGTCTAAATGTGCAAAGACCTGATTTAAAGCTTGAAGAAAGATTTATTGTGGACAGATTTTAGGAGACAGCATGATTAGACACGCCGGATCCCTCCGCCCTTCACGTTTCCTCGATTGCAACCCTTTTCTTTCTCACACTCACAGAAATGTATTTCTGCGAAACGTTCCCATCCTCCACTCATCTGAGCTGAAACTCGTCAGAAGATGTGAAACTCACCTAATGTCAAACTCGTTCTGCGTGTTTATTGACCACCAGCCATGTTTCAGCCCTCATCATCATCACGCAGCTCTGTGTTTGTTGATGTTGTCTTAGTAACAACACGGGTTGCCAAGAGTCATCTGGCCACTGGTGAAAAAGTTCAAACACTCAAAGTTTGTGGGTTATTTGGGAATTGGGGCAATGTGGAGGACCAATGAGGAGACCTGCAGTAGATAGTGGTCAGAGCAATGTAAGCTCGGAGACCATGGGTGGGGTGGGGGTGTTTTTCTGGGGGAGTCATGTTAAAGGTTGAATATGGAACAATTTAATAAAAAGTTATATTTTTTAAAAATAATCCCTCCACGGGGCGTTTAGATGTGTGCAGAATGAAGGTACAGGATTTCCTTTAAAAGCTATATTTTTATTAAAAAATAATCAAATATTTATTTTGACGGGCACAACGCTGGGTTTATGTTTACATCTACCAGCCAGTAGAGGGCACCATTGTAGGTTGCCAAATACAATAAAAAGTCCGCTCGGCACAGCGAGGCTGGCACTGTGGAAAATGGTGGACTCGGTAAGTCAAGCAGCTGCTTCTGATCCCAGAAGATGTCGTTATCCTTCTCAGAAGAGGAGCGACCAGAAAAGATCTAAAACCAGAGTGAGTTTAGGTTGGTTACTTCACGTATCGGCAGCGAACCTGGCATCCCGACGGCTGGAAACCTTGTTCTATTGTTGCAACTACAACCTGCACACACTAGATGTCACTTTGGTGTTTGTGTCCATATTCCACCTTTAATAAGTCACGCCCATTTACTTCCAGACCATGGGTCCCCTGAAGAACAAAACCAAAGCAAGTCGATGGGGCTAAAAACGCTATTTTCTAATCCTGTTTGTTATGTGGCATGGATTTCACATATGATGTCCGTAAATTTCAAAGACACATTCTGATGCCAAGAAAGCGCTTATTTTCGAATGGAGGGAAAAGTTATTTTAGGTTTTGTGTGAAAATACGTCCAGGACTACGAATGCTTTTAAACAAGAATTAACTTTTAAAAGTCCTGGCAGTGTAAACCAAATGGATTGTAAATGTTTCATCCCACACTTGATGAATAAACAATGTGAAAAATATATGAAAAAATTAAATGGGGAATAATAAAGAAATAATTTAAAGTTGAAAATTTAACAAAACACAAATAGCCAATCTATTTATTCCTCTTTTTATGGTGTATTTTTCTCTCACATCATTAGGTGAGTTTCCATTATTGGAACTTTGGGGTAAATTTATAGGAACTTCCAGACATGCGTGTCTCCACCTGTTCGGGCCAGCCAAACGGCCGTTTTAAGGAAATTTCTGAGTATCTGATGAGGGGTAGGTACTCGGAATGGCCCGGTGGAGTCGCTGAGCGGAACGTTTGGTTAACTCACGCTGATTGGTTGTAACTCAGTAGGAAATTACATCAGCAGATGCCATTCAAAACAACCGGCAGTAGTAAAATTAAAATAGTTGCTGGTGAAGCAGAATGGAAGCGAAATAAAATAAGCACCGATGGAGCTTAAAATTAAACTCCCGACACCGGGAACCACGGCAGAATTCCCCCACAACGATGTAATTAGCCTTTCGCCGAGCCCCGCCCCCCTTAGTTACTGTTGCCAACTCCGACAATAAGTGGATCAAATACTGCAGCTCCGCAGATTTCTGCGATGGAAAGAAGTAGACAGATGCGTGTCAGCGACATTTTTTGGAGCAATTTCTCCTCAATATCATCCAGATCGAGGCAAAAGGGTTACAGTATGCAGTGGAGGGATATATTAGTGTCGGCTCCGCTGAGCGAAGCGTAGCAGGGAACAAGGAGTTGGGAGTTTGGGGGAAGGTCCGGCGTCCGGGGACGCGCGGATCCGAGGAGCGGTGGCGGCGATGCGGTGTCCCTGTGAGCTGTCAGATGTCAGATGATCTGAGCTGCAGGCAGCTCTAAAAGCTCCCGGTGCTCTACATCGCTCATCTCAGCTGGTTCTGTTCACAAAAAGAAACTTAAGCCCGTGTTTACTTTCATTTTCAATATAGTTCCCGGATGGAGCTCGGCATTAATTCATCACGTGATCATGACACCACCCGCTGTTGCGCCAAGGATTAATGTGCGTTTATAAGACACACGGTTGAGGTAATATTACGCTGATTTGCCGGCACGGTGTGTCTTATCTAAAAGGGTCTTGGATAGTCTGGGAGGCGGACCTCTGCCCAGCCGCGGGCGGGGGGAGCACTCATGCTGTTGCTGGTTGAGTTCGATGAGGAGGTCCTGAAGGGAAACGAAGGAGACACGACTACTATCAAGGCTAATGCTTAGTATAAATTAGGCTTAGCTTCATCATTTTGTTTGGAGTTGTCGGATAGTAACGGTTGCTATGATGTGTGATTGGACAATAGCCATTCTGGGGGCGGGGCCGGCGAAAGGCTAATTCACGAGGCTTTGTTGCCTCACACAGCGCCGTAAAAAAACGGAGCTTCTTCTGGCCATTGAACGCCACATTTTACATCACACAGCTGCTCTTGTCCTCTGAATGGATTAAATTATGATAAACATAGACAGAATAAATGCTTTTAATGTTATTAATGTTACTGTGGACGCTTTCTGGCGCTGATCAGTGACATCACTCACTGCTGATACATTATGCTGATGTCTGTGCAAAGTGAATTTGAATGGAGACACATAAAAAGGACTGCTTATAACCCATATAAAAGAAGTTTGTCTGCTAAGAGCATTAGAAACATGAAACATTTCATTTAATGGTACATTTACAATCTATAATAAATTTGTGATTAATCGCAAATTAACTATGAAACTCTTGCGATTAATCGTGATTAAAATTTTTGTTCGATTGACGGCCCTAATTTTATTAAATCTTTTAGAGAGTAATCATTGAATGTAGGTCTTCAATTGACCAACTTTTGAAGTGAACTTGATTCAAGATGGCCGCCACAGCTAAGCAGCATCAGCAAACAAAAAGAGCTGTAACTCAGGCTATTTTACAGCTATTGCGCTAAGATTTGGTTCAATAGTAGCTAAGAGTTAGTCACATCATGTACTCTAAGAGCCAACTGATTGGGCAACATTTTTTCTGAAAACGCTGCCGTTTACTGTTGGTGTCAAACGTTTCAATTGTAATAAAGCTCTTGGAAAATTGTTTTACGCACATCTAACTGTTTAAGAGCTGGAGTCAACTTCAGCTGCCACAGATTATTAATATTGGAAAACACAAAAATGGTTATAACTCAATCAGTTTCACAGATATTGGGCTAAAATTTGATTCCCAACACATCCTGTGCAAATAATGCATGAGGTTAAAATTTTAAGATTGACCCAAACCAAGTGTTTTTCATCACTTTTGCATTATCCATCTGTTTACCTTGTCACTGTTTTCCTAACCAAATAACACCAGTGTTGCCACATGCACGTGCATGCACCACGGCTTTAAGACGCTAAAGCAGACTGGTATTCATCAAATGAATACAAACCTTGCCTGCTGTCATGGTAACCCATTTTCAACTCTGTCCGGATGCTTCTAATCTCACCACAAAAATCTCAAACAGTCCAATATTTACATAAAAATGAGAATCCATAATATTGTAAAATGGAGATTTAATATTAGTGTGCCGCTTTATCAAATCAAATTTATTGATATAGCCCCTTCTACCAGCTTAATGGAAGCCCAAGGTGCTGAACAGTACATAAAAAATAGAAAGACATCACATTAGTAAAAAAGAGATAAAAACAGCATAAAAGCAATAAATAGAAAAACATAGGTAAAAACAATTAAAAGCCAAAAAATAAAACCAGGGAAAATATAAAAGCCAGTATCAGTGATGTTGGGGGAAAGCTATTAAGAAAAAATGGGTTTTAAAATGTGATAATGTAGCTGATTTATAAGTTGCAGGATTTGGGACTCAAGGCATTCCTGTAAAGTAACCGTAACTCTATAACGATCAGTTCCTTTATACATGTTTTTGGGAAAGGTGGATAAACTAACATCTTTGTTTGGATGACCAGATGTGCAGCGTCATAGTGATGCCACATCTGTGGCATAGTTTAGAAGTTATATCTTAGGCCATACGCAAACAATGAGAACAGAGGGTTACCAATCTGCTCCTCTACCTTTATCTATGGGTGTTCCTCAAGGGTCAATACTGGGCCCAACCTTATTCAAAATCTATATCAATAACATTGTTCATGCTGTTGACAGTTCTCATATACGTAACTCAAGTAAAACTGGAGATAATGAAATAACAAAACATGTGACCGACTTGCACCCCCCCCCCCCCCCCCCAGGGTATCAAAGGGAAGAAATGAGCTCATTGCAGAGTAAAAAGTAAGATGGATTGAAGTTAGAAGTGTGGTAAAGTTGCTTCCAGCCCCTCGCCCTCTCCATGGCAGCGGTGATTCATGTGATCGAGAAGAGTGTGGGAGGGGAAGTGGAGTGGAAGGAGAGGAAAAGGGCCAGGAAGTAGGGGGGAAAAGCTGGTTTATCCACAGGGCCTGATAATGGAGACCCACAGGAAACTGCTGAGGAGGATTTTCCACGATGTCGCACAGGAGCCCTGGCACTAAAGTCAACTTACACACACACACACACACACACACACACACACACACACACACACACACACACACACACACACACACACACACACACACACACACACACACACACACACACACACACACCACCTCTAATCCCTCACACAAAGGGGCCACCCACACCCACCTGGGTCTCATGTACTACAGCTGAGTCCCCCTCCATAAGAAAAAAAAAATCCAACCCTTCAGTCTTTTTAATCTTAAATCGATCTACAGATCTGTCCGCAGGTTCGTCTTATCTGCTCTCACTTGCTGCACCTGCTGCTGCGGGGCACCGTGCCAGCTGCCATCCCAGTCCTCCCATTGGCTGGCAGCTCTCGGCACCGTGTTGGCCAGTAAACAAGATGAAAAGCACGTGTATACAGAGATTGATGTTGCCCACATTGTCATCTTAATCTATCAATCTAGGGATGCACGGGCCTGAGCTTCACTACATTGTTTGGTTTGACATCAAAAACACACCCTTCAGATTTGGTGTTTGTCACGGCGCGCGTATGTGTGTTGATTGCACTTGTCCCAGTCTCGGACTGGGAGGGGTGCTTGTTTTCCTTCTGCTCTTCCCTTTGGTTACACTGTCGCCCCCCCTCAAGTATACAACACATCCCATTAGGAAGGCTTCTCTCTCAAACACACACACACACACACCCAAGAGGAAAATCAGCACAGAGAAGACCTTGCTTCTTTTCCAGCGGTGGTCGTTAGGGAAATGGAAAAGCAGTTCCATCAGCAGACTCCTGCTGCTAATGACATCTTTAGGCCATCTGATTCCATTCAGCTGCTGCTTTTTTGTTTTTCTAACCAGTGGCAATCCCTAGACCACCAGCCGTCGTGCATTTTCTCCCTATTAACATAAAGAATGATTACACACCATCTGGAGACAACTCTGCTTATTGAGATTTAATGTCTGTTTTGATGGATGGAACAACATTCCTTTTATTTTCTATGTCATTCTTACTGTCCCGGTGGATACTGTTCCAGAGCCTCACGACTCTCAGGACGTCCTGCGGAGCAGCTCCTTCCCCCGTATCTGTACGGAGAAGAAAAGCACACACAAACAGACGTAAACATGTACACACACACTTCATCTGAACCCCCCCTTCTCCACCACTGTTCCTTATCTTAAGCTTCCAGGCAGCTGTGGGCTTGTGTGTGAAAACAGCGAGACAGACAAGTGTGTGTGTTCAAACGCCATTGTGTGTCAGGCGGTAGAGGAATAGGTGTGAAGTACAGTCACTGAGGTTGCCTTTCAAGCTCTCTGCTTCCCTCCGTTTGGTCAGTCGTCGGAGATGGGAGGGACCAACAGCTGCACGGTAGGTCTGTCTGCTGCGGACGAAGAAACAGGGCTGGATCGCTCCAGACAAACCAGCAGCATCACGAGCAAGAGCTGAAAATTGTTCCTTGAAGCTGAGATGCTAAAGTGCAACATTTTAAGCACTCAGAGAGACTGTGTGCATATGTTTATTTGAATGTTGCTGATATCAAAGTGAAAGTCAGTATATCCCAACATTATCTCTATTGACCCTTTTGCACCTACATGTCACATGATCACATGTGTGCACCATGGTGGACGTCAACAGTGAGTTACAGTAATATTGAACAGAGAAAAAGCTGCCAGGTCAAAAAAATAAATAAATCACCACCTGGATTTAACTAAGCAAAGAGGTAGGAGCCTCCTATTGGATAATTACTGCATGGCAACAAGTTATTTAACCCAACTGGTGCAATGAGTTGCTTCTCATTTCTTCAACAACCATGTGGAAAGACACATCTGGTGGTCGTGGAAAAGATGTTAGTCTGTGTGAGAAGGGTCACATCATTGGCATCAAGCAGAGAAAACATCTAAGGAGATTGCAGAAACGACTAAAGCTGGGTTCAGAACTGTCCAACGCATTATTAAAACTGGTGTGATGAGTCCAGATGGATCCTGTTCCAGAGTGATGGGTGCATCAGGGTAAGAAGAGAGGCAGATGAAGTGATGCACCCATCATGCCTAGTGCCTACTGTACAAGCCTGTGGGGGCGGGGCTATGATCTGGGGTTGCTGCAGTTGGTCAGGTCTAGGTTCAGCAACAGGATGTGCTCCAAGAATGAGGTCAGCTGACTACCTGAATATCCTGAATGACCAGGTTATTCCATCAATGGATGTGTTCTTCCCTGATGGCACGGCCATATTCCAAGATGACAATGCCAGGATTCATAGGGCTCAAATAGTGAAAGAGTGGTTCAGGGAGCATGAGACATCATTTTCACACATGGGTTGGCCACCACAGAGTCCAGACCTGAACCCCATTGAGAATCTTTGGGATGTGCTGGAGAAGGCTTTGTGCTGCGCTCAGACTCTACCATCATCAATGCAAGATCTTGGTGAGACATTAATGCAGCACTGGATGGAAATGGAGAAGTAATGTGGTTTTCGTCCTGGCTGTGGACCAGCTCTATACCCTTAGGGGAGTCCTGGAGGGTGCGTGGGAGTTCGCCCAACCAATCTACATGTGTTTTGTGGATTTGAAGAAGGCGTTCGATCGCGTCCCTCGGGGGGCCCTGTGGGAGGTACTCTGGGAGTATGGGGTACCAGACCCCTTGAAACAGGCTGTTAGGTCCCTGTATGACCAGTGTCAGAGCTTGGTCTGCATTACCGGCAGTAAGTCAGGCTCGTTTCCAGTAAGAGTTGGACTCCGCCAAGGCTGCACTTTGTCACTGATTCTGTTCATAAGTTTAATGGACAGGATTTCTAGGTGCAGCCAAGGTGGTGAGGGGATTCGTTTTGGTGGCCTAAGGATCAGGTCTCTGCTTTTTGCAGATGATGTGATCCTGTTAGACCCTTAGAGATAGGGTGAGAAGCTCGGTCATTCAGGAGGGGCTCGGAGTAGATCAGCTGCTCCTCCACATCGAGAGGAGCCAGTTGAGGTGGCTCGGGCATCTAGTTAGGATGCCTCCTGGACGCCTCCCTGGTGAGGTTTTCCGGGAAGACCCAGGACACGTTGGAGGGACTATGTCTCTCGGCTGGCCAGGGAACGCCTTGGGACCCCCCGGAGGAGCTGGCCCAAGTGGCTGGGGAGAGGGAAGTCTGGGCTTCCCTTCTTAGGCTGCTGCCCCCGCGACCCGACTCCGGATAAGCGAAAGAGAATGGATGGATGGAAATAAATCTTTTGACATTGCAGAAGCTTTTCGCAACAATGCCACAGCGAATGCGTGCCGTAATCAAAGCTGAATGTGGTCCAATGAAATATTAGAGTGTGTTTATTTTTTGGTGGCAACTTTTATTTTTTGGCCAGGCATTGTATATATAACACACCTAGTTGGGGCTCATAGAGCGGTATTTACAAAAGTTAGCTAGATGAGAAACAGACCTTTACCTTCTCCCTGCTGCTGTGTTCACCAACTCTATCAACTTTTGTTTCACCTTAGACTGCAGCTGATTAATAAGTCTGTTGTTTACACTTTTCTAGTTGTTTCTCCAGGTCTGTTTCCCTTTCAGCCTTTGATATTTTTCTCTGAATTGTTGGATTTGATGTTTTCTGTTTGGACCTTTCTGCCTGAAGGTTGTTTATGTTTCGCTTACGTGTTGCTTTTGGGGTTGTTGTATGTTTGTGTTAGGTTTCGGGGCTGCCTCTCTGTTATCCGTCACGTCGTACAGTGTTTCGGGATTGTTTGTGCATGTGTGTGTGTGTGTTTGCCATGATTATTATGGGATGCAGCTTGCTGCTGAGACACTTCCTGTTTATCGCCCTTATCCTGGCCCCGGGATCATCACTGACATCACAAGGTTTTCTTTTCTGATTCGGGGTCCGAGGTAAGCTGTGAGGAGACTGAAGTCATCTCTTAACTTTGACCTTTCAAAAGTCAAATGAAATTTGTTTTTAGATTAAAACTCAGCTGTGCGGGATAAAAAAAACATAAAATCTACGGAAATGTGCTGCAGTATGTTTTTACAAGCTCGCTTCACATCCCCGTACACAGTATAACATATACAGTAAAACAATGGATCTAAACATTTGGCAGTTTTTTCATCACACATCAGAAAACCATTGTGATCACTCCATACATTTCTTATAAGTGCATTTTTTTGAGTAATTTGATGGTAAATGTTTTCATCTTTGTTTTTTTAAACATACATCTTCATATGAAGTATACAGCTGTGACCAAGTCTGACAGGGTCAGCTAGATTAGAGCTTGGAGTCTAAACCTGGAGCATGCAAAAACACAAGTGTGTTTAATACTCTGTCAGAGCAAAATATAAATAATAATTTTGTGCCTTTAATGTTACAAGAGATATAGTCATCTGGCACTGGATCATGGTTTTTATATTTCAGATATAAAGTGGGAAACTACAACCGTTTTCTCTTTTGCTTTTAGTGGAACCAGTGAAATCCCAGTCTGCCCTGCTGGCCGGGATCCACGACTGTTCTCCTTTTGGCAAACTGCTGTAATTCTTCATGGAACAGAGAACAATATCCATCCATCTCTTTTGACGGTTTGTACAGTTAACAGCCTTGTAATCTCTGCTTGGGAGCTTACGTCTGCCAAACAAAATGGGATAATTGCTGCTCTCTGCTCACCTAGCTGCACACGCACCTCAGCGATGACGCTGCACAAATATCCGTCTTTATAAACAGCAAATCTCTGCAGATTAGTCTTCATTTAAACTGATTTAGCAATCTCAAAAAGCAACTAAAACACCTTGATTGTGACAAAAGACATTAGGAAAAGAAAATTTTGATTGCAGGTAGAGGATAAAAACGACATCATGTTTAGAGTTTGCAGCCTCGGGCTCGAGGCCACGCTGCCAACGCCTGTTAAAACAAAACATGAGAGTTTAAAATTCTGCGTTCGTTGCAATTTCCATTGAGATTGCATCTTTCTCTTTTATTTCTTGCATCTCAAACATAGTTCCCAGACATGTTTAGTTTTGTTTCTGAGGAGTAATCGGTTGCATTTTCATCACGCTGTGGTCAGACCTGCAGAACGCGCCTTCCAGCAGCTTCATCCACAAACAGGCTGTTCTAAATGCACCTTTCTTTGCCGTTGCACCACCATGACCCTTATTATTGTCTAGATCAGCATGTTTCGATGTCTGTCACTGAAGCATAGCCTTCATGTTCAGGACGCCATTTTCACCAGTCTGCTCAATCACAACTAACTTAGTCAATCTTTTTCTTTCCATTTCACGGTAATCCACACGAGGTGGAACAAAAACACACTTCTATTACCCTGCAATCGTATTTTTAACTTTAACACAAGTTAAGATATCAAATAATCCTCCAGAGCCCAGTGAACACACAGTACTGCATTTTCTCTGCCTGCTTTGTGATCTTAAATTTTTATTAGACTTTTATACAAACGCTCCAGGTTCACAAGGACATATAAAATAGTTACAGTGTGAGGCAAGCTGCACCAGGGATCTATCTTTACAGGCTAGGCTGTTAAAACTGCACGGCTGCGCTACATGAATATATGTCTGGAGCTTTTTGCCAATACTTTCAGATGAATCAGCAGGTGGTTTGTTTCCTCTGGTTTCCTGAAATATGAATATTAACTGACTTGTTGGAAGATAAGAGAAAAATACCTGCAGGGCAGATTTTTTGTTGCTTATGCAACAAAAGGACTGGAAAGACATTATTTTGGCATGTTTGAAGATATACAATCCTTCCTGAGCTGCAAAGGAAGGAGGAATGGTAGTTTGCACAATTTGTAAGACCCAGATCTCGAATTAACTTTAAGCAAACTTTAAAATACCCAGTTTCACTTATTGAGTTTGCGCCAAAGCTGAAAGTCAGTCTAGTCGGAAGATATTTGATCAGATTCAGCAGATATTTCATCCTGCTTGGAAAAAAGAATCATAATATTTGCAGTGTTCGCAAAAAAGTTTTAAAACCAACGTTTTTTTAAACGCAGGTTTATTAGTTAAGATTCACTTTTTTAGATTAAAGATTAATTTTAATTATTCTCATTCTCTTTATTTTAGTGTAGAAACAAACTAAGTAAAATCATCTAAAAATATGGTTAAAGAGGAACACATCTTTCAGAAGTGAACAATTTCTGCTTCTTTTAGAAAAAATCTACTTTATCCTCACTGCTGATGCTGGGTTGGACTGATAACACAGAACAAATAAGCCCTTAATTTTTTTAATGATATTTATATATTTCATTATTTTGGGTCCAAGTCCAAAACACAAAAGCTAAACAAATCTGTGATTTCCAGTCTATTAGAGCTGTTATGCTGTATTATTTAGATTATTAGGGTTCTGCAGAGCTTGATGACACGGTGAACAGGAAATCCAGCATTTAAACCAGGCAGTGGTGCCCCCAGAAGAGTTTCATAGGGGCCATGGGGCCTGAGAAAAATTTGGGGTGGCACCTTAAATTGATCCTCATGGTAACTCTGGGAAGGTTTACGGCTACTTCACACTGAAAGCATCAGCGGTGCGGAACGGCAGCGGAACGGTTTACTCGCGACAATCGCGGCACTCCAGTGCACACTGGGAGAGTCAGCAGCGAAGCGAATTCACCGCTGCGCTCCTCGCTCGACTCGCGAGATCACACGATCCCTCGAGACTTCAAAGGTCATGGTTTGTTTATGCCGTCCGCCATTAAACCAAAAAGATGGAAATGACGTTTGATATCGCTGTTTGATGTCATATATAATGTTGTTCCTCACCACTGCCAGAATTAAAGCCATGAAAAACACACCGCTGCACTTTTCGAACGATGCGGCAAGTAAATAAGCCGTGAGGTCACACGTATAGACGTAATCCACATAGATATGAAATCGCATCGCTGTTACAGACTTTGAAAATTACCGGACATTTTACACTGAAACCGAGTGTGATTTCCTGTCTAGCCCTATGTTAACTGCGGAAATTCCAGAAGCGGCACGCGGCAAAAATAGAACTCGATCTTACCTTTAGCGGCGCGGCGTGCCGCTTCTGGGATGTGTCTGGAAATTGCCGCGTCGCGGCTGGTCTGTGACACCCCCATAGACTATAATGGATTCTATTTGAAGTGGCGACGTTCCGCTGCCGTTCCGCGCCGCTGATGCTTTCAGTGTGAAGTAGCCGTTAGCCTGTGGTGATAAATGCTCCTTTATTCATTAAAAAAAAATAAAAACAGAATGCATCCAACACACTTACATCAAATTTGAGAAACACAAAATTTTTAGAAAAAAAAATAAACATTTGATGTGTTACATTTGTTTTAGAATTTTAGAAAGGCTTAATTCTCCTGTTGTTTCTTCACTAAAACATCCACAAAAACTATGGTGATTGAAACTATTATTTTGAAAATGAAAATAACTTTTTTTAAAATTCTGATTATTTAAATTATTATTAAATGTACTATTAAATGTGTAACTTTTATTGGGTTTTACGTGTCAATAAGATACATTTATGGTTTGTGTGAACATTAAGAACACTGCTCTTCCCTAGAGTGGCCAGTGGGGTGGCCAGCAATAGGGGTGGTCATGGCCACCCCTTGGGGGATCCAATAAACCAGGTGTGTTGGAGTGGAGAAACAACTAAAGCATGCACAGGAGCCTTGAGGACCAGGACTGGACGCTGCTGCCCTAAAACCATGACAGCAGTTTGATTTGGTGCTAAAAGACGATTACAGTAAAGTGTCAAATTATGAGCACAGTAGAGTTGAGCTCTTTTGTTTTGCTTTCTCTGATTCCATTTTTTCTTTTTGACAGTAGCAGCTACTGGTTTGACCCAACCACCTCCCAAAAAAGGGACAAATTAAAAAAATCATTTAATTTTTGGACCTAACTATAAGGTTTTAGCCTAATAATACTAATTAAAGCTAATATTTTGTGTGCAGCCTTCTTCTCCATGCACATTAGAAAAAGGTGAAGTTTTTCTGCCTCTATCGTAAACTAAAACATCTGAAACCACATAACAGCCTAATTTCCTCCAAAGTGGCTCTTTCAGGCCACTTATGGAAGGAAGTCAAGCTTTGCGTTCCAATAAAGCATTTTATTTACATCAGCGCACAAGTCTGTGTTTAATCCAGCAGGCAGAAGCAGCGGCGGTGCCATAACGAGTCGTGGAGTGGAGGGGTTAGGAATGCGATCCTGAACTTGAATTTGTAGTTCAGTCCAGTTCATCTGTGTGTAATCTCAGCTGATTGATGTGACTGGCTGAGAAGAGGTGTGATTGTGAAGCCACGCCTCCTCCCCATTTCATCCAGCTAATCCGCTTCAGGAGTCATAGCTTATGTCGCCATGGCTACAAATGCTCCTGGTAGCATAGATTTCCTGTCCACACTTACCTTCCCTGACACCCCCTCCCCCCCTCCTCCCCGTTGTTGGCCTTCTACCTCCAGGCCTGGGAGCGGAATTCTGGGAACATTTTTCCATGTGAAACAGCGAGGGTCAGCTCAGGGGTGTGACGCCACGGCATTGTTCCCGCTGCGAGGAGAGGAACCGTGCGCCGTGAGGCCAATTCCTGTCCGCTGCAAAAAAACAGCCACTTTCTCACACTGCTTTCCTTCCTCCAGCAGACAGCTCAAAACAATCCCAGAGTGTTTGTGGGTACGAAGTTTGGCAAAGCAGGCAGCAGAGCGAGCGAGAAAGAGAAATGGAATAAAAAAGAGGAGGAGGAAGAGGTCTTTTTTCTCTGCTGGTTTATCCAGACTGTTTATGGACCATTGAAAACAAACAAAGGGGAAGAATGATCCCACTGTGCCCAACTGACGCTCGCTCAAACAAACGGCAGGATGACATTATATCACTCTAAGTGGGCTTGAGCGGCCGGCTGTTAGCCCGCCTGCCTGCGTCGCAGAATAATCTGTTTAGCTGTAAAAACAATGAAATGTTCTTATCAGAAAAGGTGCTCCCTCAGTTCTTCTGTCACCCACTTCCTCATAAAAATGTGTCTGTGCAGAATCAAATGTTTCCTTAAAGCTCTCATTCACTCATTAGAAAAAAGTTCTGGCGCTCCTGTTTCAGGAAGTAGAAGTTAGCC
This sequence comes from Aphyosemion australe, assembly GCA_006937985.1. Lineage (NCBI taxonomy): Eukaryota > Metazoa > Chordata > Actinopteri > Cyprinodontiformes > Nothobranchiidae > Aphyosemion > Aphyosemion australe. The sequence goes on along the minus strand of SSNS01000264.1, from coordinate 369,041 downwards.
GGAGGAGAGGTGGGCAGAAAACGACAAAGTTTGAGTCTTATTCATTATTATTACCTCATATTCAGACATCTCACCTCTGATTGGCTAACAGCAATGTGACTTTACCACGGGGATGCGAACTGGTCCAGCCCACATTGAGTAAACGGCCCACTGGGACATGCCCTGTATGCCAGATGGCCAGTCCACCCCTGGCTAATGCTAACAGTTAGCTTCTACTTGCTGAGACTAGTTGCTCTGCTTTTTGCTGGATGCAAAAACTAACAACAGACTTTCCTGTTGCGAGTCAAGATGGGTGAGTCGATAAATGCTAATTTACAGTGCACTGCAAAAACTAATTTCTAAGAAAGTTAAAAAAAGACGTTTAATCTTATTTTTAGTCTAAAAAACGCATCTAGAAACATAGCATTACTTAAAATAAGGTAAATATTCTTAAAAATGATCCAAATTCTTTTGTTTTGAGTGAAAAAAATCTGCCAATGCGGTAAGCAAAAGTTTCTTGGCTAGAATTCTTAAAACTAGCAAACAAATCAAATTTTTTTCCAAGAACATTTGAATCATATTTAAGAATATTTACCTTATTTTAAGTAATGCTCCTAGATAAGAATTTTTTCTTTTAAGACTAAGATTAAATCTAACAATTAGGCTTTTTTGCTTTCTTAGAAATCAGTTTTTGCAGTGTCCGAGCATTTCCCCGTCTATTTTTTTTCAGCAGCTAATGCAGGAAATAGGGGTAGAAGCCAGCATGTTAAACTCAGCGTAAACAGTTTCTCAGTGAACTTGGTTTTAAGAGAAAATTTGCTTAAATTCAGCTGAGAGTTTGCATGAAGTGAGTGAGTGCATATGCCTTTCACACTTTCCACATAATCTTCAGATGTCTTTCGGTGTTTTGCTTGCGGTCCAACTCATTTTACTCCAGTTGACATGAATAATTCCTGGAGAGCTAAACTAGTGGTGGCTTTGATCATGTCTTTGAAGGATCATCATGTTTGGCCTTAAATAATAGATTCCTATTTCAGAGAGCTAACAGTAAAGTTGTTGGGTTGACACACTGACTAAAAGATGCACTATTTATTTCCGAGAATAATATTTTTATTTTATTTTTTCCCTTCAGACTTCCACTCGGCATCATAAAGAGCCAGGAAGACGTCTGGTCTCATTTTAGATCAGATTGAGCACTTGCTCGTCTTCAGTTGCAGCCCCACTCGGGTCAGTGGTTTAATCAGTACCAAATGTGCACTTCTTCAGAAGAGAATACAACTTTGTGAACCTCTTGGCGCTCATTCAAGTCATCTCCCCCTTTTTTCGTTCCATTTTCATCCCTAATCCCCTCTCATGACCCCTTAGGGGCTTTGATGGTCCCATTGTCTTACCCCACCATGCATTCTGCACGTATGGACGCTTCTTTCTCTCCACCTTATCGTATGTCAGTCACTCTATGGAGCTGATACCAAGTACACTGGCAGAATTCCCAAACTCTGTATGCTTTCCTGTAGACTGCTTGGAGGAAACACGATCGGAAGGATGAGCCGTGTAAATCCCTCTCGCATGTAAAACACCAGACATTCCTGTTCCTGTACCCAGGTTGTTTTCTTCAAGGTTTATTTGACTTTTTCATTGTTTACCTTTTGGCTCTTTTTTCCCACAAATGTTTTACGTCCTCTACCTGTGCTGACGAAAGTGGAGTGAGGAACCAGAGAGAAAATAGCACCGGCTGCTCTCTAGAGTTTCCTGCCTGTTGTCAGGCTTGTCTGCGTGCGTGCCCTGTCCTCCCTCCCCCTCGGTCTGCGTGTCCTTCCCGCCCCAACCGTCCTGCCTGAGGATGCATGCGTGCATGTGCAGGGGCTGGATGTCTGGGAAAGCCACTGACACATCTTAGGGAGTGGATGAGCAACAGACCTAGTGTAGCATGCAAGTGTGTGTGTGTGTTTGTCAAGTGCACGTGTATGTGTGCACGAGTGTGATGTGTATCATTTAGGAAGCACCTGTCCCGTGTGACACTGAGTTCTGTTGCATTTATCTGACCCCTCTCACATCAGGTGGCTTCCTGGTTTGCGTCGGATACTGCTCCCCATGGCCTGCTGGTATTGGTTGACTTAAGCTCCTCCTCTTCCTGTGCTGCCGCTCATTGATCTTTGGCGAGCTGTTGTCTTGCTCACATTTCTTCCAAGGCCTACATTTGACTCAGGCTTTTTTTCTTCCAAGCTCTGTATAAACAATCGTGCGTTGTTGCATAAATGAAACATGGCTGTAATATGCTGTATTCTAATTAAGAACATAAAAACTCTTGAAAGTGCAAAAGCAGTGATAAAGAGTGGCTTCAGTTTCACTTTTGGGCAAGTTTTAAAGTTTTTGTTTTTATATCCCTGCAGAAAGTGCTTCTTCTTATTAACCCAACCTTCTGCATTGCTAGATTCTATAATGTCTGCTCAGGTCAGCTAAGCAATATAACTCTAAATAATAATATATAAAAAAATAAAATATAATAAAACTCTAAAATTTACCAGGAGCCAGTGAAGGGATGCGAAGACAGGAGAAAGATGGGACTGTTTGTGTGCCCCAGTTATGCTGCAGAATTCTGCAAATGATCCTGGTTTTCCTCAGATAAACCAGTTAAAAGGCTAATGGTCAAGGCATGAGGAGGCAAATTCTTGGATTATCATTTCTAATTCAACCTTCGATACAAAGGGCGTTAAGGCCCCATTCCTCATCCTATTATCGAACTTCTTTGTGGTCTAGATCAAGACCCATGAAATAAGATCCCAATTACAAGAGTTTGGAATAATTTTCCAATGTTGCGTTCAAGCTTTACGGTTAGGTTGGTGGGCTTTGTCACTTAAGGGAGTACAACCGCTGCTCCTCATCAAAAAGAAACGAGGATGCTTCTTGGCCACCTTCCACTGGGAGAAGATCCTGAGGGAGCCCCAGCCTGGGAATACCGTGGAATCCTCAGAAGGAACTGGAGAGTGTTGCAGGGGAGTGGAGCATCTGCTAGGGGTTACTTCCTGGACCTATGACCTTCTGTTATTTGGATACACTGTGGTTAATTGATAGGATGTATTTTTATTGCTGTTTTTTATTGATTTATTAATTTTTATTCAACCAGGAAGATTCAGTTGAGATGATTATCTTTATGTTAAGCGAATCCTTGGAGGTATGTGTGGAAGCTGGGATTCAGACGCCATTCCCCTAAGCCACAGCCACCTGGGCTTTGAAGACTACATTTGCTTTGGTCTTCGGTGTGCTGGTTTGTGTTGCCATTGAACACTAACATAAACCTTTAAGTTCACTCCACAGAAAGGCAACAGAAAGGACTTTCTTTCAAATGTTATCAGAGTTTATAACCAATGGATAAAGAGTATGGGGACTTGTGACATAATTATTGGAGATTTTAAAACAATGACTCACCATGAGTTTGTAATTTTGAGAAGGAAAAGTGCAAGCCTCGTTTTGTTCTCTGCTTATTCAGGTCATGGGGGCAGCAGCCCCAGCAGGGGAGCTTGGACTATCATCACCCCAGCCACTTCCGCCATCTCCCCCGCGAGGATCCCAAGGCATTCCCAGGCCACCTTATAGATACAAAACCTCCAACATGTCCTGGGTTGGTCCCGGGGTCTTCTCCCAGAAGGACATACCAGAAACACTTCCCTTGAGAAGAATCTTTGGAACATTTTGACCCCATGCCTGAAGCAACTTACCTGGCTCATCTTAACGTGAAGGAACAGAGGTTCTACCACAAGTCTGTCCGATCTCCTCACCCCATCCCTAAGGGTGAGCAGCCACCATGTGGAGGAACACATTGTGGCTTTCTGTATTTGTGATCTTGATCTTTTGGTCATTACTCAAAGAGCATCACTAAAAATGAGAGCTGGAACATAGGTTTCCTTCTATCTTAGCTCCTACATCATCACGGCAGATGTATCCCAGGTCTACCTGTTGGTCGGCTGCATGAACCTGAGATACGTAAACTGGACTTCTCTCCTGACCAGGAGTTGGTAGGTTTTGTCTAAACCTGACACCGAAGCAGTGGAACTGGTATGGAGTGATTGAGGTAAGTACGGTGACACGTACGAGTTTGGAAAACATGTCTTGCCAAAATGATTTTTTAAATTCTTGAAATCTAGCTTAAGTGACAACACCGTGTGCATCAGGAGAAGTAATAGAGGTGATTTGATGAATTGGTCAGGATGCATCCTTGGCACGTTCCTCTGGTAATTTTCCAGACATGTTGACCTAGGAGGAAATCCCAGAACATGCAAGGGAGATGATCTCATCTGACTTGGGAATGCCTTTGGGCTATTTAGGTGGAGTTGGAAATTGTTGCTGAGAAGTAGGATGCATGGAATCTCATATTAGCCCTTTCCTACGTGTACAAATCAGAAAAATGAATGACAAACATCCATTTTTAGCTGTTTACTCATGTTACACTTAACATTTTAAAACCCAGCTTAGGCACAAATGTTCAGTTTGTCTTTGGGAAACATCTGTCCAGTTCTCCTCCATGTTGTGTTTCTGGCTTATTCCCTTCAACCGTAGAATGCAAACATAGATAAACTCCATCATTTAGACCAATAATGTATTTGTTCAAAATAAACTGATCCATTCAACCACTACACACACACACACACACACACACACACACACACACACACACACACACACACACACACACACACACGAGTCATGCTTACAGCCAACACACACCATGTTTACATGTTTATGTAGCTTTTTAGCCTCCAGACAGTAAAGTTTTGAAGTGTGTTTGTCTATCAGCTGGAGCCGTTTCCTGGATCCCATCAAAGGCAGCCTACTGTATTCTCTGATCCAAGCCCAGGATCAGATCTTTTGGGAAATTAGCGAAGAGAATCAGGAAACCACCTCTTCTTTTTATCCTCGTTTTAACCTCCAGTCATCAGACCCACAATCAAGTGCTTGTGTTTCAGTATTTCCTACAAAATAATCTTTTGCAGTCATAATAAAATGATTTTTCTGGATCTTATTTGACATAAACGATTGGAAACTCATTTTCCAGAAGAAAGAGTTAAATTAGTTTAAAAAAATGCTCATTGGGTTTTAAAAACAGAGATTTAGATTTTAAATTAAATAAGGACTTTATTTATTTATTATATTTATTATGTATTATATTATTATATTTATTATTTATAGTTTTTTTTATTTATTTAGTTAATTTAGAATAATGTATGCATTGCATAATATTTTCACCAACAATGATTTTCCTGAAAATGCAATATCATTTAGTAATTTGTGACAGTAGAGCCACTCTTTGGAAGATCTTCTATTGTTGGAACCATTTAGTTTTTCTACACATTCAAGTGCACTCAGAAACCCTTCAAGTTTTTAAAAATAATCTCTTTAAAAGGCTTTGGTTGGAACTAATTATTAAAGCTATTTTTAAAAAGTATGTATTCCTTAAAAAGTGAGGCTAAATGCTGAACCATTGAAAAAATCTGGACTTGGCTTTTTAAAGTTTTTGTCACACTGGTCTGAAATCACAAAAACAGGTGAGTGTCTAATTGTCAGAGCCTATGCAGGGACATTAGTACCTAATGCTGTGTTGTAAACTTACCAGCGTAATTCCCACGGTGTCAAAAAGTATTTGATACTCAAGGAGCTGCACTGTTAACGTTCATTTGGTGAGAGCTGGTGGTATTTGCCATCTGTCCGTCTGTTTATACTCACTTATCTGAGTCTGGGTCGTGGGGGGTAGCAGAGAGGCCCAAACCTCCTTTTCCCCAGCAACCTCCAACCATCTCCACCAGCAGGATCCAGTGGTGCCCCCTGAAATTTTCATAGATGGGACCCGTGAAACCAACTTCATGCCCTGTTGATATTCTCCCAACCACTTTGCTTTTTAAGGTTTTTGACCAAATTGGCCCATGCATTGTGGATTTTATTAATCTCTCCAATCTGGCTCTAGTCTGTACCCTCTGTTTTCAAACAAGCAGTTGTTAAACCTACCCTTAAAAAACAGTTTGAAATCCTCTCAGCCTAAAAATTATAGACCCATTTCCAAATTGCCCTTTATCTCTAAGGTTTTTGAACAAATTGTGGCCGATCAACTGATCACGTTTCTGAACCTACACAACAGTTTTGATAAATTCCAATCTGGTTTTCATTTAAAAAACAAATCATTCAACAGAAACAGCTTTGCTTAAAGTTTCTAGTTTCATGATGGCTGCAGACAACAGGTAATTAATTCAAGTCTTAGTGTTGTTGGATCTTTCTGCAGCTTTTGACACTGTTGATCACAGCACCAGGTTTTGTGACTCGGTGGGGATCTCTGGAACTGTTCTAGACTGGTTCAGATCGTACCTTTCCAATGACTTTCAGTATGTATATAAACTAAATCATGTCAGATTCTAGCGATCTGTTCTGTGGGGTACCCCAAGGCTCTGTTTTGGGTCCACTCCTGTTTTTACCATATATACACCTTCTTGGACAGATAATTGATGCTTTTCATGATGTCTTCTATCACCTATATGCCGATGACATTCAGCTGTACTGCTCCTTTATCCTTACGTAGTATTGACAGTCTGGACACCTTTACAAAGCAGCTGAAGACCTTTTTATTTAAAGCTGCTTTTACTTAAATCTTTTGTGTTTTTTCATCTGACTTTTTAATTGTCTTTCATTTGTTTTATGACATTTTTGTAGTTTGATTCATGATCATTTTATAATTTTATAACTTTTTACCATTTTATTTAAAACTGCTTCTAAATCTTTTGTGTTTTCTGATTTTAATTATCTTTCATCTTTATTTTATGATATTTCGTTGTTTTGTTTTTATAAAAAATTATTTTGTTGTTCTTTGTGAAGCACTTTGTGATTTTTCTATAAAAGTGCTATATAAATAAACTTTACTTACTAAATTACTTATAAATTATTTGAAAATGGTGAGCCTCGATGACTTTTAAATTTTAAGTTATTTAAATTATAATTTATTTGCTGAATAATTATACATAATTTTATTAGCTTTTACATTTATGTCTTGACAAAAGAAGATGAATCTATGTTTTGTGTGAATATGAATATGATTTCTTAAGGTTGGGCCAGCAAATTTTCCAGGGGTGGCCAGGCCCCCTCCCTTGGCCACCCTTTGGGAGCGCCATTGGTAGGATCCCCAGAAGTTTGCTGGTCAATGTGGAGATATAATCGCTCCAAATTCTTAGAGTCAACCCGGGGGCCTCCTGGCTGCAGAAAATGCCTCAAACACCTCCCCTTTGAGGCGTCCAGGGTGCATTTTCACCAAATGTCCACCTACTGCTGGACTTTTGCCTTAGCAATTTGAGGGCAAACATGTCAAGAAAAAAAAAATCATCATGTCTTCTAGTGATGAGCATCAAACATTGTTCTAAAACCTGCACCTCATTTTTTAGAATTGAAATCAAGCAACCATATTTTCATTTTAAAATTAAAAATAAAATATCAGTCTGAAAAGAAACAAAATGTCTCATTGATTTAAAAATGTAATCCTAAATGCCCCATAAGGAGAGTCTTTGTTCGTTTGAGACCTTTAAGACCCATTTTCTTTTTCTCTTTTATACCTCCCGTGTCCATGTTTAGACTGTGTTCCAAGACTAACTATCAGATATTAAACAAGTGTGAGTTGGTCAAGCCTGTTGATATTCACTGGCATTTGCACAGACAATTAGCACAGCTTTGTGGATCTATTGCTGAGAAGACACAGATAGCAGGAAAAAATACGGTGCAACTAAAACATGAACTTTGCATCATTTGGGAATCTATGTATGCAAAGATCCATATTATTTTGTGTCTTTTTTGGGTCAAATTCTCCCTCAAAACCCCTAAAACACACATCTGAAGAAATGTGCAGTTTAACATGTCATGAACTCAACTTGAACTTTTATTTTTATTTTTTGAAAAACAAAGTGAAAGAAAAACTTTGCAAAATGTCGATCAGTCAACAAACAGAAAGTGATTTAGCTTGAGCGTGATGTATCAAAGGCTGTGCACATGTCAAAAGAGAGGATTTGCATGTGAGAAACAAAAGAAAATGCTTCAACAGACATCAATAGCTCAGGAATAGGTTGGTGCAGTATAACAATGCCAGCTGCAGCCAGTTTCAGGATAACAAGACCAGGTCTCCGACCTGCTTTAGCTGAGCAGACCCTTATCACATCTAGCTAGGCACTCATGTTGTCACTACCATCTGGTTTGTAACAAAGACTCTGAAAATCTCCCTTTGTGATCTCAGAAGCAGCTTGGTCAACATGTTTTCGGTTTTTAATCAACACAACAAAGCAAGTTGCTTCCTTCTCGTAAGCTGTCCCATTTACCGGCACATCATTCAGTCTCCATGTTGTTGTCAAGCAGGTGTTTCAGAACCCTGAGGTAAAAACTGGTTGCTGTAAGAAATCCCAACCCCCCAAGTACTGCAGAAAAATAATGAGCCTAATTGATTTGGGGGGTAATTTTTTAGCAATTTCTTTTATAATGAGCTTTGGTTTGCTGCTGTTTGTTTGGTAATGACATGTACGCTTAATGGGCTCTGTGAAGGAACTGTTCCCTAAAACCTCAAATGATCTGATCCGGAGAGGGCTAATGCAAGCTGCAACCGGGTTCGTAATAAATGTTTCAGCGGCTGCTAATTGTGTGTGTCGGGGGAGTTGGGATCAGGTTTAAATACAAGCTGATTAGGAGTCAAGAGCCTCTGCGTTTGATGCTTTATTACTGTAATGGAAGATGAAGTGAGGTTTGAACCTCTGAGTGGAAAATCAAGATTTCTGTTGCATTTATTTCTTTGAGGACACTTTTTGTTAAAGGTTTAGTGGAGCAGGTTTTTTTTTCTCATCAGGCGCTGAGTTCCCAGGGATATTTACCCCCTGAGGCAGGGGAGTGACATTGGCCAGAGTTCGATTTTCTGGGAAAACATGACTCCTGCATCATACAGCAGAACACATGGCCTTTCATATGCACTAAATCACACACACGCACACACATGCATGCACACACACATGCACATGCACGCACACACATGCATGCATGCATGCACACTCACGCATGCACGCACACACACACGCACGCACACACACACACACACACACACACACACACACACACACACACACACACACACACACACACACACACACACACACACACACACACACACACACACACACACAGGGCATTGCATTAAAGCATCAATTACATCCAATTCACCTTTTTCACATAAAAGATTAAAGTCACAGATCAAATCAGAGAATACTGGGTTCAATAATGCAGATAAATGAACTATACATTTATTTTCAGCTTATCTGCAAAAGATTTAAACAGCAACTGTGTTTTTTCCAGCTTAATTAATTACATTACCACAGCCTTTGGCGTTGAATTTCCTCTAAAGTGGAAGTCCTGATTCCACTGATAAATTGGCTCCATTACCTTGAAACGATCCAGATGTGAGAAACAAATATTTCACCAAATATTTCACAAAATCAGAAATAAACGTTTCGTTGGGTGTTCTGGGAAATGTACATAACTAAAGCTTTTAGGCCCTTAACAACCCTTCATCATGTGCAGATTACCATCATAAATGAATGGAGTTGTGTCGGTGGACATCAGACACATCTGAATGTAATTAGAGGTGAACATCACCTAGCAACAATAACATTGTAGTGAATTTAAAAGCATTTCTACCACCTCAGCTGTGTGTAATTTACAATATTCTGCTTGTGTTGGACTCATGTCGCTTTTCTCTAAAGAATAAGTTTAATCTCGACTGCTCTATAAATCTGCACTAACAACCTCTTAAAGAGACAGATAACATACTTTGAGGTGGATATTTGTAAAATGGTAATGAACTATCAATAAATTATTGATTGCAGACAGCTGTTTGGAAAAGCAGAGCTCTTATTGGACAGATGGGCTAACGCTAGCAGAGCCAAAACTACAGTAGATTCCTGAATTCAGAAAATTCCGTAGGACTCTATTTTACAAATGATTACATCACTGTCAGGTATTCAGTACGAAATATGAAATTCTGACCTTTAGTGTTCAAAAAGTGCTTTTCTGCAGCAGGTTTTGACCTCAAACAACCACAGAGTTGTTTGTTAAACTGTGATGCAAAATATTCGAGTGTAAAGGGTTAAAATCAATTTTAAGATTAGGGGTGTTTTAACAAAATAGTCAATTAGTAACGTACTTTTTAATTTTTACACCTACATCCTACAACTAAAACTTAACAAAAAAAATCACAGTACAATATTATGACCATAATATCTATTAGATACATCTAACATTATTAGTGCATTGCATAACATATTAACTCATAATGCCACAAATGAATAAAAAAATGACAAAAAGATGCAATTAGATAACTTTATTGGGGTGTGGAAATCCACTTTGGATTTGACCCCACTGTGACTAGCTGTTAGCTTATCAAGCAGTCCGAATCAATCACGCTTTCTCCTAACTGAGGTTCTTCAAAGAGCAAGTTACAATATGTGAAATATTATTTTATCTATAACTTTTCCACATATTTAAAAAAGATCTGGACAGTTTGTTAAAAAGGCAGATTTTGTTTTTAGTTCTGTTTATTATTTTTAAAAAGGCCACTTGAAGGGTTTCTGAGTGCACTTGAATTTGTAAATTTATATAAAACTTAAATAAACTTAAATAAACACTAATGGTTTCCACTGTTGACACAGTGGAAAAGTTGATATATGTATTTTATTCCTGCCTGTGTTTTTGTTTTTTAACCAAATAGTTATAATTTTAAGTATATGAAGTTATAAAGAATAAATTATCTGGACCAACATCAGAAAAAGTATTTAAAAAAATAAACATTTTAAATAGTTGTTGAAAGTATTTTCATGTTTTATGTTTCCTGTACAATACATTTGAATACTTCTCTGATTTACAGCTTTCTTTAACTCTTAAGTTGTGCAAAAATGAAAACATTTAAGTGGGGAGATGCAGAATGATGTTAAACTAAAGGGGGTAGGGAACCCTGGTCCTAGAGAGCTGCTATCCAGCACGTTTTAGAGGTTTCCCTGCTTCAACACAGTTGATTCACCTGTTCAGCAGCTCATCAGGCTCTGCAGAAGCCTGTTAATCACCTGCTGATTAAAATCAGGTGTGATGAAGCAGGGAAACCTCTAAAACGTGCTGGATAGCAGCTCTCCAGGACCAGGGTTCCCTACTCCTGATCTAAACCGTCATTTGCTGAAGCAAAATAATTTTGTTTGCATGTTGGTCTAGCAACGCTCCACTGGAACCTCCACAGTCCCAGCCAATATTGTGGCTGGCCAATCACAACGCGTTTATGTAGAAAAACAATGTATTTTTGTCTTCTTCCTGCTTCTTCTACAATGTATGGCGGACTGCCCTGTTGACTAACATCAGTAGCGGTCCAATCACAGGGCTCTATTGGTTTGGTGGGCCAATCACAGCGCTCTATTGGTTTGGTGGGCCAATCACAGCGCTCTATTGGTTTGGTGGGCCAATCACAGCGCTCTATTGGTTTGGTTGGCCAATCACAGCGCTCTATTGGTTTGGTGGGCCAATCACAGCGCTCTATTGGTTTGGTTGGCCAATCACAGCGCTCTATTGGTTTGGTTGGCCAATCACAGCGCTCTATTGGTTTGGTTGGCCAATCACAGCGCTCTATTGGTTTGGTGGGCCAATCACAGCGCTCTATTGGTTTGGTTGGCCAATCACAGTGCTCTATTGGTTTGGTTGGCTAATCACAGCGCTCTATTGGTTTGGTTGGCCAATCACAGCGCTCTATTGGTTTGGTGGGCCAATCACAGCCCTCTATTGGTTTGGTGGGCCAATTACAGTGCTCTATCAATCAGGTGGGCAGGATCATAGTGTGACTGAGTGAAATTAAGATGGCGATGGCTCCATAGTGGTCCAATCACAGCACTCTATTGGTTTGGTTGGCTAATCACAGTGCTCTATTGGTTTGATGGGCCAATCACAGTGCTTTACTGGTTTGGTGGGCCAATCACAGCGCTCTATTGGTTTGGTTGGCTAATCACAGCGCTCTATTGGTTTGGTTGGCCAATCACAGCGCTCTATTGGTTTGGTTGGCCAATCACAGCGCTCTATTGGTTTGGTTGGCCAATCACAGCGCTCTATTGGTTTGGTTGGCCAATCACAGCGCTCTATTGGTTTGGTGGGCCAATCACAGCGCTCTATTGGTTTGGTGGGCCAATCACAGCGCTCTATTGGTTTGGTGGGCCAATCACAGCGCTCTATTGGTTTGGTTGGCTAATCACAGCGCTCTATTGGTTTGGTTGGCCAATCACAGCGCTCTATTGGTTTGGTTGGCCAATCACAGCGCTCTATTGGTTTGGTTGGCCAATCACAGCGCTCTATTGGTTTGGTTGGCCAATCACAGCGCTCTATTGGTTTGGTGGGCCAATCACAGCGCTCTATTGGTTTGGTGGGCCAATCACAGTGCTCTATTGGTTTGGTGGGTCAATCACAGCGCTCTATTGGTTTGGTGGGCCAATCACAGCGCTCTATTGGTTTGGTTGGCTAATCACAGTGCTCTATTGGTTTGGTGGGCCAATCACAGTGCTCTATTGGTTTGGTGGGCCAATCACAGCGCTCTATTGGTTTGGTTGGCCAATCACAGCGCTCTTTTGGTTTGGTGGGCCAATCACAGCTCTCTATTGGTTTGGTGGGCCAATTACAGTGTTTTATCAGTCAGGTGGGCAGGATCTTAGTGTGACTGAGTGAAATTAAGATGGCAATGGCTCCATAGTGGTTCAATCACAGCGCTCTAATAGTTTGGTGGGCCAATCACAGCACTCTGTTGGTGAGCGGGATGTTACTGAAAAGACAAAAATGGTGACGACTCGTTTGAAACGGCTTTGGCATCAGCTTTGGACTATTTAGACTTGGGCATTTTTTTGAGGTCAAGGACAAATAGAGGTACTTAAGTTTAGTTAGAAAAAGGATTTATTTGCATCTTCTTTGACAGAGTAATATTGATTAGAGAGAAATGGACTATCCAATTTTTGATTTGCAGAAATTAAAAGTCAAAAATACAGAAGAAGCTTTTCAGACTATTTTCTCAAAATCTCTAACATCCCTGCTTTCACGTGAAAAGAAAAGAATATTCCAATCCTAAACCATCTGATAAGTGAGATTTCACTTTCCGTCTCGGAGCATGTTTCAGTGATTCAGTTTCATGTTTATGTGTCTTCATTTAAAAACCAAGATAGAACCTGAGCGAAGCTCATCACACCTCCACATCATTTATCTTTCCTCTGCTTTCAGCATCAGTTTCAACAACATTGTTACTATCCTGCTCTGACTTGCACTGTGTCTCTAGTGGCACTCAAGTCAACATTACTTCTGACTTAACATAGATCAGTGTCAGGGTGCTTTCCTTCCTACTGGTTTTGGTCAACTCCTATATGCACTATGAGCTCTTTTCATCTGTGTAGCATGTACCATCTTGCTTTATCTCTAGAATCTGCACGCAGCACGAGGAACATCGAATCCTGGGTATTTCCCTCCAAGAGAAATTCAAGACAGCAGCGTGGACGTCACTGCTTTGATTACTTTTACTCAATTACTCAATTAGCGTTTGTCCCTTTGAGAGCTGCTGAATGACAGGAAGGGTAATAATTCAAATCCAGTCCTTGGGAATAACCCACTTTGGGAAGCTTTAATTGCGTTTTGAATCTCAAGGAAAACAAATATCTACATAGCTTTCAAAAATCAAAAGTCTTGCTGTGACATTTACGATCCCTTGCATTTTTCCAAGGTTTTCATTAGTGAAGTGTGTGTTGATCCTGGATTTGAAGGGTCAGTCGCTGAACGCGGTCCGGGGTGGACCCCCAGTCATCCTGGTTCTTTTATTTCTATGGGAGAGTCGTTTGGTACAAACTTTAACTTTATTACAGTTATGCTCCAATAATGACTATGATTCAGTAGTTTCAATGAACTTGACCTATATAGCAAAATACCAGAGAAATAGTACAGGAAAAACAAACAGGTCTGGACCCTTTGAAAAAGCCACAAGTATGGTCATAAAAGTAACTGAAGCTTCCACCTACATCCACTTTATGCTAAGCCCCACCCCCTTAGTGAGCTGGCCTCCACGTCCCATTTTATATGAGAAGATGTGAATTTTATTGTGCGTTTGAGCCTAATCTGATGTGAATAAACAAACAATTTCAACCTTATTAAAAAGTGGACAGGTTGTTCTCATGTTCTGAGAGAATGCTGAAGGCCAAGTATGACCCAAGTAAGCATTCTGAAATTGCACGCATTATCTAACATGTGCTTGAGTGAATAAGAAGAATCATAACACCTTAAAATCAAGTCTTGGCATATTGTCAGCTGTCTTTCAAGCCAGAATTTAAAACTAAAATCATTTTATGTTGTTTAGTTTGGTCAGTCTCAACTACTAAGGCCCTGTTCACTCAACATAATTATGCAGAAGTTTTAAATTTGATTCTCTAATTCCAACAATCTTATAGATGTGTTTGATTACTCTAGAAATTATTTGACCAGATACTCCATGTGTGGAGTGTTAAAAGTGCTCTGAAGGACATCAGGAATGCTCCCATCATGAATCAGGGACTATGAACATGTTGGATTGTTTTGTCTTCGGAGTAGATCCGCTGCTCCTCCACCATCATCAAGAGGATCCAGTTGAGGTGGCTCGAGCATCTGGTTAGCATGTCTCCTGGACGCCTCCCTGGTGAGGTTTTCCGTGCACGTCCAACTGGGAGGAAGCCTAAAGGAAGACCTAGGACACGCTGGAGGGACTATTAGCACTTTTACATCTTGATAGGGTCGGTCTGGTTTTGTTTGGGTCAGCCCGTCCCCGTGCGGCCAGATTTTGTTTACACAGGCTTCTCCGGAACACGAATGTCTCCAAGAATGTGGGTGGGGGAAGGTGATGCAGAGAAGTCTGTGGCGTTCTTCTTAAGCACAAGTTATTAGTAAAGTGGGAGTGAGCAGTGTTGCTTTTGGAGACTCTCTGACATGAAGAACACAGCTTCCTACTCTCTCACTGAGCAGCGATGCTGCTGTGGGCTCCTCTCCCATCCAAGAGTGCTCATGTCCTCACACTCCTGCAGCCGGAGTGGCCAGTTCGAGCTGCAGTCGGAGAAGACGTTTACCACACTGCATCCAGACTGATAATGCGGGAAGCCACCGCTGGCTGATTCTACCCGCCACTTAGAGGCTCCCGTGAACTTCAGCCAATCATTCTGTAGTGGGTATGTTGGGTTGGCTCAGCACCAAGCTGACCACCGGGAAGCAGGTAAAAAAAAACGGTCTACTCAGCACAGACAAGGAAAGGATTACCCAGATGTAAACATGGTTACCCTACCAGGGCTAGACCAGCGTGTTTTAGTTGTTTCTCTGCTCCAGAACACTTGATTTAATGATTAAATTCCCTTGTCAGCCTTTTAATCACCTGCTGATTAAAATAGACTGCGTTGAACCAGGGAACATGTAAAATATGCAGGATTGTGGCCCTTGACCAGAATTCAAGACCCCTGACATAAGGATTAAGCTTCATTTCTGTAAATCTGAAGCTAAAGCCATTTCTCTAAAAGAATTGGCTTTAGCTTCAGATTTACAGATGTTCCCTGAACAGTCAAGAAGGATTCACTCCAAAGGCAATTGGTGGACATTGTTTAAAAACAACAAACAGGGTTGATGCCAAAAATTAAAAAAAATGTTACAATGTGTTTGGAGCATGAGCTGGGGATGACTCCTAACTATTAGAATGCCAAAGATTAGCTCAAAATTTGTTAAATCGACTAAGTTACAGATAATTTTGTGTTGGCTAAGGTCAGCTGGGTGCGGCAGCCATCTTTACTGGGGATGATTTCAAAAGTTAATAAGTTGCAGACGAACATTCATTGAAGACTTTCTGAGAGTTTCACTATAATCCATCCATCAGTTAATGAAGTGTTTTCCTTACAGACATCATCACCTTTTTGAGGTGGGCATTCAGGGTTGGTGGTCACTGGTAAAAGGGCTCTCTCTGACCTGACTCAGCCAAAATGGATCAGTCTAATTCTGGTCTCTCAGTATGACCAGTTGCTCTAATCAACCTGAGACGTTCTTGTCCATTTTGCGTTGATTCCAGATTGTCATAAATAAGCTCTGGCTGTTTTTTTTTCCTCTTTCTGTGTTGCTGTTTTAACGTGTGAAATCAGGAGGAGGCTTGCAGACATTCCAGAGGCTGGAAAAGTGACAGCTCATCTGGTGATCGTCTGGATCTGGCTTTTTAATGGAAGAGAGAGAAAAACACAGCAGGCCTAAAGAGCAACAACCATGGAACCTTCAGAATGCAAATTTCATGATAAGAAAACAGGAACTTGCAGTTTTTAAACATTGAAATTTATAATTAAATTTACAAAAATATTGGAAACACAAAAATTTACAGTGTTTTTCTTACCACTGGCTCAAATATTTCACGTTCAGAGGATTTTCCTCCCAGGCAAACACAGCTGTCAAAAGACCTCCACTCTTCCTCCTAAATATTCATATTTTAAGGAGTGACTTTTAAATGGTGGGACTGAAGCTGGGAGTTGTTGCATATATCATTTTTGAAACCACAAAACAACATTCTAGACTTGCAGAATTCCAGTTGATTCCAATGGCTGAATAATGAAAACACAGAAAAGGTTTCGCAGCTGCCATCAGTTGGAATTTCTGCACGAACAGATGTTTATCAAGAACAATCCAAAATAATATACAGCGTTCCTTATCGAAACGTGGCACGCACATTTCAGAACGCCTCTCGTAAACTGTTCTGTGCCACTTGTGTTCCCTTGTGAATTGTTGATCTTATCTTCATGACACCATGCCCCTGGAACAAATACACCATGACACAATGTGGAGGGAATAGGGGAAGCAAAATGCTCCTTTATGTGTCTTTAACAACGTGTGTGTGTGGGGGGGTTTCTTCTGTTTTGGAGCATAAACTACAGTGATTGTGTTTACACGTAAAAAGTGCACCAGTGTCTGCACCACAGGAGCATCTCAGCCATGTTGGCGGTAATGACACGGCAAAGTGGAATGCTCTTTTCCACTATTTTATCGCATATAGAGCTCGGGGCTTCAGAGGGCAATGAAAGGAAAACAAAGATGGGAACTTGTTAGCATGAAGTAAAAAAAGCTCTGCTAAAACATTAATATAACATGGTTCTATAATTAAATCCTTTATATTTTTGTTGTTGAATATAGGCAAATTGGGGCATCTAATGTACCATACCAAGTCTGTGTTGTCTCCAACCTGCTTTTCTATGCAAGTTTGTAATGGCCACGGAGAAATGGTTTAGTCTGAGAAAAGCTGCAAGAACATGTCATAAGCTTAGATACACACCCTTAAATTAGCATGTCCCGACCCACTTTGACGTCTGCAATGTAAAGGTGTTGGTCAGGGTAATGCTAACTGCAGGACAACTCTAGCCCGAGCTAATGATAATGCTAGCACGAGCTACTGCTAACATTGGACGTTAGCAAAGTTTGAGAGGAAAACAACAAAGAAGAATGTTTGAGCACACTGGTATTGTTCCAGAAATAAATGGGAATATTCAGAGTTCCTAGCTTCAGGTAGCATCACATAGCCCTCAGGCAGGGCCGTTTCAAGGCATTTTGGGGCCCAAGGCAAAATGGACATTTACTCCCCGGCAAAATGAATCTTGAAACCGGGGTTTGAATTATGGGGGAACTAAAGGGAGCCCGGCTCCCCTGAAAGGATGACGGGCTCCCCTGGGAGCCCTCAACGTACACACCCATATATTACATTATTTATTTGGACTCTCAGCATACCGGGTCTTTTTTTTGGGCGGAGAGGATGGAGAGCAGCAGAGCGCTGATTGCTGATGTGCTCCGCACATGGCCACAGTAACATTCTCAAAGTGGCACCACCAAAAAAACATAACTAACACACAATCATTCATACCTTCTGTCTTTCATTTGTGCCTGACGCGCTCAGCTGCTGCAGAGCTCATCTCCCGTGCTTCGGTAACTTCACCTCACTGGCGCAGCCGCGCAGCGCACATTCCAATATTTTTGTGGTTGACAGATCTTTTTGATCTGCTAATTTCAAAAGTAGCTCATGAGTTGAAAATGAAGAAGCCAGGCAGCAGTTTTTCTGGAGGATTGAGAGGAGATGCATGTAAGAGACAGACAGGACAGCAAAAGAGTCGCATAAAAAACAAAACAAAACAAAGTGCTTGAAAATGTATCTCGCATAATACTGCATGTATGGTAATGTTTACATTTGCAAAAAACCCTCCACCACCCCATAGCAACAAACATATAAAGAAAGTGCAGACTGCATAAAAAAATCAAATTAAATATAAAATGCAATACATGTGATTTGCACTGGTTCTTTTGTCACAGTTTGACAGTGCATGCTATCAGTTAAAAGTCATTGTGCAGGATCATCAGTCATAAATATTGAGCTTGAGGTACCTTGTACAGACTCAAATTGTGTTTATGTTGAGGCCATGGTACCGCTGGAGGTAGTTTCTTCCAAGTGTTCTTCTTCCTCATCGTCTCCCCAATTGTGTAGGGCCCCTAGACAGTTGCCTTGTTTGCCTGCCCTGTTGCTACGAGCCTGCCCTCAGGATAAACTGACCAATCACCACGCAGCTCATTTAATATTCATTCATTATTTGGACATTTATCCAGGCTCCTGGACGATTTTGAGCCTCAACAAAGTTAATATGCTATTTTGCCTCAACGAACAGTTTCCAGATGTAAAAGAAAGCTGTGAGAACCCCTCTAAGTGTTTTTATAGGGACTCTCGATTCAGTCTACAAAACTCAGCTCATTTACACTCATTTTACCACCTTTTAATAATTCTAGAGTTAAAATCTAGCTGCAGACCTGAAGAATCTGTTCAAACTATTAGTCGAGATCCAGTTTGGCTGAGCACGATATAGACATGGGGGGGGGGGGGGGGGGGTCACTTTTTACTGCCTTCATACGGCGACATATGCAGACAATAATGGAGTGAATTTATATAGCAGTTTCCTAGTCCCTTGAAGCTCTTTACACTGGAACTCACACATGGAACGCTTAGAAGTTCAGACGACTGGGATGTACAGACGTGTTTGATCCTGCCGAGTTTACCACTAACGTCTGGAAATCATAAGCTCTTACAGCACAGGTTAGCGCTCTGCAGCGGAAGAGGCCCTCGGATTACTAAGAAATGGAAGTTTTGATAAGTTTTGCTGTTTATACAGAAAGTAAAGTTTGCTTTTTTGGGGCGTTTTGATGAAATGCTGTGAACTGATGTTTTTTCTTGCCTAAAGCAGAGCAGGAGGTGTTACCTGTACCTGACCTACCTGACCTGCCCAGCTGTAACACGACGCTGCAGCGCGACGCTCGGCTCTCATCACTTCTTGAGCAACCTGGACTGAAAAGAGACGCTGCAAGTCAGGCATCTAGAGATGTCTTAAATAACACGCTACACAGGAGAAAAGCTTTGCATGTAGAAATCCTCCAGAGGTTAATGGGTCAACGAAGAAGTTGAGAAAGACCGTGGATGGGATCAAGCTCCTCGTGGATAGTTTGGACTTGTTTTAAAGTTCCTTTGTTTTCAACACTGCATCTTGGGTCCATCCATACTATTAATTATGACAAAGTGTCTCTTACAAAAAGTGAAAAAAACAAATGAGTCTATTTTAATTCCATTTGGAAGTTTCCTGTCTGACTTGCAGGAGTTGGTTGAATGATCAGTGAAGATGCTTTGGCCAATAAGATAAATACATAAGAAATAAGGATCATGGATAAACATCAAACTCTGGCATTATTATAGAAATAGAAACTGAATTCAAAGTAGGACTTTGGCTTATCTATGATAGCTTTTAAAAATATTAGTTCAGCCTTTTTAAACAATGTCCTCCTTTTTTGTTTCCAAACTATCCACACAAACTGTACCACATTCCTCCCTGGATTCCAGCTCTTTACAGTTTCACTGTTTTTGATTATGAACTTCTGACATGGGAATCTGCTTGTTATAGTTTAGATAAAAACATTTCTGAAGCTCTGAAACTGTACTCCTGTTTTCACTGCTGTCAAAAGCAAGGCTGGGAGTGATCAGCTGCTCTTCATGCAGTAAATCTGTAGTTTATTGATGAAATCTGGCAGAAAATTGAAACAAAAACATCATTTTAGATTTGTTTGAGCAAATATATTAAATTTGTCAATTGGATGCCAGTAACTGTGTGTTTTTGTTTTAGTACCACCATATTAAAACCACTTCAAGACTTTATCATGAGCAAGGGCATCAGTTTGTTTTTAATATTGCCGGGGACAATAATCATAGATTTGATTGTAGGTTAAAGATTCTCGTTCTCAGAACACACGCACGCACGCATGCACACACACAAAGATTGGTACCTAAACATCTTCTGAGAGGAACTCCCTCAAATGATCTAAGAACAGTTTGGTGATACTAAAAATACTTTCCATTGTGATGGAGCACTGTGCCATATGGTTAACCTGAAATGTCTCAGGGAACAAAATATTGGCTCAATGGAAACTCCCCAAACTTTTATTCATTGGAAAACTTGTATGAACAAAACAAACTCAGAAATTCTGACAATTTTCAGTCACAGATTACCATACCATACCACAGCATACCATACCATACATTACCATACCACAGCATACCATACCATACATTACCATACCATAACATACCATAAATTACCATACCATACCATAACATACCATAAATTACCATACCAAACATTACCATACCATACCATACCATACCATACCATACCATACCATACCATAAATTACCATACCATACCAAACGTTACCATACCATACCATACCATACCATACCATACCATACCATACCATACCATACAACACCATACCCTGAATTAAATACCATATATTACCATACCATACCAAATTTATTTCTAAAGCACGTTAAGAACACAGCATGAGGGCTGACCGAAGTACAATGTACAATAAAAACAGACTTAAAATACGGTGCACAAAACAAATTAAAACAAATAACAATAAAATGCATAGGGAGAGATAAACAATCACTGGCCAAATCCCAAGTCAAAACCTGTCAAAAACCTGGCAGCCGCATTCTGAACTTTCTGCAGCCTGTTAGGATCAAGTCAGGGACACTAATGAGGGTCGTGTTAGCATAATCCCGGCGTGATGTAATAAAAGTGTATGACCGACTCTAAATGTGGCCGCTTCAGAATCAATTTTAGATGAGCTAGGTGGTGCAGTTGGAGGAAACATGTTTTAATAGTGACACTGATCTGGGGAGCCACTGAAAGGCCCACATCCAATTTGACCCCAAGGCTGGTCACACACTGCTTAAGAGTGAGGGTAGAAAAATTAGAGACAGAGGGCGGGTGAGAGGAATTACGAGGATCAAAAAATAATTGCTTCAGTTTTGGACTGGTTTAGCTTCAGCAAGTTTGCAGCTAACCAACTCCTCACCTCTGATAGGCAGTTTTGAAGGAGTGGGTCTGTTCATGGCCAGATAAATTTGACAGTCGTCAGCGTAAACATGGTATTTTAGGCCATGCTTTTCCAGGACTCGTCCCAAAGGGAGGATATAAATGGAAAGAAGCAGTGGCCCAAGGACAGAACCCTGTGGCCCTGTGTAGATGATGCAAAAGTTGGCTACCATCAGTCTGGTTTTGGTAAAGTTGACCAAACCAGGGAAGTACAGATTAGATGTGTAACATTACATCTATCTACATCAATATATCTGTTATATGATCATCAATCCAAAATGCAAAAGTTATTGTCTAAACTTTTGTCCACAGCTCTACCTTTACACCCGAGACTGTAGTCCACTAAAATGTGACCAACTGTTTTTAAAACTTCTAATTTCAAAAACTCCAGATGACCTTTAATGAAGTAATATTGACATATTCTCATTTGTGGTTTTTGGACAGCTACTCTCGTTAAAGTAATTCTTGATTCAATCTATTTTCTAAAAGTAAATATCAAACAGCATCTGGTAAAAGTCAACCTAAGGCTGCTGTCTTCCATTATGTGCTGAAAAAAAAACCCTATTTTTGGAGCACAAAAGTTTTTAGTTAAATCAAACAATGAGCAAAACATTTGAAAACAAATTGAATATACGACTCAAAGCTGAATATCACCCTTTAATGCAGACTAGAGCTAAATATATGCATACAACCACAAAGCCTTGAGTTCTTTTTGTTTAGCTCATCGCTTTTATCGAGTGTTTCCAGTTAAACGTCACTTTCATTACATTAAATGACCTTCCTGTATCAACAGGAGGGGCCTCTGCTGCTTTTTTTGCCAAGCCTTTTTTTCTCCCATGCAAAGCTAAATGAGAACAATGTGTATCTCCATTTGATGATAGCGCTTCACTCAGTGGCCGACGAAGAACACCCAGATTGTAATTTGACCCGCTCACCCAAGATAAAAGAAGGAACATAAAACACACAGTCATATATACACTTTTGTATTGGAAAAAATAGAAACTTCACACACACAGAGGGAGAGATTGAGACATCAGGAACAGGTCACTCAGCACACACACATTCAAACTTAATGTATCCCACCCTAAAAGGAAATAGAAATCAACACAACCGTTGTCCCTGGGGGAACTACTTTATTAAATCTAAATAGAAAAGTAACTTTGGTTACATCTCAAGCTAACTCTGCTAGCCCGAATTCATGTTAACCCAGTGGCCTAGTTTTAGTCCAGGTTTGTCTTCAGCAAGCCTCAATTTGAGGATAAACTCAATGTGACCGACAGCATCCCTCATCATCCCCCTCAAAAATGCACTCAGTTGGCCCGTCTGGCCCGCTGCGTCGACACAGTGTGTCACAAGCTGTTACATCCAAATGTTTAAAATATTTCCTGAGTTCCACTCAGCATCTGCTTTCTATTTATCTTCCTATAGAAAATCCCTCACAGTTTGTAACAAACGTTTTACCAAGGGAATCGACTCATACTGGGCGAGCAGCTCTTAGTAGGAGGGTGTGTTTGCTAATCGCGGCAATTTTTGGAAATGATTTTATTTTTATTAGTTTGGCTTATTCGGCTATGACTTAAAAATCTCTGGAGAACATGTTTTTTTAAAGCAGAAGCTTCCATTCAAACATTTTTTTTGACTCCGTGAAAAATCCGTTGAATGTTCTTGTTGGTAAACGAAGCTCTGAAACATTCCTTCCACCTCATTATTATCCATTCATCTGTAAGCAAAGTAGCTATTGGCTTGTAAAAGTTACTAGACATCGCTAAATGACTCCATAACCTAATTTGCATACTTGGTTGAGTGAATGGAATTGTAATTGGCACTCTGGTGGAGTTACTCAGGCTTTTTGTAGCCATGGTCGGATTAGCCAGCAAAGGCTTCACACATTTGTGATTGATTAGCAGCCTGGACACGGGGTGAACGTCTGATGCTCTGACTGCAGCTCGAAGGACGGCTATTGTGTGAAGACTGGGCTACCTGTGAGTGCTTTGGGATGGGGCAGGGGCTCATTGCAGCATCCAGACAACAAAAAAACGATTCTGCCAAGCCCATCTAATGTAGTCTAACGAATAAAACATTCAAAAGTAGACTAGGTTCCTTGGTGACATATCATGGTCAGACAACACCACAGCCATGCAGCGGCTTCACTTCCTATGGGTCCTCAAGAAGCCAATAGGGTATTCTACAGTTGACGTCACCACGCAAAGGCTGCTGGGAAGGGCCATACTAATAAGCCGCATTAACAATAGAAAATATACAGTTTCAGAGCGTTTTGACATCGATAATAAGGCATAAAATGGAGGAAATTGTTTTGACAAAAAAAAAACATACCAGAGAGCTTTTCTTGATGGCGACCCTGCTAATTATCGATCACCAGAACTGAAGCGCTAGCTCATATGAAAGTGAAAGTAAAAACTAACCCTCGCTAGCAGCGCTGTTGTTTTAAATGCCATTATTCCCATCACGGCTCCAGTTCATTACTCACAGTGCTCAAGTAACATTTTCTCAAGGTAGTTTTTTAACTGTCAGGTTATCATTTGTGTCCCTACTTTTTATATTCCACTCACCTCTGGTCAAAAGACTTTTTCGTGGACGTTTGGGTGGACATGCTGTTTGGCCGAGACGTTCAGCTGGACCGCTGCCTCCTTGTTAACTCGCCTCCGGTAACACCGCTGCCTCTAACTCTCCGTTAACAACGCTGCCTCTAACTCTCCGTTAACAACGCTGCCTCCACTCACCGTTAACAACGCTGCCTCCACTCTCCGTTAACAACGCTGCCTCCACTCTCCGTTAACAACGCTGCGTCCTGCATTAACTCTCCTCCGCTGCTCCTCCTGGATAACCCCACGTCTGAGAGCGTCGTTACGACCGGCGGCTGGTCATTCTCGGATGTAGGACTTTCCCCTCCAGGAAGATGTAAGTAACAAATATACGTGCTTTTCTTGATCTGCTCCACACAGTTAAAATCCGCTCGTCCAACTTAAAAACTACCACCGCTTTGCTTCTTCTGTCTTTAGCTTAGCCCGTGTAGCTTTCCAGCTGTTTCACGTGGTGTCGGCCTGAAACTGGCGTCTCCGGGTCTGCAGCGTTATGCTATTGACTTTACCGGCTTTGGAAAAGGGATAAAAAGTCCTCTCCAACATCCGATCTGGGCGTCTAGAGTCCGATTAGCACCTCCCCCAGCAGCAGCGTTAAGTTCCTTGCTGTTTGAAAATCTTTAGGAGACGAAAAAATAACTTTAGCTAGATCTGAGCGCCTCAGACCCATAGGATTCCATACTAAAATGTAGATTGTTTGTATGACCATATTTCCCAGAGTGCTTTGCGGCAATCTATTTTTAGCTACTGTAGAAAGCTCTATTCTAGACCCCAAGGTGCTTCTGACTTAATACAGCTTGTTAGTCGAGATCCTGTTGAAGTACTGCACCATAGCATGGTACGGCAACTGCAACATGGCAGACAGAGGCCATTTCTCAATACCTAAGGACACTAGTACGTTCTTGTGTACTTGACAAATATGATCTTGACCTGACATAAAAATAAAAGTCTAGTTTGTCCCTTAAATGACAAAATAACAATGAATACATATTATTTGTATAATATTTGGTCCACTTTTGAAAACTGATAAAATGGCAGCATTTCTCGCTGTTAAATGAAGAAAACGTTTCTTTTTCATCAAAACAGAGCTATTTAAGGCAATGCTGCTTTTATTTTGATAGTGAGTTAGCTAATAAGTATATAAGTGTATAAGTATTTTGAGGGATAGTGAAGAGTCTAAGAAAACCTCAAATACACATAGCAAATTTTAAAGGTTACACACAATTATTTACAATAACAGACAACTTTATATTTCTTTATTTGTATTTCTAATATAAAACACTACAGTTATGAGCTTTCTCCTCTGACATTCAGAGTATAACGGTTTGCAACACAATGCATTATGGGACACTTTGCTGTCCCAAGTCCGCAGAAGGATGCACTGATGCATCCTCGATACAACGGTCGGGCAGAGAAAGAACACTTCCGGAAACTTTGAGTGAACTTGCCATGATACATACTTAGGATTGGAACAGTACTTGGGCCATCGTTGACGACGTTTCACAAGGAGTACACAGTTCAGACGAGTATGCATATTGGGAAACAGCCAGAGAGAGGCTCCAGAGCATCATAACAGCAGCACACAAGATCATCGGCTGCCCTCTTCCCTCCCTGATGGATATCTACACCTACTGCTGCCTTAACAGAGCAATCGATGTCATCAAGGATGGGTCCCACCCGGGCCATGACCTGTTCCACATGCTTCACTCAGAAAGGCGCTACAGGTGTATCAGGACAAAAACAGACAGACAAAAGGACAGCTGCTTTCCTAAAGCTCTCACCACAGCAAAGTCAAACGTACTGACTTAGAGTTGTATGTTTTCACCAAGACATAACTCATCTTTTCACTCTTCAACCAAATTCGCTTGGGATCCAATGTTTTAAATGGATGACAAACATGTCATCTACCATCGTTTTCTTAATTTCTATCAAATCAGCAGTATTCCTAAAGAGAGCAGATGAAGCAAAGTAAAGCATGGTAGAAGTGCTATCACGCTGTAGAAGATGCTTATCTATCACTACTTTAGAAATCATTGGATTAATCCAACAAACTGTCTAATTTGAGCTAGGAAAACAAAAAAATAATAGCTTATTCTAGAGCTGACATCACCATGCAAGGGCTTCTGGGTAGAGTCAGACAAACAAGCCACATTTGCCAATAGAAAATATACACTTTCAGAGCGCTTGGACATCGTTGTGAAGGCATAAAGTGGAGGAAGTTGTGTTGACGGAGAAAGACATACCAGGGGCTTTTCTTGATGGAGACCCCGCTAATTATCACTATTGATTACCAGAACTGAAGCGCTGACTCCAATGTCACGGTCAAAGTAAAAGTGTGATGCTACGCGAGGCTATTGAGTAATATAAAAATAAGCTCACAGTGCTCAAGTATCATTTTCTCAAAGTAGTTTTTTTAACTGTCAGGTTATTATTTGTGTCCCTACTTCGTACGTACTACCCACCTGTGGTCAAAACCTCTGGTCGTGCACGTTTGGGTGGTCATGCTGTCTGGCCTAGACGTTCAGCTGGACCTCTCCGCTTACACCGCTGCCTCCTGGATAACTCCACCTCTGAGAGAGTCGCTAGGGCCAACTCATAATTCTCGGATGTAGGACCTTTCCCCCTGGGAAAATGTTATGAACAAATATACATGCTCTTCTTGATCTGCTCCACACAGTTAAAATCCACTCTTCCACATAAAAATGGCCACCGCTTGTCTGTCTTTAGCTTGGCGCGCTCTCTTTCCAGCTGCGTCATATTGTCACGGACCTCCGACATCTGATCTGGGTATCTGAATTTGCACCTCCCCCAGCAGCAGTTCTTAGTTCCTTGCTGTTGGAACATCTTTAGGAGATGAGAAACAACTTTAGCAAGATCGGAGAGACTTAGACCTATAGGAAACTAAATGCCTGCTTGTTTGTACGACCCTGCATCCCAGAATGCTTTGCAACGTTACCTCACAGTCTATTTTTAGCTACTGTAGAATACCCTATTGCTCCTTTCCACTGTGTCTCCTAATGTTTGTCGTTTACTGTGCATTTCTGGTTTAACACGATACAGGCCTATACAATGACAGAGGGATACATTTCTAGTCACATGCATCCCAAATGCATCATCAAGCTGGATGGAATGTCTTTCATCTAAAAAAGCCACAGCAGTGAAACACATGTGGTATCTACAGATCTTGAGAAATGCTGGTATCTCAGCAGTGCTTCTGATAAGTCTCGCAGTTAGGAATGCCCCAGAGACTTACTCCTCCACTTCACTGTTACATAGCTTTCAAAAGCTTTCATGTTTTATTTCAGTCCAGTTCTGCTTGAGAAACACCAGGGCACATACTAAATGCATGTCATGTTCAGGGTTTTCTGGCTGTCATGTTGCATCAGCTGAAGGAACTGAATCTGGTTAAAAATACTCGAGCCTTTGGATCGTCAGGAGATGAGACCAATGTGGTTGATTTCAGCTGGAGAGGAACGTGATGTCCTAAAGGAGCGGTGCACCAAAAGCAAACAGTCACACATCATTCTGAATAAAAGTTGTATTATGACTTAATGAGAATGATTTAAGGGTGGATTATTTTTGTATTTTATGTTGATTTTTGATTTCCAGACAGAGATGAGTGAACATTCTCAGGATCTTTGACTTAAACGTTTTTTGAGTAAAGGGAACCAGAGTTCTGAAAGGCTTCGGACTGTTTCATTTATAACAGGAATGCTGGTGTGAAAATAAACACCCAAAACAAAAATATAAACTTTTTAAAATTGTTTTCTTAACTTTATTTTTATTCTTTAATCATCCTGACATTCAGTTCTGGAGCGCAATAAATTAAAAAAAATGTCGTTTTGTATTGTATTGTCCTTTTCGAACTCATCAACGTCTGTCCTGGCTTTTGGTTGGGGCTAGGTGGAAGTTTCACTGGTTGCTGTGTATTTTTAAATGTGTTCATTTTAATTTCCCATCGAATTTAACTTCTCTGCTGATACCGTTTCATTCTCAATACAATACTCGCAGAGCTGATCAGATTTCATTTGTCGTACCCTGTTTTAAAAAGGAATCAGTGAAGCTGGCTTTTTCTGTTAGAGCTCCGATGGATTGGAACAATTTACCAGCTGATCTAAGGTCGATTACATCTTTTCGTATGTTTAAAACTTCTGTATATGAATATGTTACACCCATTTGCACCTGTTTTTGATTTTTTATTTATTTTTAACACCAACTTTATTTTCATCAATACATTTTTCTGTGTTCTACTGATTTTCAGGAAAGCTTTTGATCTTTTTTTTTGTTTACATATACTTAGGATGCGCAATGGTAAAAATTGTATTATTATTATTTTTATTTATTTATTTTTGTTTTGGTTTGTCTGTGGTAATGTTTTGCTTAGAATAGTTTTTTCTTCTTAACTCTGTTATCTTGCTTTCTATTTGTTGGATTGTCAGAGGACCCGCTCGAAAACGAGATGCTACATCTCAAGCGGTTAATCCTCTCTAAAAACAAGTTTATAAATAAAATAAATAAATAAAACAAAAAAAAATACTAAAAAGGATAGACATGAATACGTAGACGCCCCATTGGGCACTGGAGAGCGTAACAGTGTCGCCGCCATATTGGATGGGTCACCTCACTCTCCAAAGATAGCCCATTTTCAAGCTTATTACCTTCCCGGTCGTGTGACCTAACATTACAGCCTACTATGCAGCAAGTCCTAATCATTGCTGTTATTCGTAAAGGTGCTAACTGTTTGTTCTCCAGTCCTTTATTTGGACACCAAAGATGCCGCAGGCCAGGCCGCGCCCCCCTTGCGCAATGTCACGCTCCAAAGCCCTATGCAGAGTGAGCAACTATGCCTGTTTTTGTGCAGCCTACGGTTGCAACAACCGGCGCACTATTGAAAACAGATCACGGAGGATTACTATTGACTTTTCTAGCCTACCTGATGGGATTTTATATTTTAATTTATTTTGTTTAATTATGTTTATATTTTAATTATCATGCCATACCATGTGTCTGATTTTGTGAAAAAGCTTGATAAAATGTGTTTTTTAGCTGGGTAAGCACCTTCCTCAGTAGAAATTAATACACTGGGGGCAAATAGAGACCCAACTAAGATGGCGGCCGGCCACTACAGCAGCTCCTATAGACAGTGCCAGTCCACGAGGTGTCAACGTATTTATGTCTGTGCTAAAAAGGCTCAGTATCTTGCACACCTGCTCTGCATCAGTTAATCACCTCACCTGTTTCCTCTCAGTAATCATCTTCCAACAGCTTAAAAGTGCTCTGGTTCATCTTGTCATTGTCAGAGCTTCTTTCTTTAAGGACATGTAGATGGTTCTTGTGTCTGCCCCAGCAGTCATAGATGTTTTGTTTCATGATGCTACCAAATCTTAGAATTATGCTCAACAAGCTGCTTCTGGCTTCTGTTTTCCTGCACCTTGGGTCCTACCCTTCAAGTTAAGACCTTTATATGAACAAGGAGAACACCAAGAATGGGGTTTTGTGTTTGAGCAATGCTAAAATGACACTGTAATATGAAGACTCAGAACTTTTGTCAGTTGAAAGAAACAAACACATAAAACATCTTACTATGTGGTTTCTTTATTCCTAATATGTCCTGTTTTGAACTATGATTACAAGTTTACAAATTGTGTTTTTATAATCAAATGTTTCCTGAAAAAATTGACGCTACCACTGTTCTGCCTAATATTAATCCTCATTTAATTTCTGTGATTGAAAGAAAATATGCACATCTTAATATGAGACTGACATTAAAATGAACTCTGAGCCCCAAGTACCCCAAAATTCTCCTTTTACCATGATTCTTGCTGCATAGCTGCTATTCAGAATGACGTGTTTTGCAGAGAAGTCTGCCACCATGTTGGTTGCTTACGGTGCCACTGAAGGACTAAGTGTATCTGAGTGGAAAAGATGCTTCGTGCATCTTGTGTTTTTTAGATGTCCTGACAATTGAAAACAGCAGGAGTTTAGCTCTCACTTGGGATTTGATTATTTTAATGGGCATTAACGTCCAAATGCTGAACCTGTTCCAGTACATGAAAACTAGAAAGTTTGCAAAATATTTCACATGCTGTTCTGTTTCAATAAAAATGTCAGAGGTTATGTTTTTAAAGCTGGTCATTTTTAGAAATAATGTTCTCTTATTTTGATTCTTGATAAGGGAAGTAGGAACTTAAATCCATCGTTTTTTTAAAAAAAAAAAAGGACAACGTGTTCCTGATTAAAACGCCTCCCAGAGCTGCCTGCTGACTCCTGTCCCAAAGGCACAGTCATGAGCTCTAAGCTTTAGTGCTTTGTGTAGATTTTATACTCCATCAAAAAGTGAATCTGTTCTAATGTGATCAAACCAAACGGCTCACTGGTGATTTCAACTCTGCTTGGACTGTTTTTGTCAAACATGTTTTTGTTTGCACTGCCTTTGCAGAAGAATGAATGAGAACATCAAATCTCAAGTGATCATGTTTGAAAGTGATCATTGGTTTAGACTTGGTCCAGCGACCACTTTCCTAATGTATCAGTGTATGACCAACAAAATAAAAATTTCAGACTCATGACTCTGATCACTTCCGTTTGACATATAGAAACACTTCTAATCAACATGTCATTACCCTGGCTTTCCACCACCCGCAAAAACAGCATGTAATGAAGTAGTGGCATTTCCAACCGGGAGAGCTCCTGACGCAAAAAGCGTCCCACACAGCTGATCCCCGTGAGGCCACAAAATCACGGGAGAATTGCAACACCATGCGTGATTTTAGAATGATGAGCAAGGAGAACGACAGACAGTTGCATGTAGCTAAAAAGTTCTGTGGTCAATTTTCTGTTGTGTTTACATCGGCTACGAGGGATTCACAGGAAATGACGTACTGCATGTGCCTTTTTATTTTGGATGTTTCACACTGCCTTTGTGTTTGACTTCCTGTCTGTCCCGATCTAAATTGTAAAATTTTAAAGTGTTTTTAGAAGCATAGCGCGTAAAGGAAAAAAAAAATTAACTCGAGACGTTATGATAGCGTCCCTTTGCTTCTTTACACATAGCTGCCGGTGGAAAGGACCCTGTCCACAATAACGGCGGCTAATTGCCACGTAATGCGTTTCGCGGCCGTTTTGCGGTGCTTTCACATCCTGTGGAAAGCCGGTGGTATGTTATTTTTACACCATTGATACTCATTTAACTGTTAGGGCTAAATATGGTGTTCCATTTGTCTCATAACCAACAGTGGGGGTCCTGACTAGCCATCCTATATACTGTATGTGAGTATATAGACCAGCCACAACCCATAGGCAGAGCTCGGTTGTCTTTCAGACCATCTCTGCATGCTACTGGACAATGTGACATACATACTGCTATGGGTGTCATTCGGTAGGGTAGTCTGCCATACACCGTCAAAGAAGACACAAACACATATTTTTTCTAAATAACGGGACTTAAGTACCTCTATCTGCGCTTGACTCAAAGAAAAGCCCAAGTCTAAATAGTCCAAAGTTGCTGCCATCTTTGTTTTCGCTCAGTAGCTGTAACATCCCGCCCACTAAACTGACAGAGTGCTGTGATCGACAAGACACAAGACCGCTCAGACCTGCTGTGGCTCCAGTGGAGCGTGGCTAGACTGACTTGCAGAACAAAATCCCTTTGCTTCTGCAGCGATCTATATCTAGGCTAGGTCCTTACACCAATTTTGGCAATTGTTGGAACACCCATGAATATTCTTAATAAACTGGTAAAAACAACTAGTTTTGTCAGAACTGTTTATTTGACTTGTCATCTCAATGTTGATCTTGGCTGTATCACCACATCCGTTTTTTTTTGTTTTTTTTAAAAGGTGTCCTAGAATGCAATTAATCAACAATCTAAAACAGAGCTTTGAGCATCCAAAAAGCATAAGAACATTTGTTTTGGCTTTCATCTGTCCCAGGAGCCCTGATACAGGCCATTCTAAACCCCCTTACTCAGGCCTTCAGTGAAATGAGCTGTTGACCCCTCCCACTCGGCCAGGACTTGCTGATTGGTTGGTTTCCCCAGAAGGCCTCAGACACATGCAGGTTTGAGGAGGCGTGGCTCCCCCTTATGACGTGTTAAGGAAGACTTTCTCAGAACAGGAGGTTTTCTCTCACCTTTCTCAACTTTCTAATTTACATAAAAAGTAGGTCAAACACGGCTTTGACTTTTTGGCATGCTACTGTTGACCACCCAAGCTGTCTTATTCAACAACAACAAGGAAAATGTTGGTTTACATTCTAGGTCCCCTTTAAATTGCACCAGTTCACCAAATCCCAAGGCTTCAGAATCGCATAGATCAAAGCACGAGTGTCCATCAGTCATTTAAAAGTTTTTTGCTCAATGTTTGGTCCTGACCATAGTCTTCATTTGAGCCAGGGACACCGGGTAAATGGCCCCAGCAATAATGGTAATTGACCCTTTTTTTTTTTCCTAAAAAAACCCGATGTGGAATTACTTACGGACAATCAAGGAACAAAATGTGTCCGGTGGGCTGTGGTGCAGGTTTGTGATTGAATGAGGGAATACTTCCAGGAAAGTTAGTGCGCCAACATTTTTTTGTTTTCCTCCCATACAACAAGGGCGTTAAGTAGTTCAGGACTGGTGTTAGGAGTAGGGTTTACTAGCGTTGTTCTCTGGTTAGCATTACCACAAACAACATTTATATATTGCAGATATTGAATTGGGCTGGGATACGCAAAATTAAGGTGACGTCTAAGATTATGACGTGGTAAACCAGCTCTCAGATAAACTTTTATTCTCCATGGTCATTACATCATAACTAATTTACATAGGAACGCAGGTTGGAGACAGCACAGGTTTTTAGGTATGGTACATTTGACACCCCAAGCTGCTTATGTTCAACTATGAGGTAAATGTGGTTTTAAATTCTAGGACACCTTTTTAGTAAATGCCAACGAGAGGATCTGGGCATGTTTCAGACCGTTTTTCTGCCAGAAATGTTAACTGGGATGATTTATAAATGGGACTAATGTCAGCGTGTGTTTATCAGAGGTGAACGTATTCAGCATATGGAGCTGACAGAATTATTATGACTAGTAAAAACAAGACGAAACAAGAATCATGATGTTGTTGCTGGTCTGTGTGGAGCGTAGTCTATCTGCAGACGCTCATAAAATGATGATGTCGGAGTTGGATTAAATGCAACATGGACAACTTTTATTGACTGAACAAAGATACAATTTTCAACACCTGTCAATACACTGCAGTGCATTTTGAAGTGAAACGTCAAATGGATGTATACTTGTATATGAATAATTAATAATAATAATAATGGTCCTCTGCACGCTTCAAACAAGCGATTAAGCAATTAAAAATAAAAAAAAAACTTGGCATCCTTGGTCCTGACCATGCATTTGCTTGGGATCAGACTGTAAAACATGTTCAATGAATTGAGTTTCTGCTGGGTCCTAAAATGTCTTACAATTAGGGATGTTCCGATCACATTTTTTTGCTCCCGGTCTGAGTCATTTGATTTTGAGTATCTGCCGATACCGAGTCCCGATCCGATATTTCAGCAAAGCATTAAAAAAGAAGAAATGAAGGGAAAACACGTCCAAGTTTTCCTTAATTTTTTTATTATTATTTAGGTTTGTCTTTATGTGTGTATTTATGTCATTTCCTTAGTTTATCTGCCAAAAACATCACTTGTTTAGGAAGTACATTAATATAAAACGTGTTAATAGTATGAATAAATTTAAAAGTAGCTGAGATGCTCATATTTCAAATTGTTTACGTCTTCATTATGCAGCTGTGGAGTGATGCGCGTTTGCATGACTGGGAGGGACGTGTGTTAACAACACGTTGTTTTCGTGTTGTTTGCTGGTTGAAATTACGCAAAATTTTCACGCGTAAAGTATGTGTTGTTGACGCGTTGATTGCTCGTTAAAAACGTGTACTTTTTGTGTAAGAGTCGCACGTAATGTTGCGCGTTTGTGGCACACTTTGGGTTTCATAGACACACGGTGCCACAGCAGGCTTTCCCCGCAGCACCATGAAGCTACCAGCGTGTTCAGCTCAGCTGCTGCAGAATGAGAAACTCCGACGTTTTGTCGACAATTTCTCTGTTTATTAACATAATGTTCACTGTTGGCTGGCTCCGTGTTTTTGTTAGAGATGCCGCTGTGAACTGGGACTTAACCCAGACCGATGGTTCGCTGTGGCGACACCTGAAGGGAAAGAAGCCGAAGGAGAAAGTATTGCGTTTTGAAGGCAGCTTTTCATGCAGCTGTCTTTTCCAGCATGTTGAATGTCCAGTATGCACACAATACTAGTGGCTGTTACACTGCCTTTGCTGTCCGGTTTAAAATAACACCAACATACAGATATTTTAGCTCTCCTGTGGAGACAAGTTAGCTCTGCGTTAGCCTGCTAGCTAACAGCTGTATGGTGTCTGAATCCCCATCTGCCGTACATTGTGTGACGTAATGGTGGTGTTTTTGGCCAAGAAACAAATGATATAGAGGAACTTGTTAAGATATCAGAATGAATTTAAAATGTAATATTTGTTGTTTCATAAGGCTAAATCCGATCTTTTTCAACCGATTCCGAGTCCTCTGAAAGTCACGTGATCGGATCGGAGCATCCCTACTTACAATATCTAAATCACCCATTATCTGGCGGGACAACTGCCCTGTCAGTATTTCTCAAAACAGGTGGCTCCTGAACTTGTTTATTTGTAGTTCATGTGGGGAAGTGAAATCAAAACCTACTTGTCATCATGGTCCACGCTACCATCATGAGAACATGTCTTTTTACCATGGGTTGGCTTTTGAAAGAAGAAACTGTTGAAAGGCAAAAAGTATTTAAGTAGCCAACTTTCATAAATTGTAATGATTGTTACATTGACATGCTGAGAACTCTTAAAAGTGTAAATAACGGGTTACCAAAATGGTTAATAAAAGCTGTAGCTTAGTGACAAATGCCCAAACAAGTACAAAAAATGTAAATAACCATAACCTACTGCAGTGGTGGATCTAGGATTTAATGTATGGGGGGCCATCAAGGGGCCACAACATTTATAGTAGAGTGGCCAACATCCTTACACAAGATTTCACACTGAAAATTATTTGGCTCATTAGTTTGGACCAGGAATTGCATCCACCTACAGTTTGATCGTTGCACAAAGAACAGATGAGTGGCAATTCAGGGGCCTATCAGATTCCAGCAAGGGCCAATGCCCCCATGACCCCGCCCCTAGCTCCACAATAAAAATGTCATTTTGGGACATGCAAAAATCCTGATTCAGTGTTTACCAATAATGGGATGTAACGTAAAGATGATCTATGTTGGTAAATGTTGCTTTGGGTACCACAGCACATTAGGATTTCCCCCAAAACTGACAATATTTGGCACTTTGCATGCACAATATCACAATCTGTCCCACCCCGGTGAGCCACCGGGAGGTCATGGTGAGGCCACAGTGGGCCAAAAGACAGGCTGCTTTGTCACTTACCATCTCTGCAATACGCCCACCATTTTCCACTACGGGGTGATTTAAAGCAATTGTGTGGGAATGAACATTTGCTGGTTGCAATAATGTCATAAGATGATTTGAGTAGGAGTGCGGCGCAGTCCCCCACTGCTCCTGCGACGTGGACTTGTGCACTTGGATTCACAGGGGAGCTGTTGACCGTGGCACCACTCATTCCAACCATTGTTTCAACGCTCTTAATGACAGACTCGCCCACAATGCAAATCAAAATGGTGACCAGTGCCAATGCCATAGAAGGCTCCGAGTTCATGTGACTATAGAGGGTGGGAACAAAACTCAAGACAAGTTTATAAAAATATAAATTTTAAATCTCTATTTTTACACAGCCTGTGACAGACATCCACTATCTTCCACTGAGTGATGAGTATAATTAGACAGGTCGCTGATGTCTGGATCATCCATGTAATCTGCTCTGTTTGGTCTCTGGGACATTTGCACAGACTCTTTAAGTGAATCAGTCAGCACAACTAATTAATGAGGCATGCATGTGCACCATTTCATGGTTTCCTTTGCAGACGATGCAGATTGATTTCTGATGAGTTTTAGTCATGGATGAAGGCTTTTTGCTTTACAAATAACAAAACTGTACGGTACTTCAAACCGTGTGGCAGGTTGTCAAACTTGGAGTGTGTGTCTGTATTATTATGTTTAACAGCAGAACCGCTGGAGTGACAGTTAATGTTTCACTTTGTGTCGTTCCACATGCGAAGCAATTACTACATTTCAATCACAATCTAATTTCCTGTCGTGCCAAGGCCAAGTAATGCAGTCCAAGGTTTGTGTGTGTGTTTGATGGAAAACACTGCCCTGACAGGCAGGGTTTCCCTGTAGGGGCTGTCGACTACCCAGTCATGCTCTCCAGCTGCTGATGGGTTGACCGTTTTGACCATTTTCTGCGCTGGTTTCCTTTGACCCCCCTGGTCCCAATGCTTCCTGCTAATCAGGGCTTTTTTTTTTTTTTTTTTTTTTTTTTGGAGGGTGAGTAAAAAGAGGCAAAAAATTGGGAGGCGTTGTTACTGCTAGCATGCTAGATAAAGGCCTGTGCCTGAACAAATAAACAAAGGGACGGTTATTCCAGCACACACGACTGGACTTATTCTGAGTGAATTAAAAGCACCCCCAGCATGTCAACTCCCCCCATCACTCTCGGCCTGTTTTCTTAACTAATGCCCTCCTTGCTCTCCCTCTGACTGAGCCTGTTTAATCAGTTTAAGACCTGTTTTGGATCTGCTCACCACTCTGCAATGAAAATGTCAAAGCAAATTATCCGAATGAGCCCGTTCGCTCGTCTCATCGGGGTCTTTCCACTGAGATACATTTATTACAGCTTTCTTGAGGCTAATCGTACGTGCTGTCATTTTATTAGCTAATGCACGAGTTGACACACACGTTTAAAACATTGTTCAGCGTTTCCCCCCTTTCTTCCGCTGCAGACGTTGCAATGTTTTTCTGGATTTGCAGCCAGCTTCTAGATGCAACGCCAAACTTTGTGCACTGAAAAATAGCAACGTTATACTTTATTCTGACAAAAAACGTTTACTTTAGGGAATGATGCATCACAGTCATTCCTTTCTTGCACAATATTAATCGCCGTCTACGTAATAACTACAGCAAACAACTTACTCCTTGAAATAATCCAATTAATCCTCCTCATTTTGGCAAGCTCCCCTTATTTTGAGTCCCATTCCAAGTGGATGGTTTGCAGATGTTAACTCATCAGTAAACTTCACCGCTCCATTGAGACTTGTGTTTCTCTCCTTTGGTTTTAATTTCTGTGGGATGGAAGCAAAGGTAGATAAAAGGAGAGTTATTCTCTGATTAGAGCTTCTTGATGATGCCCCTTTCACTCGTCAGATCAGCCATCGGTCATCTAGACTGGCCAGCATCACAGACCTCTGGTCCCCATTAATCCCTCACCCCCCCTCCCTGCTTACAGTATCTCCGTGGCTGATGGTAAAAAGACCCGGTTGGGTTCCGCCCTGCGTTAGTTTTGGCCTTGTTTCTAGCCTCACATTGTGTCTGCAGCGCTACCTAGCAGAACTCCATGATTGAATGGCACTGAGGTTCCAAAAGATAGACGGTGATTTTTAATTCTCACCATAATAAAGCTGTTTTCTTTAGATTGAGGGAGGTGTTGAGTTTATTTATGTGAGCTTATACATCAACGAGTGGGTAGTTTTTTATCCTGTGTGCTTTACTCACATGGTCCAGGACAAAGACTCAGAGGAAACCCAAATTGGGAGGAAATTAGAGCGTTAGTCAGGTCCTCTTCCTGTTGCAAGATGTCTCAATGCTGAAGCATGATTCAGTTATCCCTTTCATACCAAGGAAATATGTGCATGTGTATTTATACTTCTTCAAAGAAATTACACTCATCTTGAGCAGCACAAAGCCCAGGATGAAGCATCTGAGTCAGGAAGATTAGGGGATGGAGGTTGTGGTTTTTTTTGTGTAGTCAAAGTAAAATAAGTTACAAAATTTAAAGGTATTTACTCCCTTTCTGGATGTATTTTCTACTTTTGTTCTTTTGTCATTTAAATTTTTCAGATAATAAAAACAAAGAAATTGCCCCACAAAATGTATTTATTAACTTATATTTTAAGAGGATAAACCAATTGAGATGGAACATCTAGTTTTCAACTGGGTCCTCTTCGAAAAAAGATGCAAATAAAAACCAAGATAACAAAACAATAATTTCCATTCAAAATAAAAGGACAATGTGGCAAAAGTAACACTACCACAACTTAAAAATAAACAAAAGTAAAATAATAGAAAGTAAAACTAGTCAAATATAATAAATTGTGTGATCATATATACAAAAATACTTTCACGTAAATATTCAATAATCACATATAAACCAAACATACATACGGCGCAACAGACTGGTACAGAGACAAATTATGCAAAAGAGGAATTTAGGAGAAAATTAATTTGGATCAAAATAATGATACAATAATAAATTCTAAAACAAATACAGGTTTTTATTAAATGTTCATAGACCAAGGAAAAGAAGTAGTAGATCTTAAAACAACAGGTAAATTATTCCTATCAGTTGGAGCTTTGACAGAAAAAGCCAGCCTCCCTGACTCAGTTTTAAAACGGGGAATCACAAACGAAGAGAAGTTCTGCGTACATTATAATGAGATGAGAACAGTATTAATAAAGTGGTTAAATAGTAAGGAAAATTAAAATGAACACTTTTAAATAAAAACAGCAACCAATGAAATTTCCTCCTAGCTTCAGCAGAGCCAGGACAGACGAGCATACATGTGACAACGATGGGTACGAAATGGACAATGTAACACAAAACGACATCAACTATTATAAAAAAATATCACTAGAATGGAGACAGGAAGATGAGGAATTTTGATAGACTATATCAGCGTAATCTAACAGTGAACAGAAGCTGAATGACAATACATTTTCTTACTAAAACACCTAATTAACTGTATAAGGTTTTTAGATTAACATTAATTTGATTTACAACAGTTTGTATATGAGTCTTGAATGAGAGAGTAGGATCTAACCAGACACCCGGATATTTAAGTGAGTCAGAACCTTTCATCAGAGACGGGTCATTAAAATGTAGATTTAAATTACCAATAAAAGTAGCAGAAGTATGTCTCCTAAAAAAACATAAAATAAGATTTTGATTTATTTATTTGGAAGCTAGCCAGTATTGAACGCTGTTGAAATTACGCTGAAGAGACTCCTGTATTTCCATTATGCTTGGTTTTGTGCAATATAAGACAGTGTCATCAGCATATAAATGAATAGAACATGAGGAACAGCACAGAGGCATCTCATTAATAAAAGTTGAAAATAAGAGAGGCCCAAGGAGGAACCTTGAGGAACGCCTCTCACAACTCCCCGTTGTCTTGACTGGCACTCGTTAAAAACAGTGATTTGAGAACGGTTGTGAAAGAATGAATTAAACCAGAATAAAGAGGTCCTAGATAAGCCAAAAGAATATAATTAACTACATCTAGAATTAGGAAATTACTTTAACAGATCCTGTATTACAACATGAAATGGCCTAAAATATCTAAAAAAGCAACACATCATTAGCCTAGAAATTTACACAAACTGTAGCAATAGCAAAGAAATTTGCTTTTCAGGTTTGTCTAGCCATGGCCTAGAACAGGGGTATTCAGATCCGGGACTGGAGGGCCGTTATCCAGCACGTTTTAGTGGTTTCTCTGCTCCAACACGCTTGATTCAGTGGTTGAATCACCTGTGCAGCAGCTCATCAGGCTCTGCAGAAGCCTGTTAATTACCTGCTGATTGAAATCAGGTGTGTTGAAACAGAGTTAAAACTATAACATGCTAGTAAATGAATACCCCTGGCCTAGAATCTTGACCGTCATTTGCTGAAGCAAAACAAATTTTGCTTTTCATGACGGTCTAGCAACGCTCCACTGGAACCTACGTAGCCCCGGCCAGTATTGTGGCTGGCCAATCACAGCGCGTTTATTCAGAAAAACGTATTTTTGTCTTCTTCCCTGCTTCTTCCATGGTGTATGGCAGACTGCCCCATTGACTGACATCCGTAGTGGTCCAATCACAGTGATCTATTGGTTTGGTGGGCCAATCACAGCGATCTATTGGTTTGGTGGGCCAATCACAGCGATCTATTGGTAGGCGAGATGTTTCTGAAAAAACAAAGATGGTGGCGGCTCGTTTGAAACGGCTTTGACATCAACTTTAGAATATTTACTCTTGGGCTTTTCTTTGAGTCAAGAGCAGATAGAGGTACTTAAGTTTATTTAGAAAAAGGATGTATTTGGATTTTCTTTGACGGAGTATGGTGGACTGCCTCATTGACTGACATTTGTAGCGGTGAGTACGTCATGTTTGTTATCCAATAGCAAGCAGAGATAGTTTGAAAGACAACCGTAGATTCCGTCCCACAACTGAGAGCCATCAAGGGGTCGTGGTCAGACTATATATTCACATATATATGATGGCTTGCCAGGCTAGTCTAGCCACGCTCCATTATAGCCTCAGCAGGTCTACCATTGTCTTGGCTAAGTTTAGACCAGACCAATCACAACACTGTTTGTAGGGGGGTGTTGGGCGGGCTTAGCACCATTACGGCAACGTTTTTTTCTTTTATGATGACGGCAAAACTGCGACTGAGCAAAACGATGATGGCTCATTTGAAACGGCTTTGGCGTCAACTCTGGACGATTTAGACTATGGCTTTTGAGACATGAGCAGATACTTTTTCTACTGCAACTACTTCAATGGTGGACTGCTCCATTGACTTGATTTCTGTAGTGATGAATATGTAATGTTGTACGTTGCTCTGATTGGTTCTAGCGCTGTCCAATTGCGTACAGAGACAGTTTGAAAGACAACTGTTGATTTTGCCCCTACGACTGAGCTTAGGCTATTGGTCGTGGCCAGACTACCTATTTACATATACAAGATGGCTTGCCAGGCTCACACATTATTACATAACACCTTGTTATTAAAAAAACACAAGAAAACCAGAAAAACATCACTGCAGGCTACACTTAGTTAAGGTCAGAGGTCATAATTTAATGATATGAAAGAGAAGGGGCAAAAACAGCATCCATGTGAGAGTTCCAAAACCAAAATCTGACTCAAATCAACAAAGGCATATCTCTCATTTACCCAAAAACATCCCAAAGCTTTTGAGAAAATATTCTGTGGACTGATCTTTCTTAAAGGTGTGTGTCCTGTTCCATCTGGTGTAAATCGGTGCATTTCAGAAAAACGTACCAACAGCCCAACACGGTGGTAGTGTGATGGTTTGGGGCTGCTATGCTTCTTCAGGACCTGGACCACCTGCTGTAATTGATGGAACCATAAATTCTGCTTTTGTATTTTTCTGATGTCAAATTTTGTTTACTAATCATAAGCCTCAACAATTAATATTTTTTTTTAAATCCTGCAAAAAACAAAAGTAGCATTTATAGGATTTATATCAACAAAACTGTCCATTTTAAAGGTGGAGACATCAGTTACCATCTTTGTTTTTTTTCCCCTGTGGCCAAAATATTTCCAGGCAAATGATTTTCCATTTATTTTCTGCAACCAAATGTTCCGTTTTTCTACTTGTGCATGTTTTTTTCTTTTCTTGGCTGAGTGCATGTAGAGCCTTGTTTAGCTAAAAAAAATCTGTGTTTCTGAGAAACTTAGTGATTGGCTCAGGCAGGCTTTAGTTACAGAGAGGGATTTGAGTTCTTCTCTTGTATTAGAAGAACTAGTTTGCTGTAATTTACCCCATTTGACACTGCATGTCCTGCATGCACACTCCATTATGGCAAAGCTATAGTTGTACTCTGTGAAGCCCTGACTTTCATAAAAGCAGATGACCACCAGGAAGCAAGCATGGACATTGACGTGACTTCATTTCTGTGCATAAAACCATTAAACTTTGTTTTTAAACAAGTTACCAGTGATATTGTGTAATCGTTTAAAATTTCTGTCAGATCTTGTAAACAAGAATTCCTAGAAAAGTGAAAAAAAGTTGCACTTGGCAACCTTTAAACAATTTTGTTATTTGTAAAAACTTCTCTTGACATTTCTGTGAAGATGTTTATACAGTTCATTTTTTCTCTGTGGTTTGTTGCCTTAGCACCATCATGCGCCTTTATGTTTTACTAAGGGGTGACGTTTAGGCAGGGCAAATGTTTCAATGGTGAAAAGTCTTATCGTGTGTGTGTGTGTGTGTGTGTGTGATTAAGCACTCTATCCTTAATATTTTCTCATGATATCAAACATTTTATTATTGCATTCCTGAAAGTCTGGAAAGCAAGTTTTTGACTCTACATGTCCACTGAGTGGTCTGCACATGTGCACACGCACACACGCGCGCGCACACACACACACACACACATGCACACATTTTTATTTACATCCAGGGGTGATCAGTATGCCAAAATTATCAAGATTTTTCCCTCACAGTGAAATCACTTATTGCAATTTAAATAAACTTAATATGTTTAGTTTTTATCATTTGTATCATTTTGAAACTTGCTGAACAATGCAAAAACAATGCTGCAGTACAAATGACCCTAAAAGAAAATTATAATGAAACAATCAGTTTGTAAAATCTTGCATTGGGTAGCGTGATGCACAGATTAGAATGCATGACAATAAAGTTAAAGCAACATTCCGCAACTTTTACACCTTAAAATTATGCTTTTTTGTAAAGTTTTTGCGTCATACTATTATCTATTATGTTCATTTTCATACCTGTGATAGTGTTGGAGGGTCCCACGTCTGTTTACCGCACTATACAGTTTTTGAGCTTTGGGTAGCCGCCGGATGTACTGACTGGGTGTTGTTTTACGGCAGTTTATGGCAAGCCAAAGGGATAAAAATGCACGCATTCTAAATGCCTTGAACGCGTGTTTTGGCGGACATAATGCGAGTTTAGAACATGCATTTTTTTATCCCTTTGGCTTGCCATACTTGTATAACGTAGACTCGCGGTTTAGCAAAGGCAGATTCACCAAAGAAAGCTAGACATCCCTTATCAGAGGAATATAGGAAAAGAAAAGGAGAACGTGATAGAGCAAAGACCAGAGTTATTATTGGGCCGTCTTTTCCTCGCTGGA
This sequence comes from Aphyosemion australe, assembly GCA_006937985.1. NCBI lineage: Eukaryota > Metazoa > Chordata > Actinopteri > Cyprinodontiformes > Nothobranchiidae > Aphyosemion > Aphyosemion australe. The sequence goes on along the minus strand of SSNS01000264.1, from coordinate 325,842 downwards.
GAGCTCTTTTAGAAAGAACAGCATGAACTACGGACTCTGACCTAGCCGTGCTGCTAATGGCTAGGTAAGTAATAAATGATTTCACCAGGGTTATTGTGTTTGGTCGGGCATAAAGTTGTTATACAGTCCTGATAAAACTATTTATTCAATGTGTGGAGGTGGAAAAGTTTGTTTTCGTTGTTTTGCCTGACATTAGGAATGTAAACATACCTCTTATGCCCGAGAGAGAGATTTAATGTTACGACAGTGACGTTACGCAGCAAGCCTCTAGAGGGCGACAGAGACCATATAACTGAAAAGTTGCGGAATGCTGCTTTAAGTGTGAATAACTAATGCAATAACAGCGCAAATACAGGATGGACCTAGCATTACATTTTTTCTGATTTACAGATTTGAATGCAGAGAGCAGGTTGTGTGTTATTGCAGCAATCTTCTGATTCTGATCAACTTTATTGCCCACAGGGTATACAAAATACAAAAAGAACCACAACATTCAACCAGGGTACAGATAGGTTACTACAGGCTCTACATGGGCCTTTCAGCTCAAAGTATGTATAAAGCTGACCTTAACTGGGACAAATAAACATTTGTAAATGTTTGTGTAACATTTTATTAAATAATTAGGGTACAGATTGCTTGGGTCTGTGACTCTAGTTCTGTGGAGCTGCTTTGGTCAGTCAACACATTCATAGACTCATCGTCTTGTTGCCCCTCTCTTTTTAAAACTACAACTGCAAAGACGGATTATTAAAGCATTTATAGTGAATGGTAACAGGCCTGTATTTGATACAGCGCCCTTTAGAGTCCTAGTGCCCCCCAAGGCGCTTTACAACACAACAGTTATACACCCATTCACATGCTGGTGGTGAGGAGCTACAGTGTAGCCACAGCTGCCCTGGGGCACACTGACAGAACCAAGGCTGCTGAACACAGGCGCGACTGGTCTCTCCGACCACCACCAGCAAGCAAGGAGGGTTAAGCGTCTTGCTCAAGGACACAACGGCAGAATTCTCTGCCGGGAGCCAGAATCGGTCCTTCAACCCGCTCTACCTCCTGAGCTACTGCTACCCCTGATCCTTTATCCTTCTAATAAAACTGTAATTTCACAGACTTTATGATCACGCCAATGATATTATTAATAGTTTTTCAGATGTGTAAATCAGAGATGCCACAATTGGTCTCAAACCACATTTCTTGTCATGGTCTCAACAGAACAACCAGGCCTAGCCAGTATCCACAAATGTGCATATTCTAATCCTTCAATTACATAACAACAGTGTCTGTGATTGTTTGTATTGGCTGAGTCTCTGTTGGTTGAAATACCACGGCAACCAATCACAGAGCTCTCTTCCTCCGATCCTCGGAAATCTGCTGAGTGACAGCGGCCATGGCAACAGCCCGGCTCTCCGCAGCTCCCTCACACCCCTGCAGCGCAGCGTTTGATGGCAGTTAAAATGTGTTGCGGAGTAATTGGGTTGTGGACCGGATGAGATCTGTCCCCCTTAGGTGTGACAGAATGTGAGAAATGGAGCAGGTGGTGGAAGCCCAGAGGCTCTCCCACCCAGCAAAGCATTCAGCCAATGGTTGTTTGCTTACCAGGTGTAAAACAGTCCACTCTGTCATCCTGTCAGTGTGACAGCATGGGCTGTGAACATATCTGAAATAAGATTAAAGTCAGTCCACGGAGGGAGGCTTTTAAAATGTTATGTAGCACAACACATCAGAGTGCAAAACTGGAACAGTTCACTGTGTTGAACCTTTTGAAAGACATCAAAACCCCATCAGACATCACAAATACACAATAAGTTATGGCTCCAAGGTCTGCATTTAATGTGAACCAGTAAACTCTCTTAGGATTTGAGTGGCAAATAATGTGAGAATTGTGTGAGAAAACCATTTAACTCAACTGGTGCATCTCTGCTTATGATTTTGCCTGTGTTGTCTCATAAAAATGGGCAGATTTTATACAAGTGAATAACTTTTGAAGTCAACCCCCCACAGCCAATTAAAATTAGAAATCATAAAATGCTTACAGCTCAGGTATTGAGCTCAAATTGGATCCGATTAGGCATGTTTCAGGGTAGTTTGTGGGAACAGGAACTTGACCAGGAGATACGACGGCCGGGTCCTCTCAGCTGTTGTACGTCCATAGAAATTCATCTCCTTTGGGACTTTGCACAGACGTCAACGTATCGAGACTGCTTTGGCAGTGAGTGATGTCACTGATCACCACCGAAAAGCGTCCACATTGACATTAAAAGTTTCATTCTGTCAAAGTACGGTAATTTATTCAATTCGGAGAACCAGAAGAGCTGCTTTTTTTATATAAAATGTGGCATTCAGTGACCAGAAGAAGGGTTGCATTTATGGTACTCTGAGCTAACAAAGTCCCATGAACTTTGTTGTTGTGGGGGGATTTATGCTCCTCTTTTCAGTGTTGGGTGTTTAGTAACGGCGATTTTAAAGAGGCGTGAACTGTGCTTATTTGCGTGTGCTTACATTCTGCTTCCAAAGCAACTTTGACGATGTCTGCCAATATCACCTGATTTACAACCAATCAGCATGAGTTAACCAAATGTTCTGCTCAGCTACTCAGCCGGGTCTTTCCGAGTACCTACTTCTGTGCAGGTACGAAAGTTCCTAAAAATGGCTTGGTAACGGCCGCCCTGGTGTAGTGGAGACACACGCATGACGGGAAGTTCTGGTAAAATTACCCTGAAGTTCCGGTAGTGGAAACATGCCTTCTGTTGCAAAGGGTCACCTCATCACATACTCTCAGCATGACACATTGTGCAACATCTTTGCTTAAAGAGTAGGTTCAATAAGAAATATATAATACTTGTTCATTTTGAAATATAACCAGTCGCATTGAGTTTCAAATGCATGCGGAAAATGAAAATCGTCTATAGCCTACCCATCACCTGCATTAGCCGCTGAAAGAAAATAGACGGGGAATTTGTTGGGACAACAAAAGCCAGTCCCTTTCATGTCACATCCATGGATTTACCTACCTTGGCGCTATTTTTTATTTAGCAGCCAGGAGAGGGAAGACCGCATCTTAGCTAGTAGAAGCTAACCATTAGCGTTAGCAACTCCACAACATTGCGGAACAGAATCGGGCTTGTTGAGACGAGACATTATTGTTGCATTTTCTTAACCCAAGAAAGAAGAGCAAACTGAGGCAGTAGAAGAGTCACATTGCTTTTAGCCAATCAGAAACGAGATGTTCAAATGTCATGAATACTAATGAGTAAGACTCCAAATCCTGCCCTCTTACGCATAGACATGAATACATAGACGCCTTATTGGGCACTGGAGAGCATAACAGCGTTGCCGCCGTATTGGAATGGTCCCTCACTCTCCAAACCCAACTGGAGTACCCGTTTTTTGTGCAGCCTACAGTTGCAACAATTGGTGTACTATTGAAAACAGATCACGTGGGACTTTTCTGGGACTTTTCTAGCCTACCTGTTAGGATTTTATATTTAATTTTATTTATTTATTTTATTATATTTATATTTTAACTATCACACCATACCACTGATTTTGTGAAAAAGCATAATAAATGTGTTTTTTAGTTGGGTAAACACCTTCCTCAGTAGACATAAATGCACTGGGGACGAATGGAGACCCACCCAAGATGGCGACCAGCCACTATAGCAGCTCCAATAGGCAGCACCAGTCCACGAGTCGTCTACATATATATGATGTCTGTGCTCTTATGCCCCCATTTCTCTGATTACTACTTCCTGAAACAGCAGCGCGAGAGCCCTTTTTCCACTGAAAATGACTTGAGACATTCATTCTTACCAGAGACTACAGAAAATCTATTGAAATGAAGAGTGCATGCCCACTTTTACAACTGAAAACTTTTCTGAGCCTCTATATAGCATATGAAACTTAGTTGATGGTTTTAGATAAGGAAGTGTTTGGCTGTGGTCCAAGTGGACTGCAAGCTGTGGATCTAACATTCAAAGTCTGGATATTTCCAGTACATCCTGGAACGTGAGTGCTACAACATTTAACTTTCCTGATTCCCTCTTGGCTTAACAAGGACGTTAGCAGTAGCTTGGGCTAGCATTGTTCTGTGATTAGCATTACCACGACCAACGTTTATATAATTTGACAAAGTTTAATTTTTTGGGGCTGAAATGAGTTTTCTCCGCAGGGTGGCTGGGCTCTCCCTTAGAGATAGGGTGAGAAGCTTGGTCATCCGGGAGGGGCTCGGAGTAGACCCGCTGCTCCTCCACATCGAGAGGAGCCAGTTGAGGTGGCTTGGGCATCTTGTTAGGATGTCTTATGGACGCCTCCCTGGTGAGGTTTTCCGGGCACGTCCAACTGGGAGGAGACCCAAAGGAAGACCCAGGACACGCTGGAGGGACTATACCTCTCGGCTGGCCAGGGAACGCCTTGGGATTCCCCCGGAGGAACTGGCCCAAGTGGCTAGGGAGAGGGAAGTCTGGGCCTCCCTCCTTAAGCTGCTGCCCCCGCGACCCGACTCCGGATAAGCGGATGAAAATGGATGGATTAATTGTTTGGGACATACAAATTTCAGGGTGTGTTTTCAAGCTTATGATGTTTTGGTATGATGCACTTGACACCTCAACTTCCCTATATTAAACAAGGTAAATGTGCTTTTAAATTCTAGGGCACCTTTCAAACCTTAGCATTAACTATTACAGTTAACCATGTCTGACAAAGCAAAATATATCATAAGCAAGTGGACAGACTTGCATATAACACCAAAATGTTAACATTGGATGCACATCTACAGATGATCAACATTTATAGTGAATCCAATACATACTCAATCTTACAAGATCTTGTGATAAAATAAAAATGCATAGGTTTATTTTCAGTTCTTGACCAAACTAACTATGAATCCCTCATGTCTCAGTGTAGGATGACTCCTAGAGATGCTAGGTCTTTAATTTGTGTTTGTGTTAGTGTGAAGATTTAATAAACAGTGTTTGCACGTCGTAAATTTTAAATATTGAGCTGACTTCTACAAGTGACATCTGCTTTATTACATTTTCTGTTTGAATAAAAGTTATTAAAGAGATCACTGACGCCACCTGCTCTTTAACAAATATGCCTGAGTGGAACTTTTGCAGCCGAGACCCCTAACATTTCAAAAGTGTGAAGTGATCCAGCTCAGTAGAACTGATTAATAGAAATGGATGTTCCCTTCCTCCATTCTGGCAAGCAAAAAGGGCAGTAATTGAGTAGAGACAACATCAGACGCAAGCCATGTGAAAGGAACAAGCTGTCACATTACACTTGTACCAACATCCATGAACAGCACCGAGGCTATGCCAAACATGATCGGGTGTCACGGCAGCAGTTCAGGTGCCTGACATCACCCACTGTCTCAGCCCAAAGGGGTGATGCCAACCTGGCTGCCATGGAGTTAAGCAGGAAGCTGGCAGTTTTTTTAGTTTATTGAGCATTGTGTTCAATACAAATGTAACCTTTCACATTTAGAAAGAAATGTTTACTTAATGTTTGTTCTGGTCTATTCACATAATGCAGTAAAACCTAGAAAAGACTGCGTATAGGCTATGAGGAACAGAATGTTGACACTTTCATAAATTCTTGGTGCTTTGAAGCTTTGGTTTTGTTGATTTGGTGAAAGATTCTGAATTTGTGATTCATTTATCTTGAGACAACCAAATTAACTTTATCCTGGCATCTGGAACGGCTTTTGTAATTTGAGATCATGACCCAACAAAGCTTTGTTGTCTTGTGATCCCAAAATCATTAAAGCAACAAAACTAGTGGTTCTTGTATAATGTGCAGATTTTTCTTTTGGTGTCATAACTCAGCTTGCTGTTGGGGATCATCTCACAAGCATATGCAGCAGTTTGCTTGATCATTGGTGGGACATGTTCAGCTTTGGCTAGCATTACTGCCTCTGAAGAGCTATATCGTACAAGCTTGCACAAACACCAAGATACTTGAACACCACCACTTGAGCCATACAATAACTTCCAACTTGAATGGAGACTTTTCTGGTTGAAATCCTTTGCCTCAAATTTGATAGAGCTTACATTCAGCCTGTCTGCTTTAGTCTAGAATCTAGACAGTCATTTGCTGAAGCAATGATTTTGCTCTGCATATCTGTCTAGCCATGCTTCATTGGATCCTCTGAATCCCCGGGAAAATGTGGTACTGGTCCAATCGCAGCGCTCTCTGTTTGGTGGGCGGGATGTTGGTGCGACCGAGTGAAACTAAGGAGGAGACGGCTTGTTTGAAACGGCTTTGACATCAACTTTGAAATATTTAGACTTTCTTTGAGTCAAGAGCAGATAAAGGTATTTAAGTTTATTTAGGAAAAGGATGTATTTACGTCTTCAACAGTGTATGGTGGACCACCCCGTTGACTGACATCTGTAGCGGTGAATACTTCACATTGTTTGTTGTCCGACAGCATGCGGAAACAGTTTGAAATACAACTGTAGATTCTGCCCCACAAATGAATGAGGTTGTGGCCAGACTATATATTCACATATATATATATATATATATATAGGATGGCTTGCCAGGCTATGTCTGCTTCCCACTCCGATATGAACTGCCACAAACCGCCACAGTGCATATTGACTGTCATGGCTTGAAGAAACTAACAGAACCACATTATCTGCATTATGCAGGGGTGAGATCCTGAGGTTCCCAAACCAGACACCCTCCTTTCCACATTTACGCTTTGAGATCCTGCCTGTGAACACAACAAACAGGATCAAAGACAGGGGGCATCCCTGGAGGTGTCCAGCGCACACTGGGACAGAGTTTAATCTAGTATTGACTGGGCAGGGACTGGATGGTCCTTAAGCCTGCCGCACACGAGAGCCAACAGCTGAGCTAACGGTCATTAACTCCTTGCCTGGCCCTTCTTTGCAGCCATGACCGTACCTTCCTAACCTTTAAACGATGGTGGCGGCGACGCCTCATCAGCAAAACAAGTAGAAGCATTTCCTCCATATCGAGCTCCGTCTACATTTTGTTTATTTTTCTGACATGCAGACAGGGGGCTGCCATCTTGGAATCATGTGAGGGGAGAACACGCTGTGATTGGCCACTTGAAGATTTCAGCTCAGCAGACAGCTCGCGTAGTGCGCACATCACAAGTTTCTGCCCCCCTGTTAGGGATTTTCTCAATCATCATGAGGCGAAAAATTTCAAACAGGTTTGATTTTCACCTCAGCGTCTTGTGAGGCAGAAAACGTAGCGCACACAGCAAGGAATCTGCTGAGCAAACTGCAGCGAATGACTGTTGGCTCTCGTGTGCGGCAGGCTTAAAAGTGACCTTAATTCATCCTACCATCGCTTGTGAACAAGATGCATACAACATATGCATTGTCATAACTCACTCAGTTAAAAAACAAATCCCTAGTGCTTATGTCAATCCCAATAATCAAAGAGCAAGGAAAGTTTTTATACCTGGATCAGTGAATGACCCAACAATTGTTCCCGTTGAAAATCCCACAAATTCACAGGGAGAATATGCAGACTCCACACAGAAGCTGGGATGCTAGAGTTGCTGTAGACCTTGTAGTGATGAGCCAAAACTGTTGGGATGGATAGTTGTTGTGTCATCAAAACTTAATTTCCACATGCATTTACACAGCATAACACATCTGTGACAATAAACCCGGATTGGTCATTGCACCCCTAAGAAAATAGTAGAATCTTATTATTTTCTATATTCTTTTTAATGTGCTTACGGTCATATTTAACCTACACAAATTATTAGTCAATTATTAAATAAAAAGTAAAACAAAGGATCACAATTCAACAGGAAATGAACTTGCCCTTTGACCCCACAGCACCCTTAGTAAACAGCCAAGTGTAGCTGTACAGCCTTGTCCTTAAGCATGAAGCGTTATCAATTATTCAAATCATCAATGAAACTCTAGTCCCCATTCTTAGGGTAAAATATACATCCAGAATAAGCTTAAAGCGAAACATAACTACCGCACTTGGTACAATACAACCATGTGAAATGTGATCCATGTTGCAGGACATCTAGCCGGCATAGCAACAACACAACCCATTGTGCCAGTCGTAGGGATTAAGTTGTTTTGAAGCTGCATTTGATTATGCAGCAGATAGTGAGAGGGAGGGAAGAGGCCCGCACAGCAAGATAATGGTGTGAGATAGCCTCCCCACAAAGCTGCACCGCCAAGGGCCTGGCTGCAGTGTGTTTGTACGCGTGTGTATTTTACACAGTAGAGCACTGGTGTGAGCGTGCCAGTGTACACGCGTCCATCTGTTTGTACACACATGGTAATCCGAATCGATGAGGAAACCTGAGCAGGCTCGCCCACCACGTGGTTAATTATTCAGGGTGCTTTGGCTGAAATCTCACCTGTTGGATCCCTCGTAGCGCCAAGCACGCCGCCGGCACTGCGCGCTGGGGAGGCGGGAGGAGGAATGGGAGAGGGAACAAAATGACCACTGGAAAGGAAAGAGGACACCATATTTGGTCTTTGCGGTATGTTCACCTAAACACTCTGAATTAATTATCCAAAGATTGTTTATGATACAAAAAGGAGCTATTATTTAAATTTACAATTTGCTTTACTGATGATCGCAACTTCCAGCATCCATCTAATTACCTACAATTCTCCAGCTGCTGTCTTGATGTCCTTTCAACTTAATTTGCAAGGGAGAGCAAATTGTGGGCATTTTGGACCATCTGGTCCTATTCCTGTCCCCCAAAATAGAGTCTTTTCCTGTCCAGTCGGAGGTCCCAATGTTATTAACAGCACTGAGCAAGAGAGACCTGGAAATTAACCCTCCCTGAAAGCACACCACAGAGGCAAATGCCCTGGCACAGTAGGGGAAGTCAAGCCATGAAAATAGTGATTTGTGGGTGTTGTGGTGCTGAAAGCTGTCTTCCCAGGGAGCTGTGTTGCTATGTAAGCCCCCCAACTGGCAGGGAATTACTTGGTTCAGCAGAGCAGGACTTTGGGGTTGTTTGACATCCTCATGCTCACCCAGGCCTGGAGGATCAGAAAACCCCATGAGGGACTAAAATGTCCCAGAGCTTCTTTTTCTGGTTTCTGCCAGCTCCCACCGCCGCTCTGATGTTTGGTGTTGAACAGTTCCAGGAGGGTTTAGACTGAGAGAGTGCATTTCCTAAACCGTATCATCATCATGCTGCCTGCGATCGGCAATTTGCTGTTCTCACGTTTCAGCAGAGAGCAAGCGTGGGAACATTTACAGTAATTATAAACAAGGATGCTGTGGTAAGATGGGCTTTTATTTAATATTCAAAATTGCTGATTGAGCAGGGAGGTGGTGCTCATGAACAAAACCCCAATCAATTCATCAGTTTGCTGGTGAGGGGAAAATACTGAACCTCGGGTGCTGAATCGGTCCCTGAGGCAGCAACACAAACAGCGGTGAGCTCTTGATTATCTAAGAAGCTTAATAAATATTCACATGGAGCAGACTTAGTCAAGCTGAGGAAGCAGCTGGGACCCAGGACTCGGGGGGCTCAGGACTGTCTACTGGAGTGATGACAAGATGGCCAAGTCTTAACCTACGGTGAAATATGTCTCAACCAGACATATTTGTAAAAAATCATGAAATAAATATGGTGTCGATCCACATAAACAACCTGCTACAGAGAAATTTTCACCATTCCAGAGAAACCAGTAGGGGCCCAAAACTCACTCTGAGGGCCGAACTTTGGACATGTCTGCTTTAGAATATCAGAAAATGCAATAAAACAAAGAACAAATGAATAAAAAATGATCAAAATCTGTTCACCTACACTTTTAATCTAGAATTTCTAGTTTTCACATTTTAGACCAAGTTTAGACTTTGTATACAATGAGCATGTGAAAACATAATTTTTGGTAGGGATGCACCGATTGATCGGTCACTGATCTTAATCGGCCGATATTCGTGAAAAATGCATGATCGGCAACTCCTTTCAGAGCCGATCATACCAGCCGATTACCTGTCACTCATATTTTGCAGCCGACAGAGAACCTGTGTGTAGCTATAACTTCACGCCTCCCTCGCCCGCATGCGCATAGCGGCAAATATGTAAAACTAACTTTTACTCCGTCTGTTAGAGTGATGTAAACGAGCGTGGGAAGCTCTTTAAAATGCGTCAACACAGCGAATTTGATAGGATTTTGAAAGAGCAAACTCTGGGGGAGTGAGGTGAGATTTCATGTCTCCTTGTAGAAATGAAAAGACACTCGGAGTCGGAGCGGCAGCAGCCAGACACAGCTGCACTAACCACTCGTCTGTGTGAGCGTGACCGTCCAAAAAATGGGCAACTAACCTGAAAAGTAATTAAGTCATCATGTTAGACGAGCAACCTTTCTCTGTGGTGGACGACGCCGAGTTCCGCTCGCTAGCATCCGCTACGGGAAATAAATAAATAAAGCTATTAACGTAACGACTCTGACTCTCTCAGGTCACTCGTTTAGGGGTCTTTTATTCAGGCTACTGTCGGCCGTAACCCACGGCTTACAACTTCTCCATTTATCCACAGAACAGTTCAGAACAGGGCGGCATTATTTAGCATAACATAACAGCTGCTGACCTGGAACTGGAAACTGCAACCTTTTCTAAAAAAAAAAAGTAGGAGAGAAGAAAAGGAAAAAAAAATGAAATTCTTTCTTTCCTTCTCTCCTTTTTCTTTCCTTCTCTCATTCTACTTTTTTATTTTCTCTCCTTTTTCTCTCTTTCTTTTTCTTTTTTCTCACCAGGAGGAGAGATAAAAGGAGAGAAGAAAAAAAGGAGAAGAATAAGGAGAGAAAAAAGAAGAATAAGGAGAGAAAAAAGAAAAGAGCAAAAAAAGAGACAAGAAAAAAAAGGAGAGAAGAAAAAAATATGGAAAGAAAAGGGAGAGAAGTTAAAGAAAAAGGAGAAGGAAAAAAAGGAGAAAAGAAAAGGAGAAAAAAAGGAGAAGAATGAAGAGAGAAGAAAAGAGAAGAATAAGGAGAGAAGAAAAGAGAAGAATAAGGAGAGAAGAAAAGAGAAGAATAAGGAGAGAAGAAAAGAGAAGAATAAGGAGAGAAGAAAATAATGGAGAAGAATAAGGAGAGAAAAAAGAAAAAAGCGAAAAAAAGGAGAGAAGAAAAGAAAAGGGAGAGAATAAAATAAAATGGAGAAGAAAAGGAGAGAAGTTAAAGAAAAAGGAGAGAAAAAAGGAGTGAAGAAAAGAAAGAGATGAATGAGAGAAGAAAAGAAAGAGAAGAATGAGAGAAGAAAAGAAAGAGAAGAATGAGAGAAGAAAAGAAAAAGAAGAATGAGAGAAGAAAAGAAAAAGGAGAAGAATGAGAGAAGAAAAGAAAAAGGAGAAGAATGAGAGAAGAAAAGAAAAAGGAGAAGAATGAGAGAAGAAAAGAAAAAGGAGAAGAATAAGGAGAGAAGAAAAGAAAAAGGAGAAGAATAAGGAGAGAAGAAAAGAAAAAGGAGAAGAATGAGAGAAGAAAAGAAAAAGGAGAAGGAGAGAAGAAAAAAGGAAAGAATAAGGAGAGAAAAAAAGAAAAAGGAAAGAATAAGGAGAGAAAAAAATAATAAGGAGAGAAAAAAAGAGAAGAATAAGGAGAGAAGAAAATAATGGAGAAGAATAAGGAGAGAAAAAAAGAATAAGGAGAGAAAAAAAGAATAAGGAGAAAAAAGAATGAAAGAAGAAAAGAAAAAAGGAGAGAAGGAAATAAAAAGGAGAGAAAATGAAAAAGGAGAGTTGACAGTTGACCGAGCTTTATGAACATGTTTTGCTTCTCATCAGATTTCTTGATTCATACAGAAAATTGCAGCATTGGTCCCACACCTCAGATTCTTTTCACTTTTTCAGTTACTTGTAAAAGAAGTGAAAAATCTTCAAATATCAGGAACATTTTGAATAATAACAATAATGATAACATCTTAGGACCTCACCATCTTCATGTAAAGATGAAAAACAGAAAATGGACACATTTATGTTGATGAACAGCAATAAAACACTGCTGCTATCATTTGTTTTCAAATATTGAGCAATGGTGCAGACATAATGAAACACCTGCCATGTCTCCTGCAATAACAATATAAAACGACATAATCAAAGCAACTAAAGTGGTCAGCTTATTCTTTCATTGCTGTCTGGACAAAAAAATCACAGGTGTGTTTTTCCTGCTCAAACAAGTTATAAAACAGCTGCTTCTGATCATCATGATCTCATAATGGACTGGTGTTTGTCACATAGCCCCCCCTGTTAAACACTTATTGCCCATATGCTCTTTTTTTTTACACTAGCAAAAAGTATCAGTTGTTTTTACTGCAAGTGTTCAGTGATGTGAATAGTAAATAAGGTGTTTGGTGATTTTACTGACATTTGCAAGCTCAGAATGAGATACTAAGAAGTGCAAAATTTCAGAAATTATTTGTAAATGGTGCTTAAAAGTGCAATATCCAAAAAATGTAGTTTTATTAATTTGGACCTTACCTTTGGTCATAATAAATGCTGGCATTTTTATTAAACTTTGCAAAGAAAAACAAAACTTTGATCACTGATTTATATAAACTTACAAGAACATAGAGAACTCACCTTAGAAGTAAAGGTAGAACGTACTCTTGGCAATTACATTTTATAGTTTGTGATATGTCAAAGTAACCCTGTTGACACACATGGTGGCAATTTCATAAGCATGTTGACACCACAGTTAATTTATTTTCTATTAGAACTTATACAAAATGTCAATTCGAAATCAAAGCACGTATTATTATTATATTTTTTATTTCTATACATACTTTTTAAACGTTAAAATCAAAATGTGGCCCAACTCTGAAAAATTTTTTAAATGTCTGCTAAAAGCGACAATATATGATATTGGACAGATGCTGCATGATTTCTTTGACAGCTCTTGTCTTGAAAATATTCTATTTACTTAAAGGAACTAGGGGCAGGATCTTTAAAAAATCTGTAAAAAATTAAACATGTATGTTCATTTTTTCAAAGCTAATGGGTGATGAAGCGTTATAAACCAAAAAGAATGAGGCCACCCATGTATCGTTCCATTTTCTTGAACAGGCTGTTTGCTGCAAAATGCGCTGCAGTTCGGTCACGAATTTCCCGCGCTGCCCTACGGATATGGCGTCAATTGACACTGCTTGCGCGTTCACGACAGCTTCAAAACAGAAAGAAAATGTGTTCGACACTGCAGATCGGTAGGTGGCGCTATTGCACCTTAAGTTGCTTGCCAACCGCCAAACTCCTAAAGAAGAACTGTGGGAATGGATTCTACTGCAACCAGCAAACGACCAAGCGTGGCACAAAGGAAGTTTATTCAGCGGCATCTCGTGAGTCAAAAACCAAATATGGTAAAAGACAGGCAGGGACCCGAATCTATATCGGATACGTGATTGACGAATGGAGGCTGCTTCAACTATATCTGGGACTCAAAAAGGATGCTGCCATGGCTCATTTCCTAGTGAGCAGGTAAGAAACATTATAGGTTGTGTTTAGAGATGATGACAATGATCTGACCTCACCGATGACTCAGAGAGAGCTAGCGTGCAGTAGCATTAGCTGTGATCATGCTACAGTAGTAGCATTAGCTGTGATCAGGGCTGCAGCGTGGATTGCTTCGCCGCAATATTGTCCGTAAAGAGCAGCGGGGAGTTGCCTTTTCAGCGTGAGATATTGGAGGTGTGGTGTGAGAGCGTGTGAAGAGGGTCAGGTAATGGTATTTTTGTGTTTGTGTAACATAGCCGTCTGTGCACGCTCCCGTGCTGGGCTGCAGTTACTCGCAGAGCCGGGCGCGTCGCTCGTGAGCATCGTTTCTTTTTTCCTGCCTCTAGTTCCTTTAAATCAAGCCAATTTATAAATTGACAACCACTTAACTGTGTTTTTAATTTTTTTTTTCAGGCCACTGTGAAATGCCAGAGCGTGGCTGTTGACACAAATGGCCTTTCTTTCTCTTGGCCATTTTCATCCACTCCAATGAGGAGTTTCAGAGCAGCCAAAAGACCTCGTCTGGTGTTTGAAGAAGAGCAAATGGAGGATTTTCCCAGCATATCCACTAAGGATGTGTATTGGTAAAATTCTGGCGATACAATACATATCACGATACAGGGGAGACGATACGATATATTGCGATACATTCAGCCAGACGATATTAGCGATTTTTTTAGACTGAATTTATTGTAGGAAAATTAAATAAACAGTCGATACGTAACGTGTTAACATGAGGTATCGGAACCATAATAGAGGGATTTACATTTCAATGGTGGAAACAAAACCCATTGAAATAAAGTTAAAGTCCCAAGTCATCATTACACACTGGTGAAATTACATCTCTGCATTTGACCCATCCCCGTGGTGGGGAGCGGTGAGCTGCAGCTGTGGCCGCGCTCGGGAACTATTTGGTGGTTTAACCCCCCAATCCAACCCCTTAGTGCTGAGTGTCAAGCAAGGAGACATTGGGTCTCATTTTTTCAAAGTCTTTGGTATAACCCAACCGGGAATCGAACCCTGATCTCCCAGTCCCGGGGCGGACACTCTACCACTAGGCCACCAGAGCTGGTCAGAAAGGAGTTATTAATATTTGCATTATCATAAGTCATTTCAAAATAAACAAAAAAAGGCAGTTTCTGCTGCCAACTAGCTGTCGATGTTTGAATTGCACCAAAAGAAAAGAAAATACACAAATGTTTTCATGTAAATTCTTCCATAATTTGATACACGGCTTTTGAATATCGATATAATATCGCAGGAAAAAATATCACAATATATTGCCATATCAATATTTTCTTACATCCCTAATATCCACTAACCGTGTCTCCTCATACAACCCTGCACAATCTGTCATGGCTGGAATAGAGACAGAAACAGGTCAGCTCCCTGCATGCGCAGTGGCGCTCCTAGAAAAGTCTCATAGGGGTGGCCATGGGGTCAGAACATTTTGGGGTGGCACACCAAATTGATCTTCATGGTAACTCTGGGAAAGTTTAGCCTGTGGTGATGTAATAAATGCTCCTTATAGTCATTGTCATAAAAATAATATAAATAATATGCATCCAACACGCATCAAAATTGAGAAACACACATTTTAGAAAGACATTTGAAACAGAGATCTGCTTTGGTGACCTAAGGATTGGGTCTCTGTTTTTTGCAGATGGTGTGGTCCAGTTGGCTTCATCAGCACCTCCAAATCTGAGCCCATGAGATGACAGGACCACATCTGAGACCAAATTGGATAAAGATCATGCTCAGAGTAGATTCGCTGCTCCTCCATATCAAGAGGAGCCAGTTGAGGTGGCTCGGGCATCTGGTTAGAATATCTCCTGGGTGCCTCCCTGGGAAGGTTTTCTGGACACGACCAACCAGAAGAAGACCTAAAGGAAGACCCAGGACAAGCTGGAGGGACTATGTTTCTCAGATGGCTAGGGAACGTCTTAGGATTCTAGCCCAAGTGGCTGGGGAAAGCAGGATTTTCTCCATCATTTCCAAGATGTTCATTGTTGAATATGTGAATGACCTCTGTGTTGTACAGAGTCATAGCTGATGTTTTAGCTGCAGACATAAAAACTGAAATGAAAAACAGAAGAATAGCAGGTTGTTATTTTTGTAAACTAATAAACATTATAAAGATTCAGTGTCTTGTCCAGATCCACACTAAGCATCTAATGATGACATCCCTGCAACAAAACCAAACAAAGCAGTAAATATTCCTGTTCTTTGATCCCGGAGAAGAGGAAGGCTTTGATCACTCTTCCTGGAACACTATGTCACACAGAGTCTGTGTTTTTTCCTCACCTGCAGACATTCAAAAGTACAAACTTACGTTGCAAAAGTTCTAACCACCTAAAATTCTATATTTTTTGGCTTATTAGGTCTGAATTATTCTTAAGATGGCTCATGCTGTCTGGGATGAATCCCCCAATGATAGATTTGTAAAAATCCCAACATGTCACACACATCCATGTAATAAAACAACAGAAACAGACAAACAAGACCCCATCCCAGAGGGGCTGTAGAGGATCACAGAGCAGGGGCAGGAGGATTTCCAGAAGGAAGTTTCTGTAATTGGTGTGCAGTGGAGTCATGCAGAGCCCTCGTGCTAAAACATTTCAAAAAGAAGCTTCTTTTTTATCTTTTCCTCACGTTTAGGGGGAGTAAGTCCCACAGATTCAGGTCCCTGGATTTGCCTGGATTTTTCTCATAAATCAGTGCATTCCACAATAAAAGCTGGAGAATCCACAGATGTTGCCATTTTATGCCCTCTCACACAACTGGGTCTCATCTGTGATAAAGACAGACGTGTGAGTCAGACAGCGCATAAACTAACTCGTCCTGAGCTGTTGAGTTATGCAGCTCAGCTGTCACCGAAGGCTGCTGCTGTACCACTTAATTTATAAAAGGAGGCCTTAACGGTGGAAAAGTAAAGATTGGGGTTATTTCATGGGTTTGAAAAGTTGACTTATCTTTTTTCTTCTTGTTTTGAGTCTAGATTAAGCCATCAGGATGTTAAAAAGAAAAAAGTAACCGATTCAGGATCTCCTGTGGTATATCTGTTGGGTCACTGAGGTATTTCCACCACAAGCACAAACTACAATCTCCTCCCTTTCTCTTTGTATTTGTCTTTTGACACCCTTTTCCTATCACTTCATATCTCTGTCCATTTGCCTCCAGTGGTTATTATTCTCTTTTCCGTCCTCTTTATCGTTTCCCCGTCCTCTCTCCCTCCATCCATCTATTATCACTGCTGTTTGACAGGGCGTGTGTGTTGTTTTTATCCCAGTGACATCGGGTCTCTTCCCAGGGCACGTCCCGGGAACAGCAAGTTCAGCCTGATGACTCCCCTGGGTCCTGCCCCTTCGTGAGTCTCGGTGTTCCCTCTGTAAATTATAACCCTCACCCCCCTCCACACACACACATTCTCGTCTTGCATACGTTGTGAGGACCGTCGTTGACTTCCATTCATTGTAGTGACTGGATTGTGCCTAACCTTAACCCTAAACCTAACCCTAACCATAACCAATGTTTTCCTAACCCTATCCTTAACTAAAACTTAATTCACACCATACCTCTAAAACTAATGAGTAGAGCTCTTGTACCAAAGTGAGGACGGGGCATAAGGTCCTCACTTTGCAACTAATGTCCTCACTTTGATGTATAGACGAGTACACACACACACACACACACACACATTCTTGCATTTGTGGTTTATGAAACCACTATGACGTGGTGGTGGTTTATGGGGACACACCTTTCCCCATAAACAGGTAATCTGGTGAACACAAAAAATATGTCAAAATGTTTTGTTTTACCCATGGAAGAAAAGTCTCACGTAAAAAAAATAAAATAAAAACTATCAGAACATACATACATTACACACGACATTTCACAGGCATTATGAGGTCATGACAACATGGTGGTTTGTATACCACACACGATGTGGTTTATGAAACCAAACCAAAAGAAATTTTAAGTTGCTGAAATAACTAAATAAAATGATAATAGCAGTTACAAAGTTAGTAATAATCTATTAAAAATGCTTACTTTTTATAGCCTAGTGAACTAGACCAATTCTTGCTGTGCAGAGTTTGGTCTAGGCACGCTTCATTGGAACCCTCGCAGCCCAAACCACTGCTGTGTCTATCCAATCACAACTCGCTATAGTTTTGGTTGGGCCAATCACAGCGCTCTATATCATGGGCCAATCACAGAGCGGGAGTAGCCGATGACGTCAGTGCTGCGGCCGCGAACTCAAGCAACATGGCGGCAACTCGGAAAACACGTTCGTTTGAAACGGCTTTGTCATCAACATTGGATTATTTAGACTCCAACGTGAGTAAGTCTGTCTGATACACTTAGCGGCTTCTTATTTTTATCAAACAAAGTAGTGCAATGTCCCAGTACACCTGATATTCACGTGTTTTTCATACAAAAACGACAGAAATCATTGATGTTAGACGCTATTAAAGCCTCCCGCTTTTCCGTCGCCGTGATTACGTCATGTTGTTCGTCACTCTGATTGGTCCTAGCGCTATCCAATTGCGTGCTGACATTTTGAAAGACAACCGTAGATCCCGCCTCACGACTGAGAGCCGTCAATGGTTCGTGGCCAGACTATATATTCACATATATAGGATGGCTTGCCAGGCTATACTTTTTATATTTGTCAAAAATTGCAACACTTTAAAAGTCACGAATTACGAGACCATCAAAAATGGTCTCATAAACCGACTGGTTTCATAATGCTGGTGTGTAACCTGACAAATCGGGCTCGCAAACCACATGCGCACACGTACACACACACACACACACACACACACACACACACACACACTATGCTACAACCCAAGTTTAGGAAGAAAATATGTGCAACGAATGAACAAACAGAACCCAATACCATATATTTTTATGCAAACGTTCATTCACACACAGATAAATGGAGGTTCTGCAGAAGTGTGTGTGCTGTGGGTGTGCACGATTGCAGGCTCACACAAAAGTGTATGTTTATTCAGGTATATCCTTCCTGACTTTGCCAGTAAAAATCATGGTCATGTGATCCCTGTGAAGCTGAGAGAGAGAGAGAGAGAGAGAGAGAGAGAGAGAGAGAGAGAGAGAGAGAGAGAGAGAGAGAGAGAGAGAGAGATGTCTACAGTATCCCAAAGAAGAAATATAATAAATCAAATATGATTGAAGTCTGTGGGAGCTTGGGTGTACTCTCAGTGCTCAGAGTACATTTCAGAGAAAATTGCAAATCCTAGCAGTGAGAGACAACGCTATCAACGTTTTGGTGTATAACTTGTACTATAAATGTCGGCGTATGAAGAATTCTCAGACCTTTAGGCTGCAAACGCAGATCAGGATGGAGTCTGAGTGTGAAACTCTCAGGAAGTGCTTCTCTTAAATCTCAGTTCATAAACAAACTGCAGCATCTGCACTGGCCTAATCTGCACAGCTCACACCTTTAGTAAAGTTATTACCTACCAGACAGGTTATTTATTACTTATATCTGGAGCACCACCCACAGTGATGGATTAACTGTCTATGCTTAACTCTCAGATTCAAATCCATGCAAATAAACAAATATTCAACATAAAGCAGATAAGACAAAGAGTTAGCAGTTATCTGTGGTCCTGTCACATTAATAAATGTCTGCACTTTGACCCTTGGAAGCTTTACTGCAGCTCAGTAAACATACAGTCCATCATCTTTACCTCACCACCAACATGTTTATCCTTCACCATTGTCTTATTTCTTCACTTCCAAACCACTAAGTGGACTGGTGTCTGTTTAATTTTTTTTTTTTTGTCGTTCCCTGTGTTTTCAGTTTTTATTTCTTTGTGATTTATAGACACGCCTGCTGATCTGCAGCTACTTCTTTCTTTGCTGTCACATGCAGTTCCTCTCCCTGGTTATTTACAGCCACAGTAAGGATTTTATGTGCTGTGACACCAGAGGTGAGGGGCTCCTATTCCTAACCTGTTTTCATTATCTGTTTCCTAAATACAGCTGTTTTACCAAAACCAGTAGCTTTGAATCCTCCTTTGGAATCGGTGTAGCGACGCACAGGCTGCACTAATGCTAACAGCAAATGCTCAAATGTTGGTGGCTTAGCATCTTAGCGCCCCCTTCAGTTCCGGAAAAGCAATGGCACCTTTTCCATATATGGTATGGTTGCGCCCTGTGCCCACTCCCCGCCCCAAGCCGCAGCCAAGACCTTCTCCTTGGGCCAGCTCCTCTGGGGGAATCCCAAGGTATGCCCCGGCCAGCCGAGAGGCATAGTGTCTCCAGCGTGTCCTGGGTCTCCCTTTAGGTTTCCACCCGGTTGGACGTGCCCGGAAAACCTCACCAGGGAGGCGTCCAGGAGGAATCCTAACTAGATGCCCGAGCCACCTCAACTGGCTCGTCTCGATATGGAGGAGCAGTGGATCTACTCCTGGTTCTGACATCATTTAATCATTTATCAGGTGTTGAATATTAGTGCATCTAAAAGCTACAAAACTATGATGCTCCAATCTGTGTGGGGCTAAAAGTATTGCATGGCCACCTGCTATGGTGGCTGTTTCTAATTTACAGCTGATTCAAAAAGCTGATGAATAAATATATATGATGTTTGTCATCGCCAGATGATCCCATGCAATAAGTGGGAATGTATTCATGCCAGTACAGGCCGAGTATGCTTTCATGCATTCATTTATAATGATTTATTTCCACACCTCATTAAAATTATGTCATTTAAAGATTTTAACCCTTGTTGGCATTTTTCTTGTCACACACATGCTATTTGACACGTTTTAAGTAACTCCTGGTGGTCTCAGAACACTCCAGGGATCAGAACAGCACTAATTCTCTCACTAATGTTGCCCTTCTCTTTTCAAATTGTTCTCAGTTTGAATGTTAAAAGGTTAATTTCTCTCAGTTTCACATTCCCCCCTAACTACAAACCTCACACACTTGTATTCACCTTAAAGACACGTGATAGGGACGTGTTTGTCTGCGCTGCTTCGTTTCCCTCCATGCTGCCTGCTTAGATCACGAGGGTGGGCCAGTCCAACAATCAGCATGCTTAAGCACATTATGTCGACTGTTTTCTGAAGCAACAAGAGGGGCTTTAAAGGAGTGATGGTGGGGGTTAAAGGAGGAAACGATACCTCGGTAATTCAACTCTGCCTCCTTTTCATTTCTTTCCACTCTTTTCTTCCTTTATGCATCTCGCGCCCATGCAGCACAGGCCGCTGTCTTTTACTTTCTGTTACTTCTTTTTTTTCTATCCATTTGTTGGCAGGAGATGGACTGGACCAGCAAAAACATCATGTTAACACAACACGTGGCTCTGCTTTGATTTTTTATTTTTGCAGTTTTTAATTTTTAAACAAATTCTTCATTGTGTTTTTCTCATTTCTCTGCACATCTTTTCTTCTCAGCATCTTTGCAAGCCTCGTGCCACTCTCCTTACCCATAATGCCAGTGTCAAAACATATTTTTGACATATCTCTGTGTTTCCATAGTAACGGAGTGTGGTGCTCAACTTGAAAAATACAACCGCACATTTTCTTAGTCGGCTTAATCTCTCTTCACTGTGTTCTACTATCTACTGATCTCTAAATCCAGAGATCTTAGGAACATTTAAATTGACAAAAAAAATAGAAAATAGAAGATGAACAGTTACATAAAAGAAGAAACACCCAGCAAAACACAAAATATTGATCATTTCCTGTTTAAAGGGAAGCAAATTGTCATAGATGCTTATTCTTATGTTATTCTATACATTTGTCTAAGAACAACCCATCATATCACCCTTTGGTGTTCATATATACACCATCCTGTATTTATTAATATAAACCTACAGTTTAAACTGCTCATATTTATCTATTCAGATCCTTTTCTGCCCACTCACAGCATCCCAAGAAGGATTTGTGATGCTCGTTGACCCCTACTGGTCACCTCCGGAACAACACTTCTTTACCTGATTCATTTATGAACAGATTCCAGCGTTGAGTCTGTTTTATTGGTGATTTTATTTACTTTTAACATGTTTAAAGTGATAAAACATAGACGCTTGGAAATCTGTGTTTATAAATGCAGCATATAAGCAGGATGTTCTTTTCTCCTGGACACTCTATTTGTCCTGATCTGCTTCCAGCTCCATCTCTCCCTGCCTCTCCCCTCCTCTCCTCGGCCCACTCAGACTCCCACGCACCACTTATCTACCTCTCACCTATATCCTCGTCTCTTCCTTTGCCTCCCTTTCTGACTCTAACTGCTAACACACTCACATTTCTCAATACCCCTCTCTCACCAGCCAATCGTCGCTGTGCCAGAATACAGATTAAAGTTATCGCTTCTTCTATTCATAACAAAAAAACTCAAATTTATGCAAGTGAACCTAAAATATATTTAGCATTTATGCATCTAATTTTTGCCTAGAGACACATTTTAATAGAATGATACCTCTATGGATTGTCCACTACTCATTATTCAAGAGATAATAGCTGTATGCATAAATACATGTCATTTGCACACACACACACATGGAGGATAAAGCAGTGGAGTAGCTCCCATTTACACACAACTGTAAATTACACCACACTTCTCAATCAATTATTCATACTCCATAATTAATTATGAAACAATCAGTAATCCAACACCAGTCCACTCAGCTTGTGGTTGCCTAGAAACCATGACCCATATTAAATGCCCCCATTGTTGCCCGTAACCAGAGCACCACCACTTTTTTTTTCCTCCTCGGGTCCCCCTTGCAGAGCCTGATGGGCTTTATCGCTCATGGAGTAACTAATGTGAGTGTAGAATGAGTTCACTGATGCTTGGTGGTGGGTATCATGGTGCTTGTTTTGGTGGACGGTCACACACGCTCAGTAAACAGGCCGGGCTGGTTAATAATGTAGGGTTTGGTCTTGTGTTGGCGATGAGCTGTGGCTTGCCGGAGACCACTAATGGGACCCGGAGGCCGAGCAGAGAGCAGCTCTCGCAGCCAGACAGTGATGCTGTTACACGTCCGCTGGGAGGCATAACTGCGTAGCTCGCTACTTTGCCGGCACTTGTTATGGAACTGCATCAGCAACTTCACATATGGTGCTCTGGAGGCCTGAATGAATGATTTATAAAGGGGTTTTGGGGTGTTGAGTGGCCGTTTTACAGAGCAGAGCAGAGTGTGTGGGAGATCACTTTCCCTGCACCCTGCTGCAGCAGCAGATCACTGGTCTCCTCTTCATCAGCACACCAAAACGGCTTCAGCTGCCACTCCTGTGATGAACGCAGCTCCTCCAACCAAATCAGTGACATATGAAAATAACCTTCGATCTGGGGGACATCCTGCCACCGATGTGAAAACACACAAGTGTTTGTTTGTTCTCTCTCGTCCGAGAGGTGTCTCTCTTCCTTTTTCATCGAGTGAGTGTGTGTGGCCCGGGGGTGGGGGGGTGGGACAGAGGTGAGAGCTGCAAGGAAAAGTCAAATGAGACAGAAAACTGAATGAAAGAGAAGGGTGGAGGGGGCGGGATGAAGGTGAGGGGAAGCGGTGAGCACCGTGTGACCAGACTGTGGTTATTTCCTCACCAGCCTGAGAGCCAGGAAGCAGAACTGCTTGTTCCTGCATTATTGGGACAAACAGGAAATGCAGAGGTCTTCAGAAGGTTGTGTGTGTGTGTGTGTGTGTGTGTGTGTGTGGGTGGGTGTGTGTGATTCTTTCAAGCAGGGCACTCTACATCACTAATCTTTAACATGTCAATAAGCTTTATCTTTTTGTCTTTTGTAAGTTTTTTGGCAGGTGTGCATCGTTTAGTGGGTACATTTATCAGGAACAAGAAAAAAGTTTAAAAAATATATTTTCTAAACATTAAATATTTGTTTTTGCACCAGTAAACCAAACAATGCAGGAAAAGCCATCTCGAATTTTATTAAAGGCCTTTTTAAAAAATGATTTTGCATTAAAGTCCCACTCCAATCATCTTTTTAGCTGTTTTAAATAGTTCTCAGTAGTCTTTATGATTATGTTGTTTTTAGCCAAAATCACAAAACCTGTGTCGTTTTCTAGCACTTAGTTTCTACATAGTGGCAGTAGCTCATTAAAAATTCACCTCTGGGTTGTGGGCGGAGCCATTGGTGCAGAGGACCTCTCCTCCATCTTCTTCTCTACTCCTCAGAGCCTGAGGGGGCAGAGCAGAGTGGAGTTTGCTCCGCCCAGTGGCGTTGTGACATCACAAACCCAGTCAGGTTTAGGCTGCATTTTTTTTGTCTGCACAGAGATTTGAATGCAGAAATACTCAAAAATGCAAATTTGAGCTTAAATGTATTTAGATATATCCTGTAGCATAAGAAAAATGCTTCAAGAACAAGTTAAAAACAGAAAAAACACAATTTTCATTGGAGTGGGTCTTTAAGTTTGCATCAGTATCATCTAACTAACACACTTTCGTACACTCGTGTTATTAATACTTTTATCATCAGCTGATTTCTATTCAAATTCAGTTTCACTGTCTAATATTATTAAGCAATGCATTAATCATAACTTTCATAATCTGAGCCAACGGCTTCAGTATGAAAGGCAAACACAACGTTCCTGTTTTATTCTCAAGGGAAGCATCACAGGAGGTATTTTAATACTTTAACATGTAAGAAGAAAGCACACAATTGGTTCCTGATTTTGAGTTAGATTGTTGAGAAAAGACATTTTATTTATTTGTTTGTTATATTTACTATTAATGTTGTTCCATGTTCTAAATTATAAAGATAATTCATCAAACAAATATTTCCTTTTTTTTATAATTAGCTTTTATGTTTTAAAGATTTGACGTTCTGCTCCTGTTTCACACCGTGGTCCATCTTTAAGTTTCCTGCTGTGAATCGACTCGGGTGAAAGAAGCAGAAATCAGACAGCAGTGCCTGGATCTGCACTCCTCAAGGTTTCTCACATCTGTCATTCACGCTCTGCTCTTCTCCTGCGTCGGCTCTTTTTGTCTCACCATATGTGATGTTTCCTCGACACGTTTCCAGCTGAATAAATGGCCGACGACCAGAAGGGGGCTGTTGGATCGGTGGATCTGACCTGTGATGTGGGGCTTCTAGTCAAGCCAAGAGATCATCAAAATAATCACTGTTGCTTGTGCAAACAGCGTGCAGGTGCTCAGGCCTGACACAAGATGAGACAGGGCCCCCCACGCCAGCTCGCAGGGGCCAGGGAGCAGCAGGTTGCCTTGGGAACCCTCTGCTCCCTCTTTCTTGTCATTGCTCCTGTGCACACTCCCCCCTTTTTAAACTGCTCCATGCTTTCAGGGAGGCCCCCACCCCCCTTGATATATATATTCACACAATACGTGCATGCATATAGAAGATCTGATGCATGCACGCACACACACGCATGCATGCATGCACGCACACACACACGGAAACATGAGTCAGGCCTATGAAGATCATTGTATGTTTATATCCATGTCTTTTGCACCAAGTTCTCACAATATGTCTGAAATATTAGCATTAAGCTATAATGAACATAACAGCTCACAGATAACTCCACGCAGGGTTTGAGCTGCTCATCACCCTGGAATGATGAGCACCCTGGCTCAGCACCAGGTGAAGTCAGCTCCCAAACCTGGAACTGTTCACAGGATACAAAATCAGGAAATAATGAAAAGCAACCTGATATTGTTCCAGATTGAGATCATAAATCAAAGCATGTGTGCAGAACTTGAACAAAACGTGTTCATTTGTTCCTTTTTGATGGAACAATCACTTTATGTCATTTATAGTTAAATTTTGGACTTAACTGGATGATGTTTTGGCTGTAGAACATTTAGAATTACTGAATGTGTTGGTGACTGACTTGGCTCCAGGCTGTGACAGTGTTAGGGACTGAATGTGGCACCGTAATGGAACTCTACTGCCTCCTAGTGGTAGCTTACAAGCTCAGGGAAACAGGATTCCTTTCATATCTGGAGTAGAGACTGACTTTGATATAATACACACCTTTAAAAATATGCACCGTAGACTCTTACATGATGAATCAGAACAAAAATAAAAATGTGGATATGAGAAAGCTCCCTATATGACTTAGCTCAACTCTGATTGGACTCACTTCTACTTCCTGAAACAGGAGCGCCAGAGCATTTCTCCCACTGATCGACTCATAAGGCATTCATTTATACTAGAGACCACTGCAGATGTGTCTATAAGCTGCTCTTCAGCTCTGCTGTCTGAATTTGAGGCTGCTCAGTCTTCTGCCTGAATAAAGGAGGGTGATTAATTCATGTGCTACATAGGTAGGGTCATCTAGTACATTATTTTCTTCAGTTCTATATCTGCTGGTGCAAACCTCTTCTAGACTTTTTGAACAGAGAATTAGAATTGCTGGACATCAAATTAAGCCCTAACCCTAAATAAAGACAATTGCTGTTAATCATCAAAAGTTGAATTAAACTAATTTAAAAATTGAAATTAGGAATTTAGTAATGTACCATAAGGCAATGACAAAAATAAAAGGGTCTAGCCAATAACAGCTTCAAGGAGTCCACACATTCTGTGTGGATAGGAAATGGGCCAGCTGTAGTCTAAACTCCTGCAGGGAGTTGGCTGTATCAACACGACACTTTCTGGTTATCTGACTGACGTTGAACACATGCTCACACATACACACACATACACGTGGAGTCACTTTGGGTCATGGGAACACAACGGTGCGCTAACGCTGTGTTTATTCGGCTTGGTTTCCTATTTGAATGCGTCCTTCTCACGGGACTCTTAATGGCTTCCCTTTTCCCAAGGCAGGGCAGAGCGATCAGACCTTATCCAGGTCGTGCCAGGAGGGCAGGAGTCACCAGGAGAGGGGAAAAAGGGAAGTCCCAGTTCCTCAGACTCCTTTAAGAACTCACTTTGACAAAGTTTTACCAGGAACTGAAAGAGCAAACATGGCTCAAGAACTATGAGCTCACAGGAAAGGGAATTGTAGCTTGTTCTTGGTGTTATTATATACACATATGTGTGTGTGTGTGTGTGGAGGAGGAGGTAAAAATACATTTAAATTTAGTTGATATGAAGCATCTTCAATTGCTAACTTTCTGCAACATATTAAGACTAAGGTGTTATGTCAGCATGACTCCAGCAAAATATATTTTTAGACCCCTCTAGTGACTTATTTATTCTAAAAAAACAACGTTTCATTTATTTCTGGTGTTAAGAACTCTGACATGAAAGCAAGTATCTTTCCTACTGTTCTCAACAAGATGATCACATCCCAAGCATCAGAGGCGCAGCATGCCAGCAGGCGACTGATCGGGGCCTCCAGATCACATGGAGCCCCCAGAGGGTTAACAAACGTTAAAGTCAAAACCGCAACAGTAGTGAGACTGTGGGTGTTTCTCAGGGTGTTTTTCAATCTCAAGGAACCTCGCCTTGCCTTGCAGGCCAGACGCCTTGCGTACGAGGACACTGTCCTTCCTTGATAAAAGAGAACGGTTAAATGAAACAGACTTGCCCCACGTGACCGCGGCCGGCCAGAGCTCGCCCCCTGCTTACACGCTCTGTTTACGTCCCGCCCAACATAGTAATTTTAAGTTTCAATATAGATGAATATCAAGCCTTTTACTTTTTAAATTGTGTATATATTGGTTAAATCAAATATGTAAGCGAGTTAGTACCTGCTAGCCACTGAAGCTGCAAATACTACGCTACTAACCAACCATAGATAACTGCTTTGGATCTAAAAAAATATTTTACATGTAAACCTGATAGCTACAATTAGTTGACTTACATTTAAACTGGAAATTTTCCCCAGAAGTAGCTGCTGCCGGCTCCTGATCACATCTGTTTGAAAATACTGCGCTGCATTCTGTGAAATTCTTGACCAAGAAAAGGCAACAAGGCACCTCTCATGTATCCTTGGTGAATTAGCTAAACGGCTGACACAGACGCCTTGCTAGCACATGAACATTGGAAACGATTGGAACACGCCTTGGCGGTTCCTGATGATGTATCTCCTAGGCAACCGGGGCGGGACCAAGGCATCAAGGCGAGGTTCCTTGCAATTGGAAAACACCCTCAATGTCGCCTTGATGCCTTGGTCCCACCCCGGTTGCCTAGGAGATACATCATCAGGAACCGCCAAGGCGTGTTCCAATCGTTTCCAGTGTTTATATGCTACCAAAGCGTCTGTCCTCCATTTGTCTGCCGTTTAGCTAACTGACCAAGGATACACGCGAGGTGCCTTGTTGCCTTCCCTCGGTCAAAAATTTCCCAGAATGCAGCGTGGTATTTTCAAAATGATGTCAAATCAGGAGCCGACAGCAGCTACTTCAGGGGCAAATAGTTGAAATGTATAAGTCAACTAATTGTAGCTATCGGGCCTATAGCTAAAATGTTTTTTTTAGATCCAAAGCAGTTATCTATGGTTGGTTAGTTGCTTAGTAGTTGCAGCTTCGGTGGATAACAGGTACTAACTCACTTACGTATTTGATTTAACCAATATACACAAATAAAAAAGTAAAAGGCTCGATATACATCTATATTGAAACTTATATGTACTACGCTACGCCACTATGCTACTATAATGGGCGGCACGTAAACAGAGCGTGTAAGCAAAAGGCGAGCTCTGGACAGCCGCGGTCACATGTGGAAAGTTTGTTCCATTTAACCGTTTTCTTTGACCAAAGAAGGACAATGTCCTCGTAAGCAAGGCGCCTTGCCTACCAAGGCATTGCCTTGGTATTCAAGTTGCATTGACATTGAGAAACACCCAGGGAAAAGCTGTCATTCGACAGCACTGTTGGTGACCTCACACTCCATGATGGGGCCCTCCCCCTCCTTCCTGACTGCTCAGCCAAAGATCAGTCGCACACTTCTTATCTGAGACCCTCCCCCCTTGCTTGAATGGCGGAACAGCAGCACGCTTCCACTAGGGCTTTTCCAACAGCACTACTTGATGTGACTCAGATGGGTGTGGCTTGGTTTGACAGCCTCTTCCAACAGCACGTTTCGATATTTTACCCCAACGTTTTACTACCTCAACTCAACTCAACTTTAATTTATATAGCGCTTTACAGACAAAGCATGCCACCAAGGCGCTTTACAGAACAGTAAAAATCAATAACATTTAAAAACATCAAAACAGAGAACAAGTTAAACAGGATAAAAACCAAGAAAACAGTATGATCAGTTACATAAAAACAATAAGACTAGTTAAAAGCCAGATCATAAAAGTGAGTTTTCAGTCTTGCTTTAAAAACCGCCAGAGAAGTTGAAGCCCTAATATAGAGTGGAAGGTCATTCCAGAGCTTTGGGCCAGCTACGGCGAAAGCCCTATCTCCCCGCGTCTTCAGGCGTGACCTCGGAACGGAGAGTAACAGGTTATTCTCAGAACGAAGCGACCGAGCTGGGGGATATGACTGGAGTAAAGATGCCAGGTAAGGTGGTGCAAGGCCATTCAGGGTTTTAAAAACCAATAAAAGGATCTTAAAACGAATTCTCATGTCAACGGGCAACCAGTGGAGGGCTGCCAGCATTTTGGACTAGTTGCAGCCTTGCTAGCGAACCCTGGCTCACACCGAATAAAACCGAGTTGCAGTAGTCCAAGCGTACTGTAATAAAAGCATGAACCACCGTCTCAAGATCATGGCGTGATAAAAATGGTTTCACTTTTGACAAACGACGAAGATGAAAAAAGGATGAAGAGGCCACCCCATTGATGTGAGTCTCAAAACAAAGCGCACTATCCAGTTTCACACCAAGGTTGGTCACTGATTTCCTTAGCTGACCATTAAACATCCCACAGTCTATCCCAGCGGTATCTGTATGACCACTAGGTGTAAACAAGACTGATTCTGTTTTCTGCTCATTCAAACGCAGAAAGTTCCCCGTCATCCAAGTTTTGATCTCAACCAAGCAATCCATGAAATTGTTAATAGAGGCAAGTATAGCTGACAATCGTCGGCGTATAGGTGAAAGTTCACCCCAAACTTGCGCAAAATGTCACCTAGTGGCAAGATGTAGATGGAAAACAGTAACGGCCCTAATATCGAGCCCTGTGGAACCCCCCATGGTAAGTGAGAGTATTTTGATGACGAATTACCCATCCTGACACACATCATCCTGTTGGTCAGATACGACCTGAACCACTCCAAGGCTAGTCCTGAAATCCCTACATAGTGTTGCAAACGATGAAGCAACACCTCCCTCGTTGTGGTTGCTAGCACGCTAACCCTGTCTAAAAAGGTGATGTCAGCAACTGTCTGTCACTGATTGGCTAGGGGGTGGAGTCACTGGTTGTTCTAGAGCTCTCTGCTTGCTGTCTCGCTGCTGCTTCCTGGTTCAGAGTCTGAGAAAAAGCCAGCGACTGAGCAGTATGTTCAACATCACCTCCATTGTTGTGCTGTGTTATGTTTCTGTGCGTCATTCAGCCATGTTTATGAATATTGGTATGAT
The DNA here is from genome assembly GCA_006937985.1 of Aphyosemion australe. Taxonomy (NCBI): domain Eukaryota; kingdom Metazoa; phylum Chordata; class Actinopteri; order Cyprinodontiformes; family Nothobranchiidae; genus Aphyosemion; species Aphyosemion australe. The sequence continues at coordinate 295,949 of SSNS01000264.1, read as the reverse complement.
TTATGGACCAAAGAGCTGTATATGGCCCCAGAGCCACATGTTGCAGACCTCTAATAGGTTTTTTGGGAAGGTACAAATAAAGTTTTGTGGGTTTTGTGAAAAAAGGGTCCCATATTACAGTTTCTGACGAGACAAAACATAAAACCAAGCTGGAAATAACACCATTCATTTAAAGGTCTTATGAGACTTGGTTAATTTTGATCCATATGAATGCTGAACATCTTTACTCTGGTTCAGTCTTTTGAGAAGTCCTTTTCCTCTCAGTCGTCTAGCCTGAGGGTGAGAGGATGGATCCAAGCACAGAGAGCTGCATGGGAACTCTCTCCACAAGAATGCAAATGTGACATTTTGGTTTGAATAATCATTGGTTTAGACAAATGTTTTTTTGTGTGTTTTAAAGGAAAATAAAAATCTGAGTTGTCTGTGCTTCTGAAATATACAAAATACACAAACAAAAACATCCTTTTGAATTGAGAAGTGTTTTAAAGATCTAGGATAATATCAGCTTTTCACCACATGGGGGAGCTGTTGACAGATGCATGTCAGACAACATTCTGCATTTGTTTGGTTCCATTTTTAAAGGGAGTTTATGATTTTATAGTTTAATGCAGAAGATAAATGAACAAATCAACCCAACAAAATTTTAGATGAACATTATAAAAGCACCTGGCTGCTTTCACAATGATCATTCTGTCATTAAAGGATTATGTATTTCCGTTTTACTGCCAAGAGGTAGACTGAGATTTGTTCTCAAAAGTGTGGAAGAGTGAAATGAAGCATGATCAGTTATTTCAGCTAGAAGACTTGTGATGAGAAAAACAACAAAGAAGCCAATTTGATCTAATTTAAATGGTCTATATTTAGAGGCTGGTATTGATCACACCTGGGCTGTGTGGATCAATTTGCTTGCTGATTGGCCTGCTGGGTAATATCTGTGCTTCCTGGTGCTGGGAATAAAGGTCACATCTTTGTTTCACTCATCCTGTCAGCCGTCATTCATCGGACTCTTTTACATCTCCTTCTGGTGTCAGATTGTATTAATATTCACACCTCTATACAAACTGACCCCCCAGTGGCACGGAGAAAGCAAATATCGATTGTACAAAGCAGATAATACACAGGCTGATGTTGTTGTTTGAATTTGGGAGTTGAGTCTTTTCACACTTGTTAAAGGAGCATGGGGCAGGATCTGTAAAAAATGAGCATGCATGTTAATTTTTTCAAAGCTAATGGGTGATGAAGCGTTATAAACCAAAAAGAATGAGGCCACCAATGTATCGTTCCATTTTCTTGAACAGGCTGCAAAATGCGCTGCAGTTCGGTCACGATTTTCCCGCTCTGTCCTACGGATGTGATGTCAATTGACACTGCTTGCGTGTTCTCGACAGCTTCAAAACTGGAAGAAAATGTGGTTCACACTCAAGATCGGTAGGTGGCGCTAATGCACCTTAAGTTGTTTGTCAACCGCCATAAAACTCCAAAAGAAGAAGAACTGTGGGAATGGATTCTACCACAACCAGCAAATGACCAAAGCGTGGCACAAAGAAAGTTTTATCAGTGGCATCTCATGAGTCAAAAACCAAATATGGTAAAGACAGGCAGGGACCCAAATATACACTGCTCACAAAAATTAAAGGAAAACTTTAAAGAAACACATTAGATACATCAGATCTCAATATGAAGTTGGATATCTATACAAAAAACGACAGGGCAATGTCTTAGGAACAAAAGGATGCCAAGTCTTTTAATGGAAATAAAAGTTTTCAGCCTACAGAGGGCTCAATTGTGTAGACACCCTAAAATCAGAGTGAAATGAAGATGTGGCAGGCTAGTCCATTATTTCAAAAACTTTATTTCTGGAACTCAAAATGCTTTTCAGTATCTTGTGTGGCCCCCACGAGCTTGTGTGCATGCTTGACAACGTCGGGGCGTGCTCCTAATGAGACAACGGATGGTGTCTTGTGGCATTTCCTCCCAGATCTGTGTGAGGGCATCCCTGAGCTCTTGTACAGTCTGAGGAGCAACCTGGCGCCACCTAATGGACCGAAACATAATGTCCCACACATGTTCTATTGGGTTTAAGTCAGGGGATTGTGAAGGCCATTCAATTGTTTCAATTCCATCATCCTCCAGGTACTGCCTGCATACTCTTGCCACATGAGGCCGGGCATTGTCGTGCATTAGGAGAAAACCAGGACCTACTGCATCAGCGTAGGGTCTGACAAAGGGTTCAAGGATTTCATCTGGATACCTTATGGCAGTCAGAGCACTATTTCCTAGGCAGTAGAGGTCTGTGCGTCCCTCCATGGATATGCCTCCCCAGACCATCACTGACCCACCACCAAACCTGTCATGTTGAACGACGTTGCAGGCAGCATAACGTTCTCCTTGTCTTCTCCAGACTCTTTCACGTCTATCACAGGTGCTCAGGGTGAACCTGCTCTCGTCTGTAAAAAGTACAGGGCGCCAGTGGCGGACTTGCCAATTCTGGTGTTCTTGAGCAAATGCCAGTCGAGCTCTACGGTGCTGGGCAGTGAGCACAGGGCCCACTACAGGACGTCGGGCCCTCAGGCCATCTTCATGAAGTCTGTTCCTGATTGTTTGGGTAGAGACATTCACACCAGTGGCCCTCTGGAGGTCATTCTGTAGGGCACGAGCAGTGCTCAGCCTGTTCCGCCTTGCACAAAGGAGCAGGTATCGGTCCTGCTGATGGGTTGTGGACCTTCTACGGCCCTGTCCAGCTCTCCGAGAATAACCGCCAGTCTCCTGAAATCTCCTCCATGTTCTGGAGATTGTGCTGGGAGACACATTAAACCTTCTTGCTGCAGCACGTGTGGATGTGCCATCCTGGAGAAGTTGGACAACCTGTGCAACTTCTGTAGGGTTAAGGAATCGCCTCATGCTGCCAGTAGAGATAATTACTCAAGCCAAAACTAGCACGAGTGGAAAACCAGCCAAGATCAAGAGGGAGAAACTTGAAATGACCTCCACATGTTAAACCAATCCAGCTGCCACACACCAGACATCCCCGCTCAGGTGACCACCCCAGTCTATGGGGGGAAATGCCTTACTTCTGCTAGCCACTCAGTCATCGTTCCACCAGAACCTTGTCCAGAGTTTCCAGACCAACCAGTCTATCATACCTGTCAACTTTCAGTAAGTCCACTTTCTTTACTCTGGAACCATACGCTCTCGTTCCTATTTGAGTAGCTTACCACAGTTCCTATATTAACCGCGTGTCTGTCCTACCCAACGCTAGTCATTTCCTGCTTGGGTCATACAACACGCTACAGCCGAATTCTTGCTCTAGTCTGCTCAGTCCCCGCCAGATCTTACACATAAAAACCCAATTTGAGTTTACACACTGGCATCACGTGTTCAATGTGGTCTACGAACAAAGCACAAATTCACAAAATGAAAATAAACTGCAACTGTTTGTCACTATTAAAACCAATAAGGACAAAGTCATGCTCTAAAATCATGTTTTTTGACAGTCAGGAGAAACTAAAGAGGAAGTTAAAGTAATTCAAAATTCCCTCTTCACAAATGTTTTAACAGGAGAAAAAAACTAATATCAAACGAGTTGAATGTTATTTTATGTGTAAAACGTCCTCATTAACATGTAGAAAATGATGACTAGGACACATTAATGCAATATATTTTTGTAAATATCAGGTGTAGAACAGCTGATGCAGTGAAAAAAACAAAAGGAGCGAAAAATTCCAGCAGAAACAGTAATGAAGATAATAAATCACAACTCACACACTATACGGCATGTTCACAGACCAGCTCTCTGCAGACTCTCGCGGTTATGCAGCCATAGTGGAAAACGTACTTTATTCTTCTGGGCTGGTCATCAAAGCACGATTACAGCTCACAGACCCTGTTTAAATACACACATGTCAAACCATTACATGATGCCTCAGATGAGAACCACCTGCATATTTATCAAAGGAACACATTTATCTATGAAAGTATGTAAATTAGGGTGATAGGTGGTCAACATTGAGAGGAGCCAGTTGAGGTGGCTCGGGCATGTAGTTAGGATGCCTCCTGGACGCCTCCCTGGTGAGGTTTTCTGGGCACTTTCAACCGGGAGGAGTCCCAAAGGAAGACCCAGGACACACTGGAGGGATTATGTCTCTCGGCTGGCCAGGGAACACCTTGGGATTCCCCCGGAAGAGCTGGCCCAAGTGGCTGGGGAGAGGGAGGTCTGGGCCTCTTTTCCTTAGGCTGCTGCCCCTGCGACCCGACTCCGGATAAGCGGAAGACAATGGATGGATGGATGGATGGATGGATGTATGGATGGTGGTTAACATGAGCAGCAGTCAACATACCCGATGAAATTTAGATTTGACGATTGAAATAAATGTCATGGTTGTAAGTTTAAGGGTGTTTTGTAAAGTGTTCCAGTCATATGCTGCTGCAAACCTGATGGATATGGGACTAAAGATATAGGAGTTATTGAGGATGATGAGCTTAAGACAGAGATGAAGGTTATGAAAAAGTACAAAATGGTATCATCAGCATACATGGGCAGGTTTGGAAACATCATTAATGTAGATGGAGAATAGAGTTGGGCCCAGGATGGAGCCCTGGGGTACACCTTTAGAAATAGTGAGCTCAACTCATATATTTTTCTGCCCAATCAAAAAAGGCCCTTCTGAGCAACAGACCCATGGGTTTACCACAGGATAAAACAATTAAAGACTAAATTGAAACTGATTGGAATAAAGAAACAGTAAAACACATTAAAAATAGAAGATCTGGGCTCGACGAACACCAATTTACCATTAAGATGATCCTTTCAAAGAAGTTTTTCATACTTTAAAAATAGTTTTAGTTGGTTTGGAGAAAAACCTTTTAAAGCAATTACAAGTGTTTATTAAACAAGCTTTATACACTGAAACAGATTCAGTGCAAGAAACATTGTATTCTGCTTATTGAAAGGTGTTTTACAGATTGATTACATTAATACTTATTAATTAGTTCATAAGAGAAGTCTTACTGTAAATCAGTAGATGCTTTTTTACATCATTTCTGTACACATTTTTCCTTTGCAGTAATGCTCATCATGCATTGGCACAGACATAACGAAAGGAAACGAGCAATTATTTTCATTTTCTTTTCATGTTTTTCTGTTGAAATCTGCATAAGACTGAGATGCACTAAAGCAACCAGAGCTGTATCTGCATGGCGAACACGTACCGATGCTGCTGTCGCTTATATCTTAGCTTAAGAAGAGCCAAAATGCCAAGTGCTGTGCTTAGCTGGTGGCCAAAAAGCAGCCATTAGTTTTCCTCTCTCGGGGGACACATACATACCAGACAGTAAATGTATCGCCCTGCATGGAGGCGAGCCAGTCACTACAGCGCTCTGTGACAAAATAAGAAGCAGACAACGTCTTCATTACAGTCTCCAGCTAGCTCCTACCGCTGCCTTCTGAATTTACGGTGTGTGACTGCATGACTCCAGTCTAGTCAAACCATTAACATACCTGACATGGTGGCGTGGTGACTCGGCTGCTAATGAAATGTCAATGCAGACCACCATTTAGGATAATCAAATGTTAATTGAGGAAGTGATGGATTGTGGCTGCGAGGTTTGCTGCGTATTTCTCTTCCTCTCCCCGCCTGAGACTTACTTTCTTTTCTCTGTGCTTGAATAGCAAAGTGAAAAAATATATTGGCAAAGCATGCAGAGGCTGCACTCATTTATCAAATACTCCCATAGACTTCCTGGAATGCTTCATTGAAGGTGGAAGTCCTTGGATGTTTTAAAAGCCCTGCTTCTAAACTTCCTGAAAGGCTTTTCAGAATGAGATGTTGAACGTTTTTTTTTTTGGACTTGCAACCTGCATGAAGCACCATGTACCATTGCCCTTTATTCATCTTTTTTCTATATTCTGCAGCTTTACTATATATAAGAATGAACTCTCTTGCTTCTCTGGGTAGCAGGGATGCAGATACGTACCCAGAACACACTGGGGTCATTAGTGGCATGGAGGAGAGCTGGAAAAGGTTAGCAATTCTTGCCTTTGTTAATTGGCTATCAGCATTAATGAGATGCAGCAGCAAAGAGGGTGCAAAATGTCGTTTCTCTTCACCCAAAGGCTGGAAATGCTCCAATTTTCTGTATCCGTATGGGTGTTTGTGTGTATGTGTTGTCTCCTCCTGTTTCTTTTTAGTGCAGATTCATATCCAGAGAGAAATTACTTTGTCTTGTTAACATTGACCTTTACTCTAATTACCAGAACTGCTAATTACAACCTCCTATCTTGTCCTTCCCCTCCGCACATAGAGAGTGAACATTAACTCCTGTCTCAGTCTAACTCCGCTTTAAGAACAGCTGGTAAATCATGTTTTGTGACATTTTGCAAAACAATATTCAGTCACCCAGAATGTGACGAGTCACTGTTTCCCTGATACCAAATTATTTGAAATCATTAATTAGGATTTTCAATTTCTCTGCGTGAATCACAGGACTTTGTGTCTCTGAAAATCTGAACATCAAGTTATTGTGGGTGTCTGGAAACCATCGCAAACCATTTTCAGTTTTTTTCTGCTGATTGGAGGGTGAATGACAAGAGGATGAGCAACAATAATGGGAGCAACTCAGACAGAATGACTAAGGAAAAAAAATTCAAAACCAATTCATATAAATAATTATATTTAAAACTAATGCAGCAATGTGTTTTATGTCTATGTGCCTGTGTGTATAGGTGCTAATTTGTGTTTATGTACTGGAGTCTATGTCTGTGTCTTTTTGTGCAAGAAAGTTCTACATGTTCTATCTGTGTGAAGCAATTTCAACGTGTTGGTGAGCAGATTTCTGGTAGTTTGTGAATGAGACATAAGGACAGGAAGAGGTCGCCCCACCATGACCTGGCCCCCAGGGGTCCTTTGTGCTGAGGAACCTGGAGGTTTGAATCAAAATAAAAACCAGGATATAGGGGAGTTAGCATTTACTTCCACTGTTTTAAAATCAGAACATTTGTGTCTCAAGAGCAAAAAGTGCAAAACTGTCGCATTTTCGTGAAATGATGAAATAATACAGTTTTAGGAAAAAGCACTGGTCTTTCAGTAGGGGTGGGGGTGAGGTGGGGAGTGTCTGGTTTATTCAGAAATAACTTTGGAGCTCCTCATTGCACATTGCTTAAAGGGTGTGTCACAACATGGGTAGAGAATTAATTCACACACACTTCCTGTTAGAAAAATGCTCCTAAAGGAGGCGTCGCCTGGCGGACAGAGAGAGCAGCATTGAGGCAGTGATTGACAGCACCGCCTTCAACCCCCACGCTCTGAGTTTGTCAGTCAGATAAACGAATCGTTAACAAGCACACACACACTCGCTTGTGCACATGAGCACACACACACAGCAGACTCACCGCTCAGGAGTAGAGCAGACACAGAAACTGCAGCAGGCTGGAGGATTTCCTGTCCAACGCAATCACTAGAAGAAAGGGGGGAGGAAAGGGAGTTTTTTTAAGGAGGCGAGCAGCTCTGAGCCCTAACGTGTCATAACGGCAGGTGAGTGGCCGAGCCAGCTGGAGTCCAGTGCAGTGCAGAAACGTAGTACAGTACAGACAATGTCACCTCGTACATCTTAGCCATCAGCTGTTACTGATTCTAAACCAAAGAGTTTTAACCTGAAGATGGAGATATAATTACAGTTTTGGGCTGAATTATTAAATTGTAACTCATTCACTGCCATTGGCGACTATAGTCGTCTTTTCCATTTTTTTACGGGGCGGGCATCGGAGCGAGGCCCCGCACCGTGAGAACAAACATCACGTGTCTAAAGCGGATCTTCATCCGTGAATGTCACACATCACATGATCAGGAAGCAGAAAATCAATGGATTACGAGTTTGTTTTGGGCCGCTGCTGTGAAAAAAACGATGCGCCGAACCGGAAATGCTTCTGCAGCAGCGCTTGAGCACCAGATTGTGAAAGAACGGATAACGCTAGAAATACGGCGATTCTTCCTGATGTAAGAAGTGAGTCTACTCTTTCTTTTGGTAGTTTTGGCGTTTACATGATCATAGAGCACAATGTTCTGTGACTCTTCAAAAAACAGTTCAATAAACGCTCAAAAATGCTGGCAGTCATGGGCTTTCTGATCAGAAAATGGCTGGCAGTTAATGAGTTAAGTAAGTTGCACTAAACTACTAAAAATAATGATTACACATGTTTACAGCACTATTAGACACTCATCTACACAGGTTATCAGCAAAAAAAGTTGATTTAGGTGTTACGCGCTCTTTAAATTTTATAGTTAAAATAAAACCTTTTTAATGCTCACCTGGTTGTTGTGCATGCGTTGGGTCCCAACAGGCCACGAACCTTTACAGAAATGGAAAGCGTACTAAAATTAAGTAAAAGTACAAATACTTTGATAAAACTTTACTCCAGGGCAAGAAAAATTGCTTGCCTAAAAATTTACTTAATAGCAAGAAGTAATAATAATAAAATGTACTCAAAGTAAAAGTTACTTTTATACTTTTTGACAACATGAGGACAATATTTTAACATTTTTATAGACCTTTAAATATATATTTTTTATTTAATAATAGACATGATTGAAAATGTAGCAAAGTACACTAAACAGACAATTAAAAGTAAAATTAGACTGTAAAACAACTTGTATAAATACACAAAAACTACTCAATTACTTTAACTCAAGTAAATACTGTATAATTTGTTACTTTCTGCCTCTGGACCATTAAAAGTGATCCAAATGTGTTTTACACAAATCTAAACAATCAAAGCAACATTAAGCAGCTTTGAGTTAAAATTCTACAATATTTTTGGTTCCTATTTATTTATTTTGCAGATAATTTTCATCCAAAGACTTGCAGGTTTCCTAACATGCATGTTATTGGCCTGTGGGTGGAAACAGGATTACCCAAGAAAACCTCCACGCAGAAAGGCAGCAGCCAGGATTCAAACCTGCAACTTTCTGCAAGAAAACATTTCTACCAACTGTGCCACCATGCAGCTCTATTTCTGTTTCTCCTGCTGGTTTGATTTTTTTCCTCTGACATTCTTGATGCAATTGCTGTAAAACTCTGTAAAAATTGCTGTAAAGCTTCTCCAGTGCTTCCGTACTACAGTCTGCATGGGCGTTCTAACACATAACACGTATTTCAGTAGCTTTTGCTCAGTGTGATTCTAGCTAAAGTCAGTGGGGGGCAGTGAATATCAGGGTATAAGCTGAGGTATAGAGTCTGGTGTGGATGGAAGGTCATTTACAGTAAATTGTGATCTGCTGGATGGTGTCATGGTGACAAGTTCAGCCCCGAGCCAGAGGAGTGAGTCTGCGGCTCAGGTGAGTCTTCAGAATCCAGGCGTCTTGAGTGTGTGTGTGTATGTGTGCGTGTCTGATCATTTAGAAAACAGTAGCCTCAAAATACCAACACACTCACAAATGAATCACATCCACACACACACACACGACCTCCCTGAGACCAAAAGCAGACTCATAAATCAGCCTCCTTTCATGTTCCTGAAGGACAACGGGGATAAAATAAAACCTTTCACTCATATTTCTCCCTCACTTGTCAAAATCTATGCTGCGTTAGCCACATAAATTTGTTTACTTGTTCAGGCTGATTTACCGAGCAGCACAACACAACGTCACATGAATCATTTTCATCTCTTATTCCCTCTGCAGCGGCTTGCCGCCGCTGACAGCTCCTGGATGCATAGCAGGGAAGGTGCTGGAAGTGCAGGTTTGTGAGGCAGCAACGAGGAAGTGTTTAGTGCAACGAGCGCCACTGTTTACATCACCGGGGAAGAAGATTCTGACTCTCTAGATCGGGATTTGGATCTAAAGACGGAGCCGCTGTAGCAGAACCACTCGGCTTTCATTAGCAGAAGACATTAGACTTTGTTGCAGAATGCTTTGCAAATCTCATTAAATAAAATAAAAGGGGTTTTACGCTGATAATGAAGGGAGAAAAAGTCAATATTTATATAGTTTTTTAATAAAACTGCACTCAGAAGGAAGAAACTTGGGGAACAAAGTGCTGAAATCATAAAAGCGACTGTAACAAAAACACAGCGATGTGCGCTATCTATATCTACCACAGCTCCACTAAAATACCTGTCTGACGAACCCTTAAGGTTCTAAAAATAGAACTCATAGAGCTCGTTCCTCCTCCTCCCTCGGCCTCCAGAGACTGTTTTTCAGACAGCAATGCTGGTTGGTTTAGGGATGCTTCTCCAACGTGACTTTTAAATCAGTTCTTAATTTGTGAGGCAGGCATTTCTGGTTCTTGTGCAGGTGCTCTTCTCTCTTAACCTGATGTAAGCCTCATCTGCCCTAGATATTAGAGGTTTATACGCTTCAGTATCAGAGAAAAAGTTTAGTCAGTATTTTTGGACTTAATGGATCCTGCAACTAAAATTAACAAAATAACTGAGATCATAAAACTATTAGAATAAACTCACCAAAATAAAAACTTCCTTCTCAGTGAAAACAAAGAGTCTTCTCACAGACTGAGTCTGTTTTCTTCTTTCATTTACAATTTTTAATAAGAGATTCATAAAGAGCAATACTGAAACAACTGGACTCAATCCCTGATTCTAGGACATAAGGTAAGGACCTATACTGGTCAACAGAATTGCATAAATTCTCTCACAGTTGATTTTAAATTAGGGCTGTCAATCGATTAATCGCACGAGTGTCCATAGTTAACTAACGATTCATTTTCTTATTCAAATTTTTCTTATTTCAACTATGGAGTGGACATATATACTTTTTTAAGAAAATATGTTTATTATAACTGTACCAAACAAACATGATAAATACACTCCAGTATCCTCCTCAGAAAAAAAAATTCAAAAGTACAATTAGGCATTACCTCCCACACAATAACACCTTATATGGTTCCACCATAAGGAATCACAAAATCAACACATGTGGTACTAAAACAAGGACAAAGGGAAGAGTGTGATAAAGAACTAGGACTCTGCCTATTTAGCACATTTTAAATATACACTGCTCACAAAAATGAAAGGAACACTTTAAAGAAACACATTAGATACATCAGATCTCAATATGAAGTTGGATATCTATACAAATAACGACAGGGCAATGTCTTAGGAACAAAAGGATGCCAAGTCTTTTAATGGAAATAAAAGTTTTCAGCCTACAGAGGGCTCAATTGTGTAGACACCCTAAAATCAGAGTGAAATGAAGATGTGGCAGGCTAGTCCATTATTTCAAAAGCTTAATTTCTGCAACTCAAAATGCTTTTCAGGATCTTGTGTGGCCCCCACGAGCTTGTGTGCATGCTTGACAACGTCTGGGCATGCTCCTAATGAGACAACGGATGGTGTCTTGTGGCATTTCCTCCCAGATCTGTGAGGGCATCCCTGAGCTCTTGTACAGTCTGAGGAGCAACCTGGCGCCGCCTAATGGACCGAAACATAATGTCCCACAGATGTTCTATTGGGTTTAAGTCAGGGGATCGTGAAGGCCATTCAATTGTTTCAATTCCATCATCCTCCAGGTACTGCCTGCATACTCTTGCCACATGAGGCCGGGCATTGTCGTGCATTAGGAGAAAACCAGGACCTACTGCATCAGCGTAGGGTCTGACAAAGGGTTCAAGGATTTCATCTGGATACCTTATGGCAGTCAGAGCACCATTTCCTAGGCAGTAGAGGTCTGTGCGTCCCTCCATGGATATGCCTCCCCAGACCATCACTGACCCACCACCAAACCTGTCATGTTGAACGACGTTGCAGGCAGCATAGCGTTCTCCTTGTCTTCTCCAGACTCTTTCACGTCTATCACAGGTGCTCAGGGTGAACCTGCTCTCGTCTGTAAAAAGTACAGGGCGCCAGTGGCGGACTTGCCAATTCTGGTGTTCTTGAGCAAATGCCAGTCGAGCTCTACGGTGCTGGGCAGTGAGCACAGGGCCCACTACAGGACGTCGGGCCCTCAGGCCATCTTCATGAAGTCTGTTCCTGATTGTTTGGGTAGAGACATTCACACCAGTGGCCCTCTGGAGGTCATTCTGTAGGGCACGAGCAGTGCTCAGCCTGTTCCGCCTTGCACAAAGGAGCAGGTATCGGTCCTGCTGATGGGTTGTGGACCTTCTACGGCCCTGTCCAGCTCTCCGAGAATAACCGCCAGTCTCCTGAAATCTCCTCCATGTTCTGGAGATTGTGCTGGGAGACACATTAAACCTTCTTGCTGCAGCACGTGTGGATGTGCCATCCTGGAGAAGTTGGACAACCTGTGCAACTTCTGTAGGGTTAAGGAATCGCCTCAACAGCTCTCCTATTCGTTGTCGTTGGGGATCCAGCGCGCATGCGCCAGTTAGCCCGTTTTAAGTCAATGGTAAAGATTGCTGCGACTGCGAGAGGACACGTGACAGGAAGTACGTCAACGTTTCGGTTGTGTTAAAAGTATTAACTTTATTAAACTACAATTAAATGCAGATTACACACAGCACTTACAGCCCATAAGGTGTATAGATCGTTTAGTTTAAATTTGATGTTTTTTTAAATACATTTTGTGATTCCTCTCTTCTTCTTCCTCTTCCTGTGAGACTGGTGGGGCGGCGCCCTAGCGCCCCCTATGGACGAGCCGCCACTGGTCTTTAGACAGGAAGACGCTCTCAGCGACACAGATAAGCTGTAGAACGTTAACCATGAGACTCGTTTAGCTCACATTTGCTGAAATTTACAGAAATCCAAATGTTGGCCTGAAATACGGTTAAACCGTCAACATTACTACAGCAGCAATGGATGAGTAGTTCACGTGGTGCACAGGAGTTTGAAGACTAGTGTGGAAATGTTTGTTGGCCCTGTTGATCCAAGGCTGTGAGGAAAACGAGCTGGATGTACAAAATGGCTCTTGGTGAGCAACTAACACAGTTTAATCCAGAATCAGGCATTTTAGAAACACCACGAGCATAGAAAATGAGCATTTTTCTGGTGATTCCCTTGTTCTCCTGGGGGACTTCAACACTCGTGTGGGCAACGACAGTGAGACCATGGCCCTCATTTATCAAACGTTCGTAGAAACGGTCCTGTATTCTAATGCGTGTGGTTTCTGAGCTTGGCCATGTCTACAGCTCACCGCTCCACCGGTCAAATGCAGAAAAAAAAATTTCACCTGTGTGTGACGACTGAGATTTTAACTTTATTCCATCCTATGAATGAAATTAAGAATGTTCGTACGAATGGCCCAAATCTTGCGCAGTGGCCACTCGTAGGCATGTTCCTCCCAATCAACTGTTGATAAATCCCACCCGTGCGTACCCAGGTGCTTGTGTCCGTTCACAGTCATTTACATAGAGAAACACCCTCAAATAAACATATTTGGTCACACCACATCCTCAGCTCATGAGGGAATCCCAGTGTTCCTCCCAAAAAAACAAAACAAAACAGACTTTATTGGCAACAAGCTCAAGGCAATGAACCCTGCTGAAAAATCTATCCTAGACCAGTATAGCTGGTTATCAGCATATGTTGTGTTTTGGTGCTGGTTTAGCTGGTGGACCAGCGTACAATGCTGGTCCAGCATCCCATCACCCGCATTCCATGCTGGACTAGCAAATCAGCACCAAAACACAACATATGCTGGTTTTTCCAGCAGAGTTTGCCAAAGTAGAAGAGAACCAAACAGGTTGCAGAGGTTGTAAACGTGGTCAGGATCCCTGTCAGGAATAAAAAATGGTTCCACATAAAACTGAATATGATAAATCGTAGCGTAACCGTTTGACATTTACAGTTTACATTTAAGGAGTTGTATGCATGTTCTCTCTGGAGTTAGTTTTGTTGTTTGGTAGTGTTTGTTGTCTGAGAGTACAGCCTCTTCTGAGCTGTCATTCAGTTTGGTTACCTTGGCAACACATGTATGTTTGGGGAGCAGAGGAGGTTCTGGGGGCTTCTCGTAGTTGTCAAAAATGGAATGTGGACTGGAATTGGATTGGTGTGGTTTGTCTGTCGCTCCACATTGGGTCCTAAATCACGGGATAGCTCCAGAAGGATCTCCTCCAGGAATCAGATCAGTGAGCTCATGGAAGACACATTCCCTCTGGAGCGCACGCTTTGCCAAATCCTCCAATAACAGAAGATCAGCCATGCTACAATGTCAGATTCCCGTCGGTCACAGATGTCTTTTATAGGTTTTAACGCCAGTTATGGGATAAAGCTGATTTTCCACGGACAGAATTATTTATTGGGTAAAAATATTTTCTGGATGAGGAACATATGTGGATGACTGAGACCTTCAGTGTTGCAGTTCCCCCGTTCTACCACTAGATGCTGTTCGTACGCCTGGTCAGAGCTGTTCTTATATCCCTTGGAGGTCCCATTAAAAAAAACGACATTGGGGACCCTTAGCACAAAAAAATGTCCTTGATAAAAAGGTATAATTAAAATTATATAATGTTTCATAAGACAGATTTTTTTACACAGATTCCATCCTTGGCTTCAGCTCTCACAAAACATAATAAAATAGTTTTAGATTTAACTCCTTTAATGTCAGGTTTTATTAAAAAAATTTGCATTGTAAAAAAACAAAATAACACTGCCTGCACAAAAAAATGCACGAGGGACTTCTATGGGATATTTAGGAGCATTTCTACACACAAGTACAAAATGGTAAATACCACACAATACATAAAATCATTCCAACGCAAGAAATAAGCACAGATTTGTCTGTAAGTATGGTTGATAAATGAGGGCCCTGGATAGGTGTCTTTGAGAAGTAAAAAGTTCCCTCAATGATCACCATCATGACTGCAGCTCTCCTGGTCCTCTTGGTCTTCTGCCTCATGTTAGAAGATCACAGCACACTAGCACAATGCTGATGGGGTCACAGCCACATGAGGCCAGCATGACAATAATGCACCACAGCCTTGCTAAGGAGGTTTTATGCAATGGGACAAAATCCAGATGGGAAGCTGTTTGTACATAAAAATAAAATATTAAAATCACTTTTAAAAAGTCACATTAAAAACTGCAGGTGTGAAGTGATATCTGAATCCAGAGCTCGTCATGTTTAGCACGTTTTCTTCTGGAAAACTACTATATGCACCACGATCAGCAGGGAAACAACATGATTGCTGTTCCTGGTGTGACCTCCTACCTTTACTGTGACATGAAATGTAAACACACTCAGTTAGTCAGACGTCTGTGACTCATGGAGAGCTCTCCTCCAGACAATCAGAATTCAGAACATTAACAACCTGCCAGGAGAAGCCGTGTGTCAGAGACGATCTCAGCAGGACTGAATTCCTCCGAGCCAAAAAGGAGATGTTTGCAACGAGGAACTGCAACAGCTCTCAAGGATTTCTGATAATCTATTAAACCGAGCGTGCTGCTGAAGGAAGCAACGTATTAACTAGAATCAAAACGCTGTTTAACCCTTCTGGCGGCATGTTCGTTCGCAAGTCTGGATCTCATTATATTAACACACACATGCACACACACTTATTTTTTAACACAAGGCTCTTTCCCCTTTCTTGGCCACAGCACAGACCCCAGGATCACATCATTTTTGAGGTGCTTTCAGAAGTGTTTCTGCTGCTCTCATTCTTTATTCCTCTAATTGGTGCTACCTGGGGCGGAAACCGAAAAAAAAAACAAAAAGATGAGTGAATGAAGACAGGCGAGTGAAAGCTGAGTGAAAGAGTCAAATACACCGTCTACAGGTGTGTTTAAAAGAAACTTTTTTATTTGAGTTCTATACCTTCCATTAAAAGATGCTGTGAAGAGATTTTCCCGACAACGGCTCCAAAACACGGAGCGGAGAAGAACTGAAGATCGCTGGGAGCTTATTTCTTTTGCCAGGAGAGATCATAGAGAGAGAATGGTGCAAACTTTTCCTGTTGACAGGTGCTATGATTTAATCATTTTATTGTGTTCTCCGATGCTGGACATTTTATTTCTAGATGATAACACAGATTTATAACCCCCTCCAAGAAAAAAATCTGGGAATATACCAGGGGGTTTGGAGCACTTAGCTGTATTGCTAAATCCACAAAAGGCAACGCAGCTTTATTTGTATAGCACATTTCATACACAGAGGCGATTCAATGTGCTTTCCAGGAGCAAGAACAGCAAAATTAACGTAACAGCATAATTAAAATACACATTTACATACACAAATTAATTTAAGAATCAGATAAAAGGCTAAGTTAAAGGGTGAGCAGTTACAGTGCAGAAGGTGCAGCAAAAGAAACATTCATTCATAGGCTGATGAATGCATGAAAGTTGAAAAGTTACTAGAGTTGGGGCACATTTTAGTTCATGAGGAAGATGATTCCATCTGTGTGCAGCATAGTAGCTAAAAGCAGCTTCACCATGTTTGGTTCTGACCCGAGGTTCTACCAGCTGACTGCTTCCTAAGGATCTCAGAGCCCTGCTGGGTGTTTATACTGTAAGGAGATCCAACATGTAGTTTGGCCCCATGCCATTGAGTGATTTATAAACTAGTAGAAGCACTTTAAAATCGATTCTGTAGTTTACTGGTAACCAGTGTAGAGATTTAAGAACAGGAGTGATGTGCTCGGTTCTCTTGGTTCTTGTTAAGACTTTAGTAGCAACATTCTGAATTCAAAAGCATGGTCCTTGTATGTTGTAGTACAGGCATATATTTAGGCTTTGCTACAGCATAAGATTTATGGTCAAGAACCATTGTTACAACAAAGAAATAATCAGCCAAACATAAATGTTACATTTTGTGCAAAATTTAGTTGGAGACACAAAATTGAAGGAATATTCAAATATTTGTTGAAAATAAATTAATTTAGGGCTTAGAAAACTTTTGTTTGGACTAAAACTGCAGAAAACAAACAGAAAAAAACTTAAAACCTTTGCACCAAATTCACACAAATGTGCAAACTTTTAGTCATAAATGATTTGCAATTTATCCCATTTTTATGTGTAACTTTGTCACCCTGGGAATGACACATTATGTGTAAATTAAAGAGTTCCATACTGATTTTAGATGCCTGAGGTGAATCTTTAAAAACAGATTATTTAAACTGTGAATTATTTTGAATGATTTGAGACAGTATAAAACTTCCTCATGGATTTTGTTCACATCTCGTCACTAACTCTCAGATGGCTCAACAGCAGAGAAACTCTCTTTAGAAGGTAAAGATATAAGCGCTAGTATTTCAGCAGGAAGTTGTTCATATATTCTCTATGTACATGCAGAGAAGTGCTTAAAATCCCAGCTGTAAAAACATTTGGCAGTGACTGATGACTGACAAAGTGCTTGACTTAAAAAAAAGAGTAAATTTTCCCACTGAGGGAGACCGAAGTCGAGTTCAGACTAGTAACTGTCGCTGCACATTTTTAGGTGATGCAGGAATAAAGATGCAAATTATTATTTACACGGAAGCTCGGTGCAGTCACCAGCTGATCAGTCACACCTGAATTCAGCTTCAGTCAGTCTTCAGATCTTGTTATAAAGCCTTTGCACGTACAAAAGCTGCATAAAAGAAGTTCTCAGTATATATAAAAATGCTTAAAACAGTAGATTAAGCCCATTTCTGAGAGCTCTACCATTTAAATATGATTAGTATATTCTCTAAAAAACTGCTTTATCAAATTATGTCTTCTGCTCTCTGGTGGATATAAATACAGCATTAAAGCAGCAATCCGGAGTTTTCTCCTTTCAGGAATTATGTATGATTTTTCAGAAATCCGTAAAAGCAATTGTCTTATCATGTACTGTGATATAATGTAAGCGATAAGTCTTTTATTATTTTTTTGCTAAGCCCGCCCCCTGCTCCGTAGAGCTCCGTGCAATAGGAAACTGAGCTCCGGTCAGAACTAACCAATGGCGTTAGACTACCGCTTACGTGCTTCAAATTTAAGGAAGTACCTCGGCTGATGCAGCGTTGATGAACTTTTCACGGACAAGTAAGTCTTTAAAATATAAATATATGAAAACACAACATGACATGAGAATAATACTTGTAAAACAACGTGTTTTGCTCTGTTTGTCGGCTACAGAAGCACATTCATAAACAAGAAACGTGCAGTCGCCATCTTAAATTACCGAGTTGACCGACTATTGTTGTGATATGCTTGTCAGCCACTAGATGGTGCCATCGGATAAAAAAAAAAAAACTCCAGACAGCCACTTTAATTTATTCTTGTTTTATGTTATAAAATTCCACAATACAATTTGAATGATAATTCTTTTATTATAATGTTGGAATGAGCCAGTAAATAGTTCCACTTTAAAGCAGCATTCCACAACTTTGCAGTTATATGGTCTCTGTCGCCTTCTAGAGGCTTGCTGCGTAACGTCACTGTCGTAACATTTAATCTCTCTCTTGGGCATAAGAGGCATGTTTACATTCCTAATGTCAGGCAAAACAACGAAAACAAACATTTCCACCTCCACACATTAAATAAATTGTTTTATCAGGACTGTATAACAACTTTATGCCCAACCAAACACAATAACCCTGGTGAAATCATTTATTACTTACCTAGCCATTAGCAGCATGGCTAGGCAGGGGCTGTAGTTCATGCTGTTCTTTCTAAAAGAGCTCTCCAGCGAGGAAAAGACGGCCCAATAATAACTCTGGTCTTTGCTCTTGCTCTATCACGTTCTTCTTTTCTTTTCCTAGATTCCTCTGATAAGGGATTTCTAGCTTTCTTTGGTGAATCTGCTACTGCTAAACCGCAAGTCTACGTTATACAATTATGGCAAGCCAAAGGGGTTAAAAAATGTGCGTTCTAAACTCGCATTATGTCCGCCAAAATGCTCGCTTTTAGAACACGTGAGGTTTTGCCCCCTTTGGTGTCAAAACGTGTGTTCAGGACACGCATTTTGACGGCCATAACGCGCGTTTAGAACGCGTGCTTTTTTTTAATCCCTTTGGCCTGCCACATATGCCTTAAAACGACACCCAGTCAATACTTCCGTCGGCTACCCGAAGCTCAAAAACTGTATAGTGCAGTAAACAGACATGGGACCCCCCAACACTATCACAGGTATGAAAATGAACATAATAGATAATACTATGACGCAAACGCTTTACAAAAAAGCATAATTTTAAGGTGTAAAAGTTGCAGAATGTGGCTTTAAAATACATAACTTCTGCTAATTATTTCATTTATCTGGTTTTAGAATGTTAGTTAAAAAACAGCTGAGACGTAAAAAAAATAAGTATCTAACAAAAATGCAAAAAACAGTTTAAATCTTTGTCATAATGGTGTAAATGAGTGAATTCAGTTTGTGTGCAAAAACACCAAAAATACACAAATGTTCAATTAACACTACAGTAAAAGTATTAAAAAATATTAGTTAACATCAGAAATGAGCAGTTTGGATGGTTTAATGCTACAACACTTGAGTCCTTTAACCTAAATCTTGATATTCATCAGAGATGTGGACTGGAATGGACTTTAAATATTAACGTTCTGGTTCAGGTGACACTGATTAAGGAAATGACAGAGAGGTGTAACCATTACCATGATGGATAAATAGTTTCAGTGAATTAAAAGCTAAAATGCAACATTTTACCATAAAAATTAAATGTTTATTTATGTTAGAATAAGAAAAGCTGCAACTAGAGAAAAAAATCTATTTACTAAGAATTAATTTATTAATAAGATTGTTGCCTAAATATCCAATAGGACAAGATGAGCATTAATGATGCAGCTGATTTCAGTCTAACGTCAAAGGTGATAAAGAAGATCCAGATTGTTGATTTTTATATAAATATGTCTAGCAGATGAGTCGTACGATGAGAGTCTGATGAAAGATAGTAAAATAATGTATTTATACAAATCCACAGATCTTGTCAGAGACACAATGAAGCTTCTGTCTGAGCTGGAGAGCTGCTTCTGTAGAAAGAGCAGTTAGACCTGACATCAGAAGATCAGATCTAGTGAAGGTGTCACCAAATCTTATTTTTCCATCACTAACAAAGAAAGGTACTTCAGAGCTTATGTCACATTCAGACAGTTCAGTCTTTTATTTATTAAGATGGTCCTTCCGTGATTCTCGTGCAGCTAAAAATATTAAAACCTGACTGTCAACAGTCTCTCTGAACATCTCAGAAGATATTCAGAGAGAAAAAAGTGTAAACAAACACATATTTTGAAATGTCTTTGCATTTTAAATTTTATTTTGACATAAAAGGTGACTTCTCCATTGCTAAATCATAACATTACGCCAAAACATTTTAGAAACAATCCCAATGATACAAAATAAATTTTACAGAATTATGAATTAATTTAAATGTATTAAGTTAAATTAAAAATTTGAATTAATCTAAATGCTGAAAGTATAATCTAAATGAAATGAAACCTAAACATTATTTTAAAAAAATGGTGTGTATTTTAAAAGGCTATTTCACTGTAGTCTGAATTTGCATACTTAAAAATATTTAGTTAAAAATATCCTTTATATTTACCATTTGATGTGACTTTATAAATTTAGATATTAATCTAAATGTTACATTTTATTTTGATTTACATTAACCCCTTAATGCCGAGTGTCGCAAATTTGCATCGAACCGCTTCCGCTCCAAATGCAACCATAATACCGTCCGTAATTCTCCACTGCCCAGTGATGCATTTCCAACACATTCCTGTATTTTTGTCAATTTTTTCTCTCAACTTAATTTAGCATCTACTTGAAAGCAAAAACACAAGTGAATATTTTTTTTCCATATTTTGAAATAAATTCAGGTGTTAAGGGGTTGTAATGTGCTCAACAGTTGGAATGAAAAAGTTTATTTAAAATTTCACAGCCCATTTTTATAGTCGCAAGGTGCAAAATGAGTGAAAATACTTGTTAAAACTACGCAGTATGCATATAGCTGAATGTGAAAAGCATGTTTTATTCCTACATTGGCTTTCAAGAAAGAAAGGAAGAGTCAGATGGAGCCATGCTTAACCCGTCAGACCTCTGGGATGCTCTGGATGACAGCCAGTGTTCGACACCAACATTATCATGCTGTATGTATCTGTTGGCCGTGAAACCTCCTCTGTCTGGACCAACCTGGTGAAGCCATCCTCCTATCAATTCTGGATCCTGGACAGTGAATATTTAATTACCAGCTGGGAAGGGCAAGACCCACCAAGGAGAACAGATTTGAAATGTTGGCCCACGGGCTTGTTTTCATCTCCAACATTGTACTCAAACCAAACAAGGTCACAGGAATGCTTTTAAGAGTTAGTCAGGAAACGCTGATATAGTATCAGTCTATGTAATTCCACCTTTATATATTGCTGAAACCCAATTAATCCAACAAAGTCAAGAAAAACGTAAATATTGATATTTTGCACAGAGCCTGGGAGTGTTGCAGGCTGTTCTCGTCCACCACGGACAACTCAAATCCTTTGTGGAGATGAAAAACTTACAGAAAGTACAAACTTATTTTTATTTTATTTATTCTTTATTTAACCAGGAAGGTCCCATTGAGATTAAAAACCTCATTTTCAAGGGAGTCCTGGCCAAGATGCAGCAAAGGTTACAGTTACAACATTTTTTTCCAGTTACACAGACATGTTATGTACAGAATTACAGAAGGCAATTACAACACAGGGAATCTGTCTCTCTTATTAGTTAACTGACGAAGGCAGCAAGGTTTCCAAGTTATGTTTGGGGTGAATGTGTCGGAGAAATTAGACAACTAGTTTAATAAATCCAATAATCTTTTGGTTTTCTTCTTGAACAAAACCGTAGATGGGGATGAATAATTATTATTCCATGCCTCTGCTGTTCTCATCAGCTATGTTGTCTTACAGGTGCACATTAAAGAAAACAGGAACTGTTGCTATGGCTCCATGTTGCTGTTTCACAGATTCTCCTTTGCATTTTTAGAGGCACCAACAGAATTTTCTCCCAGTCAGTATAGAGGCCGTTCCTTTTTCAAGACACACTTTACCAAGGTCTTCTTCATGTCAGTCACCTAATAAATATGTATTTTCCCCAAGACAATACCTTGCCCCCCTATCCCTCATACTAGGGATATCTTGGTCAAGACTTACATATTCCAGGTGACATGCATTTGCATGTCACGTTCAGATGACAGCTGACAAGATGCCTACAATGCATAAAAAAGTGTTGTAAGCATCAGGATGATGAAGAGAAGTGAGGAAAATGTGGTTTTATTAGTCGCTTTAATATTTGCATTGATCAAATAAAATTACAATCATATTTAAAGAATCTCTGATATTGAGCTCTATCAGTACCACCACCAGGAATACCCAGATTGTAATTTTAATTATACTTCCATACCACAGACATGTTGGAATGTGAATATTCCAGTATGGCTGACATACAATGAGGTCAACAATAGAACTCAACACTTGTCACTGATCAATGAAGAATGCCTTAATCAAGGCCCCAACAGTGTTAGAGACCAAACTGTGACATCCAGACTCCATGACAATCCTTACACCTTGACCCTTTTGTGATAAGACTATCTATGGACGAGTTACTATGTAGCTTTGCACTGGCAACATTGCTGTTCAGTCTCAGTGGACCACTATTTTTGGATATTTTTGTGCTCCAACACACATAATGGTAATTAGCTAGCTTCTTTAGAGGTAATTCAACCCTTGAATCAGATGTGATAAAGCAAGAAAACAACAAATAAAAATGAACAATGGTGGCCCTAGAAGACCAAGGTTGGACACGACTGCGCTAGAGGATCACTCCACACTATAAAACAGGGGTCCCCAATCCTGGTCCTCAAGGGCCGGTATCCAGCAGGTTTTAGTTGTAACTCTGCTTCAACACACCTGATTTCAATTAGCAAGTGATTAGCAGGCTTCAGCAGAGCTTGATGAGCTGCTGCACAGGTGATTCAACCACTGAATCAAGTGTGTTTGAGCAGAGAAACCACAAAACCTGCTGGATAGCGGCCCTCCAGGACCAGGATTGGGGACCCCTGCTATAAAAGGTTGGTTAGGCTGTAGCTTAGCTGACGACTAGCTTGATTAGTTCTGTTACAAATTCTTGACGACCAAACCACATTGGTGTCCAAATGCCTCTTTTCTATTGAGCGGCATAGTGTGGGTCGGTACGCTATTTTGTTAGCCTAGTAAACTAGACCAAATTCTTGCCTTGCAAAGTTTGGTCTAGGCACGCTTCATTGGAACCCTCGCAGCCCGATCCACTGCTGTGGCTGTCCAATCACAGCTTGCTATAGTTTTGGTTGGGCCAATCACAGATCAGGAGTAGCCGATGACGTCAGAGCTGTGACTGCAAACATAAACAACATGGCGGCAGCGCAGGAACCACGTTCGTTTGAAACAGCTTTGTCATCAACATTGGACGATTTAGACTCCAACGTGCGTAAGCCTGTCGGATATACTTAGTGGCTTCTTATTTTTATCAAACAAAGTAGTGCAATGTCCCAGTACACCTGATATTTGCATGTTTTTCATACTAGACGCCATTGCTGCCTTCCTCTTCTTTTCCGTCGCTATGATTACGTCACATTGTTTGTTACTCTGATTGGTCCTAGTGCTATCTAATTGCGTGCTGACAGTTTGAAAGACAACAAATATAGGATGGCTTGCCAGGCTACTATTTTGTCTGTTTGGGTTGTAACAGCGACCCATGCAACCATCTGTACTACGCCATTCCTGGGCCACCTTCAAATCTACGTCCAAAGGAAGGTTGGGGCGGAGCTACTGGCATTACACAATACACTCTCTGTGGGGGATAAAGAAAACGTCTTTGCTCACGACAAGCACAAGACATAAATATCAGTTCTATCATTTCACCTGACCTCTTTGTATATGAGTTTGTGAAATTTAAGAAAGAAGATGCCGGCAAGTAAGCAAGTGAAGCACAAGCTGCTGTTTAGACTCCATAGTTTTATGGTTTTTTTTTCATTGCACTAGTATGAAATCACTGTAAGTTTTTAGTTTAACCTTGTCTGCTTAGTGAGGACCCAGTTGGCGACAGGAAAGCTCTCTTGAATACGGCAAACCATAAAATAGTGTACCGACCTGCGTCATTCCACTAGGTGGATACGAGGTAAAAGGTCTCACATCATGGATGTGCTGCTATTGCTGACATTCTCTCCACCCAGAATCCAAACACCATCACAACCTTCCAATGGAAATGTTGTACTTTGTGAAACTACCATGCTCTGTCACGTGCAACAGGGAGCACATGTGTTCCTCATCAGCATCTTGAGTCCTCATCAAGAGCTTGCAAAGGCCATCAATGTTCTGGTGGATAATTTCTTTACACTGTTGCAGGACCCATGTGCACTTAAGTAGTCCTTGACGAGTGAACCAGACTCACTCACAGTCAACAAGCTTTTTGAAGGTTTGTCATTTAAATCATAAAACAATACAGAGAAGCCAATAGAGGGGAAGTGCTTTATTTTATGTGTCAGAGGTTCTCAAATGGAACCAATTCAGGAACAAGATTCTCACGTAGCCTGTGGTTATAAATCTCTATAATTAGTTTGATGCTAGAAATGTTCATGATGAAGCTCAGCGATCTATAAAGTGACCTTTTCCTGTATTAAATACTTAATCCCCTCGTTTAATGGTCTTCAAAAATTCAAGATACATAAATAATTGGTTGGGGTGTCATTTGAAAGCAAACAACACTGGATGGTGGCTGTTCTTTCTGCTCATTAGAGGGACAGATGCAAGAAAAAGAGATGACCCTGTTTTATTTAAAGAAAAACAGGGTTCTCATTACTGGCACAGTAACTATTTTTTTCTGTCTGGTTGTCTGTGAAAGTGAGGAAGTTCTGATTATCTCAGAAACATGAAAGAAGCAGAAGTAAAGAGAACAGAGAGTCAACAAAGTCAGATCTGAAGACAAATGGAGCCTGGGATGAGCAGTTTGAGAAAATATGAAGCAGCTGAAGACGTGTGTGTGTGTGTGAGATTATGTAGTTTGAGCAGAAATACCAAGCAGACTAAACGAGAGAGAAGACAAGACAGTGACTGCGTTTACATGCAGCCAATAACCCGTTCAAAACCCGATTATTTGCAATGACCCGGTTCCACAAGGCCATGTAAACACTTGTTTTTAAAAACCGGGTTATTACCCCTGGGGTGACCCTTTTCTAACCCGAATATCAAGTCATGTAAACGCATATCGGGATAACCCTTTCAAAAGGTGCGCTCTGCGCATGTTCTATTTGCAAGGAATCTTGGTCTTTTGAGTAGACGAACTTCTTGTGTGCACCAGAGTACTGGAAGTGAACACGTAGAGTTCAACATGGCGAGACGCAGTACACCACATTTTTGGAGCCATGAAGAAACCACTGTATTTCAGCGCACCAATGCGCAAACAAAGTTGATCACTATTAGCTCTGAACTATCCATTATCGGCGTGCTGCTGCTGTTGTTGTCGTCTTTGGATACAGGAAGAAAAACAGGAAATGACGCATATTGCGTTTTAACGTAGCCCGTACGTCCTGGTCCTGACGCTATGTAATATTAGAAGTTCCATGTATACAGGGGTAACTCTCTCTACTTGTGCATGTAAACAGGTTATTCCAAATTTTTCAGAAACCCAATTACTGGCTGCATGTAAACATAGTCAGTGTTGTAGACTGAGAAACTGAAAATCTGTGAAAGTTTGACCAGTTTGTATGCATCCTTTCTTCTGAAAGCATGACCTGTTGCTATGGAAACAACACCGTACCACATGTGTGAATATAAATATCTCCTGCTGTATGATTACTGTAGGAGCTGCCTTCCAAATCCCTATGTCCCTCACTGATTGGAGCTTCACACAGACTGTAAAAACTCTTTGGAAGTCTAATTTAAAGCCCACTTCACAAGAAATTGTTGCTTCTTTGAATTTTCCCATCATGTGTCTGAACTCTTGCACACACTCAGCACCGGGAGCCTGCTGGGTTAAACACTGTAACAAAAAGGGACTATGAGAAGCCTGTTAAAATACTTGTGTGATGTAAAAATTGTTGATGATTAGCAGTAAATGTATAGATCTGGGATTGGTGTTTGAACATGCCCAAACAGTGGCCTACGTTTTGTGCAAAATAATGTTTGAATTTGAAAACAACTGCTCAGCGGTTAAAGATTTATGCTGCTTTCCTAAGAGAATACCAGAGGAACTGATGAGATGCCAGCCTAAATCTCCACAAACCAGCCTCAAACTTCTTTATTGGTTGGGGATTTCAAACGGCACCTTTCTTGTCGGAGTCCTCACCCCAACTTGGAAGGTGACGCTGCCTCACTTCATTGCATTTTACGTGTTTGATTTTTGCCGTGCTCTCCATCTGAGCCTTGAGGTCCAATAAAATGAGAAGCTTGCCTGGGACCTGAAACTAGGGGTCTTTATTCTTATCAGCCTTGGTCTTGCTGCAGAAAGCTGCACTTTGAAGCCCACTTTGACCTTTCTAAAGCAGCATGTTAAGGGGACAGAATAGATTGGCTCATTTCAGAGGGGAAAACAACAATCTGGAATCCAGTGAGGTGCTCCTACAGCTTCACAGTTCCCTGTCTCTCCTACGCTTTCCTTTTGTTTTGCACAGAGTGAATGTTGCATTGCTTTGTGTGGATGTGAATGTCATAAAAGGCTTCTGGGTTGGAATCCAAAGGCGAGGGAGGAAGTTACAGCACCCCCCCCTCCCCAAATATGTTAGAATAGACTATAGCTGTTATAGCTAATTACTAGGGGTGGGAATTGATCATAAAAATTAATTAACTTTG
This sequence comes from Aphyosemion australe, assembly GCA_006937985.1. Taxonomy (NCBI): domain Eukaryota; kingdom Metazoa; phylum Chordata; class Actinopteri; order Cyprinodontiformes; family Nothobranchiidae; genus Aphyosemion; species Aphyosemion australe. Next base: position 269,284 of record SSNS01000264.1, on the reverse strand, counting down.
TAATTAATTATTCTTGTTTATTCGCTTTTATATCGTTCAAGAAAATTTGCCCCAAAAGCAAATTTTTAAAATTAAAAATAATGAGACAGAGAATCAAACAATAGTCATTGACGTTATTATTGTTAACACAAGCTCTTTTAATTTCTAAAAAAAAAAAATGCTTTTAAATTGTATTTCAATTCAAAACAGGAGAAATATATATATATATATATATATATATATATATATATATATATATATATATATATATATATATATATATATATATATATATCACTGGCAAAATTAGGACAGACCTAAAAGTAAAATACTATTTTAAGTACATTTTGATAATGGTATTGTCTGTAAAATAATATTAATAATAATAATAATAATAATGGGTTGATAGAATGTGTGTGCAATTTGATTTGATTTAGCATCATTAGAGACAGAAATGAAGGCAAAAACACATGAAGAGGGATTTCTGATCACTCATTTGATTGTAGTTTTAGTTGTGTTTGAAGCACATAAGACAGGTTTACAAGGTCTTGTAGCCAAGGTTCTGAGCTTTCTTTAGAGGTGCAGCTTGACTATATTGATATTTAGGGCATGGATTTTGCTGCTAAACTTCAACATCCCCCAATTTGGGTACCCTCAGGCTTAAAGGGTTAAATGTGTTAATTTTTTTTAACACGTTATTTTTTTCTAATTAATTAATCATAATTAATGTGTTAGATTCCCACCCCTAGTAATTACATATCAGAAAACAGACAAGATGCTCATGGATGAAAAACAAAATATAAAACCGCATCAACATTTAAAGCAACATTCCGCAAGTTTTACACCTTAAAATGATGCTTTTTTGTAAAGTTTTTGCGTCATAGTATTATCTATTATGTTCATTTTCATACCTGTGATAGTGTTGGGGGGTCCCACGTCTGTTTACTGCGCTATAAAGTTTTTGTGCATCGGGTAGCGACGGAAGTACTGACTGGGTGTCGTTTTAAGGCAGAATATGGCAAGCCAAAGGGATAAAAAAGCGTTTAGAATGCGCGTTATGTCCGCCAAAATGCGCGTCTTGAATGCGCGTTTTGATGCCAAAGGGGGCAAAAACCTGTGTGTTCTAAAAGGGAGCATTATGTCTGCCAAAAGGCGCGTCTTGAACGAGAGTTTTGGCAGACATAATGTTAGTTTAGAACGCGCATTTTTCTTTATCCCTTTGGCTTGCCATACTTGTATAACGTAGACTCGCTGTAGCAGCGGCAGATTCACCATAGAAAGCTAGAAAAACCTTATCAGAGGAATATAGGAAAAGAAAAGAAGAACGTGATAGAGCAAGACCAGAGTTATTATTGGGCCGTCTTTTCCTCACTGGAGAGCTCTTTTAGAAAGAAAGGCATGAACTACGGACTCTGACCTAGCCGTGCTGCTAATGGCTAGGTAAGTAATAAATGATTTCACTGGGGTTATTGTGTTTGGTCGGGCATAAAGTTGTTATACAGTCCTGATAAAACTATTTATTCAATGTGTGGAGGTGGAAAAGTTTGTTTTCGTTGTTTTGCCTGATATTAGGAATGTAAACATGCCACTTTTGCCCGAGAGAGAGATTTAATGTTACGACAGTGACGTTACACAGCAAGCCTCTAGAAGGCGACAGAGACCATATAACTGCAATCTTGTGGAATGCTGCTTTAAATAAGCACTTTTGAAGGATAATTTTTCTTTTGAACATTTTGGCCACTTTGAAGTGTTTCTGTGTAAAATTTATAAATAAATACTGTCTTCCCTACAATGGATAGCTTCCCTTTAACTCACAATGTTTAAAATCCATGCAACATAAAAATCTCAACCTGCCAATGTACATAAAACAAGATTAACACAAATACCAGCCTTTACCCATAATCCCTTGTGTTAGGGATTTTGTCCATTACCCCAACCGGAACTGAGGAAATAAGAGAGACAATAAACCACACAGAATCGTTTGCAAAGGATTGACACGCACTCCACGAACGCCCCGCGGCCCGTCCAGCGTCCAGGGCTCCCTAAAGTATGACAACTCGGACCTTTACTCGCCGGCGTCCACGCCTTCCACCTGTCGACCTCTCAGCTCGGTGGAGCCGGCCACCGTGCCCTCCATCCCCGAGGCCCACAGCCTCTACGTCACCCTGATCCTCTCCGAGTCGGTCATGAACCTCTTCAAGGACTGCAACTTTGACAGCTGCTGCGTGTGCGTCTGCAACATGAACATCCGAGGGGCGGACGTAGGCGTGTACCTGAAGGACAACGGCGAGCCCCAGTATTCCTGCGCTTGTGGCTTCAGCGCCGTAACCAACCGGCGCTTCGGCCAGTCGGCCGGGCTGTTTCTGGAGGACGAGCTGGAGGTGGTAGGACGCGGTTCAGACGCCAGCCGGGACACTGAGCGGTGTTTCGAGGAGCTGAGAAGCAGCTTGAAGGAGAAACCTCCAGATGAGTTGATCCTGCTGCTCCAGGACCAGTGCTCCAACCCGCTGGCGCCACTGGCAGGTGTGGAGTACTCCAAACAGGGCTCCACTCCCAGCTCCTTCCTGAGGGTCGAAGAGCGAGACTGTTATAACGACTGCTACATGGCTCTGGAACACGGCAGGCAGTTCATGGACAACATGTCAGGAGGGAAAGTGGACGAAACACTAGTGAAAAGCACCAGCCTTCATCAGTGGCCAAAATGTAAATCAGCAGACATGAGCAAGCTCTTCTCTCAGGATGTCCTGCGGGTGTTGCTGTCTCTGCAGCCCGTCCTGCAGGACACCATTCAGAAGAAGAGGAGTGTGCGGTCCTGGGGCGTTCAGGGACCCCTCACCTGGCAGCAGTTCCACAAAATGGCTGGAAGGGGCTCATATGGAACAGATGAGTCTCCAGAACCTCTGCCCATCCCGACCTTTTTGGTCGGTTACGAATACGATTTTGTCGTGCTGTCTCCTTTCGGGTTGCCGTACTGGGAGAAGCTGCTCCTGGATCCTTTTGGTTCCCAGAGGGACGTGGGATATGTGGTCATCTGCCCAGAGAACGAGGCCCTACTCCGCGGAGCCAAGACCTTTTTCAAAGATCTGAGTGTTATGTATGAGGCATGCCAGCTGGGGCAGCACAGGCCCATCTGCAAGAGTCACCCAGAGGGTATACTGACGGTCGGCGCCACAGAAGGCAGGAGCATGACGGAGCAGCCTCTCAGCGACTGGTTTCTCAAGATGGCTGCTAGAGAAGGAAGTAATGACGCCTTCAACAAGCTAAAACTCTTTGCTCAAGTGTGTCGTTATGATCTAGCGTCGAATTTGGCCGAGCTTCCTTTGGACATTTCCCTTTTGGCCCAGCGTAATCCCACCGCGGCCACCTCCCCTTCTTCCTCTCAGAACTCCAACTCTTCCAGCGTCTCCTCAGGACTCCAGAGCACCAACACTACCAGCACCGGAGCGGCTCAGCCCGTCCAGGTCAGCAGCACCCCTCCTTCCTCCTCGTCAGCCTCCCAGAGCATCGGGGGGATGACCTCGGGCAAGCCCAGCTCCTACCTGCCGTTTGGGTCAGCGGGCTTGCAGGGAGGCACTACTCAGAACGGACCTCAGTCGAATTCCCAAGGTTCAGGGGGACTCCCAGAAAACGGATCCAGTCAGCCTCAAGGGCCCACAGAAACCCCAGAGAGCACAATGGAAAGAGACAAAGTGGGCAAGCCAACAGACGGGGAGTCCCACGCCGTTTCCTACCCACCCGCCATAGTGGTTTACATCGTGGACCCCTTCAGCTATGAAGACACAGACAGAGAGATTCACTCCAGCACGTTCACCCTCGGCCTGCTGCGCTGCTACATGGAGATGCTCCCGTTCCTACCCGCTCACATCAGGAACGCCGTCTCAGTGCAGATCGTTCCCTGCCAGTATCTGCTGCAGCCGGTGCACAGCGCCGAGCGCCACGCCTACAGCCAGCACCTGAAGTCTCTGGCCTTTTCCGTGTACACTCAGTGTCGTCGCCCTCTCCCCAACTCCACCAACTTCAAGACTCTGACGGGCTTTGGGCCTGGGCTCGCCATCGACATGGCCCTCAAGAACCCAGAGCGGCCGGAGTGCCTGCGTCTGTACACGCCGCCCTTCATCCGGCTCGAAGGACCAATTTATGTTAGGGATTTTGTCCATTACCCCAACCGGAACTGAGGAAATAAGAGAGACAATAAACCACACAGAATCGTTTGCAAAGGATTGACAGACCAACTCAGGACAGAGTACAGTCTGCCTCGAGCGGCTGCCAACACAGTTTATTTAAAGTAGGAGATAAGGAAGTGGGTGTGTTCAGATGTGTGTGGGTGTGTGTGTGTGTGGGTGTGTGTGGGTGTGTGTGAGATACAGAATGAAATAGAGAAGCGGTACAGGATTCAGAAATCCTATAACACCTTGTAACTCTGTACATAACAAGAACTTCCTGTGAGACTTAGTGTTATGTTATGCTGCAGCTGGTAATATTGACATCTGCAATAACCAAAGAATTCCATGTAAATGTCCATGTAATTAAAATTTGATTCACATTCAGGAGATTTGAGCTTATTTAAGATGGCGGAAAAACATTTTGATCTTGGCTTCATTCAACTAGCTGTTAGCCTATCAGTCTTGATGTGAATTTTATCTCCAATGTGTAAAATAGTGATTATTTTTAACTTTTATTCTGAAATACTCTTTAGAATGGCTTATATATCACTTTATTTGAGGCTTGAACTCAATGTTTGGGGAACAGAGATCAATTACTGTTAAATTAGTTCATAAAACACATCATAAAGATTTCCCTGCATGGGACTTTCACATTAAAGCCATACTATGCAACTTTTTCAGATTTTAAATCATTTTCTTGAGCCAGTATGTGCTAAAATGAACCTTTACAGGGTTAATGAAATGTCACTCTGACCCCTACTGCCTTCTGTGGCCAGAATACCGCACTTGGAACTTTAGAGTGGCGGCTGCTCCCTGTTGGACTTAGAAAAAGGAGCTGACATACCTGGTGCTGCAGTCTGCTTCCAGCATGTTTCCTGCATGTTTTAGATCATGAACACAGCTGATTTGTTTGATTTAGTGATGAACCGCTCCTGTAGACACTAATGAAGGCTGAGGAGACATTTCAGCAGTTAGATTAAGGTGTTCAAAAGACAAACGCACAGCCAGGGGATACATTTTACTTTTGGTTTCACTAACGGACACTAGGGGGTGCTAAAAACAAGCCATTTTTCAGCAGGTTTGTTTTATGGAATTTCTCAAGTGATTTCTAATGAATCAAAGCTTGTTTAGTTTAGAGATATAGCAAATGATCAAATGTAATAAAAATCATTAATTTAACCAGAAAGTCAGAAGATAGTACATGTGCATCAAATAAGGGTCTATATAACCTGACAATAGAGTAATGTTTCACACTAAAATTCAGTAATTCATGCAAGTTTAACAGAAAACTAGAGTTAGAATCTAATTTACAGATTCTGAAAGATTTTCAAAGAACAAAAACCTCACAGATGATGAAAAAAGATAGAGCTGACAATAAATTAGAAAGAAATCCATACATTTCACCTTCAGCTTGTATAGATCTCATTGTAGAGAAGAGAAAGCAGCTGAAGAATCCCCACTGTGGGCATGCTAAAGCAATGACAACTGAATATCAGACACTGGGGCTGCTTCTCAGAGTATTGAAATTTTGCAAACTATAAAGGAACCCGTCAAAAATCGTTCCAGTGACAGAAGTGCATGTTTCAGCAGGATCATGATCCAAAGCGCATCAACTGCCTGAAAGAGTATTTTCAGCAAATATTAGAAATACCCTCCCCCGAGCTCCGGGAGCAACGAAAAGCCACGGAGAGGAAGAAAAAAAAGAGCTGTTAGGCTAAAATACACTGAAACTTTAACCACAGCTGATCCAGATCCTGCAGAATGAATCTAAATTCAATTAAATCAATTCATAAATCATAATAAAGAATTTTCAAAAATTAAATAAGAAAAATGTTTTACTCATGTATTTTTTAACATAATGGAAATATACTAGTCACCCCATTTCTGAGCAGAACAGTACGGGGGCACCAGTGGGGAGAAAAACTCCCTTTTAACAGTAAAGTCAGAAGCAGAATCAGAGCGGGCGACCTGCTGCTCCACCCGACTGAGATCTGAGAGGAGAGACCAACCCAGAAGGGTTGGGCTGGTCCTCATCTTCATGGAAGATAAACACCGAAAACAAAGATAATGGTAGAAATTCACTAAAAATAAACCTGGGGAGGTCAAACGATTACTTTCTGAAACTTTTAGTAAAATCTGTTCAGTGTTTCCTGGGGTATTTTGCCAACACTACAGCTCACCTTTTGCCTTTTGGCAATAGGCGATTGACCTTCAATAGCATTAAAGCCATACTACGCAAAAGATGCGATTAATCACAGTTAAATCATGATTTAACATTCATTTTCACATCAGTGTGGCTAGCCATGCTTTGCAACTTTTTCATATTTTTAAATCATGTTCTTGAGCCAGTATGTGCTAAAATGACCCTTTACAGGGTTAATGAAATGTCACTCAGACCCCCCACCCTCTGTGGGCAGAATACCGCACTTGGAAATTCAGAGTGGCGGGCCGCTCTCTGCTGGACTTAGAAAAAAGAGCTGACATGCTGGCATTGAAGTCTGCTTCTAGCATGTTTCGTACATGTTTTAGATCATGAACACAGCTGATTTGTTTGATTTAGTGATGAACCGCTCCTGTAGACACTAATGAAGGCTGAGGAGACATTTCAGCAGTTAGATCCCCTGCCAGGTGTATAGCTCAACTAGTAAGTCATCCGACTTCCACGCAGAGGACCTGGATTCGGATCCAGGCTGGGACAAAGACCAACATCCAAACGTAGGAAGCATTCTATTTATGATGATTATTATTATTAATAAATGTAAAAACTACATTTTATTTTACAGTGTAGCTAAGACATTCACTGATGGTCATTAAACTTCCAAATAAGATGCACGAAAGACGTAATTCACAACCAGAAAAGACGTGTAATGCACGTCCAGCTAAGCCGTGGAAATGACGGCCAGACAAGACGTCGACTCATTTTTCATTTCGGAACTATTTTTCAACCATGACGGGACGTCGCGTTCTGATGACGTTTCAATGTTTATTCAACGACCAAATGTTTGCTGGGATTAAGGTGTTAAAAAGACGAACCCACAGCGAGGAGGCAAGTTTCACTTTCGCTAATGAACACTAGGGGGTGCTAAAAGCAAGCCAAAACTGCGAAGTGTTCCTTTACCGTTTGTGTAATGGCACTTATAGGATTACATTTTCGTGTTGGGTCTTATTTTTGCCTTTTTCTTTTTAATTGCATGAACTGTATAATATTTTGCTACCATAGAGTGTCATAAAAGAACAGGCTGCATGTCCCTCTGCCTAAAGTACTGGAATATCACCAGTAACATCTGATTCATTATAAAACATAAGACAAAATAAATCTCAGGGTTGGATATAATCGCCAGCAGTTAGTAGAAAAGAAGTAGGGCACCAGTCCAACACAAATCGTCTCACAGATCATGAATATTCCTTCAACTTAGCATTATTGTTTTCTTCCATACCACAAAGCAAGCCTTTCAAAATAATGCGCCTCGACTGAGCTTGTGGTTCGTGTGTCCAACAGGTTTAGTGTGTTATCCCGAGGGAGCGGGAGTCGAAGACTGATAATCCAGTGTTGGAACAGGGCTCAGCCAAAGGAAAAAAAGAGGCAAGATTAAATCAGATCAAATTGGGTTAAAGGAAAAGTAATTTATTGTTCAGGGATAATATTAAGCCAGGATATACAAGAGATGACTGAAAACAAGGCAGAAACATTGGCTGAAAAGAGTAACGCATGCCAAAGCATGTACACAACACACAGAGATAACATTTCCAGTCAAATGGATTTGAGCCTTTTTTCTTTTTTGCATCAAACAATTGAAGATCTTTATATTTTTTGACATGCTCACCAATAAACATGAGTGATGATTTTTCATTTATTCATACGAACTGTTGACGAAGTCATTCAAAGCAAACACCGTGGCATCATGATTCTTTATGATTCCTCTGGAGACTGGCTAAAAAATCCATAAAACTGACGAACCACAGCCAATTGTCAGCCCTCCCATTTCAACAGACAGTATATTGTTGAGCAGGGGGACCTCAGATTAAGACTAGGGATGCCCATTTCCCTGAGCTTGCTATGTTCACCTATATACAATTTCCATACAGATTGCCTGTTATTCGATTCCATTTTGTCATAGCAGCGGAGGTGGAAATGATGGGACAGACTCATATTCTGGAGCCTTTTAGGTGACAATGTGTGTTGGTATGTGAATAGAGGTAGAAGGGGAAAGAAAGGAGAAGTCAGGATGCAGGAACAGACTATAATATCTGCTCAGAGGAGAGGCTACAGTTGCATATCACATTCTGTACTTTGGATATTCTGTCTCAGTGTGAAACGATGCTTTGAGGAGAAAGAGAACATTGTGTTGAGGTTTGAAAGCTGTAACACATCAGGGTAGCATGCTGGCTGCAAAGGCATTTAACCACTGGTTTTACTCTTCAAGTAAAAACTTTTTCATTTCCAAACTTCACTTTAATTTAACATTCATGTAAAGAAAAATACGACAATTTCAATAATCTGGGTGTTGTTTAAATGTAATACTCAGCAGATGAATAATCAAAAAACAGATCATGTTTTAGATAAGAAAAAAAAACAACTAAAAACAACAACCCCAAACCCGAGTTATTGTTTCATTAGCCATCCCATAATTACATCTTTAAATCAGCCCCTCATTCATTTTGGCAAATAGTTCTCTGTCCAAATGCTGCCACTCTTCTAACTGACTGCTTCTAATCCAGTGGTCCCCACAATTCTTTCTGTGCCGAAGTTGTGAAGTTAGCAAGATTTAATTTGTAAAATTACATTTATAAAATCCCAACAACACACCCTACATTATAATCACAAATGCATATGAAAGTGCATGTCTGAAGTTTGTAAATGAGCACATTTAACGTGTTAATGCGTGTAGGAGATGGGATTGGGGGTCCTGATTTGTTCTGGATCCTCAAGGAAAAAAGTTTGGGAACCACTGCTCTAATCCAAACCAAGGGATAACACAACTCTGGTCACAGGTCATTCTAGCTTTAGCACAAGGATTTGGCTGTCCTAAAGTTTAAAATACCTGAAAACCAGATTTGCACAATTGTAAAGTAAAACCACCTGACAGTGTTTTGGGATAGGGGGACAGGCCCACAGAAACACCTACAGCTTGTTACATACAGTAAGAACAAAATGTGTTTTTGCTCCAAAGCCTCTCGTTGTACCAGAAAATGTGTCTAGATGTATTGATGTAATTGCAATATTATTTTTAAATAATTGTCACCTTGATTAATGCACCTCAGTCAAAAAAAAACCCCTGTATTTCTAGTGTTTACTGACTTACCCAAACCACAAACTGAGAGGTGCATAGATTTAGCATTACACATGTGCTGTGTAATGAGCTTGTGTACATTATATATACTGCAAATATTAGATGTGTTTGCTAGCTGGCGTCCCACTGACATCACTAAGGACCCCCACCACACTGAAAACAATCCCACAGTGCTTCACAACCTAATCTAACGTAGCTGGATCTACGTTGTGAAAACCTCCTCCAGTGAAGTCAATCATAGAGCTACACTCTTAGGATTCACCCAACAGGTTTCCTTATCTCTGGCACACACAACACATTTACCAAAGCAGCATATGCATCATTTCACATTCCCACAGCAATGCCACCACATACGTCTATGATTACAGCACCTCCTGTCCCTGCACTGTTCCCTTGGAACATGTCAAGATGCAGCTATGCTGTAGACGATAATACCATGCTAGGATGATACTGATGATTGCAGCCTAGGCATAAAGCTGGGGTGGCCAGCCCTGCATGCTTACAACAATACCGTGCAGCTACCACAGCATAGATTAATGGAAACCAAGATAATAACCCCCACTACCTCACCATGGCATATTTGCGTGGACCAATCACACTCAGCAGGGAGCCATCTGCGTTCTGAACACACACCTAAAGACCTCGCAAAGACTCTACAAAACCACCCACATCCTGGAGGATTTTGCATGTCGAAGCGGCTTAAACTGTTGACATCCTCAAATATCTCAGACTCACTCCACAATAAATCTTTCACTGATATTCTGAAGAGCACTGTTCATGCATACAGAGCTTTAAACCACCCGAGACAGGTATGAATGATTTAAAGCAGTGGGGATGGCCACCCCCCTCACACAACCTCTTGGGTGTTTCCAGGGAAGCTATTACAGCAGATAACTGCATTCACCTATTCAAATGACTTCTCAGGATAATATCCCATATTCCAGTAAATCTCCCTCAGGTGTGGAAGCCTGCAGCCAGTCCTGAGTGGCTGAGGAAAGTATATGTCATGCTCTTAATTCACTCAAGACATTATTTTATCATGATAATGTCTTGTACCTGGTGTTCTTTGGGATTATGTAAATAGCTGTGGAAAAAGACTATTCCCATAGAGGCAACAGTATGCTAAGTACCAGACTTTGTTTAGGTTGGAAAATGTCTCTGAGCCCCAACATAATGATGAACAATGACGTTCAAAACTCTCATCACTACCCTAACCTTCAGTCCTGGTGTCGCCGTACATTGGGTGTTTGCTAATTTTGATTTATTAGTAACAAAAAAAGATCTGAGTGAGCCGTAAACAAAGAGGAGCGTCACTCAGCCTTGGAAATCTTTGGTCCAACACAGCTGCTGCTGCTCCGTAACAGCTGAATTAGATGCGAGCATTACAGATGATCTGAGCATGAAGGGTTGCATAACAACACTTGCTGCCAGCCACGCAAATTGCCACGCTCGTCATGGTCACAGCTGCTCACACTCACTCTGGCCGAGTAAATAACTCTGAGCTGAGAGTCACCTGATCTTTACGATCAAAGCTGTCATTCACTCTGAGCTCTTCCTCAGCCTAGAAAAATAAAGACTGGGACCAGACCAGGTGTATCACATATATTGATACTTTGAGAATTGCGCAAAACTTTCAATACTTCACATGTCATCAGGAAGCAGAGAGACCAGAGTTTATGTTCTGCTGCCAATAAACACTAACCCAAACCCTAATCTCAACCCTAACCCTAATCTCAACCCTAACCCTATTTCATGTGAACCCTATTAAGTAACTTGTGTTACGACTATGGTTGCAGGAAAATTGTAGGTTAATTTTGTGTGCAGGTGCCCTCCTGTGATTGGTGAGCCGGGAGGCATGATGAACCAATTGGCCCCTCTATGGAGGAAGGGAATCAGTAAGACGCTTCTGCAATTGGAGGACTGAGACAATGACCATTGGCCCTCTGCAAGAGGAAGAGCTCTCAGGGAGGCACTGCTCTGATGGGTGTGCACGAAAACCGACGATTGGTTGTTTGTGGAGAAGGAGAGGTTGCTGCCGTCTCAATGGCATCCTTTCTTTGCTCACCCCAACCAGCCACACCGTGGGGTATTTCACTGTGTAATCATGATCATTGTTAAGAGTTAGGGTGAACTGTCTATTATTTTGATCCCTTGTCATTTTCTCACGTTTATGTTAGTTAGGGTGCCAAGCTGTTGTTTACTTTGTTCCTTTTAATACAGGGAAGTTAGGGTAATTAAGAACATGAGTCCTGTTTGTGTTATTTTGTCATCAGGCACACCCTGAAGTCTCACTTAGGCATCTTAAGTCATTTGAATGTCTGCTAAATGCTGCTAATAAATGTGTAGGGGTTCCAGGGACATGAAGCGAGTGTGAGGAGGTTCAGTTCATCGTTGGTTCTGGAAATTTTGACCTTATAGCAGCTCAGAGTCACAAGCAAGTGTTGTACGAATTTCTGCAACTGTAAGATTCTGTGACTCTAGGGGGGAGCCTGACCTTTGAGTTTTTTTTCTTTTTAATGTAGCTTGCTTGAACGGCTTTTTCCAAGAACAAATACTGCATCTGTAAGTGTGATATTGGTAAAGAACGAATCTTTATGTTCTGGCCGGGTTCTCCTAAACCACTTGTACCACCTGGCATGGTCGCTGGTGCCAGATTGTCCATCTGAATATTTAAGAAACTTCTGATCTTCTGGGAATTTCACCCACAACCTTCTCCATGCATAGAGGTCTGAAATGTTAGATAATGTCAGAAGTAATGAGCTGACTGTCAAAATGATTGAATAGCAAAAGTTGTTCAAATAACCTCTCATTACAACCAAACGTCTTCAGAACAGCATCGCTGAACCACACCACGTTGAACCTGGTAGCAGATGGACTCCAGCAGCAGAAGACCACGCCAGGTGTTACTTCTGTCAGCTAAGAACAGGAAACTGAGGCAGAATATCACACAGGATCACCAGAACTGGATCATTAGAGACTGAAAAATGTTTCCTGGTCTCAAATAATGAGGGACACTTTTCAGGGTGATTTAGTAGATGATCACAGACAATAAAAAATGAAATGAAATTTGGAAGATAATATGATATTGTTTAAATGTTTTATTGGGAAAAATAAGCAAAAAAATGGCAGTTTTAGACAGACTCAGAGATTAAAAAGCCAAGGAGGATGAGTAAACTTCTGCAGCTACGTTGATGTCTTGCTTTGACAAGCTACTGCATCCCCTCACTCATAAAGAATACCCCAAGATACTTCACCTCTTAAAGGTGTCCTAGAATGCAATTAATCAACAATCTAAAACAGAGCTTTGAGCCTCCAAAAAGCATAAGAACATTTTTTTGGCTTTCATCTGTCCCAGGAGCCCTGATACAGGCCATTCTAAACCCCCTTACTCAGGCCTTCAGTGAAAAGAGCTGTTTGCCCCTCCCACTCGGCCAGGACATGCTGATTGGTTGGTTTCCCCAGAAGGCCTCAGACACATGCAGGTTTGAGGAGGCGTGGCTCCCCCTTATGACGTGTTAAGGAAGGCTTTCTCAGAACAGGAGGTTTTCTCTCACCTTTTTCAACTTTCTAATTTACATAAAAAGTAGGTCAAACACGGCTTTGACTTTTTGGCGTGCTACTGTTGACCACCCAAGCTGTCTGATTCAACAACATCAAGGAAAATGTTGGTTTACATTCTAGGTCCTCTTTAAAATTGGGGTAGGACGTCTCCTCTGAACTCAAGTTGGTGATCATAATTTTTCTGGCCAAGTCTGACAGAAAAAGAAAACATTGTTTAAACCTTTGCTTAACTGCTCTGCATCTACATCTTCTTTCATCTCAGTGGGAACTCGGGCTCTTGTTCTGAGTATAATTTGGGTTTTAGCACATTCAGTCAGCTGCTGCCTGCTGTAAACACCTCTCCTGTTGTTGTGGTTCCTCAGCATAACAGATGTTTATAAGATCCAGGTTTACAAAGGAAATAACTCAGCTACTTAACCAAAAATTGAATCTCAAAGGTTGCGTAATTGTTTCCATTCTCTCAGCAGGAGTCCTGAACAATACTGTTGGATATACCTGGCTGTTATTTTACTAAACACTCAAACAGATGAGAACACGGATCTATCGGAACGCGGGCAGATGAGTGTTTATGGAAGAGGGTTTTAAACATAATTTATGCATTTTAATCTATTTGGCTAGCTTCAGTTAATTAATGGTTTGACTTTAATGTAATAACGTATACAAATAGCATTTGTTTATCTTGAGGGGACAAAAATGAGTCTAAATCTGTTCACGTGGTCTTAAATGAAAATTTGGAAGTAACCTCATCCTCCTAATTGCATTAAAATGGAAATGTGTATTAAAAAAACTGAAGATGATCAAAGATTATTTTAAACATAGACATCAAATACCTTAATCTGTTTCTCCTAATCCCTTCCTTTGAAGTAACAGCGAGAAATTATAGCCATCTTCAGTCACCAGTGTGCATGAGGAGGGAAGGAAAGATCCTGCAAGATTTCAGGTTAAGCGTTTTATTTTTATATGGAGAAGCTAAATGTTTAAAATATTAAAACATTTTAGACAAGGTGACTAATGGTTAATTGCTAATTTTTAAGCAAAAATGTTGATCAGTTAATCAGTTCTTGGAGTACGTGTTGTGAATTACTTTACTGACACCTCAGATTTTATTGTCAGCGTTAAAGCCAATCCCTGTGTTTGGTATTAATTATTTTCTATTAGTGGCGGCTGTCATGTCCAGTCTATGTCCTCCCTGGCCCTTCCATACCCCATCTCTCTTGTCTCCGGTCCCTTCAATCATCATTCAGGTTTTACTTTATTTCTCATTCCTCAGCCCATTAGTGTTGTATTTCTCTTTAGTTTTCCTTTCCCCTTCTTGTGTATTTAAGTATTGCCAGGTTCCTGTTAGTTTAGTATCCTTTTGTATCAGTTACCTTTGACCCCTGTGTTCCTCTTAGCTGTTTCTCCCCACATTAGTTATCTTTCATTGTCCCCTGGTCATCCTGTTCCTCTTATGTTTAGTGTTTTAGTCTTCAGTCAGTTTTGTGTTATTCATTCTCAGTTTCCTTCCTGTGTTCCCCTCTGTTAGTTGCTTCTTGTCATTTGGTTATTAGTTCAGTTAATTAATTTATTATCATTCTCCTATATTCTTTATTCATTCTAGCAGTTTATTTTAGTGTCTTCTTGTTATGTTTCTGCATTTTATTATTTCTCTGGTTCGGTTCAGTCCTCTTGTGTTTTGTATTGCCGCCCAGCCTCAGTTAACTAGTCACACCTGTAAGCCATTATCATTAGTACTCATCACACCTGTTGATCGTCTCCACTCACTTCCTCAGTCTATTTAAACCCAGCTCAGTTCTCCACTCGTCGGTTCCTTGTGTTATCTGTGTGTGTTACCACCAGTTACTTGTTTGGTATAGCCCTGTGTTTCCTGCCTGCGTTTGCACCTGATGATTTTTGTTCCTGCTCCAGACCACTGCTTTTAAATAAAACATTTTCATTTTTTTCAACCATACCTGGCTGCCTCCTGGATTACCTGCATTTGGGTCCTACAACAACCTCCATTGCATGACAGTGGCCATCTTGATTGGATTGACTCCAAAAGTTCGGAAGCTGTAGATGCACATCATGACTCTCTAGGAAGTATTACAAGTACAGGGATAGGTGACATAGCCCAATCCCAATACTTGCACTGTGCCCTACGCCCTTCTGTGAAGTGCACTTAGAGGAGGTGTGCAGTAAGGCATTGAGTGCGTAGTACACAAGTGTGCTGAATTAGCCTTTCGCCGGCCCGCCCCCAGAACGGCTATTGTCCAATCACACATCATAGCAACCGTTACTATCCGACAACTCCAAACAAAATGATGAAGCTAAGCCTAGTTTACTACTAAGCATTAGCCTCGATAGTAGTCGTGTCTCCTTCGTTTCCCTTCAGAACCTCCTCATCGAGCTCAACCAGCAGCATGAGTGCTCCCCCCGCCCGCGGCTGGGCGGAGGTCCGCCTCCCAGACTATCCAAGACCCTTTTAGATAAGACACACCGTGCCGGCAAATCAGTGTAATATTACCTCAACCGTGTGTCTTATAAATGCACATTAAGCCTTGGTGCAACAGCGGGTGGTGTCATGATCACGTGATGAGCTCCGAGCTCCGGCCGAGAACTAATAATGAAAGTAAACACGGGCATAAAAAGTTACATTTTATAAACAGACTCGGCTGAGATGATAGCGATGCAGAGCGCCGGGAGCTTCTCTCCCTTAGAGCTGCCTGCAGCTCAGATCATCTGACATCTGACAGCTCACAGGGACACCGCATCGCCGCCACCGCTCCTCGGATCCACGTGTCCCCGGACGCCGGACCTTCTCCCAAACTCCCAACTCCTTGTTCCCTGCTACGCTTCGCTCAGCGGAGCCGACACTAATATATCCCTCCACTGCATACTGTAACCCTTTTGCCTCGATCGGGATGATATTGAGGAGAAATTGCTCCCAAAAATGTCGCTGACACGCATCTGTCTACTTCTTTCCATCGCGGAAATCTGCAGAGCTGCAGTATTTGATCCACTTATTGTCGGAGTTGGCAACAGTATCTAAGGGGGGCGGGCTCGGCGAAAGGTCAGTTGGGACAGGGAGCATTGCATCATCGACCATGACGCATGCTGGGATGCCGGTCGCTGTTTGTGCTACTTCAAAAAAAAAAACTTTATTAACAAATTTCAAACAAAAGTGACATTCATTGCTGTTCACATTAAATCTTAGTCTAAAACATCCAGAGCATGAATAAATATAATTATTCGTCTTAAAATAAACTTCTTACTCCTAAATTAATGTTTCAAACTTAATTATTACCAATTAGATAAATAAAAATAAAAGAAATTCTGCGGATTCCACAATAAAATAAGAATGTGGAATCTGTAAAATCAGGATATAGTGAATTACCAAGGAGAAATGGCTAATTTAATATAAAGGATAACTGAATGGGATGACCAAGTAGACAGCTACTATCTCAACAATATCACAGTTATTCATGTAAAAATTATTCTATACACTTCTATACATGTGATATGATCAATTCTGCAGAAATATTCAGTTTTTACCCCAAGGAAGTGCCCCAGGCTGCACCAGGGACAGCGGCTGCTGGTTGTGCCAGAAATAACATCAGAATGATGATGCCAAGCTTTATGACACGTTTTTACATGAACCATGAGATTTTTCAGGTATTAGTTTTCCTGGGTGTTGAAAACACCCCAATATAAACCTCAATGTCATAAACTGGACTTTAGAGTTAAAAATTGATTCTGTAAGGGGAGAAAAAGTTGGTCTTTTGAGATCACCTACAGAGTTATTTGCGTAATTGTTATTGTGAACATTTGTGACTATAGCGGCACAGCCTGAGCTATCTTTTCTGTTGACAGATGAGTTTTCAGCAAAGGCGCCTTACCTGGTATAAACAGGTGGATGACAGCGGGGGTGCCTGTCAGAAACACAACAGGACTGCAAGCTACTTAGAAAGTGCAGAAGTAGCAGTGATTGACACCAGTCGATTGTTATACAGGATCTTAGTGCTTGTTCTCACTGAATCACAGTGTTTTTTATTGATTTTAATTTTTTATCGGCTTCACTTAGGAAGCCAGAAGAGCTAAAGTTTAGCCACCATGCTAGGATGGATGCTTCTTTCTCAACAAACTGGACCAAAAGTTTATTCCTTCTTTCTGTTTGACTATTTCTAAGCACTAGTTCTACATTCTCGGAACACCTCGCTCACAAACGCAGCACCTTTTACAGCACGAGTACATAAATACTTAATAGACTTGCTGTGTTTGAGGAGGAGATGAAATACAACATGGGTCTGTGCTGTGGAAGAGAGCCACTGCGTCCACGGGGAGAGACAACAAAGTGTGGGTCTGCAAACAGAAAAGTCACGTAAAGGCCAGTAGCTGTGGAAGAAAATATATCAAGGCTATTCTGCTGACAAACTAAAGAGAGATGTGTTAGGATGAGTTGTGTTCAGGGCCTGACTTGAAACTGTTGTTTATCTAAACTCAAACTTCAGCACAGTTCCACGTTTGCATCCTTATGCAGCAGAAATAATTACTTGTCTTTTCTCTTGTTGGAGGAGCAGTGGTTAAAAGGTCACAGCATGAACAAAGTTTAATTATGAAAAAGATGCTGCAAAGAGAAAACTGTTGAGTTGTTTTAACTGTTAAGTGCTTATGCTTTGAAGGACTCTTAACACCATTCTTTTGTTTATTGCTCATTTTTCCAAGTGTCTCCTACCTTGTGATTTGAAAAAGCACAAGAAATACAGATAAAACTCGAAAATTATATTGTGCAAAACCCAAATTGGGTTCGAGTGAAGGCAACTGGACTTTTTTGGTTTCTTGAAGACGTTTCGCCTCTCATCTGAGGAGCTTTGTCAATTCTGACTGGAATATGGGAGGGTCGAGCTTATAAACTGTAGCTGTCTATTGTTGCTAAATGAGCAGAAACTGCCTGTGAATACCCCTCCTCCCTACCTCCTGATTAGTCGTTAGCATCGTTAGCCTCTATTGTGTGCTGTGCAAATTGAAGAGGATGGAAGTCTCAGCATTGAAGTCTACAGGAAACTGACGCACACAGACCAGTATTTGCATTTTGACTCACATCACCCTCTGGAACACAACACGTCAGTTATCAGGACTTTACACCATCGGGCTGAGAATATTCCCACAAAGACTGAGGGAAAGCAAAAGGAAGAGAAACTCATCAAGAAAGCTCTCGAAAACTGCAGATACCCTAACTGGGCCTTTGTGAAATCAACACAGAAGTCTAGAAAGGAATCCACGGCAGCAAATAGCAATATTGGAATACCATATTCCAGTCAGAATTGACAAAGCTCCTCGGATGAGAGGCCAAACGTCTTCAAGAACCCAAAGAAGTCCAGTTGCCTTCACTCAAACCCAATTTGGATTACTATAACCTGGATGACTGAGAACCTTCACCAGCATATTGTACAAAAGTTTACTTATTTCAGTATTTCAACCTGAACTCTTTACATGCAGAACCAGATATCTCAAGCCTATATTTGTTATAACTGTGAATTCAAAATCTCAGTTAGAATATTGGGAAAAGATTCAATATTCTAGACTCAAAGTGTCACACTTTAATCACCTAAAGAATCCAAAACACCTGCAAAAGGTTCCTGAGCCTTTAGATGGTCTCTCAGTCTAAGTTGAATTACTGAAATAAACGGACATTTGCTAAATATTCTAATGTTTTGAGTTTCCCCTGTATGTCTGAAATTAGATTTTTAGGTAGTAGCTTCATCTGCATTCTTGAATGCTGTTCAGCAATAACTGAATCAAATAGAGTTTTAAGGGGACTCTATTAAAGGGGATGTTATGCAAAATATTTTGCAACCTGTTACGCTGCCATGTGGGTCTCCACTCCTGCTATAAACATTCCAACTGTGAAAAAAACAACATCTATCCATTTTTTGAGTCAGTGTTTGATTTTAGGAATGTGCCTAAAATGAGCCGCTTCAAAAAGTCCCCGTTTGTGATGTCACAAACTGGGACGTTAGCATAGAACCACCTCTTACCTCTCCAGCCTGGAGGAGCAGCAGCTCCACTCCCACACATCTGAGCTTCTCAGCTTATAGTAGCTTGAGCATAGGATGGGTGGGCGTGGCCAACTCCAGCTTGTTTTCTTAAAGTGACAGAGCCTTGAAACGACTCATTCTGGAAGGTACTGAAACTGTCAACAATAAAACCGCTGAAATTGCTTTATATGAGAGGGAGTTTGTTCAAAGAACTGCATTAATATGTTTTGTATCAACCATTAAACTATTACATCAGTCATAGTCTCCTTTTAACAAATGCTGTATTAGTGTCATGATTCAAATGATACAACCTGCTGAAATTTTATAGGTTGGATAAGAAATCAGGTTTTAATTGCTCCCAAATTTCTTGAATAAATAAGGCAATCAAGCTTTTTAATGAATATCAAATTTTAAAGATGATTTAATTCCCACTTTGTAGTACAATATTGGTAAGAGTTAACAAGTCATTCATTTTGAATGGCTAATTTCATAATGAGCAGATAGATTATTTCTAGGCTATAAAGTTTAATAAGATGTTACTAAATGGTTCACAGCACTGCAGTCGTTTTACTACATGTAAAGATTTCATTCATGTGATTGTCGGTGATTTTGGTCATAAATCCAAAGATGAACCTCATTCTTCCTGATTGGCTCATCATGTTCAGGATCTCTGCAGCTGCTGTGGGCCACCATCACACAATATGTCAATAGTTGTTGTTACATTCAGCCTGAGAACAGATAAAACTTCTCACACACTTTAGCTGTGAGCCATCACAGCTTCTGTGTGGGTTGGTTTCTGCTGTAACACACTAACACATACTGTGTGGGATAAAAATGACTCCAGCTGAAGCTCATTTAGAGCTCAGATACAACAAAACTTTCTTAGTTTAACAAGTTCAGGATCGCAAACTTCTCTTCAAAAATGGCTTCTTTTTAAATTTGGGTTTAAAAAACAAACAAAAGACAAAAAAAAAGAATAACAAATGAAGACAAAAATCTGTAAATTGTTTTATTTTGGAAAATTAGCATAGAGAAATAAAAACATTTGGCATGAAAAAAGCAAGAAATCCTGTTTTATGGATGTAGTCAAATAAAAATTTAGACTGAAGCTTCTTATTGTGTACGTTTGAGGAATTTTATCGTCTACAGTAGATCAAACATTAGAAGATTTAGAGATAAATCTCTATAGAGAAGAGAAAAGGACTGGAAACAGGAATAAAAGGCTGAGATCTCCCTGCCCTCGAGCAAAACCACAACAGAGGAAACTACAAAGACACGGTTCTGTGTTGGGGAAGTCACAGCAAGAGATCAGGCAAACTTCAAAAATCAAGAGCTTACAAAGATGTTGACAGAAGATGATGCATCACAAAAACAACAACAAAAATCTCCAAATATACATTTCTGTTCTATCATGTAATTTATTGGTGTTTGCAATTTATAAAGACAATTCTGTGTAAACATTAAGCTGGTTTAAGTGGCACACTCTAGTTGTTGACAGTTAATAAAGCAAAATGTCCAGATATATAATATATGCATACTTACGTAACAGCATGTATTACAGTAGTAAATGAGTCATTTATAACTAATATACTATATTTGGTAACACTTTACAATAAGGGTCCATTTATTAACATTACTTAGTGCATTATTAAGCATTAATAAACAAAGCATCCCTTTATTAACGTTTAGAATATTGTTAACTATTAAGTGTCCTTAAGATTAGGACAAAGGGCCAGGGAGGGTGTCTGCTTAGTAATGCATTACTTAATATTAACAATAATATTAGGCAGTTGTTAATACTTTATTTAATAGTTTATTAATGCTTAAGACGTTAATAAAGAGACCCTTATTGTAAAGTGTTACCCTATATTTTATTGTATAGCAGTAAATAACGAGTAAACATGAAGTGTAGATTTAACAATTTGAATCAAAAACATGAACAGATTTCCCCAAACGGGATTTTTTTAAGTCCTTCCCCTCCATTGTATTCTCCGTTACTCACAGGAAGTAATGAACTATTTATTGGTAGGGTCTTTTTAGACATGATGGAATCTACTAGGTGCTCAATTTCCTTTCTGCAGCTTTTATAAACTAAAACTGTGGAAACTCCAACTTTTGGTCAGCAAGACCAAATGACAAAAGCATGTCTGGCTTTTACCCAGAGAAATTCCAGAGTAGAACAGAGTCCAGTCCCTCTCTAAAGCTACAATTCCATAAGTACCTACTCGGTGTGAATAGATCTGGCCCAGTTGGACGGCATTTCCTTTAGTAACTGGTAACCGGTTGCCACCGACTTTTCAGTATCTGCATTGGTGTGGTTCCAAGCATATTGAGTTAGGGAGAAAATGCTAATTTAGAGACTGTTGGTCACTGATTGGCCATGGGGCAGAGTCTCAGTGCGGTTACATGTGCAGTATCAACATCTAAGTCGATCCAGGTCGATCTTATGATAATAAGCTGGGAGTATTTATCCTAGTTGACATGCGCATTAGAAAACCGACCTCTTAAATGAAGTTCGTTCCACTCCGGTACAGTAGGTGGCGACATGCGCCCTTTCGTGTCGGAGATTGTTCCTGTTAGCTTATAGCAACACAAATAGTAAACAAACGCTGACGAGAGTGAAGCAGATGAAATAGAAACAGGATATGCACAATGGATGAAGGAATGGACAACAACAACGCTGCAGCACAGCTTATTTGGTACGTACTGTACTGTTTGATGGTGTTAGTTTGTGGCAATGACTACTACTGCGGTCGCGTCACTTCCGGAACGCGAGCATCCAATTGGCTCAGTTCGGCTGACCCGTTTACATGCAGAATGAATTCACATAACTACCGCATTATCTGGGTGCTTCAGCCCGATTAGAACCAGTTCACCTTCAGCCAGACTAACGCGTTTACAGGCATTTAAAAAAAACGCCTTGAGTCTTTTTAGGGCAATACTTTGGATTTCTGGTGCGATTATAAATGCAGACTGATTGTTTAGAATCTGACAAAAAGGCAGCGACTTAGCAGAATGTTGAACATCACCACCATGTCCGCCATAGTTGTGTTTTTCTGTGACACACAGATCACCTCGCACTACTGATGTCAGGGTACAGATCACTTCATGCATTGATTTCAGACCACCAAGGCCTTCACTTCCAACTATCACTCAACAAACCGCAAATCTCTTCTGGCACCATTTGTAGGGGTTAAGTCTACAGCAGTTTACCCCCACTTTAGTTCAGCTTATGCCCAGTTAAACCATACTGCCTGTCTACCAGGTACTCTCCCACACACCTAAAGGGTGAGGCCCTTGTATTAGTGAGGTATCTTGGTTCCTGGTTCTCGTGGTCATTGTAAGCGTTTGATATTTGTGCCTATCTAGCGTCCTCATGCAGAACTAATTTAACCATTGGAGAACCAAACAGCCCTGGACATCTGTAGTAAACAGAAACCCACCAACAATGATAGAGTAGAAATTCACTAAGAGTGCTGGTATCAGACTGTAACCCCGGCTTTCCACAGGAAATGAAAGCAGCGCGCAACGTAATAGCGCCATTTTACCTGCGAGCTCACACAGCGTTCCACGCAGCTGATCCCGCGAGGTCACAAAATCACGGGAGAATTGCGACACCATTTGTGATGTTAGAAGTCCAGACAATGACAAGCAAGGACAAAGACGGCTGCATGTAACCAAAAAGGTCTGTGGTTTATTTTCTGTTTTGTTTACATCGGCTTTCACAGGAAATGACGTACTGCACCTGCCTTTTATTTTGTTTAGTTTCCGGATGTTTCACACTGCCTTCGTGTTTGACTTCCTGTCTGTCCCGATCTAAGCTGCGGAGTTTGACGTGTTTCAGAAGCGTAGCGCGTAAAAAATAGACTTGAGGCGTAATGATAACACCCGGTCGCTTCTGGGATGCGTCCAAAACGTTTCACATAGCTATCAGTGGAAAGGACCCTGTCCGCTATAACCAGTACCGCGGGAAGTAGGGGTGCTGGAGGGGCTGCAGCACCCCCTGCTGGTGACCTCAAATATTTATTTACCACTATGGCAAAAAAGCGGATTTTAGACTTTTTTGGGAAGCCTCGAGAAAACAAAAGGAGATGCAGCAACAGTGAGTTCCGGGGTATATTGTCATGTATCCGGTCCAAGATAGTGCATTGACAGTTTATTTGCAGTTTATTTTGTGCTTTTTATTGTATTTCAGAGACTTTTTAACACGAACAAACTTGTCCCTCATTCTCTTCCACCTCTTCGTGCACTCACCACCTCTAAACCCACGTTTACCATCATTTCCGTCCACGAATAAAACGCTTGTTGCATATCTTTATAGTCCTCCAGCCACGGGACCACACTGTTCATGTCACACTGTGAGAACTCCAGAAAGGTGCCACACTGAACGGCGCAACCTTTCACTGAGCCAGACTGCATGACGTCTCGCTCCAAGAGGACATGCTATGTCACGAGCGCACCCCCCAAAAAGCATACGTTACAGATAAGCAATACAACGCTAAAAAGAGAAAAAGGCGCCACAGTAAACACTTTTTAGTGTCAGCTCATGACCCAGCTCATCTTCCTCAAAGAGGAAGAATTGATCCGCTTTGGCCTCAGACTCCAGCTGCGCGTCTCCTTTTCCCGTCTTCCAGCTAAACAGCTGATCTGTCTGCTGGACATCCATCCTTCTCATCCTCCTGTATACATAAAACCACTAAACTACAGAGAAGTAACTATCTATCTGCCACAAATCGCTCCAATATCTAAAGTTTTGCCGTCTGTCTCAGTGACAGCGCATCAGCCCTTTTGACACCTGCTGTCAGATCACGCAGCAGCATCCTCTGTCCCTCCCTCAGCGACAAAACGCTACTGAACCCATTCTTAGTTTAATCATTTTAGTATAACTCAGGTTTTATTCGGGCTATTAACAAAAATAAAAACTGGTGTGTAGTTTATAATCTGCATACCGTAAATTTAAACCAAAGACTATATATAAGATTTGAAACGGAAACTCAGAGAGGCGGAGTCTTGCTGCTGCGGCGTCTCAAAGGTGTGTTTTCATTGGTCAACTGCAGACGGGAGTCGTAGGTTTTCGAGCAGTGCTGAAGACTGTTAGCCTAGTGAACTAGACCAATTCTTGCTTTGCAGAGTTTGTATATACACATATATAGGATGGCTTGCCAGGCTAGAAGACTGTTGGAGTGTGTCTTCTTTCTAATAATGAGACTCGTATCGATGCCTATGCTACACGTAGGCTATGATTCACCTGGACATAACGAGTTGAGCGCAGCTGAGCTTTTTTTTTTCAGCACCCCCTGCTGAAAATATGTTCCCGCGGCTATGGCTATAACGGCGGCTAATTGCAGCGTAGAATTTTTCGCGGCGCTTTCACTTGCGGTGTAAAGCAGGGGTAACAGCCTCTGTGATTCCACAATGTGTTTGTCATTCACAATTTTTTTCATTGTGAAGTAATCATGAGAAAAATGTTTGGTCATAAGCTCAAATCATTGGCGTGTGATGGTTTAGTGTAACAGGCTCACCGATAGCCGATTTGTCCAACCAAAGATGACATACAACATGTGTAGCAACGTCAGAAATGTTTCCAGGAAAATTTCACAGTCTGTCTGTGACTGTCAGACTCACATGTACCAAGCTCTTTTCCTTTCATACAATTAACAGCATAATAGAACACATCTGGATGAGTCACAAGCAAAATCATAGTGCTGCTACGCTGTTTTCCTGCTATTTTCCACACCCTTGAAATGTTCTTCCACATTCCCATGATTACACCGTACCCACTGCCTTAACATTTTATGATCTGAAGGATCATTCCATGTTTGCACAAAGGTAATGGTGTGAAGCAATGGTAGCCTATAGCTTTGGAGGCATAAGGCCTCAAAATCCTGACGAGTGCACATGGGACCCAGATCATGATTAAACTATTACCACACAGACAAACCACCACAACTTTGCTTCTTGTGCAAATCGAAAAACAATCCTCAAGCTATCGCGCTATATATCATGAAAAATAAGGAGCCCAATACATTATAAATACACCCCTGAAGCCCTCACCTTGTAAGAAGGTCCACGGTCTATTTGATTTTTTATGTCATAATGGGATCTTCATCCTGACTGAAGGGTATTAAAATTAGATATCTGGGAAGAGGCTCGAGGAACTTGTTCAGCTGTAAAACACTAGTTATGATAGAAATAGCAGCTGCTGGTTGTAATTGCCAAACTGTTTTGGCAAAGCAGACAGGAAACTTTGGGGAGTGTGCTAGTTCTGCTTGTGTGCATGTGTGTTGTAGTGAACTCATGGAGCGTAGAGATTTATTATACGCATTCAGCTCCTAAAAAAATCAAATCAATCAAGTCAGAATGTCTTCAAGGAAAATGCAATTATCCATTCATTGCAGATTCATTGAAAATCCTACAAAGCGGCTGACCCGTGGAGTACAGCTCTGTTTTTTCGGGGCTTGCTTGGAGAAATTCAAACTGATTTTCTCCTTGTTCCACTTGGAGTTTCATCCTTAAACGGAGATCACTCTTCCAGAAAATGCATTTCTTGCTGCCTGGATGTACGTCAATTTTATATCAGGATTTTCGTGGTTGATGGCAATGTGATTCTGCTCTGCACATGATTACCTTTGGCGGTTTGAGACAGAGCCCAGATGGGGAGTGTGGCCTATCACGGCAGATCAAGGAGAAGCAGTGAGGGGTGGTCTTCAATGATGCTCTGGTGTCGGAGGCTGATAAGGCAACATGTCGTGGCGCCTGCAGGAGCTTCCTATCTGCTGCCTCCTTTCCTTGTACACACACACACACACACACACTCCCCCAAACACTTACAAAACACGCTCAATGTTGCTGCTTATCTCTGAGGAATGAGAGGCCTCTCTCCACCCACACAATCGTTTTGCTTTTCCCTTCTCTTTATCTCCTCAGCAGTCATTTATTTGGGAGATGGAATCAGAGCAGCTCCCTTTGCAAAAAAACACACTGTAGCAGTGCAGACCTAAAAAAAAGATGCACAAACCGAGAAGAAGTAGGGAAGAAGGGAAGAGGCTCGCAGGTGAGAAAGGAGGCTGAAAATGGGGATGGTTGAGAGCAAAAGGTGACTTAGAGGCGTTGCACCTTTTTCCTTTTTTTCTACTTGAATGTGGATGAAAGCAAAAAAGAGACAACAAGAGAAATGTCAGATAAAAGAACTAACAGAGAAAACTGTGATAATAGTCACACTAGAGAATCTAGGCACAGAGAATAAGTCAAATACGTGGAGCTTCCTGCTAACTTTAGTGTAAAAGGCCAAGTCTGAAGAGATGCTGTCTCTGTCCAGGAGTTTAATCTAGATTTAGATCAGAATTAGATGTCATTTGTAATTTTGAGCAGAGTAACCTCTCTTTGAAGGACAGATGAAATCTCACACTCCTGTCACTTACTGCCTGACAGCTACTTTAAAACAAAGAGGCCCAGATGAAGCATGGAGATGCCAAGGCCCTCAGAAAGCTTTGACCTCGCTCACACTTTCTGAACAAAGATTTGGATTTGTTTTGAAATGATTTCTATCTGGTGATTTAGCAAAATAACTGTTGACATGTATCCGGTGCAAATGGATACATGTATGAACCCATGTAGACATGTAAGGCTTTTTCCGGGTTTTTGTACAACTGAATTTCCTTCCCCACCCATCTTGGAATAAAATCTTGGGTCCACACCATCTTGTTTTCATGACCAGCCTGTAGGCGGCAGTAGTTCCCCAAATTGTTGGCGTCTTTCCCGAAAAACATTCATTTGACGTAGAATAACTAGGTGGCTGGCGATAACCGTCCTTGTGGTCTTCCACATTGAGCAGCTTGTAAACACCGGTCGCACATTTGATGTCAGAGCAGTTGTTGTCACAGGAAGTGACATCACAAAACCTAAAAACCTTGGTTATTTACAACAAAGAATTCACAAATTTCTACTTTGGTCAGCGATCTTTGAAAGAATAATTTTTGGTGGCGTATATCTTCATATTAACATGGATGAAAGAACATATTTTTGTTGTGATGTTTTGTGTAATACCTGGCTGCTGTCAGGCTCCTCGCCTTGGCTCAGTGAGTAGAGCTGTAGCGTGTGACAAGACCCAAATGCGGAAGTGCTAGCGTTGGGAGACATCTAACACGCAGGTAGTCTAGGAACAGCGGCATGAGCCTCGAAGGAAAACAAGGACGTGGCGGCGTTCCAGAAAGTAAAAAAAAAAAACAAAACAGGCTAACTGTTCAGGTGCAGGTGGATGAGATGAGTGTGGAAGCTCTGAACTGTCCGGCGTGATTCTGGAGCCGCCCGCAACGACAGGAACGGTTGAAAGCTGTAACCGTCCAGCGTGACTGAATGAGCTGCAACGGCTAGGAAGCTAATGAATGAGGTGAGCGCGGAGGCTTCATGCGCTTGGCGTGACCTATTGAGTCGATGCGCTGGAGAAGTAAAAGCTGAGATTAGAACTGAAAAGCGCTACTGAGCAAAACACCGTTTGATCCGACACGAAATGGGAACGCCAAGGCCACGGACAGCAAACGGATGACTGAGCCATGATTGTTATGGTGGACTTCCTGATATAGGGTGAGCATGGAGGCAACTTATGGTGCAGGGAATGCTGGGAAGTGGAGTCCTATATGGTTTGGTGTAAAATCGTGACAGCTGCGTGTGTACAGGGTCTAAATGTTATAGGTCAGAATGATGTCAAACAGACTTTATCAATAGTTTGATTCGTTAAGGTCTAATTCACCTTCATTACATCAGTCCAACATCGTCATAGCAACAGACTGCACCAAATTTGTACTTTGATTCAATTCCTCAGATCTACTTTTTAACATGAAGGGAAATTGTTTGTAGTGACTGATTGGTGAATGAAAATGACTCCTTCCTATTATACTTTTAGAAGGTCTTCATTCCTGAAAGGAAGTGCTCGTTTGGGATGGTGGGGACTGAGGTTTCTAAAATATGAGGTCATTAGGAATAATATCTATAAAAAAAGAACAGGATCCAATCTGAATTTTACAGGAAGCCAATGAAGAGCAAAAAAAATTGGAAAATGTAAGATGACTCAGCTAATTCTCATCTAGACTTTTGCTCTTTGGTTCAGCTAAGTTCTTATGATGATCTTTTTAGAGCAGCCTTAATAGGGAACTGCAGTTGTCTTTAGGGTAACACATGTATCAGAGCACCTCTGATGCAGGATGTTGATAACTCTGCATGGCACTCTCAGATCTGTTAAATACTCTAAGGAATACAGCACAAAAATTCAAACATATTACTGAGATGTGATTTCATTAAAAAAGTGACAAAATAATGTTTAATTTCTGGATGAAGGCAGGCTGAGCTAAAAGTCTATTTTTAATCATTTTATTTTAAAAAATACCAATTTGCTGGAATTTAAAACAGAGGTGGTAGAAATATTGCAACATGCATATTTCACACTTTTGTACCATCCATCCATCCATCCATCCATGCATGTATTCATCCTTCCATCCATCCATTCGTCCGTCCATCCGTCCGTCCGTCCATCCATCCATCCGTTCGTCCACACACCCATCCATCCATGCATGAATGTATTCATCGATCCATCCATACACCCATCCACACACCCATCCATCCATGCATGAATGTATCCATCCATCCATCCATCCATCCATCCATCCATCCATCCATCCATCCATCCATCCATCCATCCATCCATCCATCCATCCATCCATCCATGCATGAATTACCAGCTCCGGTGGCCTAGTGGTAGAGCGTCCGCCCCGGGACTGGGAGATCGGGGTTCGAATCCCGGTCGGGTCATACCAAAGACCTTGAAAAAATGGGACCCAATGCCTCCTCGCTTGACACTCAGCATTAAGAGGTTGAAATGGGGGGTTAAACCACCAAATAGTTACCGAGCGCGGCCACAGCTGCAGCTCACCGCTCCCCACCACGGGGATGGGTCAAATGCGGAGATGTAATTTCACCAGTGTGTGATGATGACTTGGGACTTTAACTTTAATGTTTCCATCCATCCATCCATCCATCCATCCATCCATCCATCCATCCATCCATCCATCCATCCATCCATGTATTCATCCATCCATCCATCCATCCATCCATGTATTCATCCATCCATCCATCCATCCATCCATCCATCCATCCATCCATCCATCCATCCATCCATCCATCCATAATTAGGCTGAGCATCTGCTTTTCCCAGGCTTTATCCTCCAGCTAATCACAAGTGACTCCAAGGCATTCACAACTGTTGGGATATACTGAATTCAGCAGGTTCAGGGTCTTCCTTGAGGTCTTCGTCTGGTTTGGCATGCTTGACATGTGTGGGACATTGTACACATGTCTGATCGGACTCAATTCACCTCAAATGACTTTAATTAATGTGAAGGACCAGCAGCTCTACTGAGCTCCTCACCCTATACCTGAGTGGAAGTCCAGCCTCACTGTTAATTCTGCGTGATTTACATTCAACCAATCACATTTGAGCCTGCAGAAAACAAAATCCCATATCACTCATTCATTTTGTGACTAAATAAAAACAACAACTGGGAAAATTTAGATGAAATTATTAATAATTAGGAAAGTGTTTAAACTTTTTAATCAAAGTACTTCATCTTTTTGACGCTAAATTATTCTAAATGTGACTTTCAAACTGGCTTCCTGAACACAACTCTTGGTTTTCAAGTATTAGAAATGATAATTATAATACATTTCAGAATGAGGACTTTATGATAGAAACATTTGTGGTTGATAGATTTATCCTGACAGATTTAGCAGGATGACGGAGAAGCAAAGAAAACAATTTGCATCGTTTTCATGTAAACATCCTTTGATCGTAGAAAATGACCATGAAATCCAGCTCTGTCACCTTCATGAATATTTAAATGTCCTGCCATCTGACATCTGAGCTCATGCAAGTTAAAAGATGGAGATTTTTCCTACTAATGACTCTTCTTTGGGAACTTTCTTGGCTCCCCCTCTCCCTCTAGTGCTTCTATTTAAACACCATTTCACCATTAAAGCGTCCCTTTTGTATCACAGTTCTATGTGAAACACTGGAGAGCCTTTAAAGCACATTTTGTTTGGCTCTTAACTAAAAAGAGTTTATAATTCCAAGGGCACAGAATTTTGGGCATTAATTATCCTTGTATTTTTTTTATGACGCAGAAGCAGTGATGAAATCATGTTATTAAGCTGAAACAGAGGACACAGACGGTTATTTCCTAGATTTTTACAATAAAAATAGAGTAATCTGGAAAAAAATAACTTCAGTTGGATCTGATTATAATTGCATGTTGATGAACTGCAGATTATGATGCATTTGATTGCTGTAAAATGATGCAAATCATTGCTTTAGCCATGTTCATTACTGGGGCAACAACAAGAACATCTTGCATTGAAAACCCAATAAATGAGCAAAATAGAGCATCTTTGTTAAAGAATCAGCTTTGCTCTGACTGGATTTCTACATTTACATTGTTATGTATAAAATATGCACAGAAGGAAAATGTGCTGCGTATGCTCCCCATCTTATTAGATTTAGTGAGAATGTGTACACGTTTACACAAATAGGTTTTCATTGTGAAACATATGCAAATATGGGTTTAGCCAGATTTCCTTACAATGGGTTTATTTTTTCAGAAATGCATTTTCTAATGAAGAAATGCACAAGAAACAGAAGCAGAGTCAGGCTTTTAATGAAAAAGCTGTGTGGTAAATATTAAAACCATTGCTTATAAATGACCAGAAGGATTTTCCTTTACAGAACAAAGAGCTAATTTTATCATTTTAAATGCAGGTCTTTAGTCCCAAGGCAGGTTTCTGTAGAAACAAGACTCCTTTCATAACTGCACATTATTTCTTCTCGTGCAGCACATTCTTTACACTGAGGGAACACAAGACGAAGATTCTGAAATGATCACCTGAAGGCTGATTTTAGAAGACGTTGACGTTCCGACACAATGAGCCTGTAGTGTTTTGTTTTTGTTTGTGAGCTGTAACCATGTCATTTGCAAAATGTGACTGCAGAAGGTTGCAAACAAAATAAATCACAAATCAAATTTTAATTAACTCATCAGCGCTGTCTCACCATGACATTTTCCTCCCTTAACATGCAGCAGAGCAGGACAGAGCGTAGCTAATAAACACTTAGCCGTGGAGCACAGAAGCAGCTGAGAAGTGAAGATGATTAAAGGAAATAGTGGGTGGCTGCAGACAAGAAAGTGTGACTCAGTAATGCGGCTAACTGAGGATAAATTCATCAGTTAGCCGCATTAAGAACTGTAGAGTGGTATGTCAGTAATTTTATGCATTAGTGTGTTTAATCCACAGTTGAACTCATTCACCTAAATGTACAGGATTGTGAAGCGATGGGGCCACCAACACGCCACACTCATGATCAAAATACCACTTTACCATAGTACATTAAAGTTTATAACAGAGAAATGACTAAAACCTGCCAGATAGTGACCATCGAATCATGACTGACTGTAAAGGTAACACTTTATTAACGTTACTTAGTACATTATAAAGCATTAAAGCAACATTCCGCAACTTTTACACCTTAAAATTATGCTTTTTTGTAAAGTTTTATCTATTATGTTCATTTTCATACCTGTGATAATGTTGGGTCCCACGTCTGTTTACTGCGCTATACAGTTTTTGTGCATCGGGTAGCGACGGAAGTACTGACTGGTGTCGTTTTACGGTAGAATATGGCAAGCCAAAGGGGACAAAAATTCATGTGTTCTAAAAGCAATCATTGTGTTCGCCAAAACGCGCGTCTTGAAAGAGCGTTTTGGCGGACATAATGCGAGTTTAGAACGCGCATTTTTTTTAACCCCTTTGGCTTGCCATACTTGTATAACGTAGACTCGCTGTAGCAGCGGCAGATTCACCAAAGAAAGCTAGAAATCCCTTATCAGGAAAAGAAAATGAGAACGTGATAGAGCAAGAGCAAAGACCAGAGTTATTATTGGGCCGTCTTTTCCTCGCTGGAGAGCTCTTTTAGAAAGAACAGCATGAACTACAGACTCTGACCTAGCTAGCTGCTAATGGCTAGGTAAGTAATAAATGATTT
Source organism: Aphyosemion australe (assembly GCA_006937985.1). Lineage (NCBI taxonomy): Eukaryota > Metazoa > Chordata > Actinopteri > Cyprinodontiformes > Nothobranchiidae > Aphyosemion > Aphyosemion australe. The sequence continues at coordinate 237,192 of SSNS01000264.1, read as the reverse complement.
CACCGGGGTTGTTGTGTTTGGTCGGGCATAAAGTTGTTATACAGTCCTGATAAAACTATTTATTCAATGTGTGGAGGTGGAAAAGTTTGTTTTCATTGTTTTGCCTGACATTAGGAATGTAAACATGCCTCTTATGCCCGAGAGAGAGATTTAATGTTACGACAGTGACGTTATGCAGCAAGCCTCTAGAGGGCGACAGAGACCATATAACTGCAAAGTTGCGGAATGCTGCTTTAATAAAGTATTAACTAAAGTATTAACAACTGATTAATATTAATGTTAATATTAAGTGATGCATTATTAGTATTTTTCTGTTGTTACAATTTTCAATAATATTTATTTTCATGGAAAAAATCAGAGAAAACAAAGTGCTCAAATATGGACGCTGGCCCTGTTCTGGTAAAAGAAATCCCAAAATAAAAAACATGAACAAGCATTATTTTTTAATAATATAGATAATTATAAGACACTTTAGAATATTCTAGCTAATTTTAGACCATTATATGACTGTAGATTAATACTGAATATATCCCAGTTATTAAACAATCCAGTATACTTTTATAAAAACAGATTACTGTAGAATATTTTTGGAAGTTATAGAACATTAAATGCCATTTCTGATTGAATATAAATTATTAGAATATTTTACAATATTTTGTATTTGAGGATCTGCCTCAGTGTCATCTTCCTCCTCTTCATCATCATCACTGATGGTGAGACTCGCTGGCACAATAACTGTCCCCCTCTGTTTTTTATAGAAATCTTAGTTTAAAACTGAAAAATATATTCAATATTATAATTTTTATTTTTACTGTAACCATGATCATGAAGATTATGTCTAAAAAACAACAGATTTTACCTAAAAATCTACATAATTTCTGTTACTTGTTCAGGGCGTATGATCAAATATGGCAGCTTTGATTTTCATGCTCTGATTTCACCAACTTCATTGAGTTTAACATTTACAACACATGTATCCTTATTTAGCACCACTAGTCAACCTTGTGATGTGAGAGTTTCATAAACCTAGCATTGTGAGTTTTAGAGATCCAACCGTAAACACAAGAGGAGACGCGCTCCAGGAAGGCAGTTTTCTGGTTTTTCAGAAACACCAATATTTGACGCGTTGTAGCCCCGCTCTGATTGGTTGAATGGCGCCATGGTGCAAACTGTGACTAGCTTGATCTCTGATGATTGGTTGGGTGAAATCTCGTAATTCTAAGAGTCCGTGAAAAGGCACACTGACTGATTTATGATGTGAGTGGAAGTGTCTAAATATAGACGCTTGCCCTATAAAGGGTTAACAGGCTTCTGGAGAGCCTGATGAGCTGCTGCACAGGTCAATCAAGTGTGTTGGAACAGGGAAACAACTAAGAGGTGCAGGATGCCGGCCCTTGAGGACCGGAGCTCAACACCTGTGATCTAAAGGTTTATTGGCTCGACACATGGGAGGCGACATCGCCTCACCTCCATTCATTGTCAAAGAGCCATGCGCTACAAAGCAATAATCGCAGGTCTCCTTCCAGCTAAGCGACACACGAAAAACGTGCAAGGACAAGGACCAATCAGCGGAGGTTTCATTGACCAATGAGCGGACAGGATGCTTCTCAGTACATCTTCGGGCAAACATGGAGGAAAAGTTAATACTTGCCGAGTTGGATGTCCCAGAGCTTTACAAGACTTCCTTTAACTCTAGCAAAACATTATGAGACTTCATATCTACCGTTTTGTTTTTTTTTTACTCTGGTCTGCTTTAATAACCCCAAATTCCCTCCAATCTGACAGCCAATCAAAACAATGGAAGACTCGCTATTCGCCCTGGAACAGAGGCGTCGCTGGCTTTTGCCGCTGCCGCGTGTCAGGTTATCGTAAGCGATATTGATGATGAGTTTTGTTGATCGCGGTCATTTGTCGCCTTCCATGTGTCGAACCCATTATTGACAATCTCACACTGGTTTTCCATGAATGTCTGAGTAAATTGTTTTATTGCATTTCTGTTCAATAGTAAAAAAATGTCAGCACATATAATTCACTCTTATAAGAATCAATCACATTTATTTCCTCTTGTTGTATAAATGTGTGGTTTGTCATTACTTTCTAACACACTTCCTCCACCTTTAAAGTAGAGAAAACTGACTTAAAGTAATCCCTTGCACACATCCTAGGGGAAACACACACACACACATGCATGCACACACACACACACCTTCTCACAAACAAACACACTTACCAAAAGTTCTTACTGACAGCAGCAGTGTTGTGTATGGAGACACTGGAAGGAGTGTGCCCCTTTTTTTCTCTGCTCCTGCAGGACAGTGAGAGGGGGAATAATGAAAGGAAAGTCATGTACCTGTGGGAGGTCAATATCGACACAGCTCCAGTTCACAAAATGACTGGCCTGAGGAGCAGAGTAGTTGTTCAGGGAGAAGCCAGATTGAGTACATGGCAGCACAGTAACAGTAATACTGTTCCAAGCCTGAAGGCTCTCGGCCGCTGCCATCACTCCTCCAAGGATCCCCGCTGAAGGTGATTTCATGTTTTATGGGGCAGCAGAAATGAAACTGTGATGCTGACAACAGAAAAGTTTCAGAACAACAGACTTAAAGTTTAATATATATAATCAAAGATAAAAAAAGAAGCTAAAAGAAATGCAAACTGTGCTCTGCTGAGTGATGACTCTGTAGAGTATTTGGGAAAAGCCAGAGAATCTAACCAAGCTGCAAAATAAAAACAGGTTTCATCAGTTAAGTGTCCTTTAACCTCTTTCATGTCCCATGTTGACCATATAAATCCCACCCTCTTCACGTAAATGCATGGGGCATGTCCAATTAAGTAAACAAAATAAATAAATGGGGTCTCATGGCTTCACATACCCTTCTGGTATATTGATAGGATTTTTCCGTACATCAATTTATTTTCTTCTGTTTATCCAAGTTTGGGTTGTGGAGGTAACAGGTTCAGAGGGGAAGTCTAGACATCTAGACTCTAGTGGTACGCTCCAGCTGCCACTGAGGGATACCAAGGCAAACCCAGGCCAGAGTGGATGCATAATTCCTCCAGTGACTTCAGGGTCTGCCCTGGGGTCCCCTCCCACTAGAACATACTTGAAAAACCTCCTGAAGAAGTCAACCAGGAGACATCCTAAACAGATACCTAAATCACTTCAGTTGACGTCTTTCGATGTGGAGGAGCAGCTGATTTTGGATGATCAAGCTCCTGAGCTCAGCCACCCAATGGAGGAAATCATTTTTGCTGCTTGTGTCAGGGTTTGTTTGGTGACAACCCAAAAGTCGTGACCAAAGATGAACGTTGAAACAGACAGACTAGACCCTCATTACTGAAGACCAAGTCCTGATCTGTCTCTTGTCCCATCCTACCATCATGCATGAACAGCACACAAAGAAAGTCAAACTTTGCTTGAGGCTAAGATTCCCAACCTGCAGAGAAGAATTCCACCCTTCCCAGTCAAACAGACCATGACAGTCATCTTAGAAAAGGAATTTTGTAGTGACGCAAAGCATAACATGTTTACCATGGAGGATCTTATGAGCTTGGAGAGTTTTCTGGTGCGCTATCTGGATCTACACGTCTATGGTGCAACCGGCTCATGGAGAATGGAGTGGTGCCATGCATAGTGGAGGCTTCGACTCCTGTCACGACTACTTGCATTGTCATTGTATTCCTGCAGTGACAGTAGAGGCATCGTAATTCTAAAAGGCTTTGGTAAAACCGGCCTCTGGGACAGATATAGATGTACTTTGTTGAAAAGATGCTTTTACACCTAAGCTGTTTACACCCAACCTCTGGTGTGTTTACTGCATTTGTGGGGTCTTTTAGAAACTGTTATAAAAGCTGCCAGTAACCCGCGACAAGTGCTAATCTATCTGAGACTCCATCAGTCTTGTGTCAGCATGTGCTGGAGGGGATTCTCCATGGTCAATCAGAAAGAGGCCTGACTCTACTATTATAGTAGCTGTGAGTGTGCTGTTACTCACAGGGCTGAACTCAGCTAATGAATGACCATGAGGAGAACATCACGATTACTGTCAAAAGATTCTAACGGTATATGACATTTTCGAGGTGTCAGCGAGCGTGACGTTTCATGCTGCCCAATGACGTTGCTCAATAAAATCTGTTTCTGCATTTAAACAAAAACAAAGCTCAAAACTTTTTTTTACTCAAAGGGAAAACCAAATCCTTTATCTCAAAGGAGCAGAAAGTCAGCTGACATGATTTGTAAATCAAATAAATGAGTGTTTTAGCTTAATTTAGGGGGAAGAGTGTCAGAATCTGTACAAGTGTCAAGGGGTGGCTAATTTCATGCAGACATATGCCAAAATCAAGTTGATGCCTTTTTGGGAGGGGAAGCAGTTTTAGCATTTTTTAAATGTTTGTGTTAGGACCAGGGGCGAATTAAGGATTGAAAAAGTTCCGGGGCTTAGCCCAGATAAGTGATAATTGTTTTTTGTAATGATACATTTGAACTTTCACAGTTTAACCACCTTAAAGAAGACACAAAGCAATAGGTTTTACTGATGAATTGATATGATGATGTAATAAATATATTGTTAGCTTCTATACAGTAGTGTGAAAAGAAATCCTCTCTGGGACTTTACATTAAAATTTGAGCCATGTTTTTATAGTAATGCTCAAATGTATTTATTTATTTAAAGAAAGACCAACTTTCATGTTTTCTGGCATTAACCACATAGCATGAAGAGGTTTTTTTTTGCCTAATTTATGCTTCTCCGTCACCTGGGGAGGTTTGCAAAGCAATTCCCCGCCAGGACAACAGAGGGCGTAACACTTTTCTGCCACCGTTACAATCACGTATCCGGTCCACGATAGAGTATGTATTACTGTGTTTACATTGTTTTAATGTATTTTTGAGACTTTTTAACACGGACGAATTTGTCCCTCATTCTCCTCCACCTCTTTATGCGGTCGGCACCTCTAAACCCACGTTTCTCGTCATTTCCGTCCACGAATAAAACACTCGCTGCGTATCTTTGTACTCCTTCAGTCACGGGTGAATAAACTTTCATATTTTTGGAAAATTTTCCGCAAGGCGTTCTTCTATCTGCTCCATGTCTGCCGCTAGATATCTTCAGCTTTTTTTATTTTTTGAGTCATCAATGGCGGTGCTTTTGACGTATTTAAAAGAAGCGGCATCCTGACCAATAACAGGCTTGCGTTCTCCATCGCTCTCGATGGACTGTTAAAAAAGGGGGCATGTCTCCGTCATCCTCCGCGAGCCCGTTCTAGAGCTCTTGCGCCGACGCAAAATGGTGCTCCGTGTCTCTGTACCGATGCAGACGGAGAAATATAAATTAGGCTTAACCCTAATGCACACTGGAAGCATCAGCGGCGCGGAACGGCAGCGGAACGGTTCAATTGCGACAATCGCGGCACTCCAGTGCACACCAGGAGAAACAGCCACAAAGCGGCTTCACCGTCGTGCTCCGCGCTCGACTTGCGAGATCACAAAATCCCTCGAGACTTCAAAGGTCACGGTTTGTTTATGCCATCCGCCATTAAACCAAAAAGAAGGAACTCACGTGTGACATCGCTGTTTGATGTCATATATGATGTTTTTCCTCTCCACTTCCAGGATTAAAGCCATGAAAAACACACTTCTCGAACAATGCGGTAAGTAAATTAGCCGTGAGGTCACACGTATAGACGTAATCTACATTATCTGCAATAGACTTTTATTTTGAAAATTACCAGGCATTTTACACTGAAACCGAGTGTGATTTCCTGTCTAGCCCTATGTTAACTGCGGAAATTGACGCATTCCAGAAGCGGCTCACGGAAAAAATAGAACCCAATCCTGTCTTTAGCGGCACGCCACGCCGCTTCTGGGACGCATCTGAAAATTGCCGCATCGCGACTGGTTTGTGCCACCCCCATAGACTATAATGAATTCTATTTGAAGCGGCAACGTTCCGCTGCCGTTCCGCGACGCTGATGCTTCTAGTGTGCAGTTGGGGTAACCCTAACCCTAATCCATACCTATAAATATTTTCTTCAAATCACAAAATGTCCCTCAGGACAATTATTGACTCTTTAGACAGATTTGAAATTTTAAAAAATGAGCATTTGTCATGTTTATTTGTAAATTTGGTTATTTTCTTTGCTCTTGTTGTCAGAACAGTGACTCAATATAAAAATAGCTACAGCATGAAATAAGGCTCCAGTTATGCCAAATCTGGACTTGTTGCACTTTCCCACAGTGCCATGCAGAATCTTAGCTTTATTTAAAACATACGTTTTAAATATTTGCAAAAACTCATAACATTGTCTATCATTATGGAATTTTTTGTCCATCATAGTGTTTGCTGGCCTTTAACGTAGTGCATTTCTTTGCACTGAAATAAATTATTGGAATGTAATTCTGAGAGTGACAAATTGAATAAATGACGCATAATCACTGTGTGTTATGACAGGCTGCATAAATATCTACAAACATAAAAGAAATCATGCCTACATTTTCACACAGTAAACACAAAAAGTCAAGTATTAGAATGTTTTTTTCCCGTTACTTTTATTTTTCTTGCAGGACAAAAGTTCACAAAAACTGTTCAAAAGCATTTCTGCAGCAGGTAACCTCTGTGCCAACGCCGAGCTAAGGGTCAGACCAGACTTCTCTGCAGTCAAAAGATTTATTACAATAACAGAACATATTCGATATTGCTCAAAAATAAAAAAGGCTTGTTTTTTTCCTGTTCCGCATTTCATTATTGCAACCCATGAACCCAGTAAAGCATTTATTTAGATAAACCTGTCTCAGCCACTCAGCCCTCTTCATCTTATTTTTAAGCTTGGCTGCCTGCAGTTATGATGTAAATTGAAATAATTTAGCAAAGTGAAATATCTCTTTTATCCAGGCTGTTCGGTGGGGGAGGAATTCGTGAAACAACATGAGGTTATGTAAAAAGCCTCAGGAAGCAGGATGTATTTATTATTTTACTGCTTCGGTTTTTTATAAAAAAAAAAAAGGCCTGACGCTTTGCTACGTTTCATTTTCAGAGCAGGACATGTTTTTGATCTTGTCTATCCATTAAAAAGCACTACGTTTGCTGTACTTTCAACGCCGACGTGCACTTGCAAGGATGCAGGGGTGACGGGTCGGCCTTAAAGTGGATGCTGCAGCTTTTTCTTTTGTTTTATTTTTTTAACCATCACTTCATTTTTACCGTTTTCTTGTCAGCTCAGGATGCAGCTTCTCCTGAAGGTATCCACCAAATCAAACAAACCTGAACCATAAAACCCAACTCTAGGTGCGAACAAGAAGACGAGATGGAATGCGGAGGACTGGCTTAATGTGAGCTACTCCGTGATTAAAACACCATCTAGTCTATCTCCTCAGGGTGGTGCTGAGTCTTACCACAACTCTTAATGACCATAGAGTGGAGACGTGCCCTGCATTCATAAATCCACCTCAACGTCCTTAATACTGACTTTTATGGGCCTAACGGTATTTTGATCATTCACCGTATCGATCGGATTGACAAAGAGAGGGACGGGTGCAGCTGACTGTGGATATTGATCAGCAAGCTCTCCATAAAGAAATAATAATGAGAACATTTCTGTAAATGTCAAAGAGGATTCCTTTACAAAATGCTCTTTTCCTTTGTGTGCATGCACGAAATATTTTCCTGTCAAAGCAGTGAACCTCTGCTGAGTTATGATTTAGTGCAGTTTAGATTTAGTGGATGAACCAGCCATGTTGGTGGACTATTTAGATGGATTATTTATAGAAGAGTTTACAAATCCCAGTAATCGTAAGACTTTGAACACTTGACAATATTATGTCGTTTTTAATTGGTGGTCAAAGAGTTTTGACCTTATAGCTGAGAAGCTGAAAAACAGCCGGGCCCTCATTTATCAACCGTACTTACGAACAGATATGTGCGTATTTCGTGCGTACGGTAGGAACAGAATCTAGTGGTAGAACGGTGGAACCACAATTCTGAAGGTCTCATTCATCCACGTGTGTTCCTCATCCACTAATTTCGGTGGAAAAAACAGCTTTGTCACATGAATGGTGCTAAAACCTATAAAAGACACATGTGATCTCGTGTTACTGGAGGATTTGACAGGGTTAGGGTCAGGGTTAGGGTTAGACTCTGGAGGGACCGCGCACCGACACTTGCTGAGGATCCAGAGTGGTTCAACATTTTCTAACAAGAACAAAACTAAACAGAACATGCAGACAACTCTTTAAATGTAAACTGTAATCGACAACAGAATGGAACATTCAGTCTGTTTTTCTACATTTCTTCATATTTAATCTTATATTTAACCATTATTTCTTTATTTCTGACAACCTCTCCTCTGTCCTGACCGCGTTTACAATAATACAATTACAACCTCTAAAACTAGTTTGTTTTCTTCTAAATCAGCAGCCAGTGCCTCGATCTTGCTGTCAATAAAGTTTTTTTTTTCAGGAAGAACGCAGGGAATCCCCTCCCGATCTGAGCACATAGTGTGACCAAATATGGTTAATTGTGGGCGTTTCTGTATGTAAATGACGGTGAACGGACACGAGCACCTGGGTATGCACAGGTGGGATTTATCATCAGACGATTGCAGAGGAACATGCGTACGAGAGGCCACCGCGTGTTTCATAAATCAGGATTTTGACCATTCGTGCAAACATTCTAAGTTTCGTTCATAGGAACGAATATAGAAATATTTTTACGAACGTTTGATGACTGAGGGCCCTGGTGATTAATACCAACAATATGCAGCTTGACAGATGATTGATTTGAAATTTAAAACCAAAACAAACAAATTGCCCCCTAGTGGCAGGTTGCAGTACAAATTTAAGTCCCAAATGGGACATTCTTCTCACAAAAAAAAGATAAGCAAGGGCACCCTTATTGTAGACTGTGGCTGCTTCCTGATGCAGTTTGAGAAAGTAGGCGGGAGTGATCTTTCATGTATGTGGTAGACTCATCATGGGAAGGTGATGTGTAGGACAGCATCTCAGGATGTGGAAAATATCAGCAATGAGCCTATGTACTGATTTCTAAGACTACAGCAGTGTCATGATTGCCACACTGGAAGATGTCTTCCAAATTTAGTCCAGCCATGCACTATCAGCTCACGGAGAGCATTGCTTGGTCTTATTCCAGTGTAAAGGGAGCCTAACAGGTTGGTGGGGGTTACAGGCCTGTCACGTTGTTTTGACACACTGATTTATTGGTGTCACCTATCTGTCCTGTGTGCTGTTTGGAAGGTCAGTTGACGACCGGATGTGTGGATGGGTCAGTGACACCTGAAACACGAGCCTGAACACAGTGACAGAGTGACATGCTGTGTGGCTGAAAGTGTCTCAGCATTAAAATCTACTGAACAGCTTCCCCACAGAGAAGCAGAAACATAACAGAAGCAGCATCCTCTCACTGACAAAGTGGTTTGTTCTGATCTAAAACTATCACACCCTGTTGCATTGTCAGTGATGTTGCAAGTGTGGGAGGCACAGATCACCAGTGTCTATACATGCACTGTTGCCATGGTAAAATGTGCTTTATGAGGGGCTGTGATCTGAGAATATCACAGCAGAGGGCAGAGGACCTGACAGGAAAGTTATTTTTAGGAATGAGTCCACAGAAGATGTCATTGTCTCAGGGTGGTTATGTGAGGTCCAGCAGTGCAATAATGCTGTGGTCTTTGGCTTCTAAGTTTTATTGCTTTTGTTTCATGTTCTAGGTCCTGGGTTGGGTCCAGGTTCCAGTTTTTGAATTACCAGACTTTATGTTTCACAATCCTCCCTTTGGCAATAAAGGATTTTCAGTTTGTGGTTCTTGTCAGTTTGGGTTCGTGTTTTAGTTTAGCTTCTACATTCACTTTCACAGTCATTTTGGTTTGGTTTGGCTGTCAAAACATTAATTAACTTCATTTCAAATGTGCCTTTCAAGTCCTGGTGGTTAGTAATTTCAGCACACACTATAGTCTTTGTACCTCAAACATAATTAGCATGCTTTTTGATACAGTTGTGTGCTTTGGCCAATATTTTCCATCATTCAAGCTACAATCCACCTTTTTCACACAGTCATGACATGGATTTGTACACTGAAGTAGACGTTTTTTTTATTTTTGTCTTTAAATTTGTCACATCACTTTATCAGCTATAGATAGACTAATTCAAGTATTACTAAGCAGATTTACGTGACTGTTCCCAGTTTAAACTATTAGGCAACAATCTTAATGTCAGGGTCGAGGTCTGGACTGAGCAGGCAGAAGCAGGAGTTTGGATGTGGCGTAGTGTTTGACCCAAACACGGAGTGACTGACGCTGGGTTTGGACAGACACGCAATTAATATAGAAACCGAAGTATGTGGCTCCAATGGAAACAAGAGCATGTTGTGGTTCCAGAATAATGAATCACATTACCCTAATGTTTCCTTTTAACTGCAGGCAGCCAAGCAGAAAAAAAGCTCTTGCACTCTAGTTTCAGGAGTAGACGTTAGTTGGAGGAGTAGTGGGGTGGAAAACTGCACAACTTGGAGTGAATTAATATTCACAATATGCAGACATCTAACCTCTGACTGGCTAACAGCAACGCAACTCTTCCGCTGCCTTCGTTCACTCTTCTTCCTGGGGAAAAAAAATGCAATGCTGATATTTTATCTCCACCAATAATACAACTCCGAAAGTGTTCAACCATGTTGTGGAGTTGCTGATGGGGGAAAAAAGGGGTTGTAGAACATTTTAAAGTTCGGCCTGCATTTGAAACTTGACTGATTTCAAAAACTAGTATTACACGTTTCTCAGTGAACCTCACCTTTATTAATTGACTATAACATTTGAAACTACTTGTTATGGCATACGTTTAGTTGTTGTACAAGTCTTTGCTGTTTTTTTATATAACTTTTTCAGCTTTATAAGTAAAGTACTGAACTGGGATTTGGTGTCGGTGGAGACTCAATCTACTTTTATAACTTCACAATGATCTGTGATTTAAAAGCAAACAAAAGCAACAACCCTTCTTCATGAATAATGCACAACTTTGAATGTTCACAGGCAAAACTACAGGAGACTTAAACACACCATTCATCTATTTCAACATCCTGTGGAGTTTGGGCTCCCACAACATAAACAGGTAATCACTGGCAGAGTGTTCACCGGTGCTTTTCTGAATCTTCTCATCTCTATGCAAAACATATCCGGGGCTTTGTGTGTGATAGAGAAAGGGCAGTGTGTGTGTGTGTGTGTGCGGCACCAAGCCAGGAAAAGCTGGTTCCCAACTCAAAAAGGGAAACTGAAATTACTCAAATCAGCACTGAAGAGGTGGGACATTTACAAACAGACCATTTCTTGCTCACCGCTCTGTAATTTTTTTATTCCAGCACATCACCACAGAAGTGTTAAAGCAGAATCAGTTCAGGTCATTGTGCAGAATCCCAGTTATTTTTTAAATTTCGAGTTTGTTTGTCCTCTTGCCAAAGAGTTGCCAAGTATTCAGCATTATGCAGATGATTGCACCCAGCATTCTGAGACTTGCTCTAAAACGAGAATAACTTAAGACTTTTATGTGGTAGAATTACAAATGAAAGAATAAAACAGTGAACATTGCTTTTTCTCAGTAACAAAAAGAGCAGAAAATACAAACCTAATCGTTCATTAAATGATAGTACGTTCATTAAAAACAACAAACTCCTGTAATACAGTCCAGGATCAGTACACAATAATCCAATCCAAGCTCAATTTCTAAAAACGGTGCTTCTTCGTTCTCACTTGAGTATCCCACTCAGAGTTGCAGAACGCAGGTAAGTGGGGACTCCTCGTACAATTTTAACGAGGTACGGCTCTTTAGGCGTTTCTCTCCCCCGCTCACCAATATAGTATAGAATGCTCATGGACGACTACTATTCACAGACTATCAAACTCCAAGAGGCCCAGCGGTCCTCTGGGTGTGTCTACCTCCCAGCCAGCACACATAGGTGGGTCCCATATGGGATCTATATGGGCAAGCCGTATGGGTCCCAACGGGGTTTGTCTGTGGTTTCCATGGTGGCCCCACAGGGGTTTGCCAGTGTTTGAGTCAAGCCATCTGAAAACCCATGTGGGCAAAAATCTTTCTTGGCAAACCCCCATGGGGCCACTGTGGAAATCGTGGACAAACCCTGTTGGGACTCATAGGCTTGCCAATTTAAATCCCATATGTGTGCTGGCTGGGCTCCAGCGAGCCACAAAGGCAACTGAACATGAGCAGAACCTTGAAGAAAGATAGTGTGGGCCACCCTTGTCCCTTTCAGGATGGCAGGGGCTCTCTCAAACACTGACAGCAGCTAAGAAGGACCAAATTCCTTCTGTGATCGTGCCAGCTCGGTTAGCCCTAGCTCATATGATCCATTCAAGACCATGATGTTCATCTCCGGAACGTCTCTAAATTAAAACCTTTCATTTCCAAATCCGATCTGGAAATGGTCATTCATGCTTTTGTTTCATCGCACCTGGACTACTGCAACAGTCTTTTAGCTGGTCTAAATCTAAAGCAACAAAAATGCTTACACCTAATGCAAAATCCTGCTGCACGACTGTTATCTGGAGTTCATAAACATTCCCATATTACTCCTGTCCTGGCCTCACTCCACTGGCTTCCTGTGAATTTTAGAGTTAATTTTAAAACCCTGCTATGAGTTACATTCGCGTCATGTGAGTTATTCATTTGTTATGTTTTGAGTTAATCTTTTTGTGGTTATTTTTAAAGCAACTGATATAAAAAGCCAGCGTCGCCAGCTTGCTTTATTTACCTGGTAGAAATTTAAAAAAATAGATCAAATAAAGTTGATCTTTTTACCTGTACGTGTTTTTCTTTCTTTGTTTTTCCACTCTTGTGACTTAATTTGTTCATGTTTTATAGACAAATAATACTATTGCTGTATAATCCCCAAAGATCTCTTGTCTATGCAAATGATGCTGAAGAGGATCATGTTAAGCTGCACAACACACTGGATGAGCTGGGATCTGCATCTTAAGGTTTAGCATTATAGTCATAATACAATATATTTCCTGGTACAATCGTGAGAGAGAAAGGAAAAAAGGCCAAGTTACAAAATTAAAATTCAGACGTCTGCACCCTACATTTTCTGCAAAAAAATGATACTCGTATGGCTATTTCTTGCTTTAAAATGCAATCAAATTATGATGATGGAAGGGGAGCTTTCAAATGTTCATTACTGACTTTTTTTTATTAATACCTGCCACAGATATATCACTGCAGACTCTTACTGTTAGCTGTAGGGGGGGAGACAACTAATCTTCAAACCCACATTTTTATTAATAGCTCTAATTTTATGAAATAAATTGACATGCACTCACAGTCGCTAATCATGGCTTTGCCTGAAAGCTCTTCAGGGGAATTTAAGAATATCACATTTAGTGAAAATTGGATTACCTTTTAGCTTTCATGTTCTTTCCGCACACGGTTCATTTCATTTCACTCTCCCGCTGATGACATGGCAGGGAATAGTTTTAGCAAAGAACAAAACATTACAACTAACAGAAAAAAGAGGAAAGTCTAAACTTTTAAATTTATGGCGTCCCCTCACATTTCTGCTAGCAAAACTAATCTCACTTATGAAAATATTTGTATAATGAATGATCGATGGACAGTTATGCAAATGGGAAAACTAATTTAATGAAACTTGCTCAAGGCTACGGCAATCATGGGTTATAAAACGGCATCATCTGTTTTCTCTAATTGTTTTAGTTCTGCTTTGTGCAGAGGAAGCACTCGAAGCAGTCGCAGCTTTGTCTCTAAGAAGAAAGTTGTCTTCGTTGCTATCAGCTGTGGCGAGGCTCCCTCTGAGCCAATTAGAAGATGAATGTTCATGCAGCAGATCATCAGGCGGAAAATGTGTCAGAAACACAAAAATCGTGTTGGTTTATCATCCAAAACAACGTGTAATCTCGTCTAACCAGATCCCCACCTCCCTGCCCTCGTTTGTGCTTGTTTACTCGGCTTTATGCTGACGGGGGAAAAAAACAAAAAAACAATCAGTGCCTGGAAACACAACGAGGCTTGAGGTGAATCAAAAAAGGGGAAACAAAAGAAAAAAAAAAGCAGAGCTGCATTGATGATGAAAGGTAGACATGCAATTTGCCACTTGTGTGGACTTCAATAGCGCAGTTTATCTGGAGAATGAAGGCTGTTTGGATTCCTTGTTAGGCAAGGAAAGAGTGGCTGATTGCAGCAGCAGTGACACTCCGTGTTGGTAACGATAATTCACCGCTCAGTCAATCAAGATATTTAAGATAAATCTCTCGTTTCTGTTTACAAAATTGTATAATGTAAGGTTCAATCTAATCTTTGTGATTCAAGTTGATCTTGATGGCGGCAGAAAGATAAAAATAATTCATAGAAATTGTTCTGCAGCCTTAATAATCAAAGAGAAACCATGCTTCTGTACGATTGCATATCCAAGTGAATGCATCTTTCATTATAGCAGTAATTGGTGGCCAAACTGGAAGTCCAATACCAAGGAATGGTATGGGATTCCAATGAAAGAAATCTTTTTCTGTATGAGACACAGCTCAATACACAGCAAATCAGCATGCTCAAATTAACACTGTCAGAGTTGATTTCAACACTTTTAAAGTGTCTATATGGGTCCACACCAGTAAGAGTTAATTTAACTCTTTTTGGAGAGTTGATACTTTAACTCTGACTTAGTGTCAAAAACCAACTCTTCTGGAGTTGACAATTTAACACTGGTGTTAAGAGTTAACTCTAACACCAGTGTTAAATTGTCACGGTGTTGTAGCCGCTTTGAGATTATTTTGTCCAAAATGACACCTACAGAGTTGATTAGGAACCACTCGGGTTTGACTCATGTTAGTGTTACATATCAACTATATAACTCTTTTTAGTGTTAAATTAACTATTCTTAGTGTTAAATTGGACCAACACCCCAAAATTAACACTTTTAAATTTACTGTGTACAAGCGGTCAAAATGAGTTTCCTCCATCAGGCAGCAGGGCTCAGACTCAGAGCTGGGGTGAAGAGCTTAGACATCCAGGAGAGGCTCAGAGTAGAGCTGCTGCTCCTCCACATCGAAAGGAGCCAGCTGAGGTGGTTTGGGCGTGTGGTGAGAATGTCTCCTGGACACCTCCCAGGGGACGTGTTTCAGGCATGTCCTGCCAACAGGAGGTCCCTGGGTCAACGCAGGACATGTTGAAGGTATTATGCCTCCATGTTGGCCAGTGAATGCCTGAGGCTTCTGCCGGTGGAGCTGGTGGAAGTTGCTGAGGAGGGGGTCGGTTGGCCTCTCTGCTGGAGCTGCTACCCCCCGCGATTCAGATAAGTGGGTGAAAACTGATGGATTTACTGTCGATTGGTCATAATGCAACTCCAACACATTGTTGGTTTGCAGGAAAAAAACGCTTTTATCCAGAGCTGGAGGTAACCTCCAGGAGGTCAACAACTAATAAAAATGTTGTTAGACTCAAGTTTAATGTCTCTGAGTTGGTTTCACTTTCATGCTGTCTAATTTAAGACAAAAGTTTTCCACTTTAACTTTAGAAAAGAGACAAATTACTAAACTCAGTTTGAAACACTCATAGACAGGTTGTTTTAATATCAACAGCTGGTGTTTATGGATCCTTGTTGTATGTAAATATTCTTTGCATTTAACTTCCTTTTCAAAAACAACTGCGCTGGCTTTTATTTGAACACAGTTTCCAAACAATCTACATAAACCAACCATCCAGAACCACATAAACACTCTCTGGTGAAAATGGTCCTCTACTTAGCTGCTTTATAACCAGAAGATTTATTCAAATGTAATCGAAACCAAAATAGAACAAAATGTGAGAAAACTGGAGGTAAATTTGCTGTCCACTTTCATTTTAAAGTAGACAGTAAGATGCCTCTGAACAGATAAAACACAAATTGACCTGACATAAAATGTAAAATAAGCAAAAAAATCAAAGCTGACACCTGGAAGAACCTGCATGTTTGGTACCCTGGGAGTAAGCAGCAACCTGAGGGATGGAGGAATCGAAGCCAATGCTTTAACTCAGCTCCAAATGTGAGTCAGTGTCCATAGATCTTCATCTCAACGTTACATTAAAATCAAACATGTTCATGATCTAGTTAAAAAAAAAACAGATAGCTGAGCGCTGATGTGCTGCTCATACACAGATGGTGCTTATTCATCACTTTGTAGTGTGTTTAATAACATTTAATCAGACACCAGAAGGCTTTTCAAACAGAGTAGAATTTTTTTTAACTCTTTTGGCTTTCCATATTTCCATAGATCACAAAAAACAACAGTTTTCCATAATGCTGATCTGAATCAAACATAACATCTGTATGAGGTATTCTTGCTTTCTTTTTGTGTTGAATGCACGTTCCTCTTCTCTGGTTTTTGCTTTTCGGTTACAAAAAGAAAATATAAATAGTAGGGATGTGTATTGGTAAAATTCTGGCAATATGATACGTATCACGATACAGGGGAGATGATACGATATATCACAATATATTGCGATACATTCAGCCAGACGATATTAGCAATTTTTTAGACTGAATTATTGTAGGAAAATTCAACAAACAGTCCAAACTGATAAGTAACATGTTTAACATGAGGTATCTGAACCATAATAGAGGGATTTACATTTCAATGGTGGAAATAAAACCTCATTGCACACTGCTGCCAACTAGTGGTTGGCGTTGCACCAAAGGAAAATAAAATACATACATTTTTGCATGTAAATTCTTCCAAAAATTCAATACACAACTTTTGAATATCGATATAATATCGCAGGAAAAAAATCACAATATATTACCATATCGATATTTTCTCACATCCCTAATAAATACACACATGTACATATTGTTACGGCCACAGCCGTTTGGGTTTCTTTTTTTGTAAGTTTCTTTTCTCCCTCCATTGTTTTCCCTGCTGTGCTGCATCGGGGGAGCGACTTGTGCCTTTCTGCACCACACCTCATGTGCTGAGAGGAGCTGTTCTTCTGCACCTCTTCCATGCAGTCTGCACCTGTCTCCTCCTGCACTACCTGGCTCTGCCCTAAAGTTCCCAGCTGAAGGAAATCACAAACAGCAGCTGAAGGAGGATGCATAGATTAAAACACATCCTCGACGAGCCGCAGACCAGAGACATTTGTCTCTGGCCTGTTGTCTCCTCGACGTGCTTTCTACCATCCATGTAGCCCATATGTATTTTTTGGGGTCTTATGGTTGAGATAATGCTTATTGTTTTGGTTAAATGTGTGTTTAATAAATATTTGTCTTAGGAGGATGGGTCCCCGTTTGGAGGCACAGGTGAGGTCCTGTTCAAAGCCTGTTGTTGTTGGCAGGGACGCCCCTGGTTAGAAGAGTGTCCGTTTGGACACTGGCATTTCAAATGAGACGATAACCCCTTCCAGACGGGAAAGCAGCGAGTAACATAATAGCTGTGTTTTACCCGCAAGCTCCCTTCCAACCGGGAGCGATTCTGATGTGAAACGAGAGCCAAAGCGTTCCACACAGCAGATTCCGTGAGGTCACAAAATCACAGGAGAATGTCAACACCACACGTGACTTCACAAGTCCACACAAGCAAGGAGAAAGACAGCAGCATGTATCCAAAAAGGTCTGTGGTTTACATCGGCTACGGGGTTTTCACAGGTAATGACGTACTGCATGTGACTTTTATTTTGAAAGTTTCCAGAAGTTTTACACTGATTTTGTGCTTGACTTCCTGTCTGGCATGATCTCAACTGCAGAGTTTGACATGTTTTGGAAGTGTAGCGTGTAAAAAATAGACTTGAAATGTAATGATAGCATCCCTTCGCTTCAGGGACGCGTCCAAAACTTTACATACAAGGAACCCGTCCACTATAACGGCGGCTAATTGCTTCAAAGTACATTTTGCAATGCTTTCAAGTCCAGTGGAAAGAAGGGGTCAGTGTTTTTTTTTAATCATGTTGACAGATTCAGCTCTATTAGAGCACTTTCTGTTCGTTCACTAGGGTTCTTATTTTGTAAGTTTATTTTTTCATGTCTATGGCAAACTTGCGCTTGAATAAATCTTTTTTTTATTGACTTGCCTGGGTCACAGGTCCTCCATGTTACCCCAGGTCCCCTAGACACCTGGGTCGTAACACATATGCACATTTATATTTTTATATAGTTGTTTTCACCAGGTCCTAACATCGGTACTGTGTTGGTTCTCCCAAAGCCACATTAGCATCATTACAAACATGTCCAATTTAGTGACAGATTAGCACTTTAGCCAGAAGCCAGGATGGTCCTTTAGGTAAAACGCTGACTGAATTACAATCTGGAGGTTTGAAAACACTTAATCAGTAGATGGTGAAGTCATAAAGACCAGGTTCATGTTGATTCAAATAAAAACATCAGTAACACTTTACAATGAGGGTTCCTTTATTAACGTTACTTAGTGCATTATTAATCATTAATAAACATTGGTGACATTGGTAACTATTAAGTGTCCTTAAAGCAGCATTCCGCAACTTTGCAGTTATATGGTCTCTGTCGCCCTCTAGAGGCTTGCTGCGTTACGTCACTGTCGTAACATTAAATCTCTCTCTCGGGCATAAGAGGCATGTTTACATTCCTAATGTCAGGCAAAACAACGAAAACAAACTTTTCCACCTCCACACGTTGAATAAATAGTTTTATCAGGACTGTATAACAACTTTATGCCCAACCAAACACAATAACCCTGGTGAATTCATTTATTACTTACCTAGCCATTAGCAGCACGGCTAGGTCAGAGTCCGTAGTTCATGCCGTTCTTTCTAAAAGAGCTCTCCAGCGAGGAAAAGACGGCCCAATAATAACTCTGGTCTTTGCTCTTGCTCTATCACGTTCTTCTTTTCTTTTCCTAGATTCCTCTGATAAGGGATTTCTAGCTTTCTTTGGTGAATCTGCCGCTGCTACATTGAGTCTACGTTATACAATTATGGCAAGCCAAAGGGATAAAAAAAAATGCGCGTTCTAAACTTGCATTATGTCCGCCAAAACGCGTGTCTTGAACGAGCAAGATAATTATAGTTTTTAATCATCTTTATTCTATGAAAAACTGATAGCTAATACTAACCTTATGTTTATTCCTTATCCTGTCAAAAACAACAAACCTCTCTTCCTCCATCATTCTGTGTCCCTCCAGCTAATTGCAGCTGCAGGTGAAATGTGCTGAGGAGCAATGAAAGCTGTCAAGGAAATCTGTACAAATCAACCGACATGCCTGACATTCTCGGGTTTCACAGGTTTCTTCAACAAACCCAAATGTCACACATGCTGCAGATTGATGTATATCCTCCTCCTCAGAAACAGCAACACACACACACACACACCTCACAGAGGGGTGTAGCTGGACTACAGCAGCAGGTAGGTCAGAATGGCAGGTCATTAACTGAACAAGTCAAACAGGCATCCAGGCTCAGCTGTGCTGACCTGTCTTGACTTGAGGAAGATACAGTGGTGTTATCACACACTCCATTGCACAGCCTTGTTAGGGCCATGTGGGAACTTTTGGCACGTGTGTTTGTGTGCCCTGAAGTCGTACCCACACACTGACACTAACACTTTGTGTGGTGACTGCGGAGAGAAGAGGCAGAAGTGTTTGGGCTCAAGTCATTTATGGGTAGATAAAACTGATGTTTAAATGGTCTAGTGTGATGTCCTACATCCCCCGTGAGACCCATCCATCTATCCATCCATTTTCATCCGCTTATCCAGAGTCGGGTCACGGGGGAAGTAGCTTAAGGAGGGAGGCCCAGACTTCCCTCTCCCCACCTACTTGGGCCAGCTCTTCCGGGGGAATCCCAAGGCGTTCCCTGGCCAGCCGAGTGACATAGTCCCTCCAGCGTGTCCTGGGTCTTCCTTTGGGTCTCCTCCCGGTTGGACGTGCCCGGAAAACCTCACCAGGGAGGCGTCCAGGAGGCATCCTAACCAGATGCCCAAGCCACCTCAACTGGCTCCTCTCGATGTGGAGGAGCAGCGGGTCTACTCTGAGCCCCTACAGGATGACCGAGCTTCTCACCCTATCTCTAAGGGAGAGCCCAGACACCCTGCCTGGACAACGTGCTGTAATTGATGGAATCATGATTTCTGTTCTCTACATCAACATGTCCACATCTAAATAGCTTAGAAAAGCCCAAAGTGAAAGTTTCAGACAGGCCTAGTCAAAGTCCAAACTTCAGATGAACATGGTATGACCCTAAAAGGCTTCTCATGGTGGAAAACCCTTCAGTTTTCACTTCTGCAAAAGAAAGTGGGCAAATTCTCATTTGTCTATCTCTTGTCCACTATGTTGCCCAAGCCAGAAGCAATCTGTGTCATAATTTCAGTAAAGTTAACAGGAGGATTATATCAGAGTCTTTCTGTTGCAGATAACATCTGTAACAGTGAAGCACTTAGATCCACCATCCTATCTGTAAAAACAGAGATATGAGAATTAAGAAATTATATTTACTCAGTTTGACTTTTTGCATTAAAATGTGTTTGCTGATTTTTAAGTGTGACAAAAGCAAAGGCAAATATTTTTTCACAGCACTATAGCCAGATCTGAGTTTTTCTTGTTCCAGCTTTGACGGTCATACATGAGTCGGTCATGGGGAAAATGGACCAAACCCTCTTTAAATTCTGGGGCTTAAACCCACATTCCTGAACTTTGTGAATATTCATTTCAGTTTATTTCTATAGCGCCAAATAACGACAAGAGTCGTCTCAAGGCACTTCACAAAGTAAACATTCCAATACAGTTCAGTTCATTAAGCCAATCAGTAAAAAAGTTTCCTATATAAGTAAGTAAGTACCGGTAAGTAAATTTTATTTGTATAGCACTTATCACAGAAAAAGAATCACAAAGTGCTTCACAAAGATCAACAAAACAAAAGATAAAGTCATCATAAAATGATCTTAAAACAAAACAACAGAATATCATAATATCATTAAAAATCAGAAAACAGAAAGTCATATAAGGAACCCAGCAGATTGCATCAAGACACTGAGTAGTGTCAGTGTGTTGATTCAATCCTCATATATGCTCTCTGTCGCCCTCTCAAGGCATGCTGTGTAACGTCACTGTCGTAAAATCAAATTTTAAGATCAAACATTCCTAAAATCAGGCAAAACAACGAAAACAAACTTTTCCACCTCCACACATTGATTAAATAATTTTATCAGGACTGTATAACAACTTTATGCCCGACCAAACACAATAACCCTGGTGAAATCATTTATTACTTACCTAGCCATTAGCAGCACGGCTAGGTCAGAGTCCGTAGTTCATGCTGTTCTTTCTAAAAGAGCTCTCCACCGAGGAAAAGACGGCCCAATAATAACTCTGGTCTTTGCTCTTGCTCTATCGCGTTCTCGTTTTCTTTTCCTAGATTCCTCTGATACGGGATTTCTAGCTTTCTTTGTTGGATCTGCCATTGCTAAACCGCGGATCTATGTTATACTATTATGGCAAGCCAAAGGAAACAAAAAAGCACGCGTTCAAAACTTGCGTTATGTCTGCCAAAACGTGCGTCTTGAATGCATGTTTTGGCGGACATAACGCAAGTTTTGAACGCATGCTTTTTTGTTTCCTTTGGCTTGCCATAATAGTATAACATAGATCCGCGGTTTAGCAATGGCAGATCCAACAAAGAAAGCTAGACATAACGTTCGCTTTTAGAACACGCATGTTTTGCTCCCCTTTGGCGTCAAAACACGCATTCAAGACATGCATTTTGGCGAACATAACGCGCATTAAGAACATGCACTTTTTTTTCCCTTTGGCTTGCCATATTCTGCCATAAAGCAACATGCAGTCAGTACTTCCTGCGGCGGCCTGACGCTCAAAAACTGTATAGTGCGGTAAACAGACGTGGGACCCCCCAACACTATCACAGGTACGAAAATGAACATAATAGATGATACTATGACGCGAAAACTTTACAAAAAACATCATTTTAAGGTGAAAAAGTTGCGTAGTGTTACTTTAAGGGTTTAAAAATGGACTTTCTTATTACCAGGTTTTGTATTAAAAGAAACTATGAATGACTGATTTCTGGTAGAAATGAGAAATTCCATGCATCAATGTTAATTTGCTGGCCAAGTACTTCAGCTCTTTTAAGCTTAATAAGCCATGTTTCAATGAGAATGATATGACGACCACAAAATTTGACAGAAATGGCTATTAGATTGTAAAATATGTACATTAAATGGAGGCAGCCCATAAAAAACACTGAGAACTTTTTATCTGTGTGTGTTCGTTTGACAGCTCTAACTAGTCTTTTGAAACCCTTTGCTTGATGCTAAGAAGAGTCATTTTTCCTGTGTTTTAAAAGGTTCCTTTGTTATTTTCCCATTCTCTCTTTACCAAAATTATATTATTCAAGTTTTAAATAAAGCCCAGCACTGTTGGAGCTCAAGTTGCCCTTCAAGAAAAGGAAGAAGGTATCCCGGACAAGCCCCCAATTGTTGTGACCTGGCTCAAGTGCACACACTATATAAAGATTAAAAAGTGATGACTTACTAAATAAATTTAAACCAAATTAAACAAACAAGATCAAGACTTTACACTCTCAGACAGCATGCATAAAAATCCATAGCCTCGTTCACACCAAACTATGTGGTCCGGTTTCTGTACGACTTCTGCAAAGACCAAAAATCCTTCTGTCAAATCAGATAATTCACACACATTGTTGTGTGGTGTAGCTCCAGCTGCGAACCTCCGAAACGTTTCTGCATGAAGTCTTTGTTTTTTGGACACTGCATGCAGATTGTCATGAAGTTAATGAAATTACATAAGCCAGACAGGAATTGAGAAAGCAAGATGCATCTGGAATATTTCAAAATAAAATCTGCGTTGCATTATTTTCTGTCTAACAATTTGACTAGGCTCAGATGCTAATTGGTCTTTTTTCTAAAGTTAAAGTGGAATAATTTTATTTTTTTATAAACTATTACTAATGACAGGAATACTGGTTCACATTATTTTTACAAGCATATCTTTAAACATATGTAAAATTTCTGATCATTTGGTGCTCTTGTGGGAGCAGATACTGAAGGAAAGTGTATTTTTACTCAGCATATAGTATTTATACATTTACAGCTTCACCACACGGTATCTGTGAGTCTGTGAAGCAATTTATCTACAGTTTTCTTCCTGCATTGGATTGAAGACAATAAAACAAATGGAGCTTGTCATATAAAATAGTTCCAGCCTGGAAATAAAATTATCCGTTGCTATACGATGACATTTTTTAATCAAAATGCAGTAATATGCATCACAGTGTGCTTTAAACTAAATTACATTAATTCTGTGGTGGCGTATTTACCAGGTAAAGTGTTAATTACTGCAAAATGAAAGAAAAGCTCCTAAGAGCTCCCAATGGATTGAGTTTCATGGTGTGTATTAGGTTTTTCATCTGATACACACACAAGTATACGCAGGCATACTGGAACACACTGCTTTGACTAGATGAATCAAAATCACTGCGAGCATGCACAAAGGCAGATGTGTGAATAAATTATTTTTTAGTAGATTTGTAAAGATTTTGCAATTACAAAAATGTTTTTCAGGGATTGCATGTTAGTCAAGATATTCAGTTTTTTCATGCAAAAAAAGGGAGACCCCCTACATCCTCAATACCCTCCTTAAGATCTTGCCAAAACCTGCAAAGACCTTCCGTGTTCTGCAATACTTTAAGATTTTTACCCCGAGTGAACAGACTTAAGTAAATAGTTTATTTATATCTTTGGAACTTCTAGGAGGTTCTGGTTTGTGGACCTGAGAGCTCGGGTTGGAACATAAGGCTTTAACAGTTCAGTAATATAAGGAGGAGCATGGCCATGTAGAGCCCTGAAAGTTCTAGTCAGAATTCTAAAATGAATTCTAAAGTTAATGGGAAACCAGTGCAGAGACATCAGAATAGGAGCGATGTGAGCTCTTCTGTTTGCTCCAGTTAGGAGCCTCACTGCAGAGTTCTGGACCAGCTGAAGGCGGTCAAGGGCTTTTTTGTTAAAACGTGAAAAGTGTGTTACAGTAATCTAGACGGGAGGAGATAAAGGCATGGATAACCATTTCAAGTTCATGTTTTGACACCAACCTTTGCAGTTTGGAGATATTTCTCAAGTGATAAAAACAGTTTCTGACCAGCGTTTTTGAGTGATTGGTCAAAAACACCCAAATTCTTCAAGTTTGACTTGACGGCAGAAGCTAAATGACCAAGTTGTTGACGAATTAGAGGAGCCATGCTGTCAGGGGCAATGATCAGACATTCAGTCTTTTCAGAGTTTAACTGAAGGAAATTATCTTCTAGCCAGCTAGTGATCGCTGATAGGCACTCTAGTAGTTCAGCCAGTTTATAGAACTCAGAATCCTTAAAGAGACAGTGTGTAGTTTCCTGGCAATAGGGGGCAGCAGTACATACATCAAACTTTGATAGTATTTTAGGTAATTTCATCGAAAGAATGCAATGTTGATGTTAGTTTTCTGGCGGAATAGGTCCAGTATCCTGCACCTGCCGATGACACTATGGCAATACCACTCGGCCAAAATATAGTGCATTGCTTTTTTGATTCTGTTTTTTCACATAGGTTTTGGAAAGAGTTTAGCAGTTTTGTTATTAAATTCATGTTTCTTATCATCTAAATGTTTTTGAACATGGTAAAGTAACTTCCGTAAGTCATATGTCCAGCTAGTCATCTAGTGTGGCGTCATCGGCAAGCACAGGACCCTGAGCCGGCTCATGTAGAAGGGAACATGGAGTCCAATATGGCGACTTAGACCCGCGCACTATGTATTTTAGAACCGATTTTTATGGTTATATGTTACAAAACCGCCAATATTTTTCAACAACTAGACATAATTTTATTTATTTTCAACAACATTTCGATGGATGTTTCCAGAGATTAATGTTAAAATCTACACATTATCCCTTTAAAGGAGCAGAACAGCTGAATGTCATCTGCATAGATAAGACATTATGAAAATAATCAATTATCTGTCCAATAGGGTGTATATATAGCAAAAACAGGAGTGGACCAAAACAGAGCCTTGGGGTACCCCACAGAACAGATTGTTGGAATCCGTCGTGATTTGGTTTATAGAGACAGTTAGAAAGATACAATCTGAACCAGTCTAGAACAGTTCCAGAGATCCCCACCGAGTCACAAAATCTGTTATGAAATAAAAAGAAACAAAAAGGAGCTTTATTTCATATTGTGAAAAAAGGATTTATCATTGAATCGTAGAAAAATAAAAATCTACTTTTTGTTCTGTAGTCTGAACAACTGCTGAGTAAAGGAAAAAGTTACAGAAGTTATCAACAGGGAAAGTTTAGAGCCAAAAATCCCTGAAGGGAAAAGAAAGCAGCAGTCAGATTACAAAGAAAAGGTAAAAATGCATCAGTAGCATAAGGACCAGCAACCTCTGCAGTGGCTAAACACACAGCCAGTGTTCTGAGTCCTTCAATCCTGAATGGAGATTAGCAGGAGGCGAGTATGGTATGTGGGCTGTTAAAAAAAAACAGACTTTGGAAGCCGAAAGCAGAGCATGAGCAAACCGTCATTCCATGCCAGGAAATAAGAACATTCTCCAAATGCTTGTTCTCTTGCTATCCCATTAAGTTCTAACGTAATATATTGATGCATGGTCTGAGGTCGCCTCTGGTCTGGTTCTGTAGAAATGGAAATTAGACAGAATTCCAACAATATCAGAAAAACAGGAATGTTCTGCATTCCAGTATTTATTTATAGCATCTACAATTTAAAAATATAGAAGACGACCTACAAGACACAAAATCAAAAAAGACATGCTTCCTTGCATCAGAATTACACATAGACTTGCATTTTTTGGCATTAAACCATTTCTTATGTCTGTAAACGGAGTCATTGTGTGTGCTTATCTAAGACATTTTCTCACTGGGCTGCAACAGTTTGAATCTGATGTCTGACAATGTTTTCCTGAGACCTGATAATGTCCTGAAATGTACACCGTAGACTTGATTGGTCTGGTTTAGTAATCTGATTACAAAGTGAAAGCTGTGATATTGGAGACTTGAGAGATCACATGCGACACACACAGTCCTGACATGGAAATCAGGATGTAAATATGTGCAATACAAGTTCTGCAAATCAACTGGACACTTCAAATCAACTTCCTAATTGCTCAGAAAGATCGGACATTGAGGCGAACTACAAACACAACAGCATCATAAACGCTTTGACTGGGAATATGCAGGAGTTCATGCTACTAAAAGATGCTGCTTTCTTCCCTTTTTCCAGTTGACCTACATGTTGCTTTCCCCTCAGTCTTTGATCTTGTATATATACAATGTGCTTGTATTTAAATAAAAAAAAAAACATCAAAGTGCTTCTTCTATTTTTGACTTGCTATAGAGGAAACCACAATTTCCACAGTATGTCTTTATGGTTGAGATTTACTTGAGAATTTCCATTCTTTCTGGGAGAGGCAACATGTAAAGAATAAAGACGATGACGCACAAAGCTCCAATTTTGAAATGAGCCTCAATCTGTGAGAAATGTTTAGCAGAGATTGAAGTGGATGGAAGCGGATATCACTAAATATGTTTTATACTAAGGATGTAAGAAAATATGGCAATATATTGTGATTTTTTTACTGCGATATTATATTGATATTCAAAAGCTGTGTATCAAATTTTTGGAAGAATTTACATGCAATCATTTGCGTATTTTCTTTTCTTTTGGTGCAATTCAAACGCCGACCGCTAGCTGGCATCAGCCTTGAATTTTCCTACAATAAATTCAGTCTAAAAAAATCGCTAATATCATCTGGCTGAATGTATCGCAATATATCGTGATATATTGTATGGTCTCCCCTGTATCGTGATACGTATCGTATCGCCAGAATTTTACCAATACACATCCCTATTTTATACAAAGTGCTGATTACAGTCAGTCATGTGATCATAGTGAGGTGTACAACCATCCATCCATTTCCCTGACCTGGTTGTTCCAGACACCAGAAAGCTGGTGTCACTGATAGTCATCAATAGGTTGGGTACACCTGGACAGGCCTTCAGGCCATCACAGGTCTGAATAGAGACACACACCTAGGGACAATGTAGTGTCCACTTTATCTATACAAGCATTTTGTCTGTAGGAAGAATCTAAAGTTAATCCACACATGCACAAAGTGAGCATGTCCCTACTGGGAGACAAAAACAGGAAGTTCTTGCTGTAAGGCACCAGTGTAGTGAAATTTATATTTCAGTACACATTAGATTAGAAAAGTACACATTGCCATGCTTTATTATTAGTATTCTTTGTATGTTCTGTGATACTCTATTGACTTTATTCCTAATTCCAATTAGTTAGCTCGGCTCTGAAGCAGTTCCTCATGCAGGACTATGGGTATAGCTCATGAACAAACTTGCAAAGAGTCATTGTGCTGCCTTTTAAGAACTGCTGTAAAATGGGAACCAGTTCACGTAATATCTGGTTAGAATAAAGAGTTAGGAGTATTTATAGGAAGCTTTTTTTGCTATGATCCATGTGAACAGATGAGGGTATCTTCTTACATTTTGTTCCTAATTGGCTCCATCTTGTAATGTTGCACTCAGCATTGTCTGTTTGCAGAGCAAACACCAGTCTCAATCACTTTTCCCCTTTAATTTGGTTTAGTTGGGAAACTATTACCTTTAAATTTACTCTTTCATCAGTGTTTGCCTCTCTATGATCCTCAAGCCACCATTCCCTGCCTCCAAGTGTCAGCTTCTGTAGCTCATCTATTTCCAACCCAGCTGCTCCGTGATTGTATTTTTCCTCCTAACCCCTCACATCCCTGCAGCTGAAGCACACGTACGTATATATCCTGCCCTGTGCCTATCTCAGGGTTTGATTTGAGTTTGGCTAGAGTGTGTTTGCTCTTCCCCTTTCATACGCAGCAGCCAGAACCAGAAAAAGGGCAGAGGGGTTGATTATTGTTTGCAGGATGTGTGGGAAGGGAGAGTAAAAAGGAAAAGAAAACAGACAGGATAGAGATGCAGAGATTGTAGGGTTTTATTTTATGGACAGGAATTCTTGATGGAAAATGTATCTCTTGGGTTTCTTTGGAAAGCTGAGCTCTGGAAACATCTCTGGATCCATAGGGTTAATAAATATACTTATACATAATAGTGTTGGATGTAATTTACAAAATAAAAACACTGGTTGAAGAGTTTTGGTTTAAACCAGCACTTGGTACACGACATTTACTGCAGTCCCCTTTCATGTCACTAATGAGAAAAGTAGCAGAAAAGGAACCACAAGAAGTTGCAGAGGAAAAAAATTAATTTCTTACAGTTTCAACTATCAACATAAATATTATTTAACAATCTGAAAAGAACCTTGGAGTTGAATTTAAAATAAGCATACCCAAGCGGCTAGTTCTGGTATAAGATTAAACCCCCTATCATTCATTTTAAATCAATGGAGCATTGTCAAAAGCTAAAAATAATCTTCTAATCTAGGCGATGACTTCTGTGGATTAGCATCATTCCAACATTTCAGCTGCATGTTTAAGTAATAAATATTTAACACGTTTTGCAGTTGTTATTTGATGTCTAAAACCATCATCCCTACTCTGGATGTAAAAATACAATATGGCAGCAACCAAGAATTATTCGCTACATTGTTTTATGGCTTTTGCTTTAGACAGAAGTGGGTCAAGACCCGTCATCTATGGTTTTACACAAGTATTATTGTTATGTTTTCATGTACCTGCACCACAATGTTCAAGGTTGACTATGGAAGTTTTTTATGTTGAAAAAATACAAATGCTACAATCCAATATTTCCATTTTACTAAGCAACCCAACAGTGTTATTTTTGGCAGCCATCTTAGTCTAAGCCTTAGTCTTTTGGACGAAAATGCATTTTAGCTTTAGTCAGTTTTAGTCGACTAAAACGCAAAAAGATTTTAGTCGACAAAGATTTTGGTTTTTAGTTTTACAATAAAACAAATGGTCACACATGATCTCTGAGCTACTAGAATGAGTTTCATACCAACATCCTTTATTTAGGGGAGATTATTTAAAGGAGGTTGGACACAATCTCAGCTGCAATGATTTTGTCAATTAAAACAATAAATATATATATTTTTTAACTTTATTGATGATCAATATAGTGTATATAATGAATTTACGGTAACACTTTACTTTAAGCATTAATAAACAAAGAAACCCTTTATTAACGTATTATTATCTATTAAGTGTCCTTAAGGTTAGGACAAAGGGTCGGGGGTTGGGGGGTTAGTAATGCATTACTTAATATTAACATTAATATTAACAGTTGTTAATACTTTATTTAATAGTTTATTAATGCTTAATAATGCACTAAGTAATGTTAATAAAGGGACCCTTATTGTAAAGTGTTACCGAAATTCCTGATGCAAATCTGTGCATCATTCAGTAGATTCTCACAAAAGTAATTTTTGATTTTCTTTTCTCACCAGAATGAACACTTAGGGAGCACACAGAGCTTTCTACATAACATTTAAATAGAAATAAAACATATTTATTGTTGGATTTAATTACTATTTGAGTTTTCAAACCTCCAACTTTGTGTCTTTAACTGTATAATGCTGACACCCCCCCCTGTCAAAGTTCACCTGAATAATGTTTTTCCGTAGTACTGCAGTGCTGTGAGATATCACAAACACATAATTTATATAAATAACCAAATTCTGCACTTGAGCATCAACAGTGATGCATTCTCACTCGTGTTGTGTCCTACCTGCACCCACAGCAGCGTTTAAATGCTCATAAACATTTAGATGTGACACAGGGCTTAAACTATTATGCTGTTGGTTTAAAAAGCAGAAATGTGACCCGTTATTAGGAACCAGGGAGCAGAAAAATAATCTTGACACACTGACTTTAAAGCTGCTATAGCAAATATGGAAAACGAATTAGCTTAAAACATTTTTTTCTGTGCCTCTTAACAACGTTCGAACATAGAATAGCTATAAATATATTGTGGAAAAGAAATATATATTAAGTGGTTCTTTTGCATTTGTCTAAAAACCTCCACCAATAACACGTTTTGGACTGAAAGCAACTATTGGACCATCCAGTTGTCAGTCTTGCCAAACCGCCACCCTTCCCTGGGTCCTCCATTCATTACACACACAACAAAACACCACTGGTGTGAGGGGTTCTCCACTCAATAACATCAGAGAAGGAGAAACAGCCGGCTGCTACCACTTCAACTCTAGGACAAACTACCAGAGTCCCAAAAAGAAGAACACCATTTGAAGTCATGGACATCAAAAGATGTTTGGATGTAGAAAATGGCGACTGGTGTTTAGCGATATATCGTTTACTGTAGCAATACACATTCCCATATCAGACATCATGGGGTCACTAATAAGAGATGGACTTCATCACAGAGGACATGAGCGAGGTAGACTTAGACTCGGGGCATATCCAAGATAGAGCCAAGTGGAGGAAGTAGAGTCTCACATCAGATCCTTTATGAACAAGATAACACAAGAAAATAAGGGTCTGAGATCTCTTCTGTTTCTTAGAAAGGATTATTTTTGGCGTTTGCTTACATGTGCTGCTCAATAAAATCATAAATGTAACAGAAGAAACCACATAGAAGCCAGTTTCTTCCTCTTGTCTTTCCAGACAATGACCTCCTCGTGGATCCTGCCAAATTTGTGAGCGATCAGGTGGAAACCAGTCCAGGTGGGCCACTGTCTTGTCTCGGTGTGACTGCCAGAGTGCTGTTGCCCTTTTCGCTTACATTCCCCTCCTATTTTCTCTTCCATTTGATGCAACTGATTGTTGCTGCCATACCCATGGGTGCTGAGGACAAGACTCTCAAATCTGGGCCCCTTTGCTCATTTTATGGCCGACGGACCATCAGACACTGTGGTAGCATGGATCAAACTCCACTGCTTCTTTAACTTAACCACTAAACAATATGAAAACCAAAGACTGAGGAAGTCATTTGGTTTTGATTTTTTTGGCATGTTTAATTTTAAATCCTGGATCTTTAAAATGCGCTCTAATTTAAAAAAAATGTATTTTTCATGCTCAGATTATGGAAAAGAGGCGTATGTTAGGACATATTTTAAAACAGTGACAAGAAAAGAGCACATTATGCTGTTAAGAAGTAATGCATAATTACTGTGACTATGATAAACAAATATATGCTGGTTTTTGTCATGTCTTTTGTACGTCTAAAGCAGATGGAGACAAGGATTTACTCAGAGGATGTAATCGTTTTTGTGATGGTGGATGAGAGGAAAAGGAACCAGACAAATGAAAAACAAACAAAAAAAAAATGCTGAAAGATTCAACAGATGTTCCCCAGCGGGTGTTCTGTGGTAACGTCTCGTATTTCTGAGACTTGGGAAGTCCTTGGGATTTAAAAGTGATCTGGGAGACGGATTAATGTCCGAGTACACACCACAGCAACAGAAACGAAGAAAGATAGAGTGAGCAAGGAGATTAGAATAGCGAAGAGAAATTGTGGTGGAGGGGGAAATGACTAAAAAAGTTAAGGGAAAAAGATAACAAGCCAATAGAATATTCATGAGCATTGCCTCATATTCATTTATGCTCTGCTGCTGGTGATGATGGGACCTTGACACAAGAGCCCCCGCTCACTGATAAGCATGCATTCATGTGCTCTCACCCATCACGCTGCTCACTCCCACTTCGCCGCTCTAATCCTCAACCTCCGTTTACTGTGGGGACCAAACAGTCCTCTCACCCAAAAGCCTCCAAGGCTCCTGAACCCTGGTATTTACTGTGTGTAATATGATCACGCTGCAGCGGAGCCCTCCACCAGCGAGGGCTGCACGCTCCGAAGATCATTTTTACTCAAGGAAAGTCACATTTCTCACGCAGATAACTGGCTGGAGTGTGCAGAAAAATCAAGCTGAATGAAACACATTTGAACTCGCACAGGCCTTGAACACGTCATTTGTCAGCGAGGACACATGACTGCAGTGGTAGATGGGTGTTTTTATCAGCATGCATGAGTCTTTATCTCTCTTTTTATGCACATTTTTCTGATACTAAAATAAAATCTCATTCTTACATTTATTTATTTTTTTTGCCTATATCCTTCAGCAGTAACAAATATCTGTATAACATGCAGCCAGAAATTATAATTTCTTTCTCTGCAACAATGAAATGGATCAGCTTGACTATGACTATAATTGCAAGATAAACGATGTGTCATTTGTCTTAAAATGAAAGTGATCCTATTTTAAACAGCACCCTGGAGTAAGGGTTTTAGGGTTGCTGCAGGAGTGTGGGGTGTTGGAGACACTAAAGGCCATCTGATCCATGTACAACCCAAGCAAGACAATAAGTCAAGCTTTGTCTCAGCATGGATTTGACTCCTCTAGAGCGGCTTGTTGTCTCTAATCCTGTTTTTCATGTTCATGGACAGGATCTCAAGATGTACCTGTGAAGAGTGTCTGGTTTGTGAGCACTGAGGTCTCACTTTGACATTTTACTGATGGTTCAGTTGGCGTCATCAAAACACAAATGCTCCCCTCTGGGTTTGGAGTGAGTCTTTGCCTCAAACTGAGGAGTTTTAGTGTCTTGGTGTCCGGTTCAATAGTGATGGCATGATGGAGTGAAAGATGGACCGATGGATCGAGGATTCAGTTGCAGTAATGAGAAATGTACCAGTCCGTCAATGTTCAAGCTGCCTGTCACCTATATCATATAGGTGACGGGTATATATAGGCTATAGATATAGGCTATATTTACAATATTGCGATTGAAAAGTCATCATGGATACAAACAGCTGAAATGAGCTTCGTCCATAGGCTGGGCTCAACCGTTCAAACAGGTGATTGGTCATTTCAGGGGAACTCATACCTGAACGCTTGGTAGTAATATTGCCACTACGGTGTGTCTTATGAATGCAGCATGATGCTGCAGAAATTTTGCGGCATTCGTGCCGCCACGCTTGGTAGTAATATTGCCGCAACACTTGACTTGTGAATGCAGATTACACCTTGGCCCAACAGAGGGCGGTATGACGAATTAATGCCGAGCTCCGGCTGGAAACTATATTGAAAATGAAAGTAAACACAGGCATAAGTTTTGCTTTTGTAAACAGAACCAGCTGTGTCCGAAAGACTAAAGTGGAACTAATATTCCGCCGGACGGAACTAATGTTTGGTTCCATGTTTCAGGCCATGCATGGTTTTATGACGGACATGTTTCCGGTTTAGCGCCATGTGTGTTGTGCGTCACGGATATAAAAGTAAGTAAAACAAGATGAATATTCAGCTTATATTCGTGCTTACTAAGGTGTTTACATGTTTAGTTACCCATCAGCTGCATTTGTTGTTATTCTTTAGCGTGCTAATATAGTATTTAATGATCGCTAATGCTAAAGCTAGCCCATGAGTGCCGTGACGCACATGCAAAGCTGCTAACATACCTTCAGTGTGAGTGTCGGTTTATTTAGTTAGCAGTGTATTTCGGCTTGTCTTTGTGTTATTGTAACTTATGGAAGTTCTTGTTTCTTCCTAGAAACCACATCTACACACATGTAGCTTGTTCCAGGTAAATAAGCCTGCTGTTCAAGTTCACTGTTAATAAACGCGCTGAGAAAACTTCTGGTTTCCCTGGTTCTCTGACCGGAACCTACCATCCATATTGGCCGCCTCAACCAGTCGGTATATCCTTTTACTAGTGCAGTGCTACTACAAGCTGAGATGATAAACTGGAGCGATGCAGCGCCCCAGGAGCTTCTCTCTGTTAGAGCTGGAGCTCAGATCACCATAGGCTGCATGGGGACGATGGAGAATAGCCGCCTTTAGGATCGCACAGAGACTGCCCCCATACCCCCTTTAAACCGCCATCACGTAATTTTTTGTAAAAAGGACACGATTGCACCACATTACCGCCACGGTCTGACCACTTATAAATGACCAAACGCTCCCTGATGCCGCCTTTGCTGCAAATTGGCGACATTCACATGACAGGTCACATGTTCTAATTTTACTAATAAAATAACATGCCGATATTGTCGGCCTACCATTGATATTGGCGATATTGAGAGGGCGACAGAGAGCATATATCTGCAAAGTTCAGGAGTGTGGCTTTAAAGGAAAGCTAAATCTTCCATCAAACTAAATAAAATTCAAGGGTATAAAGTTGGGGTTATTGACCTCTACACCCTTGTTTTTGATCTGTAATTGCTTCATGGTTTCAATAATATTCCTCATATGCACCAAATACACATTAGCTTTACCCTGCAAAACTGAGCTGTACATTTTAGCAAGTGCAAAGAGTAAACTGTGTCTGATTCCATCAGTGACATCTGCTGTTTCCTTCTCTCTCTTTGTGATGTGGTATCTTTTACAGCATCACTCATGCATTCATTTCCCTTTTGCATGATATCTGACTGCACACACACTGTCTTCTTTCTGTGCTGTCAGTCTTACTCACATATACAGCATGTGTTACTATGGCAACTAGCAAATGTAGCATCATCCAACTAGTCTGGTAGGCTTTCTCCTTTGAAAAGGTGCTATGTATTGATAATTGTGGTGTCAAACATCATTTTTAGGTTTAATACTCTTGGTTATTTTGTCTTAGCAGCAACTTTATAACTCAAATGGTCTACTAAACTATAGCTGCACTCAGTTACTCTAATGAGTCCTTACATGTATGAGATGCAAATATGTTATATAATGTTGCTTCAGCTTGTGGATTCTGTTTCTAATCTGAATTTACAGACAATTCAAAGTATGCAGCACCTTCTGTCTTTCTGCTTGTTTGATTGTGAAAACAAGGAGCTGTGCTCG
This sequence comes from Aphyosemion australe, assembly GCA_006937985.1. Classification (NCBI taxonomy): domain Eukaryota; kingdom Metazoa; phylum Chordata; class Actinopteri; order Cyprinodontiformes; family Nothobranchiidae; genus Aphyosemion; species Aphyosemion australe. Next base: position 202,399 of record SSNS01000264.1, on the reverse strand, counting down.
CTGCAAAAATTAAAGATCTGACTGAGGTTGGATATGTGCTTCATGCAGTTTGATGCCTCTACTATATATATTATCTAATCATTACTTTATAATAATGATGTCTGGCTGCATCAAATAACTGATTATAGCAAATATGTAATTAGCCTTTCGCCGGCCCCGCCCCCAGAACGGCTATTGTCCAATCATAGCAACCGTTACTATCCGACAACTCCAAACAAAATGATGAAGCTAAAAGCCTAATTTACTACTAAGCATTAGCCTCGATAGTAGTCGTGTCTCCTTCGTTCCCCTTCAGAACCTCCTCATCGACCTCAACCAGCAACAGCCAAGCATGAGTGCTCCCCCCGCCAGCGGCTGGGCGGAGGTCCGCCTCCCAGACTATCCAAGACCCTTTTAGATAAGACACACCGTGCTGGCAATTCAGCGTAATATTACCTCAACCGTGTGTCTTATAAACGCACATTAAGCCTATTGGCGCAACAGCGGGTGGTGTCATGATCACGTGATGAATTAATGCCGAGCTCCGGCCGGGAACTATATTGAAAATTAAAGTAAACACGGGCATAAAAAGTTACATTTTATAATCAGACTCAGCTGAGATGATAAACTGAAGCTCAGCAGAGCGCCGGGAGCTTTTCTCCGTTAGAGCTGCCTGCAGCTCAGATCATCTGACATCTCACAGGGACACCGCATCGCCGACACCGCTCGGATCCACGCGTCCCCGGACCTTCTCCCAAACTCCCAACTCCTTGTTTCCCTGCTACGCTTCGCTTAGCGGAGCCGACACTAATATATCCCCCCACTGCATACTGTAACCCTTATGCCTCGATCTGGATGATATTGAGGAGGAATTGCTCCAAAAAATGTCGCTGACACGCATCTGTCTACTTCTTTCCATCGTGGAAATCTGCGGAGCTGCAGTATTTGATCCACTTATTGTCGGAGTTGGCAACAGTAACTAAGGGGGGCGGGGCTCGGCGAAAGGTCAATTGAAATGAATAATTGAACATAAAGCAGTAAGTTAAAAACAATGTGAATCGACTAAAGATGAAGAGTATTTTAACTGAGGTGTATTTTTGTGTTTCCCATTCGTTTACATGAAGAAGGTGGTCTTATCCTGCAGCCAGCCACTCGAGGGGGTTTTGTTTCATCTTCTCCTGTTTTATTTAAAACTTGTTTTTTTTCTGTCTCGGTAGTATAAATGTTGCTGAACAAACAATTTGACCTTTTAGATATTTATTTATCTATGTATGCTTTTGTTTAAAGGATTTCAATCAACATGCTGAAAATCCATAGGTTCAGAACATGCTTGATTTACAGAAAAGGTTTTTTAGAAAAACAAAATCGCTGCATATGTTGCTCCAAAATGTGGATAGATCATTGGCATCAATGTTGATTCCACTTACCCATCTTAAATATATGTAAAAAAAGAAACCACAACTGCTAATATTTTTAAATCTGATTAGGAGACGATACTAAATGGTCTCAGTATGTTTTTTCTTATAGATTTTTCCTGAAACCTTTTAGTCTGATGCTATTTAATCAGACGTCTGATCGGTTTTTGAATTTTCTCTATGTTCTGATGTCTGACACATGAAACCTGACGATGTCCTAAAATGTACACCATACTTAAAGGTATAGCGGAAGTTCTTTACTTCTGGGTTGATCATCTAAACCATTGGTCCACATAACTGTCAATCATTCTGGTGAAGCCAATCCTGGGCTAGTTTTCACTTCTGCCTCCCCCCCCCCCCCCCCCCCCCCCCCACACACACACACACACAGATGCCGCTGTCGCCAGTTTTCTGCTCGACAGGTAAGCTAACGTTTGGCATGCTATTTGGAGAAATGCATTTCAGATAACTGCACTTACAGCCTCACAATTACACATTACGGCCGGCAGCTACTTGTAAACAGGGGTTGGTAGAGTGTTGCGTAACGTGGAGAGGGCGGTTCTTTCCTGAAATTCAGAAACATCGTATTGTTACCGCCCCTGGCTGTTTTTGTATTTTAACCTTCTCCTTTTGGTTTTCTCCCTTCCTGAGAGTGTGAGAGGAGAGCAGCAGGACAGAGAGGAGCTCTGTTCTGTTGTCTCCCCGGTGGTGTTTATTTTCTGTGTTTTGTGTGATTTTTCTAGTTTGGTCTCATGTTAAGGTTTAAGCAAACATTTGGGTGTTCATTTTGGATAACATTAATTGTGGGTCAACTATTCATTCGAGTGACAGTAATGTGATATCTGTTGAGAATCACCTCAGTTTAGGGTTTGGTTTGCTATTAGATTATGAGACCTTTGTTAATTCTGTTTACCAGGCGGTTCAGTTTGTGTTTGCATTTATTTACTTTTGTAAATAAAACATCTTACCATGATTTTAACACCAGAACCTGCCTCCTTTATTGTTACCCTGGGCCCCCCCTAGACAGCCTGGGTCGTAACAGTATGCATTACCTTTAAGAAACAGCTAACTAATCTGCTGCACACCTGCAAAAAACAACCCACAGAGTTCAAAGCAGTTTTTGGACATCCACGAAAGCGGTCCAAGATGAGACCTTCATGCAATTTGTCCTTTTTTCTCTTTTTTTCTCAGCCATCACACAGTCATGTAACTCATTAGCGCTGACGTACATCTGAGACATTATGGTCTCTGCCTCATTTACGCTCCTGGACTGACAGGACGCCTCCTTTCACTCATCCGTCTCCCTCAATGAGGTTTCTGTGCGATCTGAGGCAAAGTGGCCCGTTGCAACCGATGCTGATTAAAGCGCCATCAAAGCATAAGCCTCTGGCTTTGAATACCTCACATGTCAGCTCTCATATGAGAGTCTTTCTGAATGATAACTATAGCTTAAATGCCCTTTCTCAGTCTTAAGATGAAAAATGCATCATTACCATCAACAGCCTCTTTTGGAATTCTAATGTTCCTGTTTAATGAATTTCTCCTTTTAAACTCTGGAGAAAGTTTCACACTACTTTGCATTCTGTTCATTATCTGGATCGCCGAGCCTGGAAACCCTCTTGTTTTAATTGTTTCTGTTTGATTCCCACCAAAGTCAGGACTGTAATTAAAAGCGGCACAAGCCAAGAGAGATAAACCGAGAGTTAAATGGCCGAAGTGATCTTCAAAGAGCCGAAATGAGTTGAGTAACTAAAGGGTTGGATACTTAGGGTGATGTTTAGTTTGCTAAGATGTCTGATATTTATGTTCATTTTTGCAAACTTATTAGGGAGAAAAATACACTTTTTAACAGTTAAAGAACATCGGAAATCTCATTTATTTCCCTGCATCCTGGAAGCAATTAAATCTTTTCCACTGGGATAGCAAAGTCTGATGCTACGTGTGATTGTAAAGTCACAGAAGTTGCACAAATCATTTTTACCATTGTGATGTTTTGCACAAACTGCGATATGGGCTAAAAAACCTCAATCTTCCATGTTAATAGATAAGCATGCTCAAACACAGAGTATCCTGTTAGACACATAATTCTGCCCGCCACCTTCAAAGCAGCACTATCTTGGCGCTGACCCACAGGCTGACCTGCTCTGTTAGCGGGTTAGGATGAAAAGTGCTGAGTGGCTGGTTCCCACAAATGGGATTTCCTTATCGCCACTCAGAGAATATTCTGTCACCAGCTATAGATGACTCTCCATTTTTGCTCTGTAAATCATTTCCTTGGCTTTTTTCCCCTCTTTTGTCTCGTGTTCTTCTTTTCTGACAGGTCACATGAATAAGATGCTGTAAGCAAATTGTCTGCTGATTAATGCTGTGACTGCAACAAGCTTCAATTTTTTCAACACTAAAACTTGAGAGACGAGGAAATGAGGATTGCTTTTTATCATCCACCTTAGATTTTATGGTTTTAATTGTACCAAACTAAATTATTTTCCATGCAAATGAAGCGAGGTGGTGAAACTGCGGTGTTTTTACTGTGTATCATTGTATGCTTATTAGATGTGTTAATTACTAGGGGTGGGACTCGATTTAAAAAATTAATCTAATTAATTAGAGGCTTTGTGATTAATTAATCTTCATTAATCGCATTTTAATCGTTCAAGAAAATTTGCCCCAAAAGCAATTTTTTAAAATTAAAAATAATGAGACAGAGAATCAAATAATAGTCATTGACATTATTAGTGTAAACACAAGCTCTTTTAATTTCTAAAAAAATGCTTTTAAATTGTATTTCAATTCAAAACAGGAGAAAAAAATATATATGTTTATCACTGGCAAAAATAGGACAAACCTATAGGTACAATACTATTTTAAGTACATTTTGATAATGGTATTATCTTTATAATAATAATAATAATAATAATAATAATAATAATAATAATAATAATAATAATAATAATAATGGGTTGATAGAATGTGTGTTCAATTTGATTTGATCTAGCATCATTAGAGACAGAAATGAAGGCAAAAACACATGAAGAGGGATTTCTGATCACTCATATGACTGTAGTTTTAGTTGTGTTTGGAGCACATAACATGGTCCTGTAGCCAAGGTTCTGAGCTTTCTTTAGAGGTGCAGCTTGACTATATTGATATTTAGGGCATGTATTTTGCTGCTAAACTCCAACATCCCCCAATTGGGGGACCCTCGGACTTAAAGGGTTAAATGCGTTAATTTATTCTAATTAATTAATCATAATTATCGCGTTAATTCCCACCCCTATTTATTATATATTAACAATCTTCACAATGTGTCAGACACGGCTATTAGCTTCAGTATTGTGAGTGGAGTGTCTGGGTCATGTCCCTGCAGGAAAACATCTCATTATCTTCACTTAAACTGTAGAACTGTCTGACAATGTGTGATATTTTGTAATTGTGGTAAATGATAGAAAATAGGAGAAAGTTAGTAGAGATCAAATGGTAAACTGATGAGCTGTCAACGATCGGATTCAATAAAGCTACACAAGCAGTGAAAACCAATACAAGTCAACCCTTCATGATGCTATAATGAGAGTTAATGGAAACTACAAAAAAAAAATCAATGGTGTTAACTCACTGACAATTATTGAGACAAAGTTTGTCGAGCTTAATAAAATAAATACCTAACTGCTCACTGGCTGGTCCCGATATGAAATCCCTGACAAAATCAGACTCACCAGAAAAACCTGACTGTTAGCACTTGCTGGGTTTTATGTGTCCTCTTGTAAAATAAATGTTACTGACACAAGAAAACGCCTAATCATTGTAAATCTCATGTTTGCTACCTTTTTTGACCCGTGGGGGTTGAGGGTTCTGTTACCTGCCTTGTAGCACAAAGAGATCATTTCACTAGATTTTCTGTTACATGTGAAAAGTAATAACTGGAACCAGTGCTGCATGGGGCAAAATAAAATGAATGTATTTGTTGTTTTTTGAATAGGAGGATGAGGAGAGCTAAATGAGAGAAGACCTGCGTATGAACACAAAACCCAAGAACCCACATTTCTGTTCTCAGCAAACCTTTCCTGATGTCTTTGGCTTATATTGTTGACCACAGCTGCTAATGGAGCTAACGGCTGGCTAGTTGTTCTCACAAGGTGGCTAAACACCCCAGACTGAAGAAATGCCAAAAACTGACAATTCTGGACAAGTATCATACATAGCTTAGGACACGGAGGGACCAAACAAGCTACTGCTTCACATAGTCCTGCCATCTATGTGTCCATTTTTTCCCTTTTAAATGTGTCAGCAAAGCAGGGTCACATGGCTGTAATATGCTGGTGAAGGTTCTCAGTCATCCAGGTCATGGTAATCCAAAGTGGATTTGAATGAAGGCAACTGGACTTCTTTGGCTTCTTGAAGATGTTTCACTTCTCATCTGAGTGTCACATCCTCTCCACCTTCATCATCCACACACACCTCAAACTGCAAATCCTCAGCTTAGAACTCCATGTCCCATCATCCCCCTCTCACCTCTCCTGCGTCTTTACTGTCATCGATAAAGTCAGAGACTCGAGCTACCCAGCTCCTCCTTTGAGCTTTCCAGCTCTTCACCCGAGCTTCCTGGCTCTTTCGTCTTTCTCCAAGTAAGTCGATCTCTTACTTTCCGGAACAACGCCGTGTTTCCGCTCTCATTCGGGTTCAGCGCTGTTGTTCCTAGATTAAAGCAACATTCCGCAACTTTTACACCTTAAAATTATGCTTTTTTGTAAAGTTTTTGCATCATACTATCATCTATTATGTTCATTTTCATACCTGTGATAGTGTTGGGGGGGTCCCACGTCTGTTTACTGCACTGCCGGAAGTACTGACTGGGTATTGTTTTACGGCAAAATATGGCAAGCCAAAGGGATAAAAAAGCGTGCGTTTAGAACGCCAAAATGTGCGTCTTGAACGCGCGTTTTGACGCCAAAGGGGGCAAAAACTCGCATGTTCTAAAAGTGAGCATTATGTCCGCCAAAACGCGCGCCTTGAACGAGCGTTTTGGCGGACATAATGCGAGTTTAGAACGCGCATTTTTTTTTATCCCTTTGGCTTGCCATAATTGTATAACGTAGACTCGCGGTTTAGCAGTGGCAGATTCACCAAAGAAAGCTAGAAATCCCTTATCAGAGGAATATAGGAAAAGAAAAGAAGAACGTGATAGAACAAGAGCAAAGACCAGAGTTATTATTGGGCCGTCTTTTCCTCGCTGGAGAGCTCTTTTAGAAAGAACAGCATGAACTACGGACTCTGACCTAGCCGTGCTGCTAATGGCTAGGTAAGTAATAAATGATTTCACCGGGGTTATTGTGTTTGGTCGGGCATAAAGTTGTTATACAGTCCTGATAAAACTATTCAACATGTGGAGGTGGAAAAGTTTGTTTTCGTTGCTTTGCCTGACATTAGAAATGTAAACATGCCTCTTATGCCCGAGAGAGAGGTTTAATGTTACGACAGTGACGTTACGCAGCAAGCCTCTAGAGGGCGACAGAGACCATATAACTGCAAAGTTGCGGAATGCTACTTTAACTGCGTGCTAGCAGCTCCCAACGCTTGTTCTTCTGCGTTTGGGTTCTCTAACCACGCTACACTCTCACGCTACTCACGCCGGTCATGTGAGAGACTCACTAATTGTGACACTGAGGAGCTTTGTCAATTCTGAGAAGAGAAACATCTTCAAGAAACCAAAGAAGTCCAGTTGCCTTCATTTGAACCCCCTTTGGATTAACATGGCTGTAATGTTGAAGAGCAGCTATGTGCCGGGACTGGCACTTCTGCATGGTAAGCGGTACTAGTATTTTAAAGTAAATTTACCTTGCTGTTGTTGAGTAGAGGCAGCTTGGGGTATCCAATGTACCACAGGAATTAGCAAGCACAAACAGCAGCAATTTTGTTTAAAGTTCTAATCCAGCTTGGATGTTATTGTTCTTTAAATCAGTCTGTTTTAGTAAAAATGTATTTACTTCTTTATGGAAAAAAAGAAAACTTGGTTTGAGATAAAAAAAGACAAATTTTGGAAATCTCAAACAACAAGGTGCACCGGTTTTGAGTTCCTGGCTGACAGGAGAAGAACAGATTCAATAATGGAAGCCAAATGGTCTAAATAACTGCGCTCTCATTTCTACTTGTGTCCTTGACGGTGCTGGCGTTGATCATGTTGACGCACCTTCTGGTTTCCCAGGTAGCTGCAGACAAGAGTCCCCTTTGCTAAATCTGCTGGTCGAGATGATTAGCGGGTCATTACAACCCGTTCGCACATTTTTCCACCCTTTAATGACGCGTGCATTCAGCTGCCAACACAGAGAGGGAGAGAGAGCAGTGAAAAACGAGCCCTCTTTCTCTTGACCTCCTCTCTGGAACACGCTCTTTTAACTCCCGTCTCCACCCATCCGTTAACACCGCTCCTCCCCTTCTCTGCTTTGTAACGCCGACTGCACCGCATCGTCCCTTCCCTCCTTGACATTGATTCCTGTGATTTAAATCTTCCGCCTCACAACACAAATTATTCAGGATTTAAAGCCACCCTTATGTTTTGCTCATAATATGCTCTGGTGAGAATTTAATGTTCTGTCTCCTTCACCCATCACTCTGTTCTTAACTCTTTGTTCTCAAACTGACTTTCCTTTCTTTGTCTCCTGTTTCTCCTTGTGCTCAGACCTTTACTGCATTACAATTTACGACACTGGCTGTCTTTACCTTTCAAAAAGAAAGTCTATGCAAGCACAAAGACTCTTTTAACAGAGGTGTTAGGATGTGGAGCTGAAAACAGGATCCACTGCTGCTCAGCATAACTTACCACCAGTTAAAGGTCAAGTTTACTCATATTTTTATTACATGTGCAGTGGTCTCTAGTAGGAATGAATGTCTTGTTGGTTGTTTTCTGCGGATAAAAAGCTCAGATACTCCTTTATGAGGACGTAGCAGTCAGCTGGAGGAGAAAGTAACTTCAGACGGCAGGATCTGGAGTCTTATTTCCTGATATTTGGACATCTTGCCTCTGATTGGCTAGCAGCAACACTACCTCTGACTCATTTTCCTTTGCAACGTTGATGTTTTATCTCTACAAATAACACAAGCCTGGAGGAGTTCTGCTGTGTGGTGGAGTTGCTAATGCTAACAGTTAGCTTCTACTAGCTGAGACGTTCTCTGCTGTATCCTGGACGCTAAACCAACAACAGCCTTCCCGTTGTGAGTCAAGATGGGTGAGTCCATGAATGTTAAAGTAGCTCTCCGGAGTATTTCTTCTATCTGATGGCACCATCTAGTGGCTGACAAGCATATCACACCAATAGTCGGATCGACTCTGTAATTTAAGATGGCGACTGCACGTTTCTTGTTTATGAATGTGCTTCTGTAGCTGACAAACAGAGCTAAAACACGTTGTTTTACAAGTATTATTCTCATGTCATGTTGTGTTTTCATATATTTATATTTTAAAGACTTACATGTCTGTGAAAAGTTCATCAACTCTGCATCAGCCGAGGTACTTCCTTAAATTTGAAGCACATAAGCGGTAGTCTAACGCTATTGGTTAGTTCTGGTTGCCGCTCAGTTTCCTATTGCACTGAGTTTTACGGGGCAGGGGGCGGGCTTAGTAAAAAAAAAAAAGACGTATCGCTTACATTATATCACACTACATGATAAAACAATCACTTTTATGGATTTCTGAAAAATCATACATAATTCCTGAAAGGGGAAAACTCCGGATTGCTGCTTTAATTGACAGCATGACGCAGATCTGTCAGGCTTTTCTGAACCAAATATTTTTCCATCTCTATCAGAAGCTAATGCGAAGGTTTGGGGTAGACGACTATTTTCATGTTCGGCCTGCATGAAAAACTCAGAGAGACTGATCTTTTTTAAAAAAAAATAAAGTAAAAAAGTGGTTTCTCAGTGAACCTGGTGTTTAATTTTGAAGGTGAGGGTGGAAAATTGCTATTTTAACTTGTGAATAACCAAGTAACAAGTAATTTATTTGTCTGTCATGCTTATTAGAAATACATGATGAAACCATATTATGTGTTTCACTGTTGGTGTGCTAAAGTAGTGACGGTATTTGAGTATATTATGGCTTTTTTGAACTCAGGACTTATAGGTAGATGTTTCAACATCTTGCAGACTGGGTGAGGGTATTTTTCTTTCATTTCTTCTCAGAAATGGACAAAAGATGGAAATGAGACCACGATAACTCTCTATTCCCTTCTCAGCAAGCGTTGCAAGGCCTTCCTATTGTTAATGCTTTAGTTCCTGAACCAGTAGGTGAAGGCCCTGGTATAAGGTAGTGAGAAAAGAATCTCTTTAATCACTTGTGCAAGTGCATCTTCTGGTGTAGGGGAGTCCAGGATAAATCCTCAGAAAAATCCTCAGTGCTGTAGAATCCTAACGATTTTGTGTTGTTGTTCCTCTCCATACATGAGCCTGTGATGTTGGCAGTTTAGTTCACAGTGATAACCTTTGGCCCACATGGGGAACAGCAACTTTTCAGAGGATGATGAACCAGGTACTGTGACATTTTTCTGCATTTGCTGCATCCTATTTGGATGGCATTGTCATTTTCACCAGGGAGGAGCATTTGGCACATACAGGCTGTCCTTGATTGTCTCCGTTCTGCTGGGCTGGCAGTCAGTGGGTTTACATTCAGTAAGAGAAAAACAAATGATTGTCTTAGTCCAACTCATTTCTGACATTTGAAATGCATTTATACATTTTAGTCCTGCTGAAAATGAACCAAACTGGCCTAATCTCAACTGAGCTAAGCTACCCAGATTCAGATAAAGCAATTTCTCTGCATGTAAACATCCCAATTTAGCCGAGCTATGACCTGCCTGGGCACTCCCCCTTCCGAGGTGACAAGACTGCAGAAGTGGTTGTCTGATAATATCATAATCACAAGACTGCATGAATCTAATGTAACACCATCAAACACCAGTAACACCAGTACAGAATGTACCAAATATACTGTGCTGCAGCGTTGTTGTCATTCATTTCTTTGACCATATTCTACTTTACTGCATCTGCTTCAGTCATGTCTGCATTTGTTTACTACTTCTATGCTGCTACAGGCTAACAAGAACAATTTCAACATAATCATTCATAATCATAAATCATTGATTATGAACATGAAAATAATTCATAGAGACACAAATGTGTGCTTAAAGGTTACCAGCGTTTTTACTGTTTTTTGAAGATTCACAGAACATTGTGCTCTATGATCATGTAAACGCCAAAACTACCAAAAGAAAGAGTAGACTCACTTCTTACATCAGGAAGAATCACCGTATTGCTAGCTTTATCTGTTCTTTCACAATCTGTTGTGAAAGCGTGAGCTGCAGAAGCATTTCCGGTTGGCGCATTGCTTTTTTCACAGCAGCGTCCCAAAACGATCTCCTAATTCATTGATTTTCTGCTTCCTGTGTGACATACACGGATGAAGATCAGCTTTAGACACGTGATGTTTTTTCTCACGGTGCGGGGGTTCGTTCCGACGCCCGCCCCGTACAAAAATGCAATTGACGACTAAAGTCATCAATGGCAGGGAGTGAGTTAAAAAAAATAATAACCAAAAATGAATTTTGACATGGCACAACTCTGGGTTTATGTTTACATCTACCAGTCAAGAGAGGGCACCATTGCAGGTTGCCAAATACGCTCTGCACTGTGGAAAATGGTGGACTCGACAAGTCCAGCAGCTGTTCTGTCTCCATTCAAATTCAGTTCTTTCAGGACTTTGCACAGACGTCAGCATATCGCGACTGCTTCGGCAGTGAGTGATGTCACTGATCAGCGCCAGAAAGCGTCCACAGTAACAATAATAACATTAAAAGTATTTATTCTGTTGAAGTTTATCATAATTTAATCCATTCAGAGGACGAGAGCAGCTGCGTGATGTAAAATGTGGCGTTCAATGACCAGAAGCTCAGTTTTTGCAGCGCTCTGTGAGACAACAAAGCCCCGCGAATTAAAGCGATGTGGGGAAATTCCAAGGTGTTTTCCAGTGCGGAGTTTAACAGTGGGGGAATTCCTCAATGTTTTCTGGTGCGGAGTTTAGTAACAGCTGTGGGGAAATTCCGCCTTGTGTTCCGGTGTCTGGAGTTTAATTTTAAACACTACGCTTATTCCGTTCGCTTCCATTCTGCTTCACTAGCAACTCTTCTAATTTTATTACTGCCGGTTGTTTTGGAGAACGTCGACTTCTGATGTAATTTCCTACGGAGTTACAACCAATCAGCGTGAGTTAACCGAAGGTTCCGCTCAGCGACTCCATCGGGCCGTTCCGAGTACCTACCCCTGATCAGGTACTCAGAAGGTTCCGGAAAACGGCCCAGAAAACGGCCGTTCGGCCGGCCCGGTAAAGTGGAGACAAGCGCACGTCGGGAACTTCCGGTAAATTTACCCCGAAGTTCCGATAAAGGAAACGGGGCTATAGATCTCAAATAGGGTGACCAAACGTCCTCTTTTCCCCGGACATGTCCACTTTTACCCTCTGTTCGGGACATCTGAGGGCGTTTCCTATATTGATGAAATGTCCGGGTTTTCATCCAGGAGCAATTACGGGGGAGCTGGAAGCCCTCAACTTACACACCCAGGGGGAGGCCGAAAAAAGATCCTGTTTCTATCTATATTGCATTATTTATATGGACTCTCAGCGTAGCAGGGATTCTTTTGAGCAGAGAGGACGGACAATGCAAATTTACAGTTATTTATTTTCAGCTAAATTTTATGGCTTCATTGTTGGTGTTTATCTTTTTTTTTACATTTGTCTTTTGAAAACATTTGTCTTTTGAAAACATTGAAGCTCTGCTCAACCAAGGTTTCTAAAAATGTAGAGTGCCAATGTTCTCCTCTAGTGACAAGCTGTGCCTGGAAGACATTTAAAAGTATTTCTACGTGTTTGTTTTCTGCTTTCGACACATTTTTCAGAGATTCTCCTCAACAGAAGAGCGTGTTTTAACTTAGAACTTTCTGTGCAGCGCTGTCAAGTTTCAGGGTATCCATTTTCTGGTACTGAGTGGTGAAGTTAAAGTAACTCTGAGATCGATCCAACTTCTGACAGGAAAAATTCACTCTATTGTTTGCCCCGAAGGAGGAACTTTTAAGAGCACATCAGAAGCATTTTTTCCTTAAACTTGATCCTCAGTCGAAGAGCAAAAAGGAAGGTCGGGCAGTGTCATAAACCACTGAGGGGAAAATGTCTTTTGTCACTTTAGTGTCTGCAGATAGAAGCCTTGCAGATACGGCACTTCAAGAATGGAGGTTCCAAAATCACCTCTGAAATGGAATTATAAAGCACTTCACACCTCAGTGGCATTTACTTTCAGCAATATGCTATGAAGGGGAAAAGGCTTAGACAGCTAGAAAATGATACAGACTCTGACTGTAAATACAGAGGAGGAGAAAAATGCACATAAGGTTTGTCTTCCTTTTCCTAAATCATTTTAGTTGTGTTCTCTTACAGTTTTTTTTATTTTACTTTACACTTTCTTATGCTTTAAAAAATCAAATTGACATATTTCTGAGTGAATGTGAAAATAATCTTCTATCCTTTTTTCTTGCAATGGCCAGTGAAAGAAAACAGATAGGGAAACGTTCAGGTCAGAAAAAGCCACACGGATCTATGTCACGCTGTAAATTTGCATTCATGGACTCACCCAGCTTGGCTCCTTGCAACCAGGAGAGAGCAGCGCTCGTCTTGGCTAGTAGAAGCTAACCATTAGCATTAGCAACTCAACATCATGCCGGATCATGTTAAAGCAGCATTCCGCAACTTTGCAGTTATATGGTCTCTGTCGCCCTCTAGAGGCTTGCTGCGTAACGTCACTGTCGTAACATTAAATCTCTCTCTCGGGCATAAGAGGCATGTTTACATTCCTAATGTCAGGCAAAACAACGAAAACAAACTTTTCCACCTCCACACATTGAATAAATAGTTTTATCAGAACTGTATAACAACTTTATGTCCGACCAAACACAACACCGGTGAAATCATTTATTACTTACCTAGCCATTAGCAGCACGGCTAGGTCAGAGTCCGTAGTTCATGCTGTTCTTTCTAAAAGAGCTCTGCAGCGAGGAAAAGACGGCCCAATAATAACTCTGGTCTTTGCTCTTGCTCTATGACGTTCTCCTTTTCTTTTCCTATATTCCTCTGATAAGGGATTTCTAGCTTTCTTTGGTGAATCTGCCGCTGCTAAACCGCAAGTCTACGTTATACAATTATGGCAAGCCAAAGGGTTAAAAAAATGCGCGTTCTAAACTGACATTATGTCTGCCAAAACGCTCGTTCAAGACCCGCGTTTTAGTGGACATAATGCTCGCTGTGAGTTACTATTTTTTTCTTGAGTTTATTTAATGCTTCAATGAGATGTAGGGACTTTAGATATGCTCTACCAATCGGTTGACCTGGCAGGTAAAGGGCTAACATGTCACAAGGGGGAGCCCTTCCTCCTCAAACCTGCATGTCTCCAGTGTCTGAGGCCTTCTGGGGAAACCAACCAATCAGCATGCAGCTCATTATCATATTCATGTTCTGGCTGAGTGGGAGGAGTTAACAGCTCTTTTCACATCAAGGCTGGTTTAGGGGGTTTAGAATAGCCTGTATCAGGGCTCCTGGGACAGATGAAAGCCAAAAGAACATTTCTGATGTTTTTTAGAGGCTCAAAGCTGTTTTAGATTGTTGATTAACTGCATTCTAGGACCACTTTAACATGAAAATTAAGAAAAAAATAAGTATTCTGGTATCATAGTTTCTTTTTTTTATTTCTTTGTTAAACAATATTTAGTCGGCAATTCTGGGTTCTGGTCTAAGCCATGTGAAAAGTTTGAAAATAAAACAAACATGAATTAAGTTTAAATTGTAAAAAGATGTGATGTTTATGCTTAATTAAATAGCTGCTTATTTACAGTCATGTTGCATCACATAAAGCTAAAAGGATTTTGGGGGGAATTTTTACATGTCCACCTTTGATATACTGAATAAGTGTTTAGAGGCAGAAAAATTGAATACATGTTTTACCCTTAGTGCATAACTGCACAAATAATACCTGACAGGCTTTTAGCTGGATGTGGCTCGATGTGTTGAATGTGTGTGCTCAAAGAAAAGAGTTTATTTGTGTGAGAGGTTGGTTTTTACACGAAAACACAACTTTAATCTTCACTCAACATTTCCTCCCAGTCTGAAACGGTTTTACTTTAAAGCCAACAATCAATCTGGGGACCTGCAGCAGATTCCAGCTCTAATGGGATTAAAGCTCCCAGCCACTTTGAGTCATTGTATTCCACTCCTGCAGTTAAACGTACAAGTTCAATAAAAATAAATAATACCTGACAATTTATTTTTAATTGTTTTCCAAATAGGTCAACACACATTTTCCTTAAATGATTTATTAAATTACTACCTTTAACTGAGTCTGTTTTTATGAATACTATAAAGAACCCTCATAAAATCTATACCGACCCCCTTGTGCGTACAGGTTTGACTCATCCAAACTTTACTTCAACCCCGCACCTTTCCACTAACTCTAAAAGGAATGTTTAATTGCTCTGTTATTGATTCTCTCAGGAAAGGCTTGGGCTGCTCCATCAGGACACTTTAATGAGAGCAAAAAGGTTTGGGGTTATGGGGGGTGTCATCCACTGAGACTAATGTGAGACGCTAGAGGGTGAGATGTCTCCGTGAGAGGAGCTAAAACTTAATCATAGAGCCCATTTGAATGCGAAACACTGTGGTGTGGCTACAAGAAGCCAAAAGGTGACTCGGGATACAAATGAGATAAGCAGATGAGCGTTCTCTGTTTTCATGCAGCACATGTGGGATGTGATTATCATAGTGTAATGTCATGTGCATGTTTAGTGATTGACTCCAAATTGGATCAGATGCATTTAAAGGTGGAATATGGAACAATTTAATAAAAAGCTATATTAAAAAAATAAAATACCTCCACGGTAGCCTGGCCAGTCATACTAATGCTTCCTTATGGGAAGCAATGGGTCTGGTAACGCTAAAATAACCCCTGAGAATTCTAGCCGAGCTAATCAGCGCTGAGCAGCGTACGTCACACACCGTGACGCTCCGTTTCTCATAAACAACGAAGATGGCGTCTGAAGCGGAGCTCGCTGCGGCTCTTTCCTCTGTTCTAAATGACTTGGACATGTCTCTAAAACCACAACAAGAATTAGCGCTAAAAGCCTTTCTCATAAAGAAAGATGTTTGCGCTGTGCTACCCACAGACATATATATATAGACGCCTCGTGGACTGGCGCTGCCTATTGGAGCTGCCGTAGTGGCCGTAGTGGCCCAGTGCATTCATTTCTACTGAGGAAGGTGCTTACCCAGCTAACATCCTTATTGTGGTGCCACCTTTACTTGCTCTAATAGAGTAACAAGTAAGAAATGCCACAAAGCAGCTCGGCGTGAACAGTGAGAGGGACATTGTTAGCAGCGCTCCTTTGACGCCATCTTTGACTACAGCTAAAAAAAACTACGGCATCGTGCGGTAAGTCGTCATTTCCGCCTTTTTTCTGATTGGTTGTTTTTGAGCTGGCTAGTCCCGCCCCTCATGGTGCTCGCTGCCTCTGAGTTTCCAGACTCTTCCGCTGTGTAGAATAGACAGAGGGAGAGTCTGGCAGGCCAGGCTACCTCCACAGGGCGTTTAGAGGTGTGCAGATTGAAAGTACAGTTTTTCCTTTAAAAGTTATATTTAAAAATAATAATAATCAAAATTTTATTTTTACATCCCTTATAAAGTAAACTACAATGTACAAAACTCAGGGTGTGAAAAATAAACACTCTTGCCCCCCACTTGGCAGCCCCTATGATGCTGTTCATGAGGCAGAGATTGGTGACCACATATTGTCTTTAGAAGCTAGCACTTTTGGGTCTCAAATGGCTCTTTATTTGTGTCATTCCCAAACAACCAGCTCAATGTTAGGAGCCTGTTTTCTTTTTCTTCTTAGGGTTATACCACTAGGTTACAAAGCATGCTGGAATAAGTCCTATATTTTACTGCACTGGATTTGTTGCATGAAAAACTCACTATGGGCAAAAAGACACTGAGTTCACAAATGACACATCGCTAGTGACCTCAATTTCTGTTAAAGCAGCAATCAGAGTTTTCCCCTTTCAGGAATTATGTATGATTTTTTAGAAATCCATAAAGGTGATTGTCTTATCATGTAGTGTGATATGATGTAAGCGATACGTCTTTATTTATATTTTTGCTAAGCCCAACCCCTGCCTGTAAAATCTGTGCAATAGAAGACTGAGCACCGAGTAAAACTAACCAATAGCGTTAGACTACCGCTTACGTGCTTCAAATTTAAGGAAGTACCTCGGCTGATGCAGAGTTGATGAACTTTTCACGGATAAGTAAGACTTTAAAATATAAATATATGAAAACACAACATGACATGAGAATAATACTTATAAAACAACGTGTTTTAGCTCTGTTTGTCGGCTACAGAAGCACATTCATAAACCCGACTATTGGTGTGATACGCTTGTCAGCCACTAGATGGTGCCATCAGATAAAAGAAATTCTCCAGAGAGCCGCTTTAACGAAACTTCTGATGCTCCAAGTTAACCCTTTAAGCGCCAAAGTCGCAATGTTGCGACAAGCATCATTGCTGAGTTTAACGAGCCACAGCTGCAAATATGATCCCTCATGAAGTTACTACGCCAAACCAGAAGATAGTGGAAAGGTGTAACTTCAATCTGAGCAACACTTTTGGGTGTGTTTCTGTTGAAATTTTGAAAGTTTATAGAGTTTGAAAACCGCCTCCCGATGGGACGCTCCCGAAGGGACGCTCCCGAAGAGGAGAGGAGGGGACAAGCGGAGTTCACAGAGGGTGAATAGAGAGGAAAAACTTACAATGCTGGCAGGTCTGTTCATTGTTGACAAAGTTTGGTAATGGTTGGCAATGATTCTGAAGATGAATTTTCACCCTCTGATGTGACGCTGCTTCTGCAGCTCGCAGGAACAGAGAGTCTGTGTGCTTCACGAGAGTAATCAGGCTGCACACACATGATCCGAGGCTTATTCCACCGTGTTTGGGACACGCTGGGTGTAGAAAGGATGGTAAAAACACCGCTAATGGTGACAGACGTAGCGGGAATGTAAAAAAAAAGCCGCAAATAGCCGCAGCTGCGGTAAAACTGAAACTGAAGGTAAACTTGAAACTGAAAGTAAACGTGTGTCACATAAATATGAATATTTCACATATTCCAAACATCTATGGTCCCCACCTTGGATCCAGTAATCATTACATTCAAGGGAAGGTCGACCCTGAAGCTGTACAAGCTTCTCATTTACAGTTTACCTTTATCTCTAACCATTTTCAAGCTACAACCTCTTGAAATAGTCATGTAAAATTGAATATTTTTTTGAAAAAAACTCTGGCGCCTAAAGGGTTAATTTAAAATTTGGCACACACAGTACCTAATTAAAATAATAAAAAAAAGAAACAGCATCAGCGACTCTCAGGCCATGTACACATGCTCCTCCTTCCATTCTTGAGTCCACACCACCTTGTTTTTAGAAAAAAAAAATCTAACTGCATGAGTGCATTGTTAGGCTCATTCATAGGCATGCCAAACCTGTAGGGGGCAGTAGTTCCTTAAATCCATCCACATCTGACCCAAAACCCGCGTTGGAATTTTTGCTGTTTCAGCATAAACATATTTGATGCCAGAGCCTTTTTGTCATGGGCAGTGACGTTGCAGAACCTAAAACCCTGTTTTTTATTCCAAAAGTAAATGTGTAAAATGGAGTATTTGTAAATCTTTGGTAAGCGGTCTTTGATGCCGTACATCTGCACTTTCGTGTGGATGACTGACCAAATCTTAGAAAAATTTATTTATTTTTGGAAGATTCTCTTCTATGTGTACAAGGCATTACACTGTGTCACACAGCAATCAAATAAAACAATTAAATTGTCTAAATATTCATTCAAGATCTTCATAATTCATAATATTCATCCAGTTCTTCTCCTCAAGGCAACAATCACTCACTGTTCTGGTGTGTTGTTCAGTATTTTTTAGGCAAATTATGTCAGTCCTTATCTTTTTAAAAAGTGCAACAATGAAACATGAATTTTATATTGTTTACTGGAATTAAGCCACAAGCAGAAACTATTTGTTGAGTGTAAAATGACTTCAGTGGGACACATCCATCAATGGTTACAGCTTTATTTTCTGTGAAAGTGGTCACACACGAGCTCGACAATAGTCCGGGTTTGCCAAACCAATAATGTTTACTTTGTCTGTATCAGAACACTTACTCTACATCCTATAATCTAGTCTAATAAAAAAGTGCAATTACACCCACTGACCAGCTGAACGCCCATCTGCCAGACATCATGTCTATTATGAGGAAGTACAGAACGTGGAGCCGAGCTCTCGCTCGTCATAACGGTAAATGGTTCTGCCAGAATACAAAGTTCCATAATAGATCCATTATCTCTTCATGATGTCAAACCCAGAAAGGTAACAGCCACCCAGAATTACCCTGACATCAGTTTTGTTTTTCTCCTCAAAGATACAGATGGTACATTTCCTCTTCTGGGAAACAATGAGCATGGCTGAATGTACCAGAACTAACCGCCTGGCACCAGCGGAGAAACACACGAGTGAAACAAAGACAAGAATAATAACAAAGGAACACCTGGAGGTTTAAAAACTGAAGGAGGATAACTGCTGACACACTGCAGGTGTGGTGATGAAAAACCAGATGTAAGAGAAAAGAGGAAAACAGGAAGAACTCAGAAAAAACAAAAATAAAACATACAGAAGTCAAATAATCATGCAAATAATCTGATGCATAAACCAATGAGGGGCATGAACAAATTCAGTGTACAGTCCAAACTTTTGTAAAGTTGTATCAAGTAAACACGCATCAGGTCATCTGCCAGTTCACTTTAAAAGTTTCAGTAAGCAGAGAAGCTATGCTCCCTCACTCATGACTGCTGCTTTTGTTTTCTGATTTCTCTTAAATCTCTGAACTTTTCAGAAGATTTCAGCGTTGCTACTTGCTTGGTGTACTTTTTGTGAGTTTTTGACAGTCAATGATGTGGGCAGAAAAGAGAATAAAGGAGAAACAGTTCAAGTCATGTTTGTCTATTCTGAGCTGATCTCTCTGAATCTGTCTGCCATAAATCACACTGACACAAACTCAAAAGAAACCCCAGTTTATCAGAGATCCTCCAGTACATCTGCTAGTGTGCATCTGTGCTGCTTCTAGAGGTTACATGCTAGCTAAAAGCTGTCCACATGAACGAGAGGACTTTCGTGGGGTGATCAAGTTCTGCCTGTGCTCAGACAAAAGAAAATGGGCAAACCAAAAATCTCGAATCTCCCTTTTCTATCGAAGCTGCTGGAGAGAGTTGTGTATTCTCAACTAGTTGCTTTTTTGAACACTCAAGAGGTCTGGGAGACTTACCAGTCGGGGTTCAGGGCTGGTCACAGTACTGAGACTGCTCTCCTCATGGTCCTCAATGACGCCTATTTGGCAAGTGACATGAGTGATGCAGTTGTTCTGTTGTTGTTAGATCTGTCTTTGATACGGTTGATCATGACATTTTTCCGGACCGACTGTTGAGCTGGGTGTGGATCTCGGGGTTAGCCCTGGAATGGATTAAATCATACCTTAAGGGCAGAAGCTTTTGTGTGAGGATGGGTGATGCATCATCACCCTGGATGGACCTGCAATGGGGTGTGCCGCAGGGATCTGTCCTGCCCCCCTATTGTTTGCATTGTATCTCCTACCTTTGGGGAATCTACTCCATCAACATGGTGTGAGACTCCACCTATATGCTGATGACGGTCAGTTATATCTCCCTATTCGCAGAGGGGCTAGTGGATCCTTTTCTCCTCTTCTGGATTGTTTAAATGATGTCACTTCCTGGATGGCGTCCAACTTCCTGCATCTGAACAGTGATAAAACTGAGGTAATACTACTCAGTCCAGGTACACTTCTGGGTTCAGCCTCCACTGTGGACCTTGGCTCTTTGGCACACTATCAGAGAAATGTTGTTACCAATCTAGGTGTAAAAATTGTTCTGCTGCATTTAACTCCACCCATAGGGGGAAATTCAGAAAAAAAAACTGCTAAACTACAAGTTTCTATTGACTATCATAGAAATAACGAAGAAGGGAACTGGTATATATCTGGCAAATGCAGCATGAAAAAGGAAAAAGAGCTTTGTGGAGCTAATCAAAAGTGAAACTCAAGACGTGCACAACTTACATCTGAGCGCAAGTGTTAATTTCGTTGATGAAATATTTTTGTTTTTGTTCTGTGACAAAAAACATTTTTGCAAACAAAAACAAAATGAAAACCTAAATTTGTACTTGGATAAAGACTAAATTATGACAAATATTGATCGACATTTTCGTCAACGAATAAAAGACGACAAAAATTGACCGTAACGAAAATCCAATCAGAAAATGGAAAAAGATGGGATAACGGAAAAAAGAACCAATCAGCAAAGAGAACAAGCGGGACTAGATGAGCAAAGAACCAATCAGAGTTCGGAGCCGCTGTCTGAACAAGTTACCGGTAACCACAGACATCCAACATGTTATGTCTATGCCAGTAACAGTTGGACAATTTATGTCTAAAAGGAGAAAATATCCACGGCTGGGAGGAAAAGCATTAAATGTAACAATCTGAAAAGTATTTGCTTGATAAGTACACATCCAGGGTTTCCCCTGGTTATAAAAGTGTTACAGTGGAAGCAGCGAGCTAGTGGCACATCTGGTTGTTTAATTGTTTTTGTGGCGCTGCTATGGCTGATTATGTCAGCGTTTGGTGTTCAAGGTGTATTTTTGTGAGGGAAAAAACATTCAGGCAGTCCAGAAAAACACTCAGATAGCCCACCTTGGTAAATTAGTACAGGGAAAACTAATAAATACACCTGAAAACTAGTCTTACCTTTAGTTTACAGGTAGCGCAGAAGAAGGATGAAGACTGCCAGGCTGCCTTGGGTGTGGTGCTAAAAAGGACAGCACCAATGGGAACAGCAACTAATCCTCCCCTCGTTGCAGCACCATCTAAAATATTTTATCATCTAAAATGTTTTCCTGATAGCATTTGAGCATTTTCAGTAAAACAGTAAAATAACAGCTATTGCATGTTTATTCAAACCTAACATAATTTAAAACACATTAAAACCTGTAAGGAGCTCAGGGGGGTTGAAAATGAGCTAAATAACATTACTGGAGGTTTATTTAAAAACAAGTCTGCTAGTTTTTGACTTAGAAAAAAAGAAGATAGCATGTGGGTATATAGCACATTCATGTTATTAAGGGGCCTGCCTCTACGGCTATTACTTTTCTAAGCGTTTCGATTTGCCATGGCGACGTAATTAGCAAAAAACCTCACAAAAAATGTTTGTTTAACTGGCCTGCCAATTATTTAAATTACTTATGACATCATCAAAGGGCATGGGACTAGGGGCACTACTTGGACTTCTTTCTTTCTTTCTTTCTTTCTTTCTTTCTTTCTTTCTTTCTTTCTTTCTTTCTTTCTTTCTTTCTTTCTTTCTTTCTTTCTCTTTCTTTCTTTCTTTCTTTCTTTCTTTCTTTCTTTCTTTCTTTCTTTCTTTCTTTCTGCGGCTCGAACATCAGCGTGCACCCCCACAAATGTTACATCAAAACTTGGATGTGGGAAGTGTGATATATCATGGTTTTTGGGTGATCACCCCAACGTCACCCTAGTATCTATACCACATGGCCACTATCTTGTGCCAGCGGGCAGGCCCCTTTCAAAACTTCTCCAGGAATTTTCTAGTTTTATTTTATTGTACCATTTTTTATAATCAAACACCAGTTAAAGTCAGTTTCCATAGATTAGGCATAGTGGTCATATCACATTACGTTTGTTAAATATCAGCACTAATACTGTTTATTATGCATTAGTTCAGCTGTACTGACAGTCACCTCACAGAGTTTTTATCAGCAGGCTTTTTGGTGAATAAAGAACACAGTTGAACACATTACTGCCTTTTGAGATCATTTCACATCACGTTGCATGCACCACAGCATGTCAATGCTGCACAAAATTAGCTTTAGAAATTAGCTTCTCTCTTCACGAAATGTTCTAAAATCCTGCTTGTGAGTCATGGAGCTTGAGAGGCTTGCACCCTGTTCTGTTTGGAGCAAAGTGGAGTTTTCACGGCGCTGAAAGACGCCTTTATTTGCTTTCTCAGGAATGTTCGGTACATGATGCAATTATCCATGCATAATTACCCCCCACAATATGATGGATTTCACAGCTTGCGTTTAACAGTGTGTGGGCTAATGCAAGTCGACAGCGACGATTCCTCTTCATTATACCCTTCCAACGTTCTCAGTGACACAAGATGCCCGTGAATAGAGAAACAACACGAAGCAACACTCCTGCCCTGTGTGCTCCTCTTCCTCGTCTGTTGTCTTCATTAGTGCTATAGGAAGAATATTTTAGAGTGGAAACATCGTTTTATGATCTGCCTCCAGTCATAATACGGTACTCTAGGCTTTCATCAAAGGGACAGGCTTATTCAAATCGCAGTGAAGCCCATTTGTCAAAACATTTCATCTGTTTCACTTGTTGGCAGCTGCAACAAGAAACTGCTGTCATTTAGTGAGGCGGTTTCTATTTATGCTTTGCTTTTTGAAGATAAAGCTAGGAAGTTCCTGCACCAGCCCTCAACGATCAAATAGCGTTACGACTTTTGACAAACATGTAAAATAAATCTTTAAAAGGAGTGTCAGTGTGTAAAACTGGTTCAGAAGTCAGAAAATCTGGTTATAAACTTTGTTTTTTTATGTTTGATGATAAATGTAAAGAGTTTGTGGGCTGTGAAAAGAAACAACAGAAATAAGAGTGGTAGGTTTCTGAGTACTACTCAGAGAAAACATGAACATGCATGGGGAAGTATGCTAAGGTCCTGTTTGCTGCAAGGCTGCTAGCAACTGCACCAGTTGAAAACACAGCAGAGACAGGTTCAGAGGGCTTGGAAACCCTGTGGTGGCTGTGAGTGATCCTCCTTTACCAGCTGCACATGCATCAAGCAGGTGCTGCTGTGGTGAGCCTCAGAATGCCCTCCACCAACAGGTAAAAATACCTTCTTCCTGGACTCAGCTGCCTTTTCCAATTAACCAATCTTTTGCAAAAATGTAGGAGTGAGATTTTTTGGGGGGTAATTAAGATGATGAAAATGATGTAGTGTGCTGTGATGTGTGTGTGAGAAATAGTCTAGAAGGCAGATCAAAGCCTTCAGAGGCTAGCTGGATGCTGTAACTAGTTTTTGCCATGTAAAAAATTATAAGGTTGATTAATTGTGAGCAAAACACATCAAATGAAATCAATTAAATAGTTAAAAGTAAAATTTTCATGGACATTAATTTGCAGAAGTTTTATTACATTATGTACATTACTGCTGTGAGTTAGGTGGAGCAACACGCTGAAGTTGCTCCTGTAGACACTGACAAGAGCAGCAAAGTGTATAACCTAGGGGTTTATGTACAGTATTGCAATGCAAGGGTAGTTCAGATGGAAGAACGTCTTTTTCAGTGTGAGAAATTGGAGGTGTAGTGTGAGAGTGTGTGAAGACAGTCAAATGTGTGTGTCTCACACTCACTGCATGAGAATTGGCAAGCCTGCTAACCTAACCCCGGCATGCCACCAGATGCGAAAGCGGTGCGTCACATATTAGACGCCTTTTTTACCGTGAGCTCAGTAGAGCATCCCTTCTCACCGTTAGCATTTCAGACACGCATTTGCATGCAGCTAGTCCTGCAACGTCACAATAACATGGGATAATTGGCTAAATAACTTGATTTTGCCAATTCAAGAGATAGCATGCAGCTTGTGTTCAAAATGTCTCTAGTTTTTTTTTTTTGTTTGTTTTTTTTACCTCAGCCGCGGAGCTGTCACAGATAAGGAAATATTTATTTTACTAGTTTAGCAACTGGAAATCTGCACGTCTTTTATTTTGAAAGTTTCTGGCTGTTTTAGTGTTTGACTTCCTGTTTGGCATGATCTGAACTGCTCTTCTGGGGCACGTCCAATTGGATATTGCTTGTGGAGTCCCTCAGGGGTCAGTGTTGGGCCCTAAATTGTTCTTGTTATATGTTAATGATCTGAATAAGATATTAAATACAGTCAGTTTTGTTCTGTTTGACAATGACACAAACATTTTTTGTTCTGCAGACAATATCAATGAACTAGGAGCTATGGCCCAATCAGAACTGTGCTTGATTAAGAAGTGGTTTAATGAAAAAAAGCTCTCATTAAATATAGCAAAAACAAAATGCACACTATTTGGTTATGGGTAGATTAATTACAGCTAAGTATAGATGGACATGAAATCGAACAAGTAATAGAAAATAAGTTCCTTAGTCTAAAAATAAACAACAAACTAAGCTGTAAAACACACATTAAATATACACATTCAAATGTAGCAAGCAGCATCTCTGTCATGAATAAAGCCAGGCCAATCTTGGGTGGTCAATCACTTTATGTCCTCTACTGCTCATTAATTCATCCTTATCTGACTTAATGTGCAGAGATTTGGGGCAACATGTACACAAGTTCACTCTTGCCTCTGTCAACGTTGCCAAAAATGGACTGTGAGGATTATACATAATACAGGCTTTAGAAAAAATACCAACCCATTGTGTATTCATTCTAAAATATTAAAATTCAGTGATGCAACAGACCTAAATACAGCAGTATTCATGTACAAAGTACATAATAATTTATTACCAGGCAAGTTATTAAAACTATTCATCAATAAAGATAACGTGTATAACTATAGAGATAAGCTAACCTTCCAACATTATATGCAACATTGAAATCATTTGGTTTTTCTGTTTGTGGTGTGAAACTGGAATAAATTAGGTATAGACCTCAAGCAATGTCCAACACTGACTTAGTTTAAATCATTTTATACAAATAAGATGTTAGAAAATCATATGGAGGAAGAGAACTTTTGATTGGAATGTACAAACTGTATTTTAGATCATTTATGGCAGACCTAGGGGATTACTGTCCATGTGTGCATGTTTATGTTACTGTGTGCCTGTGAAGTTATACTCTCTAAGGATCAAATTCTGATTAATCGAGAGGTTATTAAATACGGGTCTGCACGGCTGGCGTGGCGTTGGACATGGAGCATCACTGTGGCTGCTTGTTAGGCGAGGAGGGTTGGTGTGAGCTGGGAGATGCAGTGAAGAGACAGAGCGGACATCACTAGCTGTCGCTTAACCACCAGACACGACCGTGGGCCGCGGCAAAACAATCAAACCAGGTGGTGCTCTGGAGGGAATCCAGCAGCACCATTCAGGCCGAACGGGAGCTACGTGTTTGCCCGGGAAGGTGATCCGAGCATCATTCCTGATGCCTACTCACCTGGATTAACCGCAGATAATCGCGACACATGGCTCAGGTAAGCCGCAGTGGAGATGGAGCTAGCTTAGCCACCGTGGCTAGCGGACGAGCACTGGAGCGTGTTGGGAGAGAGACGGCATTCTGCGGGGGTAGAAGAGACTTGAGTAGAAGGAACTATTGGATGTTTCTTGAAAAAGGACTTTGGCACTGATACGTTGGGACCGGATTGGGAGCTCTAGTATGAAGAAAAGAAAAATTAGCAACTTGAGGTAAGCGACTGAGTCAGTTGGAGGTGTCCAGCTGATAGCGACCGGGGATCTTATCATATGCGTCTGCCGACATGATGACGACCTGACAAATTTGACGTGTCTTTTGATTTCATTGTTTGTTATTCAAACTAACAAAGTACACCAACAGTGTAGCAGCTAGTCTCTTCTTCTTAGTTGAATTGGCAGACGCCATGCTTCCAGGGTGCACTGCTGCCCTCTGCTGTTTCTTTCAGGATACAGTCATAGTGCAAATGGGTAACGCAGAGCTTGTATGTCCTTAAATAGCTACCATATTTCAAGATGGAGGATGACCATGGAGCGTCGACCACAGTTTATGTATTAAAAATGTAAAATTTCAAGTTGAGAGGAATATTTAGAATTGATGTTGGTGAGAAATAATGAAAAAGAACAATTTTGAGCACTGGATACACAGAATTTGGTAGTAAACAGGTACAAATATTACACACTGGGGCTTTAAATAAAAAATGAGGAACTTCCTGGATCTGTTTCTTCACTTTCTTTATTATTTTATTATGTATCGGCAGATTCTCAAAATCAAATCGAGGGCAAAAAATACCTGATTGGGACATCCCTAGTATGGATGTCTGGTGAACTGTTGGAAGCAGCTAATTCAACAAGTTCTCTGTTCAAACGTATGTGTTTATTTCTCCGTTTGTGTGGGATAGTGGATGAGCCATCGTGTCTAAAACCATGGATTATTTTATGTAGTGCTCTCCTGCAGGTGTTTGGATAAATCTGCAACATTGATGAGCAGCTAGAGAGCAATATACAGGCCAGCCGCATAAATAAAACGGTGAGAGGCAGCTGCTGTTAGTGACCTGTGGTGTTCCCACATGCTCTCGCTGACTCATTTTCTCAATGTCTTGAAAGCTGAATGGAGAAACTCAGCGAGAATTCTGGAGTCGTTCTGAACATTTTTTATGACAAAAATACTTCTGGATTCTAGAAAGCAGCTCTAATAAAATACGTAAATACCTCTGCCGTTCAAGATGAGGAAAAAAAAAACACCAAGCCAAAACGTTTCCGATTTATAAGTGTCAGACGGCCACAGGTGCTGAACTAGAGTCTCCTTCCACCGTTTGTGGGATAAAAGGCCCTCGGGATTATCACCGCAGCAGGATGAATGAGGTGTTGTGTCTGACACCAAGAGATTCAAGTTAATAAATGGTGTGCTTGATCTGAGGCCGGCTGTGCAATTGTGTTTGGACAGGCTGATGAATTGTGGACCAGGAACTGTCCTCACTTTGTTTCCTGAACAGAAGCGATAATTCTTGTCGGAAAGCCGGTGTCTTTAAATTGTAATTTTTCTCTACAAGACGATCCGGTGAGAGCTCTCCTGGCACGGCTCGGTCTACTCATTACTGCCATCTTTTCTTGCACATGCATGTAGAAACAAAACTTCTGTTTTCATGGCGTCTCCTTTCCAGAAACAAGGAGGGAGGAGCTTAAATACATTTGAGTATGCTGAAAGAAATCCACTTATTAGCATATTTTTGATGAGAAACATTCAGTTTTGCACTTTGCATGTCTATGAAGCTAGCCTACAAGACCTCCCGGGCATAATTACTATTTAGAACATCTATCATTTGTTTTTGTTTCCATCCCATTTTTAAGATCTTTGTCTCGGTTGTTTATTTCATGTCACACTGAGATTTTACCATTTTCCATCTCTCATCTGTTAAATTTAGTTACAGAACTTCCTCCCTTTGCAGCAAGTCGGTTTTGTTAATAAAAGTTATTTATTTACTTTCTTCTGCATCCCCTCTGTCAGCATTTGGGTCCTAAACCAACACATCAAGACAATAAAATACTGCTACCGAACTATAAAAACCATTTTTATGAATGCATGCCGTTTTTCTTCCATGACTTCCTCGCAGATTTTAAGTATTTTTGTTTTTATGTCAAGAAATGTAATAAAATGACTGAATTTCCCAAAGCAATAGCTTGCAAACAATTTCATCAAACTGTTTCTGCAGGGGTGAAAAGATAAACAGCACATAAACTCCAAATAATTACTAATATGGGATATTTTTCATGCATTTCCTAAATTTATTAAGTAGATAATTACATCATTGTTTACTTTTTGAGAAAACTTTATTTATGTTGTGCAAAAAGACAGAAGTACCAAAAGTAATTTTGGGCTTTTAATGGTAAATGGCCTGTGTTTGTATAGCGCCTTCTTAGGGTTCTACAACCCCCCAAGGCGCTTCACAACACAATCAGTCATTCACACTTTCACACACTGGTGATGATGAGCTACAATGTAGCACTGACAGAGGCGAGGCCTGCCGTACACTGGTGCCACCGGTCCCTCTGACCACCACCAGCAGGCAAGTTGGGTTAAATGTCTTGCCCAAGGACACAACAGCAGCATTCTATGTTGGGAGCTGGAATCGAACCTGCAACCTTTAGATTACTGGACAACCCACTCTACCTCCTGAGCTACTGCGGTCCCTGTGATATGATAGATCAGTCCCACCCACACACACACACACACACATGAATGATAATAAACTGCACAACTTTAATTATTGTGAAAACAATTCCTAAGAGCAAAAGTTAACTTTTTCATAGAATTGTGTTTCGCACTTAAGAAGGGTGAAAGACATGCACGCACGCACACACACACACACACACACACACACACACACACACACACACACACACACACACACACACACACACACAGAGTTTTGGCTGATATATGACGACCCTTCATGACTGAACTAGTAGAGCTCATGTTAACTGGTTGCCTTCCTGGATGTCCAGGAAACAAGTTTAATGTTGGGATGTTGGTCTTTATCCAATCAGAAACTAGCTCTGCTGTGCTGGTGTCATGGTGCTGTTACAACACTAACATGTCAATTTGATTCATTTAAATCAGGAGAATTCTGAGGTAGCCATTCTCCTTGTTACTCCATTTATTTTGTGTAGCGTCAGTCTCAGCATAAAGCCACCACCACCATGCTTGACAGTTGTTACTAAACTTGACCCCTCTAAATAAATGTCATTGTGGCCAAATAGCTCAATCTCTGCAAAAAAAAAATAAAAAATTGCAGTTTTTTAACCAACCTCCCACTCTCACACAATATGAGCCAATGTATTTAAATCACAATAATAATTTTGCAGAACCGTGAGCTTATGAAATATATTTTCAAAGCTGTCATTTTCCAGATGGAAGTTGCAGTGAGGCCCATCAGCAAGAGTAGCTGGTGAATGACTTGAGTTCTGCCAAATTACTGCCTTTCACAAGAGGACAAAACATGAAACAGTGCTGCTTGATTTGCTTGTGTGTCATACCAGATGCATAATGCATCACAACCATGAATAATTTACATAAACAAGTGGAGGGGATTTGTTTGGTGCACTGCCAACCTTCTTCTTTTCCACGTCTACCTCAAAGCTTGTTTTTATCCTTTGTTTGGGAAAAAACTCTATGTAGGAGAGACAGATGGCAGACGAGGTGAAACCGAGTCTCTTATCCAAAGTCTAACTCGGCTAGTGGTTACCATGGTGATCAGGTGACAGTCATCTGACTGATTGAAAAATATTTACCTGCATAAATACTTGTAGAACTGTTGGATGTTTCAGAAAAAATTAGAGTAATTCAGTTTGTTTTAGCGCTAAAGCCTCCGTTGCACCAGTCTGCAACTGTTGAAGAAAGAAAGTGAAAAGTTCATGAGGCTTTCAAATCTCCTCATGTGAGTCACAGAGACTTAGTCTCACGTCAAACATGTTTAAAAATATCAGTGCAACACATTTCCACTCACAAACAGAGTCATCACATGCTTCTGGATCACTTCTCAAGCCTTTTAAAGAAAGTGCAAGAAATGGGGTTTTGCAACCAAAGTCCAAACTTAAAACAATCTGAGACATTTTTAAGATGAAAAAATTGTCCATTGGCCACATATTAATTATTTTGAGATACTTTGGGATTCCATAGGAGAAGCTGATGGAAGTGGATTAGGAGAGGACAGTCTAGATATTCTGCTAGGGCCGATGCTCCTGCTACCTGGACTCGGATAAGCTGCAGAAGACCAGGAGACAGTTTTGCAAAACGGCTCATTTTTTGTGTGAAAACCACATCTTAAAGACATAAAGACTATATGTTTATCTTCATAAACGCAACTATTTCTTGACTTTCATTCAGGATGACTGAATAAACAGCAATGCACAAACAGATGCACCATATTGAAGGTGTAAGGTCGACTGTAACAGAGCTGGAGTTAGCTGCTTGTTAGCTTGTCATCGGTGTGCATATAAATGTGCAGATGGCTTTCTTTTTTTCTTTCTTTCCAGGGAGAAAACTTTTTTTTATAAAGTTTCAGTTGTGCACAAAAAGGAACAGATCAAATGCAGCCAGGTGTAGCTGGCTACAGCAAAGGGGCTGCAGGTGTTGCAAAGAGCCAACATCCCACCAGCATCATCCTGGATGCTGGCAGAAGTGAAAGATTCCAGAAAAAGAACCCTGTAAGTCTCATATTTTCTGCACTTATGCTAAACTTTACTGTTTGTTTCAACTCTTCATCTACTAATTTAGTCTTTTCCCAAAAATGTAAAAATGATCTCCCACAAAGGACATAAGGAGCATCGAGGTTATGGTCTAATAGGTTTTTACACAAGTATGGTTGTTTATATTAGAATTAGGTTTATTTTCAGTCAGTCAGCTTATATCATTTTATAAAACTAAGACATGAACAAATGATGAATGTGCTTTGTTGCTAAGAAACGGACATCTTTACATCAAAACTGGCTCAACATTTATGCATAGTGTGTATAAAAGCGTGATTTATGTTCTCCCTCCACCTGTTTCAGTTACATTTAACTAATTAAAAACCGTCATCCTGAACTGCATGTGTCCTCCTTTTAAAATGAAATGTGCTAATTAATCCTGCTTTTATTTGAGCTAATTAAACAACAAAACATTTAACATTGACAATGTCACCAAAATAAAAAAGCATCACGAATTTCTTTCAATATTTCAGGGCATGGGCGACTTGTCTCTATCTTTGTATTTGAATTCTCTTGTCATATTCGCTTCATCCCACCTCTGTCAGAGGGCGCTTTAATATCTTAATCTGCACGCCCTGCAGATATTTGCACCACATGCTGTTTCTTTACTTAGTTAATATGAACATTCATTTCCACCACCCACAGAGGTAATAAAAACATGTTCAGGGAGCTTCAGCCTAAATGCTTTAATCTCGACTCCTGTAGGACTTTATGCATGTGTGACTGAATGTTTTAGAAGAATAAAAATATATGTGCAGCTTTATACGTGCATTATTTTATTTTAATACAGACTACCTTCCATGAGTGTATTAGTAGATCAAATCGATTAAAGCTGCAGTGGCAAATTTGGAACACAAACATTTTTTTCATGCCTCTTAACAACGTTCTAACATAGTATAGCTATAAATATATTGTGGAGAAAAAAAAAGTTCTCCTGCATTTGTCTAAAAACTCTACCAATAACACGTTTTGAATCAAAAGCAACTATTAGAGCATCCGGTTGTCCGTCTCTCCAAACTGTCACACTTCTGCAATTCCCTGGGTCCTCCATTCATTACACACTCACCTATTGTAGTTCTGAGCTCAATTATATCAGAGGAGGAACAGCCGGCTGCTACCACTTCAACTTTAGAACAGACTACCAGAGTCCCAAAAAGAAAAACACCATTTGAAGTCACGGACATCAAAAGACGTTTGGACCTAGAAAACGGCGAGAGGTGTTTAGCGCTATCTTGTTTCCACTTGAAATGCAGGAGTCCAGTTCCAACAGAAGCGTCTCAAGGAAGTTACCCAACGGGATGGGTGAGTGTTTGCGTTCAAAACCTAGCTTGTTCTGTAGATTTGCTAAATGCTAATGTGAGTTTCTGTTGAGTTGCTTTGTTGAGTCGTCTTCCTGCAAACAGTTGTCTTACTATGACCACGCTGTTTTATAAACTCTGTTTTAAACAACAGTTAATGCTTGTGCTCTGAATGATATCAATCTTCTATCTTCTCTCTGTGAGACTGTAGATCATCTGAAGCCCTCAGGTTCCCCTGCTGATATTGTTTCACCTCGATTTTTTAAAGAGGTGCTATCTGTTCTTGGTCCATCTGTTCTGTTTATTATAAATAGTAGTCTTTCTTCAGGTGTGGTTCCTAAAAGGTTTAAACACGCGATAGTGCAGCCCCTGATCAAAAGGCCTGGTCTGGATCCCACTATGCTGTCAAACTTTAGGCCCATCTCCAAGCTCGCTTTTTTATCAAAAATTCTTGAGAAAATTGTGGACAGCCAATTAAAATCGTTTTTAGATGAAAACAATGTCCTGGAGATCTTTCAGTCAGGTTTTAAGTCTCTTCATAGCACAGCATCTGCTCTGTTGAGAGTTTTTAATGACCTCCTCCTTGCCACAGACTCTGGGGATCCTGTGATTCTAGTACTTCTAGATTTGATACAGTAAACCACAATATTTTAATGTCACGTTTGGAGCACTGTGTTGGGATTCATGGCACCGCCCTGCAGTGGTTCAGATCATACCTGACTCAGAGAAGTTTCTGTGTCAGATTAGACAGTTTCCAGTCTTCCTCTGCTCTGTTGTCATGCGGGGTTCCTCAGGGCACAATACTTGGACCTCTGCTTTTTAGTCTGTATCTCCTGCCTCTGGGGTCCATCTTCAGGAAGCATAAAATTGCCTTCCACTGTTACGCAGATAACACGCAGCTGTATTTGCACCTTAAACGGATGGATGGCTACAGCGTCAGATCTCTAGCTGTTTGCATGAATGAAATCAAATCTTGGATGGCTTTGAACTTTCTAAATTTTAATGAAAACAAGACAGAGATGATTATTTTTGGTACTGGTACCTCCAGCGAGCCCTCTCTTGTGGACTTGGGCCCTCTGGCACTGCACATAAAGCCAACTGTGACTGATTTGGGTTTTAAAATGGACAGCGATTTTAAGTTAGATAGGCAGATCAGTGCTGTGGTCAAATCTAGCTTCTTTCATCTGAGGCAGTTTGCAAAGGTAAAAAACATCTTATCTACTGAGGACTTTGAAACAGTAATCCATGCCTTCATTACAACTAGACTGGACTACTGTAATTCTTTGTATGTTGGCATTAGCCAGTCCTTACTGTCTCGACTTCAACTAGTGCAAAACGCAGCTGCTCGGCTCTTAATTGGCACACTTAAGAAAGAACACATTACTCCTGTTTTATCCTCACTACACTGGCTGCCTGTCCATTTTAGAGTTCATTTTAAACTTTTATATATGTTTTTAAGTCTTTAAACGGGCTTGCCCCACCCTACCTCTTTGAGCTAATACACATTCATTCCTCTTCTCGGTCACTCAGGTCATCTGACCAGTTGGTCCTGGACGTTCCGAGGACTAAACGTAAGCTCAGAGGGGACAGGGCTTTCGCTGTTGTTGCTGCATTATGAGATAGTTGACAGTAGAAAAAAGAGAAAGTAGGTCAACAATAGAGATCAAGAGCTGATCGTCACCAATGATTAAAATGCGCCCCTTTAAACATGGTGATGGTTATTTAACAGAAGCACAACTAACAGAACAAACATCCTCTTGGAAAGTTGATTATTTCTAAAATGCAAGTGAAAAAAAATCTATACATAATCATATGCAGATTAAACACAGATTATGATGTTATATTGCTGAAGCAGAATTGATGACATTCTGTAGAAGACCTTGTTTATCTTCCTGTCTTAATGTCAGAAGGATCCACGTGTCTTCAGAGATGCACTGTCTCATCCTTCTTCTATTGTTCCTGCTCCTCCTCCTCAGATGCTTTGTTGACTTGAAGTGTGAGGATCACTGAATCTGTCAGAACGTAGAAGGTCTACCTCCCAGTCTTTGTCATTTATCCTTTAATGAGTCCTGCAGCATTCAGACAATGATGAATGGTCCTATATGCTTCCAGTATGTCTCGTGTCTCTGCAAAAGCAGTTGCTTTGAAGGACAGCTCATGGTGAAGACACAAAGTGTTTTTCCTGGACAGTCATCTTCCTCAGCCTTTAGAGGTTAGCGCTTCAGAGAGCCTTGGTATCTCTGCTCAGGATCTTCTAGAGCCCTTCTGCAGCTGCTGGATAATGGCCTCACTGTATACATTTATCTGATTAGATATGCAAAGCTTGTGATCATGCTGCACATTTTGCTCCAGCCAGCAGGTACCCCAGGGGCTGTGATCTGCTGTCAGGCTCGTCAAAGAAAACCTCTTTTGGGTAGCTGCAGCTCTAAATCATACTTTTTTTCCCCATTTTTGTTTCTAGCTTCCATCTGGCATGTTGATGTGTGAGCTGTGGGTGTGGAGGAACTCTGCAGGTGCATATCGGACAGCAGTTTGGACAGATCGCGGCGGGCGGCCATATGCAGCTGCTTGCTTGTTAAACAGAGGCATGTTGGCCCCCGTGTCCAGTTCATTGTTTCTTCCAAATATCACCTAAAACAGGCTTCTGTGTTAAAGCAAATACGTCTGACAGTGTGATGTCATGTAGTTTATTTATGGACAGACTTTTACAGTCACACTTATGTTCAATTTGATAATTTAAATAAAAAAGGTGTAAAAGTGAATGAGCCGTGATAATGTTCTGATTGGAGGATTTGACATCTCACTAATGATAGCTATACCATCTGTGTCCACTGTACAGGCAACAGGGCACAGCATGTTCAGGAGAGGGTGGAAAACATGCATCACATGCATATACCTGAGATTCTGCAAGCATAGATTAGTCCTCCAGAACAAAAGTGATGCACTAAACACAATCCAGCTTCATTTTAAATCCTCAAAATGGTTTTTGTTCAGATGTGAAAAATAAAAACCCTTGAATATTGACACGCTCCAACTGTGATCTACAGGAGTGTCACCAGGTGTTGGAGCGGCGTGTCGTCATCGGCTGTTTTTTTTTTTACTCTTAACACAATTAGCCAAAAGGAATGACTAACACCATTTTCTAAACTAATAACAGCAATGGTATTAATTGTCATTTTTGACATGAATAAACACACAATCTACCTTAAGCTTACATTAAACAAATATGTAGGTTAGTGAACAAAAAAAACCAAACAAAAAAAAACGTTTGTGATCAAATAGGGAAAAATTAGATTAAAAGGTATGAAGGAAGAAAAAATTGACTAAATAAAGGTAATAATAGGATCCTGAGAAAGACAGAATTGGTAACAGAAGCAAGACAAAAGGTAGTGAGGAATAATCAACAGAAGGTCACACAAAAGCCAGCCTGAACAGACGAGTTTTCAGCTGCTTTTGGAGGAGAAAGGGCCTCAGCACTGATTCAAGTCCCCTAAGCAACTGGCAGCCTCTGCATTTTAGGGCCTTAGGTATCGTCATGTGGAACAGCTGTGCTGGTTACATTCAGGAGGGAGCACAGGTAGAAGCTCAAACTTGGTGTGCCGCTGTCCATGGTGCTGATCTGTAAGTAGGGAGGAGAAGGTGCTGTCCATGGTGCTGATCTGTAAGTAGGGAGGAGAAGGTGCTGTCCATGGTGCTGATCTTTAAGTAGGGAGGAGAAGGTGCTGTCCATGGTGCTGATCTTTAAGTAGGGAGGAGAAGGTGCTGTCCATGGTGCTGATCTGTAAGTAGGGAGGAGAAGGTGCTGTCCATGGTGCTGATCTGTAAGTAGGGAGGAGAAGGTGCTGTCCATGGTGCTGATCTTTAAGTAGGGAGGAGAAGGTGCTGTCCATGGTGCTGATCTGTTAGTAGGGAGAAGGTGCTGTCCATGGTGCTGATCTGTAAGTAGGGAGGAGAAGGTGCTGTCCATGGTGCTGATCTGTAAGTAGGGAGGAGAAGGTGCTGTCCATGGTGCTGATCTGTGAGTAGGGAAGAGAAGATGCTGTGATCTAACCCCAAGACAGACAGGCAGCGGCCGTAACAGTAATAATCAATTTAATAAAATGACCAAAATATTAATTCATTTACTATAATAAACTACTGATCATATACTGTTAAAAGACTAGTTTGATGGTAACGGTAAATTAACCAATACTCTATCAAGAACACCTCATTTTAAATTGGAAGATTTTATTGCATGGAAAACAGTTGCTCAGTAATGACTAACATGCAAGCGTTCATTTTTATTCACTGTGAGACAATTCAGAAAACTCAGCAGCACAGCCCATCAGCTGTACTTCTCCCCATCCCCAGTTACTGATCTGCTGAAATAAAGTTAAAGTTTTGCAAAGCTGTATTTTCTCCTGGTGGTGTGTGTACTGCTGTCCATCATGCAGCTTAGAGAGGGCTAAGGGAGAACTCGCACTCCAGGTTTGGTGTGTTGTTCAAGTTAAAAAGCACAATATGTGACATCATGCCTCCACTTTAAGTGTCACTCAAGAAATGAAAATACAATTCCTAAATCTCTTTTGTACTACAGAGAAAATGCTGACGCTAATTTGGAGTTGCTAAGCAGCATGTGGGCAGATTTGTTCTGCAGAGGACAGGTGTTCAGGATGTCGGAGGACTCAGTCAGAGAGCAATCAATCAGCTTCCTAGAGATGGGAGAGTCTAATCTGCACCGCCAACAAGTCAAAACTTTAAAAGAAAAGTAGAATTTGTATTTACATGTAAATTTGAAATGGTTTTGTGTTTTTGTAAGTATAGAGATTACACACACACTTTCCTATAATCTAGTTGTACTTTTGCTGGTTTGTTATTCACTAAAAGACGCTTAAAAGCTGTTTGGAGGCCTGAGAAGATCAAAGAAACCCCTCTTTTATTTTGACACATAAAAAATGAGTTGTTTTGAAATGAAAAACATCTAAAATAATGAAAAACGAGAGGTTAGATGAGTTTTTCTGGCACTGTTATCATAACAAGTGGTGTTGGCATCTTGGGGTTAATTAAACCATCTAATTACAATAAGTTTTAGAGGGAGCATGGTGGGCCCACAGCAGGACTGAGTGGCGTTGTTTTACACTCCCTGTGTCGATCAAGCTGTCTCTGTTTACTTTCTGGCTTGTTGTGGTTCGCTTTTAAATCAGCAATCAAGCTGCAGCAGGACAACTTGTGCAGCAAATCTCTGCCTGGAGGCCCACACACACATTGATCTGCATAAATACACTAAAATCAGATTAATTAGCCTTAATTGGAAAAAAAATAATGCAAACTGATTTCAGTTAAGATAATAACCCAGCCTTTCCACTGGATGTGTAAGTGGTGCAAAATGTAATAGACGTATTTTACCCCTGAGTTCCCTTCCAACTGGGAACGTTTCAGACATGAAACGGGAGCAAAAGCTTCCCATGCAGCTGGTCCCGAGAGGTCACAAAATCATTAGTCGTCACACACGGGTGAAATTTCTCTGCATTTGACCCATCTCCTAGGGGAGTGGTGAGCTGCAGACACGGCCACGCTCGGGAACCATTTGGTGGTTTGACCCCCCAATCAACCCCTTAATGCTGAGTGTCAAGCGGGGAGGCATTGGGTCCCATTTTTAAAGTCTTTGGTATGACCCGACTGTGGATTTGAACCCACAGTCTCCCAGTCTCAGGGGGACACTCATACCACTAGTCCACTGAGCTGCACCACGCATGATTTCGGAAGTTCACATAAAAACAAGTAAGGAGAAAGATGGCAACATTTACCCAAAAAGGTCTGGTTTATTTTCTGTTTTGTTCACCTCGGCCATGGAAGTTTCACAGGAAATGACGTACGTTTTCTTACTAGTTAAGCACCTGGAAATCTGCAGGTGATTTTTATTTTGAAAATTTTAATTTGAAAATTGCAAGGCGGCCACTTAACTCCTCTGCCAGTATGCAGAAGTCGGTAATTACGTATTGGAACCACTAATGCTTACAAAATAAAATACACTTAAATGCAAGTTAATATAACTAAGACAAACCAGTACATAATGTTTGGAAATTTGCTCATTGAAAATCTCTTTGAGTTGTATTTACTTCAGCAGTAGTAAATAGTACATACTTTGTGTAAATTTTACTGGTTTGTGTTAGTAACAGTAACTTAAATTTAAGTGCATGTTATGTTACCTACTCCTGTGTACTTGATATTTTAAGTATTTAAAATTTTAAATGACTCCAAAATGTCAACAGATTGGAAAATAAACAACTTTGTAAATTGGGTTTATTTGTTTTGAGCTAGGGTGTGTTTAGATGGCAAATATAGACCTACGATGGTATGGGATTATTTGACACATGCTCCGTTTTACTTGTAGAAAGGGGAATATTTTATGTTTTTTTAGATGGGAAGAAAATATATCCTTCATAATTCTGAAAGCAAATTTATTATTTGTAAAAAAAATGTTAGGTACTGTAAGAGTTTTGCTTCTACAGCAGGATGATGATTCCTGCATTATTCAAAATCAACACTAAAATACCCAAAGAGGTAGTTTTAATGTGATTCAAATAAAATGGGTAATGCAGCAATGCATAATTAAATATATACATCTTTGGGAAACTTAAAGGACTTTTCTGCAAGAAGAAAGTAAAAGAAAATTCCCAAAGAACCATTTCTGCCTAAATCCCTCCATTGAGCTTTTAACTGTTATGTTTAAATCTAAAAGATGATAAAACACACAGGGGCTTTTATTACCCTCAGAGATCTATTCATTTCATATTCACTTGATAAAATCACCAAAAAGCATTTTTAGGTGATTTGGTCTGCATGGAAAACCAAAACATCAGCGGGAATAAAGAAAGATTGTCAGGAGAAACCAGGTTTAAGGAATTAAAGTAATTACCAAATGAACTGGAGGTAAAGAGGCACAACAACAGAGAGTGGAAAAAAACTGTTCTCAGGATGAAGGACGGCTAAAAGTACCAGAGGAAGAAAGAAAGTGAGGCAAAAGCAGCCTCCGCTGCGTCTCTTCAAAAGGATATTTGTTCATAATCATTGGTTTTTTTTATTTGTTAAGGGAAATAATTTCCTCCATGAAAAGCGATTCAGTGGAAGGACTGAACAAAATGTTGACCCAGATGGTTTCATTTGTCTGAAAATCTGCTTTGTGTTTTGAGTCAAAGACAAAAAAGCAACAGGAAAAAAAACAGGGTGTTGTGGAAGGATAAGCCTTTTAAAGGTGTTTCTTTTTTCTTTATTCACTTTTTCACACATGCTCCAAAAGGATCTCAGCAGCACAGGACAGCTGGTTGAAACATCCTCAGCTCTTCTGAGGATGAATCACATGTTTTAACAGAATTGTGACTTCAGTTGTTGTTTTTCTCCAACTTTTATTTTATCACTAACAGTCCAGAAAGCAGCATAAAAGCCTTTAGGACAAGACAAAGAACATAAAATGCATACAAAATGTTAGAAATGCTATTTTATTGTGGTACGACCTATTATCTTCAACATGTAGCATCCATATGTAAAGTAGTGTCTACTTTTAAGGTGTAAAAGTTGCTGAATGTGTCTTTAAAGGTAGTTTTGGATAGTTAATTAAATATGGACATTTTTACGATTATTATAGAGCATACTATAATTAAAAAATTGAAATGAAACTGTTATATTAAAAGTCTTTATTTTGTTAATCTCTCAAAGTAAAAAATAACCAACTACTTCATCGTTTTTCTGTATTTTAAGGCATTAAAAATAAGCATAATGCTTTATTTACTGTGTCACTAACTGGACAACTTACTGCATTTTACTCTTTTTACAAAAATAGGAAAAACTAATTTAGCTAGTATTTTACAGCTCTGTACAAATTTTATTTAGTAGGACGCTAAATGCTGCAGGCTTTCATTGAAAAGCTGAAGGGCAGACAGAAAACACAAACAGCTTTTACTCACTGAAGTAATTATATCCATTTATCTTAATTAATTTTCAGCTTTTAATTCATATATAGTGTTTAGAAATTATTTTTCTGTTTTTTTTTTCTCTAAATCATTTCATGACCTCTTTGGAAGCCACGGGTGTGAAATTTAATGATTATAATTAAAATGTGCATCTGCAACTAAAATGGCACAGCTTAAATTGGTAAAGACTACATGCATTTGTCACAGTCATCTTTTAAACTCATTTTAAAAAAAACCTTCATTTTCAAAAACTAGACGTGTTGTAAGAAAAGTTCTGCAAGCATTGTTTCCCTATGAGAATTAAAAAAATCTCCAACTTCAGTGCACAAAAAGGGGCCGGCTCTCAGCTCCTGCTACTCCTGAGGTGTCACCTTAAACAGCAGCGAGACGACTCCGAGTGAAGATGAATGACACGGCTCAGGATGCCTCATCAGAGCTCAGAGGAAACAGGAGTGACAACATAATAAAGACGGGGGGAAGTGGAACACTTCTTCAAAGCTGCTTTGTAGATGGTGATGTTTACTGCAGCTCTCATCTACCACAAAACTCCCTTTGAATGAAAACAAAACTCTGTATTGTTTCACGGGAACTGTTTGATATGTGACTCAACATTTCAGTCATAGACGAGACATTTTAATAGCTCATGTATTACCCTGTTTTATTCAGTATGTGTGGTGAGCTAGAATAAAAAAATATCACTGATCGTTGGCAGATTATAGATTTGAAAGCTCTATTTTCTACTGACTTCTACTATTTTATTTTGATTCCCGTTCACTGACCTCCCTTATTAAGTATGACTTCAAATGCTTGTAAGCAATTAGCTGATGAGCCAATCACAAGGCAGCAGATGATTGCATTAAGGAATCTAGACATGGTGAAGATCATAGACAAGAATACCGGTACGTAGACGCCCCATTGGGCGCTGGAGAGCGTAACAAAGTCGCCGCCATATTGAATGGGTCTCCTCACTCTCCAAAGTCAATTCAGAGTGTGCAACTATGCCCGTTTTTGTGCAGCCTATGGTTGCAACATCTTGATGGGATTTTATATTTAAATTTTTTTTTCCCATTTATTTTGATTAATTATATTTGAATTTTGATTATCACACCATACCTGAATTAGTGTGTGTGTGTGTGTGTGTGTGTGTGTGTGTGTGGGTGTGCGTGTGCCTGCTCTGTCTTCTCAATCCCCCCACAGTAGAAATGAATGCACTGGGTGTGAATGGAGACCCATCTAAGATGGCGGCCGGCCACTACAGCAGCTCCAATAGGCAGCGCCAGTCCACGAGGCGTCTACGTATATATATGTCTGTGGTGAAGATGACTTGCTGAAGTTAAAACTGAGAATCAAGATGGAGAAGATAGAGCAGATTCTGAATGTAGGGATGTTGGTGGTTCCATATGGGCTGGTCCAAGCATTCCTGAAGTGTCGTTAAAAGAGAATATATCCAGTGATCAACTGTTATCTAGACCAATGGTTCCCAACCTGGCTTGTCCTGGT
The DNA here is from genome assembly GCA_006937985.1 of Aphyosemion australe. Lineage (NCBI taxonomy): Eukaryota > Metazoa > Chordata > Actinopteri > Cyprinodontiformes > Nothobranchiidae > Aphyosemion > Aphyosemion australe. Next base: position 161,073 of record SSNS01000264.1, on the reverse strand, counting down.
CACAGACAAGGGGGTTCTCAACAAAAAAGGTTGGATAATGTCTTGTTGGTGTCAGAGGATAATGAGTATTGTTGCTGACCATGTCCATCCCGTCATGACCAGAGTGAAACAAGTGTCTGATAAACTCAGATGTATCAAACTAAAACAAATTTAGAATTATTCTAACTCCTTAATAAATGAAGTCAGGTCTGCAACTAAAGAGGAGCCGCCTAGCCAGATGTACCTAATAAAGTGGCCAGTGAATGTACTATTTAATGCTCACTTTTAAGCAATTTGTGAGAAAAGAGCATTAATGTTGCTGCGCTAGTGTAATCTCAAAGTTCAGGATGAAACCACCTTATGCAGCAGTGATTCCAAAGAAATCAATCAAAACTGCCATAAAGCAGGTCAGAAGAAGCTGAGGGATGAAGAGCGGAGAGCTAAATGTGTATCCTTCAGCAAAAACTACCAGCCCTGAGAAGCTCCAAGACATAAACCGGGATCCATATCACTAATGAAGCTCAGCAGGCTGATGTGGAGAACACGAGGTTTGGAGAGGAAGATGAAAATTCAGAGACAGAATGAGATCAATTTCCTGAAATCCTTCCCCATCTGCTCTACTTCTTTACCCGTGGGAGTAGGTGGTTTTGGGGACAGGCGTGCCTTTGGGATCCACACTGGGTGCTTCCCTCTATGAAGACTTCAAGGAGTGGAGAAAAGCCTTAAAAGATAATGTAAAGAACACAGCATCTGTACTTAACTGCTGATCTAGGTGACACGAATAATAATAAAATGCTTCACTGAGGCAACGCACACTCTTAGAGTTGCAATCAGAAGGTTTATTCACAAGAGTTAGAACTAATATTATTTTAGGCTTTTGATTGTTGATTTTAATATCTCTATGGATTATCATGTTTGCAGATGACATTGTGATCTGCAGTGAGAGCAGGGCACAGGTAGAGGAACATGCTGTAACACATTCAGGCTTGTGTTTTTGTGAAGATGAAGCATCGACGAGCAAACGGAGGCAGCAGAAGAGTTGTGCTGCTGTTAACCAATCAGAGATGAGATGTCATGAATATTAAAGGTTGAATATGGAAGAATGTAAGAAGATTTTGATAAAAAGCTATATTTATAAGACATTAGACATCCACAGGGCATTTTGAGGTGTGCACAATGAAAGTACAGTGTTTCATTAAAAAGCTATATTTTAATAGAAAATCGATAAAATATTTATTAGGTCGGGCACGACTCAGTGTTTATGTTTATATCTAGCTAGGTTCATGTGTACATTTAGCAGCCAATAGGGGGCACAGTTCAGGGTTGCCAAGTACGGTCCGCTCTGCACAGCGAGGCAGCACGAGGGAAAATGGCGGACACGGACGCGACAAGTCAACCAACTGCTTCTCAGCCCAGAAGACCTCGTACTTCATCTCAGAAGAGGAGCGACCAGCAAAGATCGAAAACCAGAGTGAGTTTAGGAGAAGCATACACCAGATGGACCCAAATAAAGAATTTTCACGGCATCCAAACACACGCGGATATGGCGAATTTTCTCATGGATCGGTAAGCTAACTCGCTAGCTAACGTGTAATATTACCTCTCGGAACTCGAACTCGAAACTGCTTTGCAATACTTCTGTTTATTATATGATGTTGACTCTAGATATGAGAAATCTGAACATGAACATGGACATGGGCCATCAACCTCCACACCCACTAAACGGAGGCGGCTAAATCCTCCTGCTCTGTCCAGTATAGCTGGCTCACTTACAACACTTCAGCCAGAGGAGAGTGGAGATGACACCCTCTCAGCCTCCGAAATTAGATGCCTAGAGGACAGGTAAAGATCATTTTGTTGTCTTTGTCTTTGCATTAGCAGTAAAATAGAGATATAATTTCAAACAAACAACATTACTCTGCTGGTAGCGTTAGCATTGCCTGCTAACGTTAGCACTTTCTGATTGTTTACTCTGGCTCTAAATGGTCATCACATGTAATCTCACTCGTCTACTCGTTCAGAAAATATCTGGCTTAATGTTCAGCTCTAAATCTAGCATTTGGCTTTATTGTTTTTAATTATTTGGGGACGTTCGTTCGTTTTTTCAGATAGCATTGGTAGCTAGCGAATTCGCTAGTTAGCTATTCGCTAGCTTGCGCCGTCTCTAAACTTCAGTCAAGTGAGCCGACACTTGGAAATATGCGGCCATCACTTTTTTTGGAACACGTATATGCTCTATAAGGAAATCTCTGGCTGAATGTTTTGCTCTAAATGTGGCATTTGGCTACGTGGTTTTTACTTGATGCAGACGCTTGTTTTTCATGTCTTTCATTCCACTTCGGTTATTTGCTAGCTTGCTCGTTTGTTGTGTTTTTGTGATCCTTTCAGTGGCTGCCAATGTGAGTTATAACTCATATCAAGATATGAGTTTTGGTCCATATTGTCCAGTCCTAACCTGTAGTTTGTTGTGTTTATTTTTAGTTTTGTATTTTTAATTTTTGGTGGATATTGTGTTGAGCTATGCTTTGGTAGATCAATTACCTGTGCTTTTATTTTTTGTTCAGCCAGCATGAAATCAATGTGCAGGAAAATACAGTCTGTCCTGGGTGTGGATGTGGACATTGAGGAGGTCAATGATTTGAGGAACAGCATGTAAGTGACTTTGACTAAGCTTGATGTGGTTATTTGTATTTCTTATTGTGATCATCATTTCAATGATATATACTTTTCTCTTAAAGCATTGACTGGTCAGAAGGACAATTTGATGAGGTGGATTCTGCTCCTTCTGACAGTTCAGATGAGGACTTTGTTCTGGGTATTTGCATTCGGTAGGTAATCGGTTACAGCTTTATGTGACATGTGATGAAAAACACAATCAGTTCATTCCTACTTACAATAGATACATTGAAAACAGTGAGTAAAAGCTAGTATCAGGAAATAGTATCAGTTAGTGGACAATTGAAGCACAAGGAGTATTGCACAGTTTTGATATGTGGCATGGGTCCAAAAATCTTGCCAAAAGGATATCTGCTGTAAGTATTTTATCACAGGAAGCTACTGGTGAAAAATTAAACTCTGAATGAACTAATTAAGTAGTTTCTGGTTTTGTGTACTTCTACTCATCAGGCAGCACGTATCCCCGGACAGTCGGCATTGCTGAATTGGTTACGTGACATAATCAATCATTTTTGGTGGGCATGCAAAAAAGCAACAACGTTTGACGAATTCATGGTAAACACTTACAGGACACAATGACAAAATAGTTTTAGGAAACAACATTTCTTCTTAAACGTGACTCAAATCTCATGCTGTGAAATAAATTTCTTCTCACTTCATAATTGTAAATGATTGTCATCAGGAATTGTGGCTTGGTGTCATCCACCATGTGGCAAATGAGCATGAATGGGTGATGGGACGTTGCCAACACGAGGTGCTCGAGAACAGCTCCACCAAGGAGTGGCTGGAAATCGGGTCGGTGGCTCATGAGGCTCTGAAGGATGTGATTTTGAACAAGCGGTGGTTGAGGAACGTTCATAAATACCTCACCTTCAGGTAATGTTGGAAGTGTTGTGTGTTGTAATACAAAATGTCAGTATCTCATCTAATCTTATTCTACATACACACTTTTTGTTGCACAGATCAACTGCAGATCTGGAGGCTTTTCAAAATCACATCCTGATGTATGCTGGCAAGCGGTTCTCCTTCTCCCCACCTGTGTATGAGGCCAGGACACGCCTCGCAGCTCTGGACTACAACCAGCACCTAGGCCGCCCTTTAAGGCAAACAGTTGATGGCAGGCCCATGTACGTTTATGACACTAAACCGTGCACTAGGTTAATCTTGCATCATAAGCCATGTACTTACTGATAGATATTTCATTGACTCATATAAGGTTAATTTTATTTGTCTTTATAAACATTACAGGGCAATGAGGCTTTACAAAAAAAAAGCCAGGAGATGGAGTGTCTACGCTCTGAAGGTCCAAAAAAAATATGACCACATTCCACCTCTTCAGGCCCGCATTCTCTCTAAGAGATTGGCTGCAAATGCTGGGCTGCCTAAACGCAGGACTCTACGGCCAGACGACCCAAGGAGACTCGGCCTTCTCCCTCCTGTATCGCCACCACCAGTACAAGAACTCCTTCGCGTACAAGTCAAGCGAGGTGTTGGAATGTCAAAAATGTTTTACACCTAGATTTAGAAATATTGTTATATTTGTTACCTGTACTGCTATTTGAACATAAATATTTTCTCTCCTCCTCCCTACCCCTTTATTCTTCAGCTGCAGCCCCAGCCTCTCAGCAGGGACCTTGACCTCCAACCAGACCCACCTCACCTTGCATGGCTTTTGGGTTAATAGAGAGACTGGGACCTCGGGATGTGAACGTGGGCCTAGCCTCACACTGTGTACAAATAAAAATATAATATATTTTTTGGAAACATTGGCTGAACTATTTATTTACATTTCTTAATTGCTTAGTCATCTGTTAAGAATGTGATCTGTGTAAATGTTCCTAAGCCAGGCCTGGTATGACGCCATGATAAAAAGTTTCTACATTGGGGCTGGGTAAAGAAATTATTGACATTTAGTCATTTCCTCTTATAATAACACAAATAACAGAAAATGAATTGACATAAAAGCTCTGTATTTATTATTATTTACATAGAACTTATTATTTACATAACACTTATTATTTAAAACTTATTTACATTAAAGTTATTTAAATAGAATAATTTACATATTTTTTAGCGACCAGGGACAAAACCTGTATACTGTCCGTAGGGATCTGGATATCGGTCCCTGATCGCCCACACACAGCAACTGGGGATGACCAATCGGTTTCCACGCCCGAGAGCACCATGCTGCCAAAAGATCAAATGTCTGTAGGCAGCATAGCGGTACTCCCGGTTGTCATCCCCTGGCTCTCTCGCTGGCCTCCCCACCATCAGGTCCTCCCGGTATCGCCTGTGAATTCTCAGGTTGCCTTCATCTAAACAAAATAAGGAAAAGTGTGGCAGTTGGCAGACACAGTGGTTTGGTTCCTGGCCACAACATTTCCTCTCCAGCAGAGTGGGCATGTCTCTGCAGTTTCCACATGTACACCATGGTGGTATCCCAAGCAGACCAGCAGGTGGAGGGGCACTATTCCGGGCTTGGTTGATTCTGAGGGCATCAAATACAAGTCCAGGCTCCCTGGCGAAAAGCTCCTTTCCTAGATCCCTGTATTCCTCAAGGGTGAGTGTCTGAAGTAGTTCCTGATGGAGCAGATTGCATAGGAAACAGTTATTCCAAAACCATGAATTTATTTCAGTTTCAAAATGGAACATGTAGATAAGAAATAACTTCTATTAAACTTCATAACTTGGTCAAGTTGTAGCTATTCCTGTACACTATTTGACTACTTTAAGGATATGATGGTGGTATAATAATGTTTTTATAAACACGTATAAATTTAAAAATATACATTTTATACTAACCTCTGTCTCAAGCCTTCTCTCTTCCAACATAGCAGACACTCTTTGCGCCTCTGCGTTATGCTGCATCCTCCATCCTGAATGGATTCAATATTATTAAAATTATGCTCAGTTCAAAATTAATAATAAAAGCATAATTTACACAGTGAATAAAAACATTCACACACTTACTTCCTGATCTAGCTGTGCCTCTTCTTCCTGCTGGTCTACTAATGTCACCTGTGTTTGCAGCTCGGCCCCTTCCACCTCGCCCTGAAACTCTGCCTCCTCGTCCTGCAACTCTTCCTCTCCTGCCTCTTCTACCTCTGCCTCTCTCTCCTCTTCCTCTTGCTGCATGTCACCTGGCCTCTGGCTCACCCATACTGGTGTCCATAGTGGGTTGCTTTCAAAAAGATGAGAATAATATATACATTTTATATAAATGTACATTTCATGCTGTGCTCATTGTGTGAAAAGAAACAATTATTACTATATAGTAGAATGCTAAACTTATAAAAATGGTCAGTGATGTAGTTGAGGGTCAACCCTAAAACAATTCCACAATAAAGAAAGACAAACAATTGCTTTATCTTTATTCATTCAGCCTAACAGCTAACTTTGTGCAAACCTCAGACTCCTCAGCTCTCCACCTGCCTTCTGCCTCACTGCCACTGTTGCTGCTGCTTTGGTCACCATCATCAGGCTACAGACACAATAAATCCCATTTGAGTTGAGCGCCAGATATATTGTCATTAAAAAAAAGAATATAAAGACTTCCAGTTGAAGACATGCATAACTAGGAACATGTAGCGTCAGATAGCTAAGTAAAAGAATGAATGCTAGCAAGCTAACGCTAGCAACCCAAAGTAACACTGTCAGAAATTACATGCATCTAATGGATAATTGAAAGACTATGACTAATACAAGTTAAATAATGTAGTAAAATAAACATATTATTAGAAATGAGTTCTTACCCTGTACGATTCGTCACTAGACATGGTGCTGGTTGGTCACGTCACGCATAGCCAGCAAACCTGGCATCCCGACGTCTGGGAACCTAGTTCTGTTGTTGCAACTACAACCTACAACCACTAGATGTCGCTTTGGTCTCCGTGTTCCACATTCCACCTTTAATGAGTAATAGGGATGTGTATTGGTAATTTTCTGGCGATACGTATCACGATACAGGGGAGACGATATGATATATTGCGATACATTCAGCCAGATGATATTAGCAATCTTTTTAGACTGAATTTATTGTAAGAAAATTCAATAAACAGTCCAAACTGATACGTAACATGTTTAACATGAGGTATCGGAAACCATAACAGAGGGATTTACATTTCAATGGTGGAAACAAAACCTATTGCACACTGCTGCCAACTAGCAGTCGGTGTTTGAATTGCACCAAAAGAAAAGAAAATACACAAATGTTTGCATGTAAATTCTTCCAAAAATTCGATACACGGCTTTTGAATATTGATATAATATCGCAGGAAAAATATCACGATATATTGGCATATCGATATTTTCTTCAATTCAATTCAGTTTTTTTCTATAGCACCAAATCACAACAAGAGTCGTCTCAAGGCACTTCACAAAGTAAACATTCCAATACAGTTCAGTTCATTAAGCCAATCAGTAAAAAGTTTCCTAAATAAGGAACCCAGCAGATTGCATCAAGACACTGACTGTGTCAGTGTGTTTTCAGCAATCCTCATACTAAGCAAGCATGTAGCGACAGTGGGAAGGAAAAGTCCCTTTTAACAGGAAGAAACCTCCAGAGGATCCTGGCTCAGTAAGAGCAGCCATCCACCACGACTCACTGGGGATTGAGAAGACAGAGCAGGCACACGTCTTACATCCCTAATGAGTAAGACTTCAAATTATGCAGTTTTCCGGAGCCGCCAGGGAGATGGCTGAGAGGAAGACTATAAAGGAGATTCATGGGTGTGGTGAAAAATGACATGAAGTTTGTTGGTGTGAGGGTAAAGTATGGCTGCTCGATTATGGCAAAAATGATAATCACGATTATTTTGACTGAAATTATAATCTCAATAATTTAAGATGATTTTTAATTAACGTTGATTTTATTTATTTATTTATTGCACATGGCACTATCAAATCAGAGGAAAAGAAAAAGAAATGAAAAAAAGAAAGAAACAAGCTAATCACAAAAACAATTCCTGATTCCTCGTGTAAAAAAGCCAATACACTTGCTCATAGTTTATAACCAAAAGGGTCTAGGCTGAAGTTTAACTTATTTAAGCCTACCCAATAAGAGGGGTCTGAAATTCTGTTAGAAATAGCAACAAAGTTGCTAAGTTGGCAACGCTGTGTGGGAGGTGCGCTTGATTTGCAACTCGGAGCAGCGCAGGAGGGAGGAACAAATAATCGGCTTGTCTTGTTTTTATAATCGTTTAAAACCCAGATGTGATTAAAATTAAGCAACCCTAGGGTATAGGATGCAAAAGATAGGACTAAATGGAGACAGAGGATTTGCTATGGCGACCCCTGAGGGGACAAGTCTAAAGAGGAGAAGAATTATACAGCATTAAGCTTCTATAATTTTAAAAACAAGAACTGAGTCGGAAAAGGGTAGAATGCCTTCTCCAAGTCAGGGTCGAGGTCCTGCCCCAAGTGGAGGAGTTTAAGTATCTCGGGGTCTTGTTCACGAGTGAGGGAAGGGTGGAGCGTGAGATCAATAGGCGGATTGGTGCTGCGTCTGCAGTGATGGGGGCGTTGTACCGGTCTGTCGTGGTGAAGAGAGAGCTGAGCCGAAAGGCGAAGCTCTCAATTTACCGGTCGATCTACGTTCCTACCCTCACCTATGGTCACGAGCTTTGGGTAGTGACCGAAAGAACGAGATCGCGGATACAAGCGGCCAAAATGAGTTTTCTTCGCAGGGTGGCTGGGCTCTCCCTTAGAGATAGGGTGAGAAGCTCGGTCATCCGGGAGGGGCTCGGAGTAGACCCGCTGCTCCTCCACATCGAGAGGAGCCAGTTGAGGTGGCTCGGGCATCTGGTTAGGATGCCTCCTGGACGCTTCCCTGGTGAGGTTTTCCGGGAACCTCCAACCGGGAGGAGACTCAAAGGAAGACCCAGGACACATTGGAGAGATTATGTCTCTCGGCTGGCCAGGGAACGCCTTGGGATTCCCTCAGAGGAGCTGGCCCAAGTGGCTGGGGAGGAAAGGTCTGGGCTTCCCTCCTTAAGCTGCTGCCCCCGCAACCCGACTCCGGATAAGCGGAAGAAAATGGATGGATGGATTTGAGTATTTGAAATTACTATCTTAGTCTTTTTACTGTCCTTGACAACTATGTTTATGCTAAAGGGCCTAAATAATGTTTTAAACCCAAAATATATATTTTTTTCCAACAAGTTGACAGGAAATGAAAAGTAATTTCTCTGCTGGACACCAAAAGTCTATCAGATAGAAACAAAAACACTCAGTAGCTGCATTTACATGTGCAAAATGTCTTTATTCCGATCATTATTCGGATTACAATATGACTGTGCACATGGGCCTTTGAAAAATGAATGCGATCATGACAAGTGTTTACATTCGCTCGATTGGAATAAATCATTTTGTCATGCACAACAATCCAATACACCGAAAAAGGCCATAGAAGAAGATGTAGCAGACTTCCACTGTAAACTGCATGTATGTCAAAATGAAGCAGTACGATGTTCTTCAGAACGTGGTTTTATTTTTAGTTCTTTACGCACATCTAGTGACGCATTTGTGTCCGAAACAGACCCGTTTTTTTCACACCTGCAATGCTTTCATCCAACTTCCGTAGACGGCAACGTAATGTATGTATACATACGACATAACTGAAATGTGCTAGCCTAGTGAACTAGACCAAATTCTTGCCTTGCAAAGTTTGGTCTAGGCACGTTTCATTGGAACCCTCGCAGCCTGATCCACTGCTGTAGCTGTCCAATCACAGCTCGCTATATTTTGGTTAGGCCAATCACAACGCTCTATATTTTGGGCCAATCACCGAGCGGGAGTAGCCGATTACATCAGAGCTGCGGCCGTGAACACAAACAACATGGCGGCAGCGCAGGAACCACGTTTGTCATCAACATTGGACGATTTAGACTCCAACGTGCGTAAGTCTGTCTGATATACTTAGCGGCTTCTTATTTTTATCAAACAAAGTAGTGCAATGTCCCAGTACACCTGATATTCACATGTTTTTCATACAAAAACGACAGAAATCATTGATGTTCGACGCCATTGCTGCCTCCCTCTTTTCCGTCACTGTGATTACGTCACGTTGTTCGTTACTCTGATTGGTCCTAGCGCTATCCAATTGCGTGCAGACAGTTTGAAAGACAACCGTAGATCCCGCCTCATGACTGAGAGCTGTCAGACTATATATTCACATATATAGGATGGCTTGCCAGGCTAGACATGCGCAGTAATGAGCCACAATCGGAACAAGTGTTTACATGCACCACGATCGGATTAACAATCGGCATAACCCAGCCGTCTCAATCGGAATGAAAAGTTGATCCGATTGAGTTTAATCGGGTCAGATTATTCTGAATGGCTTCTTTCCATGACGCCTTTATTCCGATTACTTGTGTCCATGTAAACGCCGCTCCTGGCTCACTGTCCAGTCCAATGTGAAAAATAAAAAAGTTGTGTTTTGCTGCTGGTTTCTGAGTGTGTTTAGATTAAAAATGTCACCCATGCCCTGGCTGCTAAGATACGCTTTCCATCCTTGAGCTGCATTCAGTCAAACCGAAAGGGGCTTTAGGAGAAGGTCTAATACAATGGACACGTCTCAGAACAGTCAAAGAACTATAAAAATGTTGTTATACGTGCATCAGTCCTGGTGCTTTTAAAGCCTTGGATGAGATGCTTCAAGGTTATAGAGAGCCAGACCGAAATGCACCTCTGATCTGTGGTGATTGTTTCTCCAGCTGTTTGCAGGTGCAGAGAGGGCTGTAAAGGTAAACAGAACTTTCATGAAAATAAATGTGAGCAGGTCCAATATTAGTCCGTGTGAAGGCGGGTATTCCTTTTCCCCTGTTTTAGTTCTGGGGAAACGACAGGCGTACAGAGCCGTACACGAGGCCTGTATTGACTATCTGCCAAGGCGAAGATACTTTCACTTCTGTGTGCTTGTTTATCGCTTGCCTAGCAAGATGTCTGGGGTCAGCAGATTTATGCCGTGTAGTTTTAGGAAAGATTTCTTTCCTGAGTGGATTTGAAACATAAAACAATCCTGCTGAAGTATTAGAACTTTGTTCAGCACTATATTATATAAGAGGTGTGGTCTGAAATGACATGTATTATAATTTGATTGTGTATTAAAACTATAGGGTCACTTCAGAGGAACAATCAACCTGACAATATTGTTTCAATTTTTTCATCATGCAGATGTGCACCTCTTTTCATGAGTTCTATTTATTGAATACATGCAGTAATAAAGGTTTTTATTTCCCTTTGAAGTAACGTAAAACTGATCTGCATGCAAAAAAGCACCTGTGCAGTACTTAGGTTTTATTAGCGTCTATTTTATCCAAGAGTATCAGCATCATCTGTATTCCTACCCTCCTTCCCTGAGCCTTAAATCAATAAAATGTTGTGTTGCTGCTCCCCCACATTTTACTATTAGTACAATGTTTTATTTATTTATATAATAAGTCAATAAATGACTCAATGTTGCAAACTCTAACTGACAACATAGAATTAAATCAAAAATAATGTTTTATGACACATGCAACAAATGTCCCCATAGACAACAATGGGATTTTTGCAAACCTAATTGAGCCAACGTTTAGAGTTCTAAAGCTCAGACAGATTTAACAAGTAAAACATCAAAGCGTGGGTCTTTTGTCTTGGCTTAGAATATGACGAAAGTGATAATGGAATTTCTGCACTAACTCGATTAGCATCCATCAAGAAACTGCAGCCTATGTGTTGGTGTTCAACACTGAAATTAAAGCCTACTGCACACTGAAAGCATCAGCGGCGCGGTACAGCAGTGGTACGTCGCCGCTTCAAAGAGAATCCATTATAGTCTATGGGGGTGACACAAACCAGCCGCAATGCGGCAATTTTCAGATACATCCCAGAAGCGGCATGCCGTGCCGCTAAAGATAGGATTGAGTTCTATTTTTGCTGCATGCCGCTTCTGGGATGCGACAATTTCCGCAGTTAGCATAGGGCTAGACAGGAAATCACACTCGGTTTCAGTGTAAAATGCCCAGTAACTTTCAAAATAAAAGTCTATTGCAGCGATGCGATTTCATATCTATGTAGATTACGTCTACACGTGTGACCTCACGGCTTATTTACTTACCGCATCGTTTGAGAAGTGCAGCGGTGTGTTTTTCATGGCTTTAATCCTGGCAGTAATTCAATTCAGTTCATTTATATAGCGCCAAATCACGACAAGAGTCGTCTCAAGGCACTTCACAAAGTAAACATTCCAATACAGTTCAGTTCATTAAGCCAATCAGTAAAAAAGTTTCCTATATAAGGAACCCAGCAGATTGCATCAAGACACTGACTGTGTGTTGATGCAATCCTCATACTAAGCAAGCATGTAGCGACAGTGGGAAGGAAAACTCCATTTTAACAGGAAGAAACCTCCAGAGGATCCTGGCTCAGTATGAGCAGCCATCCGCTACGGCTCACTGGGGGTTGAGAAGACAGAGCAGGCACACGCACACCCCACACCCACACAGCCACACCCACACACACACACACACACCATATAGATCAAGTAGTGTTTCTATGGCTACACTGTGACTTCTTAGTAGAAGTTCTATTTAGTAAGAGAAACTTTATTGTCTTTATCTGAGTGAATCTATAATTAATTCAATAGGTGAACTAATAGTAGCACATTCTATGTTAAATAAAGTGAGATGTAATATCAGGAGAGGGAGAATGTTAGGTGGTTGGCAGCAGTGTGCCAGCCGATGGCCCCCTCCATGAGGCCACCACAGCTCAGCAGAACGCCAGTGTAGCTTCTTCTGGGGAGAAAAACACTTAGAGAGAAAATAAAGTTAACAGCTGAAATAACAGGAAATAATGCAATTAGAGAGTGGTGGTAGAAGAAAGTAGCAGAGTGTGGAAAGTGGCCAGTATGTCCTCCAGCAGTCTAAGCCTATAGCAGCACAACTACAGAGATAACTCAGCATAACCTAGCCTTTTAGATGGAGGCATGTGGGAGGCAGGGCCAGGGAGAAAAGTCTTTAACGACTGTAGTCCCCTCTGTACACTCCACCTCCCTCTGCTCCCCACTCGTCTAAACCTGGACTAACATCAGAATTTAACCATAAGCCCTATCAAATAGAAAAGTTTTGAGCCTAGTCTTAAAAGTAGACAAGGTGTCTGCCTCACGGACTAACGCTGGTAGAGAGGAACAACATTATATATGACATCAAACAGTGATGTCACACGTGAGTTCCTTCTTTTTTGTTTAATGGCGGATGGCATAAACAAACCGTGACCTTTGAAGTCTCAAGGGATCTTGTGATCTCGCGAGTCCAGCGAGGAGCACGGCGGTGAAGTCGTTCTGCGACTGAGATTCTCCTGGGTAAATAAGATTTGACAAAGAACATATCAAAGCTTTTGGCTTTCTGCAGGGCAAACATTATGAATGCAAGTATTTTCTCCTTTATCCTGAAAGTGTTGGCTAGACGGGAAGCAGAATACCTTCAATACCAAGTGCCATTAATAAAATGTGTTGTCATGTCTTGGTTGGCTGAGAATCTACCCCATTAAATGATTTTGAATGCTGGGCCTTTATCCCGCAGAGAAACCTTTACTTTTAGCATTCTATAATTATCCTTTTCACTTGCAGAGTTTTCTAAAGTGCATCTGCACTTAGAGAAACCCTCTAGTCAACGACTATAGACCACTAGCTAAAATGTGTTGCAATATATCATCAAAACATCCATAACCCCCTGCAGCTGCTAATAATGTTAGAGGACTTTGGTATTTTACGTCAAAGACAGCCCCTGTCCCAAACTATTGCCCCCACAGAGCATAGGAGAGCAGCAACGAGAGTTCAGACCCTTCACATGAGAGGCCCTAATGACCTTAGGAGTGCTTGGCCTGCTTCTCTGCTGCTATAAAAAGATTTCAGCAAAGCTACACTTGTTTGGATGGAAAACTAGTGAGGTGGGAGTCACAGCCTTGAGCCCCTGACTCTGCATGCTCCGTCATGGGGGGGGGGGGGGGGGGGGTCAGGCAGCAGTCGCAGAGTCCATTAGCACATTACATAGTCCTCTCAGCCTGGAGATGAGAAAAAGCCATTGAACATCCCATTCCACCCCGCCACACAGATTAGGCCGGCACTGCCGCAGCTGCAATAAGGTACGTTACTAAAGGAGAAGGAGTCTACACCCAGAGGGCGAGCAAGTAAAGAGGAGAGGAAGGAAAAGAGAATAGAGGAAGCAAATGAAGTGTGCAGCGCTGATGATCATTTTCTTTGATGGTGTGATCAGTATAGCATCCAATAGGCTGCACAATCATCAGAGACAGGGAACAAAATGCCGTTTTCCTTTGTGTTGCTGGTTGAAAATGCATCAAAAGTTAAAATAACAAAACCTCATGCACCACTTTGATGCCTTATCAGCACCTGGCAGTGCAATTTCACACATGTCAATCTGTTTATTTATCTATGTACTTCCTGAGGTAACAACTCTTGGAATAAAAAATGGGAGGTGTTGGAGGAGATTTACCCATGGGGGAATATGTGTTGAATACATTCCCTGAATGCCTGAGTTGAACGGTTGGGCATTGCCTCCTTTTTAATGGTTTTTCTCGCTGTTTGGGTGTTTCTGGGCCATTGGAAGGGCACTACTCATGTGTCAATGCATTTTCTGTGTATGATGAATTGCTCAGCACACCTTGTTCTAAGAGTTTAGAATGATGTTAAAAGAAGATCCGATCACAACCGACCAAGGTCGTCTAAGTGATTCTAACATCACATACTGAATATTACCATGAAGTACTTCCTCTGTTGTTAAGATGTATTTTTTCCAAATATATATATATATATGTACATATATATATACATATATATATATATATATATATATATATATATATATATATATATATATATATATATATATACACTGTTCACAAAATTAAAGAAACACATTAGATACATCAGATCTCAATATGAAGTTGGATATCTATACAAATAACGACAGGGCAATGTCTTAGGAACAAAAGGATGCCAAGTCTTTTAATGGAAATAAAAGTTTTCAGCCTACAGAGGGCTCAATTGTGTAGACACCCTAAAATCAGAGTGAAATGAAGATGTGGCAGGCTAGTCCATTATTTCAAATACTTAATTTCTGCAACTCAAAATGCTTTTCAGTATCTTGTGTGGCCCCCACGAGCTTGTGTGCATGCTTGACAACGTCGGGGCATGCTCCTAATGAGACAACGGATGGTGTCTTGTGGCATTTCCTCCCAGATCTGTGTGAGGGCATCCCTGAGCTCTTGTACAGTCTGAGGAGCAACCTGGCACTGCCTAATGGACCGAAACATAATGTCCCACAGATGTTCTAGTGGGTTTAAGTCAGGGGATCGTGAAGGTCATTCAATTGTTTCAATTCCTTCATCCTCCAGGTACTGCCTGCATACTCTTGCCACATGAGGCCGGGCATTGTCGTGCATTAGGAGAAAACCAGGACCTACTGCATCAGCGTAGGGTCTGACAAAGGGTTCAAGGATTTCATCTGGATACCTTATGGCAGTCAGAGCACCATTTCCTAGGCAGTAGAGGTCTGTGCTTCCCTCCATGGATATGCCTCCCCAGACCATCAATGACCCACCACCAAACCTGTCATGTTGAACGACGTTGCAGGCAGCATAACGTTCTCCTTGTCTTCTCCAGACTCTTTCACGTCTATCACAGGTGCTCAGGGTGAACCTGCTCTCCTCTGTAAAAAGTACAGGGCGCCAGTGGCGGACTTGCCAATTCTGGTGTTCTTGAGCAAATGCCAGTCGAGCTCTACGGTGCTGGGCAGTGAGCACAGGGCCCACTACAGGACGTCGGGCCCTCAGGCCATCTTCATGAAGTCTGTTCCTGATTGTTTGGGTAGAGACATTCACACCAGTGGCCCTCTGGAGGTCATTCTGTAGGGCACGAGCAGTGCTCAGCCTGTTCCGCCTTGCACAAAGGAGCAGGTAGCGGTCCTGCTGATGGTTTGTGGACCTTCTACGGCCCTGTCCAGCTCTCCGAGAATAACCGCCAGTCTCCTGAAATCTCCTCCATGTTCTGGAGATTGTTTTGGGAGACACATTAAACCTTCTTGCTGCAGCACGTGTGGATGTGCCATCCTGGAGAAGTTGGACAACCTATGCAACTTCTGTAGGGTTAAGGAATCGCCTCATGCTGCCAGTAGAGATAATTACTCAAGCCAAAACTAGCACGAGTGGAAAACCAGCCAAAAAAGATCAAGAGGGAGAAACTTGAAATGACCTCCACATGTTAAACCAGTCCTGTTTTGAGGGTTTTGTAATTGTTGCCACTTTAGTGCACCTGTCGTTAAGTCCATGAACACCAATACAGCTGAAAGTGATTAACAATGCCCTCAGCTGCTTAATCAACCAGAAAATTATCAGACAGGTTTCATTGATTTCATGCCAGGCCCAATAAAAAAAGTGTTACTTTAATTTTTGTGAGCAGTGTATATATGCAATACAGCTACGCTCTACCTGTAATCAGATATCCTGCAGGAATATTAAGTTGGCCATAGGAAGAAATACAGACCACAGATGTTAAGACATGGAAGCTCCCAACCATGCATGGAGGGTTCCACCCCAAGTCCAGCACTCTGAGACTGTACACTAGCCGTAAGGAAGGAGGCTGAGGACTAGTGAGTGTGAGAGCCACTGTCCAGGATGAAACATCCAAGATCCATAAGTACATCAATGACAAGGCCCCAACAGATGACGTGCTCAGTGAATGTCTCAGACAATGGAGAACAGAGGAGGAGGTGCTGGAAATACCATCATGGGGGGATAAACCCCTACATGGGATGTACCACCGACAGATAACTGAAGTGGCTGATATCAATAAATCCTACCAATGGCTAGAAAGAGCTGGTCTAAAGGACTCATCATGGCTGCACAGGAACAGGCCCTGAACACCACAGCAACAGAGGCCAAGATCTACCACACCAGACAAGGGCCAAGGTGTAGGCTATGCAGAGAGGCCCCTGAGCCAATCCACCACATAACTGCATGGTGTAAGATGCTGGCAGGGAAAGCAGACACAACCAAGTGGCTGGCATAGTGCAGGAACATCTGTGCAGAGTATGGACTGGAAACCCCAAGGTCAAAGTGGGAAACACCCCCTAAGGTGGTAGAGAATGAGCGAGCCAAGATCCTGTGGGACTTCCAGATCCAGACCGACAAAATGGTGATGGCGAACCAACCGGACATTGTGGTGGTGGACAAACAACAGAGGACAGCTATTGTGGTTGACGTAGCAATACCAAGTGATGCAACATCAGGAAAAAGGAACAGGAGAAACTAGAGAAGTACCAGGGCCTCAAAGAAGAACTTGAGAAAGCCTGGAGAGTGAAGACATCGGTGGTGGTCGTGGTCATCGGGGCAGTGACCCCCCAACTGGAGGAGTGGCTAAAGCAGATCCCAGGAAAAACATCTCAGTCCAGAAAAGTGCAGCTCTAGGAACAGCTAAGATACTGAAGAACCGTCAAGCTCCCAGGCCTCTGGTAGAGTGTAACCGCAGTATTCATGGACTCACCCACTTGGGCCTGCAACCACTGAAGGCTGTCTTGATTAAGTTGCCAGGAGTCAGCAGAGCACGTCTCGGCTAGTATAGGCTAACCATTAGCAATAGCAGAGATGGCAGAACAAATTCAGCTTTGTGGTAGAAGAGATGCATTTCTGGTAGTCAGTCAGAGGCAAGATGGTTGCATATCATGAATATTGATGCTGCTTTCCACCCCCACTCCTCTGTCCTACTTCTACTTCCTTAAACAAGAGTGCCAAAGCTTTTGTTCCACAGAAAAAGACTCACAATGTATTCATTCACACAAGACCACATCACATTGATTGAGATAACGAGTATATGACACCTTTAAAGAACAAACACTCTAGAATTACAGCCTCTCTGAGCCTTTTTTAATGGATACAGACAACATTATGGTCATCCTTCCAATTACTAAACATCTGAAATGGTGTTTTGAAAGTGTTGTTTAGTTTAAAATAGTGTTATCACACATCACAGAATGCAATATATTTGCAATGAGCATGATCCAAATGCACAAAGGGATCACCCCAGGTAAGTTTATTTATTTTTATTTTTTTTAATTGGAGCCCCAATTGTCTACAATCAAGATACTGGCCAGATATTTATTGGAAACAATAGCAAACAAACATAAAAGACACACATAAGTCAATCCCAGCTTTCTACACTATTAGTAAATTAATGGTATGCGGATATGAGTTTTGTTTTCAGCTTTTTCTTAAAGATGGAGATGGAATCTCACATTTTTAGCTTCACATCAAACTCACTCCAGATCTGCAATGGAATGAGATCACACAGTTTATGATTGAGGTTGTGAAGAAATTGATCCAAAGCATTCTGAAAGTAATTGTACTCAGCAAGACTCAGAAGATTGTAACAGCAGAAAAGTGCTGTGATGGGAGCGTTATACTCAGACCATGATAAGGCACGGAATTTTTTTTGTGGAGAATTTCTAACTTTTTTAAGTAAGTCGGATATGTATCACACCATATGATATTACAGTAAACTAGATGGGTTCAAATAAGGTTTTATAGGGTGAAAAGTGCAGAAAGTGGAAGAAAATGACTTAAATGGTCTGTATTTGATATAGTGCCTTCCAGAGTCCTAGAACCCCCCCAAGGCGCTTTACAACACAATCAGTCATTCACCCATTCACGCACACATTCACAACCTGGTGATGATGAGCTACATTGTAGCTACAGCCACCCTGAGGCGCACTGACGGAGGCGAGGCTGCCGTACACTGGCGCCAACTGGTCCCTCCAACCACCACCAGCAGGTAATGTGGGTTAAGTGTCTTGCCCAAGGACACAACGATAGCGACAGCCTGAGCAGGGTGCAAACCTGCAACCTTCAGATTACGGGGTGGGCACTTAAACCCTCTGCCACCATCGCCCATAGAAAATTACTTGAAAATCAACACAGTATAGTTAAACAGGTTTCTGTCTAATCATTGACATTTAAAATGAAGAAATTCATCAATAAGAATCCCCAAGATTTTCATAACACTGACTCTTAAATGTATTTATTCATCCATTTATTTTGAGACAGTTTGTCTTGGTGTACGTTTATTTATTGTAAGGGAACATGATGGCCTCTGTTTTGCTGATATTAAGGAAATGTGTTACACCTAAACAAGGTATCTATTTTCACCAGCCCATTATCTACTGTATGTTCAGGTTCCTTTGAGTTCTTGTGGGCAAGAAAAACAACAACACATTTTGTTTAGTGCAGACGAGGGGTTAGCAAAGACATTTATGTACAAAATGAAAACAAGCAGCCCCAAAATAGAACCCTGGGGTACTCCATGATTTAGGTTCTGCTCTGTAATTTATGTTTATGTAGCTCTCACACCAATCAGATACATTTCATATATAAACAAGGTTCACAAACAAATAAATGAAAAAATATTAATAATATTTCAATATTCACCTGGGTCTTGGCCAATAACTACATTTAGAGCAGGGTACCAAAACACTCAAACCTTCCAGATCAGCACTGATCTTCTGTTTTTGTTTTTCTTTTGCAAAACAATGTGTAATATGAAAACAGTAGTAAACAGTAATTTATCCAGCCAATAAGGTTATTTCCTGCTTCAGTATCTAATAGGACATTTCAGCTCCACCATCTGCTTACAAGGCTACTTTTACTGAATACTTAAGTAAATATCAGCAGTAATTTCAGTACTTTTTGTGAAGCTGGTGCTCAAGTCCAACATGAATATATCTAGAAGTTTAAAACAATGTTTGTATATTAACAGCTTGGGAATTTTAGAGATTGGAGGTGTTTTAATAATGCATGTTTACACTATGGAGCTGCATTCATTCAGACAAGCCAGTATTTAGCTTGTCAATATAGTTAAAGTTTTGACAAGCTAAAGTGGACTGCTGCAATCTTAAAATCCATCAAATTTTCAAAACTTTTAATCATTTCATGTGAATGTTATAATAAAAACCTTTACTTCCCCACCAGTTTTGCATTACACATTTATTTTGGTTTAATAAAAACGTCCCGCCAGATCTGACTACTGGATGTACCAGGTGTTATTGTTCCGCTCCTATGATAGGAAATAACCTTAGAATTAAGAATAATATTAAACTGATGGTGGTGTGAAGGTTTGTAAAATATTGTTGTGCATATAGTTTTAAGATGTTGGCAATCACATTAATTATCATTTGCACACAGAAACACACATAAAGGTGCAGGAACACTGAAAAAAATGTTTTAATTATTATTTCTGATTATAATCGGTCACTCTGAGTTTATCATGAAGGCTGAACATGAAAATAGTCTCCTACACCTATCTCCTGCATTAGCTTCTGATAGAAAATAGACAATGAAACGCTAGGATTTGAAAAGCCTGACAGATCTATGTCACACTGTCACTTAACGTTCATGGATTCACCCATCTCGCATCATTGTCATGTTGGAAGGTAAACCTTCGGCCCAGTCTGAGGTCCTGAGCACTCTGGAGAAGGTTCTTGTCCAGGATGTCCCTGTACTTGGCCGTATTCATCGTTCCCTCGATTGCAACCAGTCATCCTGTCCCTGCAGCTGAAAAACACCCCCACACCTTGATGCTGCCACCGCCATGCTTCAATGTGGGGACTGTATTGGACAAGTGATGAGCAGTGCCTGGTTTTCTCCACACATGCCGCTTAGAATTAAGGCCAGAAGTTCTATCTTGGTCTTATCAGACCAGAGAATCTTATTTCTCATCACCTCAGGGTCCTTCTGGTGTCTTTTAGGAAACTCCATGTGGGCTTTTATGCGTCTTGCACTGAGGAGAGGCTTCTGACGGGCTACTCTACCCTGACTGGTGGAGGGCTGCAGTGATGGTTGACTTTCTACAAATTTCTCCATCTCCTGACTGCATCTCTGGAGCTCAGCCACAGTGATCTTTGGGTTCTTCTTTACCTCTCTCACCCCCGGTAGCTCAGTTTGGCTGGACGGCCAAGGGTTCTGGTTGTCCCAAACGTCTTCAATTTAAGGATTATGGAGGCCACTGAGTAGCTTCAGTTGCAGAGGGATTATCATGTAAATGCTGTCTCAGATGCAAATGAAACAGTACAGGAACTGTTTTATCAGTCAGTCACTATGTGTGTGTTGGTCTGCCAGCAGCTCATCAAAGCAAAGAGTTTTAAAGGTTTGAAAGATTGTGCTGCCAGAGAATAAATCACTGGATGTCCTAAAAAGAACATCTTTTTATATCGTGGTTGATTCTCGTTTAGTTCTATCAAACATTTGCGATGAAGAATAAGAGTCGGGTGGAGAGCCTGGAGACAACGGGAAAAGCATGTTCACAACGTTTCTCTCTGGTCTTTATTTTTTTAAAGCGCTGCCACACGACGACATAAAATAAAAATGAAAGCGACAGAGAGGAGGGGCTGGTGGAGCAGTGTAAAATGATGTGTGTTCAGTCCCCCTCCCTGATTACTGCCCCTGCAGACTTAAACTGCCTTTGGTTATTTAACGCGCGCGCACGCACACACACACACACACACACAACGAGAGGATTTGCTGGCTGTCCTTTTCAATAGAGCCGCTGATGGACAAATAGATAGGCAGTGAACTGCAAACTCATTAAAAACACCAATACCTGTCCACAATATTAAAACCTACATCAGGGATTTACATGTGTCTGTTTAGAATCAAGAGCGGCTGTTTTTCTTTCTCTCATCAGTTACCATGAGTGGCCATTTTTGTTTGTCTTTAATGGCCTAATGAGTCCAGAGAGACCTTGCAATTTAATCATAGGAGAAAACAAATTTGCCCACCTTGTCACATGATGGGTTTTATCTGGGGACACTGCTGCCATCTTTATGCTAATATCCATTAAAGTAATTAGCAGGCTGTATTAAGTGCATGCAGCCTGGTATCAACACATTTTAGGATTAGGATAGTGACTCATTTGTAGTTCAAATGAACAACAGAACTTGTTAAAAGTAAGTTCTCCATTTTCATTTGTTGCACCTAAAGAAACAAAACAATGTTGAATTAGTTTGAGTATCGGAGTTAGTGCTAGCTTAATAGCTTTATCCATCTTTTTGTATTGGTGTCACATGCTATCCACTATGCATTACAAGAATATCTAATATATTGTTCTAGGTTGAGTCTCTGCTTTTTGTGGATGATGTGATCCTCTTTTTCACTGAGCTACAACCTTCTGCTACTGCTTGAGAGGCTCTAAGCCAAATGTGAAGCAGTCAGTGTTGCCAGATGAGATTGACAGTCTCCAGCCCAATCACAGCTGAAATCCCGCACCTATCCAAAAATAACCAGCAGCCCAATCCACGAAGTTGCCAGACTCCGGTGTAAACCCGTAAAATAATCACAAAGGCAATGGAAAACATTGCAAACAAGCTCTTATAGCTGTTTTACAGTACCTGCAACGAGCTTTAGAGTCATCTACTGAGCCCGGCCCGATCCAGATTTTTAGTTCAGGGTCACTCTTGCATTTCTTCCTGTACAATTTCTTGTATTTTCCCCACTTTGGCATGTTTCAAAAGTTTTCAGCTTCTACGCAGCGTAGCTTCAGTGCCTCTGCTAGCTAAACTGTTTACATCGACGTTGTGGACGTCAGTGTAAACAACTCAACATGACTCACGGTGAGTTGTCAAATAAAATAATGTGATTGAGTACAACTAATGTCAAATATTTCACATAATTTTTTATCTGTTATTGTCAATTTATTTATTAATTAGATTTTTATTTCATTTTTCCACCATAAAATAAGAGGGTGTTGTGCTGTTTTCATAATAGTAAAAAACCGCCAAATATGGGCAAAAGCAGCCCAATTTTCATCCACCCGCCCAATGCATTTTTTCCCCACCAGGTGTAACTAAAAGAAGCCCAATTGGACAGAAAACCGCCCAATCTGGCAACCCTGGAAGCAGTTTAGGTGGGGGTTAATATTCATGATATGCAAACCAGGGGCGTGGCCTGGGGTAGCACATGCCACCCTTGAAATCTGATTGGCCACCCCAGGTGCCACCCCACTGAGTTCCATTTAGATTGACTTACATCGTCCACTAAAGGCTTGGGATTTTACACCCCAAAACAGTACGTGGCAGCATGTTCCTTTAACATTGTTTCCAACCTCAGGCCAACAGAACTTTTCTGTATTATTTTGATTCTTTATTCATATTGACATAAACAGTATTTAGAATCCGGGTTTCATTCCCACTCCACTCCAGGTAGTGGCAGTAAGAAGTGGCTTGCTAACCACCACAAAACAGCTAGAAGAAGAAGAAGAAGAAGAAGAAAATTGGTCATGGCACAATGTGGAGCCCACAAATTCACTACAATAAAAAAAAGACAGATTTTGTGAGGAGTGACACCCCCCACCCCCACCAAAAAAAAAGGTGCCACCCATGTACATACAAGTGCCCCACCTGGGCCACCCCATTTAAAAAGGCCTGGACATGCCACTGATGCAAACGCACTCCTCTGATTGGCTAAAAGCAACAAAACTTGTCCGCTGCCTCTGTTCGCTCTTCTTTCTTGTGTAAAATATGCAATGTTGATGTTTTATCTCCACACATAACACAAGCCTGAATGTGCTCCACCATGCTGTGGAGATGCTAATGCTAATGGTTAGCTCCTACTAGCCGATGCACTCTGCTTTCTCCTGGTCGCAAAATTAACGCAGCCTAGTCTATGAACACAAATTGTCCGTGTAACGTAGAAGAAACCAGCCCTTTCTGGCCAAACTGTTTCTTTTGGCAGCTAGTGCAGGTGATAATGATTGAAGACGATATTCATGTTCAGCATGCAGATGCCACTTGGAGTAACCAATCGTATTTAAAAGGGACATATTTTGCAAATCTCACTTTTTGCATAATTTTATGTTGTTATCTTTGTCTGGACTGCCTCCTAAACACTCCATAACAGAATTAAAAACCGTCGATTCATTTTCTGTCAAATTTCAGTTTAAGAAATCATATGAATTTATGAGCCATTTGTAAATGTCTCTTATTGTTACGTTACAATAAAGAAAATTAGCATAAAACCACTCCTCACCTGGCAACGCTTAGCAAGGCTTCTGCTCTGGACATGGAAGAGCCCCCTTGACCCCCCTTGAAGCCCCCTGCTGGAAATCTGAGCTCCTCGCCTCATAGCAGCCTATCAGAGGATTGGTGGGCGTGGCCAAAAGCAGCTTATTTGATTTAAAGTGACAGAGCCCTGAAACGGCTCATTCTGAAAGGTACTGAAAAATCGCTTAATGTAAGAGTGATTTTTAGCAAAGAACTTCCTTAACATTTTTTTGTACAAACCAATTATAACTTGTTTTTAAATAGAGGTATAAAATGCCAACTTTATGTGGAGAAGTTCAGGTACCTCAGGGTTTTGTTCAGGAGTGAGGGAAGGAGTTACCGGGAGATAAACTGACTGGTCGCTCTAGGTTTGAACCTTTACCAAATCATGAGCTTTAGGTAATGATGGCAAAAATAAATTTGCAAATACAAGCAGCTTATTTAGCCTTTCATTTCGTTTCTTTGCACATCCGAGTCAGAAAAGCCAAATACTGCAAAACACTGCAAAAACCATCTAAAACGTCTCTTTCTTTTGCTTTGCCGAGCACTTCTGCAGCAGTCCAACTTCACGTCACGGTTGCTTTTCGAATCAAAAACACAACAGAAGTTGACATTTTTGCTTCCTCTAGATTTATCTCTCTGCACAGAGATGCTGGGACATCAGAGGCTCAGTCGCAGCGACAGAAGTCAGTCATATCCCCCAACATGTTCTGTGTGGCTTAGCTGAAACGTTTCAGAAATGCTTCCTCTGTTTTATGTGTAGATTCGTCAGGTGGACACTTAAAGGCTCTCTCAGCTGTTTTAAATGACTCTACAGAACAAGGATGCCTTTGGAGGGTGGAAAAATGTCAGCGGGTTCCGTGTATACGAGTCCACGGTTATGTTCCGTGAAAGAATGATTTCCTGAATTGTACTCAAAGTAAACAGAACATCTGTTTAGTGGGAAATTAGCAGCGGTAATTAAAATGAATGGTGTTTCTTGTAAGATGACAGAGTATACACACTCAACTACAAATTTTAGTCTCTTGACAACCGCAATGAAATCTGCAACACAACAGAGCTTTTATTGCTGCAATTATCTTTGATTTATTGCCTAAATTACCGTTTTTGAAGCATGCCCCTGACTATTTTGCATGCAACTGAACACTGATTTTATGCCAACAAGTCCATAGCATTTGTTTACACACTAAAATTAATATTATTTCAAGTGACTGATTCAATTATCCTTTTGCTTGCAGCATAAGTGCAATGTACTTAGAGGTTATTGTGAGGGGGATAAAAAAAAAAAACAAGATGCACGGTGTTGTTGTCAGGTGAAGGAGAATTCAAACAGCTTGCATCAGTAGTAATCCCTGGGAGAAATGTCTGCAGTGGAAAAGCATGTTTTAGAAAAAAGGCTGGTTCTGCAAAGGCACAAACCTCCAGATGGGAGCCAGAGACAGGGAAACAAAAGAAATCCAAAATCTGATGCCAAAAACGTCGTCTTTCAAGGGATCTAGACCCTAACAGACGCTGTCAATCTCCATCTGTCACTTAGAGCAGACAGCGTTTATGTGCTCACATAAACACATCATCTGAGGCAAAAGCAACACCTTCCTATATCCCTGGGGGATTTTGCAGCGTGCATGAGTGCTGGTGAAATATAGAGTGAAAAAGACAAAAAGATGATTTAAACAGTCAATTTGATCCTCAATGTACTGCTGTTTTAAAAATAGCCATGCTTCTGAAGTCTTCTGAAATGGCTTGGCTTGTTCTGAGCTTGTTCATTTAGCCTCCTGCAGCATAATGAGGCAAGAATCGACTCAGCCATGAGGATTTTGGAAGCCAGAGAGGAAAATGGTGACACTATTTTTCATTGTCAGCACTGTACAGATTTTTTTTAGGAAAGAAAGATGATAAATAACCCTAAATGTCTGCAACTATGGGAGACAGCCACAGCCTGCATCCTCTTCTCATTATTACCAAGAAGTGAGCATGTGGTGAAACCGCTAAAATGGAGATTTTATTAAAGGTTTGGCTCAAGTTTGAGAAAACTGAAGCCAACTGCTGACAACTACAGAAGATAAATAACATGTGTTGAGGATGTAGCATGAAAAAATACAATGTCTGACATTTCCACTGTTTTCAAAGAGGAGAATAAAGCAGAATTAGGTGGAATTCATCTGTCCGTCCATCTGTCCACTCTGACAAAAACACAGAGACTGTGTTATAAACCACTGATCAGATCAGCATGACTGAGATTGAGAGTTGCAGGTTTGCCAACAGAGACATGATGTTGATAGATTTAATAATGCAGAATTTCTGTGGGTCTATTGGAGCTTAATGTGGAACACAGCTAGGGTCAGGTGTTGAAAGAAAATTCATGCAGTTCATTTTACATTCAACTTATTTCAGCACCTGACCCTGGCGTGCTCTGTAGTCTGTGCCTCCAGTATATGAGCGAAAAGCTCAGCCATGGTATCAGATGAATAACATAACTCAACAAATAAAACTTTGGCTTTTTTTCAAAGGGGACATTTTATGCAAAACTCACTTTTGCATCATTTTGTGCAGCCATGGTGGTCTCTACTGCCTCTATAAACACTTCAAATGTGGGAAAAAAATCAATAATCTGTTTTCTGTCAATGTTTGGTTTTAAGAATTATGTGCCCAAAAAGTCCCTGTTTGTGATGTCACAAAAGGGGAAAGTAGATTAGATCCACCTTTCACATACAAAAGAGAGCTGCTGCTGGTGCAGCGGCTGTACTTTGAGCCCCTCCCAGATATCGGAGCGTCTCAGCCTGAGCAGGGGATGGGTGGGCGTGGCTAGCTCCAGCTTGTTTTTTTAAGGGACAGAGCCCTGAAACGGCTCATTCTACAAGGTACTGAAACTATCAAGAAAAAGTAATCTCACGCATTGAGAAAACTGAATTTTCCTCAAAGTTCTGAAACTTGAAAATAATTTATTAAATCACACATGTAGTGAATAATTGTATATAACTATATTTTTATTGCTACAATGGAAATCAGCATGCTTCATACATCTAGTAACAAGAAGCAAACCTGACAAAAACTCAACACTTTAAGCCCTTAAAGCAGAAATCCAGAGTTTTCCCCTTTCAGGAATTATGTATGATTTTTCAGTAGTGTGATATAATGTAAGCGATACCTCTTTTTTTTTTTTTTTTTGCTAAGCCCGCCCCCTGCCCCGCAATAGGAAACTGACCGCCGACCAGAACTAACCAATAGCGTTAGACTACCGCTTACGTGCTTCAAATTTCAGGAAGTACCTCGGCTGATGCAGCGTTGATTAACTTTTCACGGACAAGTAAGTCTAATCCTGATACTCCATCTGAATGCTTTGAGGCCAAGAGTGGCTTGATCAGCAATAGTCAACTCCCTATTTTCACAGTTATTCATATGATACTTTATGTTTGTTTTCAAACGTAAATATCAGCATCAGCAGCAAATTGCTGCACTTCTGGTGCATCCAGGGGTTACGTTCAGCAGGAAGTTCTTAATATTCTCACCCTAATAACCTGTATCACGTTAAACAGAAACACTTGAGATGGCAAAATAAAAATCCCTTTAGGTTTAGAGGAGGTTTCACCTGACAGACCAAAATAATGACTCAAAAACAAATTAGGTGACATTGACCTCAGGGGTCAGTTGCTTTTTCATAAAAGATCAACACAATATCATTTAGCATCTATTCAGTTTTCCTCTTGCTTTATAGCAAGCTGTGCTTTATATGTGTTCTACATAGGTTGCTATGGAAACTATATATCTCTACGTGGGGTCCTTAGCTGCTTATTTCTCAAATCAGGTGAAACACTTAACTGGAAAGTTTTATTTTCCATGTGATTGTGCTAAATGCAAAGTGGATAAAAGGCTATCAATGCAGCTGCAGCTGAGACCGTTTCTACTTTAGAGGTTCAATTACTTTTTTCTCCCTGATGCTCATCAGCTTAATCAGGTTCATTTACAGTATCATATCCACCCACTCCGTAGTTTGTTTGGTTTTTTGTTCCAAAAAATGTTGCAACAATAAGTCAGATTCACATTTCCAACCATAAACATGCAACACTTCCAAAATAAGCCTCCGGCCCTCGGCTGCTGCAGCACAGCCTCGGACGTTTTGTCTTATTTGTCCGTATATCCTGTTCTCTCCAACAGAAAATTAGTCATAGTGTGAGTCACTCCCCGTCTGTATTGTCAGAAATAACACTAGTGCACTCCAACTCACCACCACGCCACACTAAAGGCTGAGCGGTGCTGGAATACTGATCACCTCAGATTGTTTTTGAATAAGAACAGAACAACACGGATGAACAGCTCTCCCCTATGAAAGGACTAATGGTTTTGGCTGCTGAATTAATCAATTTTCATCAGTTCTAAAAAAAAAATGACACGTTCAAAATATTCACAGAGCGTTTTGACATTGTCTGCCTACTGAACCAAAAATGATTCACTGAGTTTTTACCTCATGTGCAGTTTTTGTATTTTCCTATTTTAATTACAAGGAGCTTAAAAAAAAGAAAAGCTGCTACATTATGCATGCTACTGATGAGTTTCTTGTGATTGTTGAATTAAAGATGTATTAAAATCATTGAAAAAACTTTATTAATCATTATTTCTGATTATAATCAATCTGTGAGTTTTTCATGCAGGCTGAACATGAAACTAGTCTCCTCCACCTATCTCCTGCATTAGCTTCTGATAGAAAATAGATGGTGAAACTCTAGGATTAGAAAATCCTGACAGATCTACGTCACACTGGCACCTAGCATTCATGGACTCACCCATCTTGACTCACGACATTACTCAAAACCACAATCATGGGTAAGACTGCCGACCTGACTGCTGTCCAGAAGGCCATCATTGACACCCTCAAGCAAGAGGGTAAGACACAGAAAGACATTTCTGAACGAATAGGCTGTTCCCAGAGTGCTGTATCAAGGCACCTCAGTGGGAAGTCTGTGGGAAGGAAAAAGTGTGGCAGAAAACGCTGCACAACGAGAAGAGGTGACCGGACCCTGAGGAAGATTGTGGAGAAGGACCGATTCCAGACCTTGGGGGACCTGCAGAAGCAGTGGACTGAGTCCGGAGTGAAAACATCCAGAGCCACCGTGTACAGGCGTGTGCAGGAAATGGGCTACAGGTGCCGCATTCCCCAGGTCAAGCCACTTTTGAACCAGAAACAGCGGCAGAAGCGCCTGACCTGGGCTACAGTGAAGCAGCACTGGCCTGTTGCTCAGTGGTCCAAAGTACTTTTTTCGGATGAAAGCAAATTTTGCATGTCAGTCGGAAATCAAGGTGCCAGAGTCTGGAGGAAGACTGGGCAGAGGGAAATGCCAAAATGCCTGAAGTCCAGTGTCAAGTTCCCACAGTCAGTGATGGTCTGGGGTGCCATGTCAGCTGCTGGTGTTGGTCCACTGTGTTTTATCAAGGGCAGGGTCAATGCAGCTAGCTATCAGGAGATTTTGGAGCACTTCATGCTTCCATCTGCTGAAAAGCTTTATGGAGATGAAGATTTCATTTTTCAGCACGACCTGGCACCTGCTCACAGTGCCAAAACCACTGGTAAATGGTTTACTGACCATGGTATTACTGTGCTCAATTGGCCTGCCAACACTCCTGACCTGAACCCCATAGAGAATCTGTGGGATATTGTGAAGAGAAAGTTGAGAGACGCAAGACCCAACACTCTGGATGAGCTTAAGGCCGCTATCGAAGCATCCTGGGCCTCCATAACACCTCAGCAGTGCCACAGGCTGATTGCCTCCATGCCACGCCGCATTGAAGCAGTCATTTCTGCAAAAGGATTCCCGACCAAGTATTGAGTGCATAACTGAACGTAATTATTTGAAGGTTGACCTTTTTTGTATTAAAAACACTTTTTTTTATTGGTCGGTTGGAATATGCTAATTTTTTGAGATAGGAATTTTGGGTTTTCATGAGCTGTATGCCACAATCATCAATATTAAACCAATAAACGGCTTGAACTACTTCAGTTGTGTGTAATGAATCTAAAATATATGAAAGTCTAATGTTTATCAGTACATTACAGAAAATAATGAACTTTATCACAATATGCTAATTGTTTGAGAAGGACCTGTATATCACATCAGCAGCAGTACTCACTGTCTGCTGTAAAATGAGACTCGTGTTGCTTCATACGAAACTCACTATATTTAAACCATAATGATAGATCCCATCATTCACAGCAAGAGTGGTCTCAAAGCACTTTACAAAGTAAACATTCTAATTGAACCTACTTATCAGTGCATATTACGTATAATATTACATATGTTCTACTACAGTACATATATAGTTTTTGTATTAAATATTATAAAAATTCTATTAGAAATATGTGTGTGGATCCAAATACATAACACTAAAGCAGGGGTTCCCAAAATGTTTTCTTTGATGACCCCCTTTCTCGTGTCCAAGACAAGCCAGGACCCAAACCCAACTCCTACACGCATAAACACATTAAATGTTATCATTTACAAACTTTCTACAGACATACTGAGTTATAACTTTTATATGGAGTTCTGATTATACTGTAGGGTGTGTTATTGGGATTTTATAAATGAAATTTTTACAAATAAAATCTTAATAACCTCTCAACCTCAGCAAAGACAAAATTTTGGGGACCCCCTGCAATCTTGTGGGGACCCCCTTGGGGGTCCCGACTCCCAATTTGGGAACCCCTGCACTAAAGGAACAACAGCCCTCTCAGGAGTTTTTATTTTTTTTTTTTTTACTTGTTTGGGTGATTCTTTTTAGCTTTTTAAAGGCACAAGCAGTGGATTTTAATCCTCACTGAAAATGTTCTGCCATCTGGTGGAAAATACACACCTCTCTAATTTCAGTGGTAGTTCTGGTATGAACGGAGCCTCAGCGAGGCCCTCCTATGGTAGAACAATTATGTATAAATTTGGTTTCAAAGAGCAAACTTGCTCAGAATTAATTGTTGTTAAATGATTGTGAAACATTTAGAGGAGCGTTCAGGTAAGCTAATGTTTCTAAAATGTCTCTAAATTGTTTCTAAAACTTTCAGGGACTTTTCTAAATGTTTGACATGATACCAATGAATCTAAAACCATTGATATATTAGATGTTATTTTAGGGATTTTTTTGTTTTCACTTTAGATTCATGATGTTAAAACTTTATATTTGTAATTCTGTCTTAATGCAGAAAACATCATATCTAAGATGTATTACATAACCTATGAATAGATGAGAACATTTGATCTGTTAGTTTATCTAATATACAGAACATTGAAATCATGAAATAATAATAATCTGTTTTTCTGACGTTATTCACATAAAACACTTTACCATTCAGTTTATTTCTATAACGCCAATTCACAACTAAAGTCATCTAAAGGCTTTTACTTAATTAAAGTGCATTGAGTTCAGTAAATTACTCCTATTAGGTAAATTTTTCTTTTGAAGGAAACAGAGGAACTGGAGCAGGAGGACTTTCTATGCTAAAGAAAGTAACAGATGTAGGCAGGGGGAATATTTAGTGGTTGCAGTAATATACTCTCTTTTTTGGATGGGGGGTCATCTTCACCAATTCCACATTCTGTAAATAAATTTGAGTACGTTGGTTAAAAAATTCTCCTTTAGTTCCCCATAATGTGGATCATCATCGTCTAAATCTATATCAATTATAACATCTGTGTTACGTTCAACATCTTCCTCTGCTAGATTGTCTGGGGGCTGTTCCTCTGGGGGGATGGTTTCAAATGTTAGCTCCACAGATTCTTCACGTGGATGGGAGCGTGAGTTTTCAGAGGGTTCACCAGCAGGTGGCATCACTTCAGGAGGATTTGTGATGTCAGCTGTTTCACCGACTGGGGCAGCACTGTTTGAGTTGCTATCTTCACCCCCTGCCATTATGTCATGAGCCCTAGTCACATATGGACTGTTTCTGGCGTCACCAAGGTGCTTCATTGTTATGAACGTATGTTCCAGAGCTTCAGCTGGATAAATCCTATCTTCAGGATCCAAACATAGCATTTGTTTTAGCAGATTTACAAATGCTTTCATGTCTTTGACTTCAGCTGGCTCTGCTGTTTCTGGCACCATCTTCGCTAAATCATCTAGGGATTGTAGCTCATCAAAAATTGGGTGGCTCTTCATAATCCTCTTTCCTGTGTACTGCTCATATTCTTTAGGAGTTTTAAGTCTCCAAAAAGGTTCTGGTTCACTCTCGTCCAGAGTGAAAAAGTGCTCAGCTCTACAGCCTGTGCTGAGGGAATGGTAGTCGGGCATACCCAGAAGCCTCACGATAATCCTGACAGCTTCGTACTCGTCGTTTGGACACAGGGTCCGACATAAAAACAAAAAGGCCATCATGTATCCGACGCCCCAAAGGTCCAGGCTCTCATCACGTGGGATGCCCAGGTGGATCTCTGGTGCCCGGTACGCTATGGCCTGCCCGAGCTGAAACGCTGTTAATTGAGACGTCCTCAAAGCAATCCCAAAGTCTATCAGCTTGACTCTGAACGGCTGTGACCCATGATCCACCAGCATGACGTTGTCTGGTTTAATATCTGTGTGAGTCAAACCGATTTGCTTCAGAAAGCCGAGCGTTTCCAAAAGCTGCTTGGCTATGTATCTGATTTCAGACACCTTCAGCGGGACCCGACCGTTGTCCTTCAAAAAGTCAAACAGACTTTGATCCAGCAGCTCAAACACCAGACAACAATAATTGTTAAATTTAAAACCTTCGTAAAACTTGGTGACGTACATTTGGGTGGAGTCGTGCTGCCTCAGAAAGTCTAATACGTTCCATTCATGTGCAGCGTCGTTCTGGTTTAGCATTAGTTTAATCGCTACCAGTTCGTCTGTGCCTTCAACTCTGCATCTGACGACTTTCCCAAAAGTCCCAGATCCGAGCACCTTCTCCACATGGTAAATATTTGACGAGCTTTTGATAACATCACCCGTCTCTATCGCTGCTGCAGTTGTTGCTACATTTTTCTCTGATGACTTTATATTTTCAATTTCTGGGTCTTTTAAATCCTCTGTGTTATTATCTTCACCCCCTGTCCTTATTCCCTTGTCTGCAGTCACATTTTTAATTTCTGATATAGATAAATTATCAGAAACAATTTGATCAAATGTACCTTGGTTGAAGGTCATTTCTGTCTCACACGGTTGGATTTCTATGTGAGATTTGTCTCCTCGAGGTTCCTGGATTTTATCTACATCCAAACTGTCTTTTTTCTGAAGTCCTGGTTCTTCACCCCCTGCCATTATGTCATGAGCCCTAGTCACATATGGACTGTTCCTGGCGTCACCAAGGTGCTTCATTGTTATGAACGTATGTTCCAGAGCTTCAGCTGGATAAATCCTATCTTCAGGATCCAAACATAGCATTTGTTTTAGCAGATTTACAAATGCTTTCATGTCTTTGACTTCAGCTGGCTCTGCTGTTTCTGGCACCATCTTCGCTAAATCATCTAGGGATTGTAGCTCATCAAAAATTGGGTGGCTCTTCATAATCCTCTTTCCTGTGTACTGCTGATATTCTTTAGGAGTTTTAAGTCTCCAAAAAGGTTCTATTTCACTCTCGTCCAGAGTGAAAAAGTGCTCAGCTCTACAGCCTGTGCTGAGGGAATGGTAGTCGGGCATACCCAGAAGCCTCACGATAATCCTGACAGCTTCGTACTCGTCGTTTGGACACAGGGTCCGACATAAAAACAAAAAGGCCATCATGTATCCAACGCCCCAAAGGTCCAGGCTCTCATCACGTGGGATGCCCAGGTGCATCTCTGGTGCCCGGTACGATATGGCCTGCCCGAGCTGAAACGCTGTTAATTGAGACGTCCTCAAAGCAATCCCAAAGTCTATCAGCTTGACTCTGAACGGCTGTGACCCATGATCCACCAGCATGACATTGTCTGGTTTAATATCTGTGTGAGTCAAACCGATTTGCTTCAGAAAGCCGAGCGTTTCCAAAAGCTGCTTGGCTATGTATCTGATTTCAGACACCTTCAGCGGGACCTGACCGTTGTCCTTCAAAAAGTCAAACAGACTTTGATCCAGCAGCTCAAACACCAGACAAAAATAATTGTTAAATTTAAAGCCTTCGTAAAACTTGGTGACGTACATTTGGGTGGAGTCATGCTGCTTTAGAAAGTCTAATGCGTTCCATTCATGTGCAGCGTCGTTCTGGTTTAGCATTAGTTTAATCGCTACCAGTTCGTCTGTGCCTTCAACTCTGCATCTGACGACTTTCCCAAAAGTCCCAGATCCGAGCACCTTCTCCACATGGTAAATATTTGTCGAGCTTTTGATAACATC
The DNA here is from genome assembly GCA_006937985.1 of Aphyosemion australe. Lineage (NCBI taxonomy): Eukaryota > Metazoa > Chordata > Actinopteri > Cyprinodontiformes > Nothobranchiidae > Aphyosemion > Aphyosemion australe. Next base: position 127,033 of record SSNS01000264.1, on the reverse strand, counting down.
ACCCGTCTCTATCGCTGCTGCAGTTGTTGCTACATTTTTCTCTGATGACTTTATATTTTCAATTTCTGGGTCTTTTAAATCCTCTGTGTTTTTATCTTCACCCCCTGTCATTTTTTCCTTGTCTGCAGTCACATTTTTAATTTCTGATATAGATAAATTATCAGAAACAATTTGATCAAATGTACCTTGGTTGAAGGTCATTTCTGTCTCACACGGTTGGATTTCTATGTGAGATTTGTCTCCTCGAGGTTCCTGGATTTTATCTACATCCAAACTGTCTTTTTTCTGAAGTCCTGGTTCTGAATCACAAAGCAGAACCGGTTCAGAGACAAGTTTTTTACACAAACAGTCTCCAATTTCAGTTTGTGTCGAGATTTCACGAACAATTTCTGTTTTAGTTGAAATCTTCCTGCGTTCCTCTTGTTTTAGGGACCCCCTTAGTTGAGTAATCATTTCCTCCTGTTCCCTAAGTTTTTTCGCCAGATAAACAATGGTGGCATCTTTATCTTTCAATAATTTCTTAAAATAATCTAAATCTGCCAAGATGTCATCCATCAAAATTTTCCTTGATTTAGGAGAAAAATCTGTGTTATTGAAGTCCTGTTCTGTCTTCATCCTGCTATCCGCTTTGTAAATCGGGTCGTAGGGATGAATAATTATTCCTGAGTCTGAAACTTCACCTAGTTGTGCCTCAGTCACGTCACTCCAGAGAGTTATGTCTGAAGACAGTTCAAACTTAGAGAGAAAGTTTGCTGAAGACATGTCAGAGCCTTTAAAACAGGTGAATAAAACCACTTGTAGCTAAGTTCAGAGCCACACGACTGGTCGCGATGTTTCTCCCACAAGCGTTCGATGCGTTCTGGCAATCTGGTCTGAGAGCTAGTCAATGGGACTCCTGTTATGGAAGTGATGATGTCATAGAACACAACATCAAAGGCACAAGATCAAAGGCACAATGTTGTCACATGCTGTGTCACATGACCTTGTTGCTAGGCAACACATAGTCCCCCTCCCCTTGATAGAGGATGAAGAGGCTGCTCATGGGCCTGTTCTTACTGTCTTCCCTACTGGGACAATAAAGTTGAGTTGAATAAATTCCAGTGCAGGTTTTGGTCTCTTATATACAGTCTTTGGTTTTGGTCGACGATGGAGGCAGAGCCGTACTAGTGCTGATCTAATAGGGTCAAAGGTTATACATCAGGCTAATAATGCATGAGAACTCTACCTAAAAATAATAAATAAATAAATAAATAAAACACTAACAACAACTAATGGAATGTGTCCAAACAAAAAGGCTCATAGATGTTATATCAGTTCTCATTTTGAGAAGAAGGTTTATTCCGTGTGTGACCCGATAGAAAATAATATAAAATAATATGAAACCTTTGATTTCTCTGAGTAGCTGAACTCTGGGGCTCATGCATCAAATATTTAGACTATTTCAATTTTTTTGAAGTTATTAATGCTTTAAATTAGAATTCATATTTGATCTCACCTGATCTAAACATCCAAATGTTTTCTGTCACTTTTGACTCCTTCATTAGTTTAAAATGAATTTCATAATTTAACTCTGTGAATACAATATTTTTTATAGGGGTGTGTGTGTGTGTGGGGGGGGTGATGGGGGTGTGACATGCAGCTCATCGCTCTCACCTCCCTCCTGAGGGTCCTAACAGGGATTTGTACAATATTAATGAAAACCTCGCTACAGGTAAAAGTTTGAATCTATCATTTATTTTCTCCTCAGATGAGAAACGAAGCATCTTCACAAACTCTGTTTCACCCTCTAAGGGTGGAGCTGTGATGGTTTTGTCTTTCTGAGCTCTCTGTCTGCATCAGAAGATTTCTACCGTGGTGTTCCTGGCCCCCAGACTCTGGAACTCTCTCCCCCTGAGATCAGTGGACTCAGTGGTCTCCTTTAAAAACTCCCCTGTTCAGGTGGCTTTTGAGCGACCTTTGGTTGATTTTTCATCATTACCTTCTCTTCATTCTGCTCTGTCTATCATTTCTGCCTTCCCCATGATCCACTGCTCACCCTTTTCTTATTCATTTTCCTTTTGCCTTTTTTTCACATCCTTTTTTAATCACAATTTTTACTTTTCCTTTTTTTTAAAGGGCAAAAATAGCAGAATGTGCGCTGCGCGGCCGCGCCAGTGAGGTGAAGTCACGGAAGCACGAGAGATGAGCTCTGCAGCAGCGGAGCGCGTCAGGCACAAATGAAGGACAGAAAGTATGAGCAAACATGAACGATCGTGTGTTAATTGTGTTTTTTTTTGGTGGCGCCACTTTGAGAATGTTACTGTGGCCGTGTGCAGGACGTAGCTGCGCATCAGCAATCAGCGCTCTGCCACTCTCCGTCCTCTCTGCCCAAAAAAAGACCCGTTACGCTGAGAGTCCAAATAAATAATGTAATATATGTAGAAACTAGATCTTTTTTTGAGCTCCCCCTGGGTGTGTAAGATGAGGGCTTCCAGGGGAGCCCGTCACCCTTCCAGGGGAGCCGGGCTCCCTTTAGCTCCCCCGTAATTCGAACCCTGAGTATTGCTCATGAGTGACTGTAGGACTGAGTACATAAGCTGTTCATCTTTGTAACTACAAGCCTTCATTTCTCAAGCTGAATTACTTGGCTGTGGGATTTTGGGGTAAACATGGAACACTTTTAGGGTTGTGACAAATTTTGTTATTTTTCACGTAGATGTGATGAGCTCATTGGTTTATAATGCTCATGGTCATTTCCTCATAATCAAACAAACGTTGATAACTGGTATTAACACTGATAATATCTCCATATTGTAATTAAAAAATGCTAAATCGTGTGCATCACAACTTTAGGCGTAAAGGCAAAAGCAGAGCTTAATTCCTTATTTTCACTTTATTTTTGCTAAACATATGAAAATGAGAACCAGCGGGGACAGCTTGTTGCACAAGTTTCTTATAATCTTGGGGGAAAACAAATAAAAATGTTATTTTAACAACTATATTCACACATTTTTGTAAGTGTTTCAAAGACGCAATAAACACCTCACAGAATTAGACCGACCAGATGAGTCAGATAATGCAGTACAACTTTTTTTTAGTTATGTTAGGTCTGTGGTTGATACAAAACATTTTTATGAAGTTCTTTGAGCATGATCCCTCTCATGTTGTCATGAAATCTGAAGTCCGACTTGCCCTGCTCCCCCCTGAGAGGCAGCTCATCAGATGCATTTTCTGTGATTATTGTGCTGAAATGTGTTTGGTATGGTATAATGACATCTTTAATTAAGCTGATTATATACGAAGAGTAGAAATCAAATGTGATTGACAAAAAATATGAAAGACTAATCTGATTGCTGACGTGGTGCTGTTGTAAAGGTCTTTTGGGTCAAAATAAATCACAAGTTCTGTGTCACTTAAAGAGGAATTACAACCTTACAGGAAGCCTGGCAGGGCTTAGATGCTGGGACATACACACACAGTCTCATGATTAGTTTGGGGTAAACGGGAATAGTTTAAAGGGACATTTTGCAACTTTTTAATATTTTTAAATCATTTTCTTGAGCCAGCATGTGCTAAAATGACCCTTTACAGGGTGAATGAAAGGCCACCCAGCCCCAGTCGCCCTCTGTGGCCAGAATATTCCACTTGCAACTTCACAGTTGCCGGTCCGGTCTGTTGCTGCAGTCTGCTTCCAGCATGTTTCCTGCATATTTTAGATCATGAACACAGCTGATTTGTTTGATTTAGTGATGAACCGCTCCTGTAGACACTAATGAAGGCTGAGGAGACATTTCAGCAGTTAGAATGCGCAGCGAGGAGATATAAGTTTCACTTTCGGTTTCGCCAACGAACACTAGGGGGTGCTAAAAACAAGCCAAAACTGACTAGTGTCCCTTTAAAAGAAAAAAGAAATGAGATGTTGGTCATGACTAAGTAAAAGTTCCAGATAATTTGGTCTGAGTAAAGATGTTTTGATACCATCATTTTTGTCCAGGCCTGTTTCACGAGTTTATTTTTTATGTATACACTGCTCACAAAAATTAAAGGAACCCTTTTTTATTGGGCCTGGCATGAAATCAATTAAACCTGTCTGATAATTTTGTGGTTGATTAAGCAGCTGAGGGCATTGTTAATCACTTTCAGCTGTATTGGTGTTCATGGACTTAACGACAGGTGCACTAAAGTGGCAACAATTACAAAACCCTCAAAACAGGACTGGTTTAACATGTGGAGGTCATTTCAAGTTTCTCCCTCTTGATCTTTTTTGGCTGGTTTTCCACTCGTGCTAGTTTTGGCTTGAGTAATTATCTCTACTGGCAGCATGAGGCGATTCCTTAACCCTGCAGAAGTTGCACAGGTTGTCCAACTTCTCCAGGATGGCACATCCACACGTGCTGCAGCAAGAAGGTTTAATGTGTCTCCCAGCACAATCTCCAGAACATGGAGGAGATTTCAGGAGACTGGCGGTTATTCTTGGAGAGCTGGACAGGGCCGTAGAAGGTCCACAACCCATCAGCAGGACCGATACCTGCTCCTTTATGCAAGGCGGAACAGGCTGAGCACTGCTCGTGCCCTACATAATGACCTCCAGAGGGCCACTGGTGTGAATGTCTCTACCCAAACAATCAGGGACAGACTTCATGAAGATGGCCTGAGGGCCCGACGTCCTGTAGTGGGCCCTGTGCTCACTGCCCAGCACCGTAGAGCTCGACTGGCATTTGCTCAAGAACACCAGAATTGGCAAGTCCGCCACTGGCGCCCTGTACTTTTTACAGACGAGAGCAGGTTCACCCTGAGCACCTGTGATAGACGTGAAAGAGTCTGGAGAAGAAAGGAGAACGTTATGCTGCCTGCAACGTCGTTCAACATGACAGGTTTGGTGGTGGGTCAGTGATGGTCTGGGGAGGCATATCCATGGAGGGACGCACAGACCTCTACTGCCTAGGAAATGGTGCTCTGACTGCCATAAGGTATCCAGATGAAGTCCTTGAACCCTTTGTCAGACCCTACGCTGATGCAGTAGGTCCTGGTTTTCTCCTATTGCACGACAATGCCCGGCCTCATGTGGCAAGAGTATGCAGGCAGTACCTGGAGGATGAAGGAATTGAAACAATTGAATGGCCTTCACGATCCCCTGACTTAAACCCAATAGAACATCTGTGGGACATTATGTTTGGGTCCATTAGGCGGCGCCAGGTTGCTCCTCAGACTGTACAAGAGCTCAGGGATGCCCTCACACAGATCTGGGAGGAAATGCCACAAGACACCATCCGTTGTCTCATTAGGAGCACGCCCCGACGTTGTCAAGCATGCACACAAGCTCGTGGGGGCCACACAAGATCCTGAAAAGCATTTTGAGTTGCAGAAATGAAGTTTTTGAAATAATGGACTAGCCTGCCACATCTTCATTTCACTCTGATTTCAGGGTGTCTACACAATTGAGCCCTCTGTAGGCTGAAAACGTTTATTTGCATTAAAAGACTTGGCATCCTTTTGTTCCTAAGACATTGCCCTGTCGTTATTTGTATAGATATCCAACTTCATATTGAGATCTGATGTATCTAATGTGTTTCTTTAAAGTGTTCCTTTCATTTTTGTGAGCAGTGTATAATTAACTTGAAGCATGGTTGAAAAGCAAAGTCTTACTTTCATTGGGTAAATTTCATAGAATTTTTATTTGTCATTACTTTTGTCAGATTCAAGTTATTTCTGTGACCTTTGTGGGTTTTTCTTTCATTGAGAGAAGGCTACCAACAATTTTGTCCACGTCTGTAAGTATATATTCTATACAGTCAGTAATACTGTATACTCTAGTAGCATTTTAGGAAGCTTAATCTGCAGTTAAAAAAGAATTAGGGATGCTCTGATCCGATCAAGTAATCGGAAATCGGGCCCGATCACGTGATTTTCTAAAGATCGGCATCGGGTGATATGAATCGGCGCCACATGCCTGCCCTGTCACAGGAACGCACGTTACTCAATAGAGCCGCAAATTGAGGACGTAAACAATTAGAAATATGAGCAACTTTGGCCAGGAGTCCCTTGAAGATGAGGTTTTTAATCTCAATGGGACCTTCCTGGTTAAATAAAGAATAAATAAAAAAAATAAAAAAACTCCACTACTTTTAACTATATTCATAATATTAACATGTTTTTTTATCAATGTATTTCCTAAACAAGTGATTTTTGGCAGATAAGCTATGGAAATGACATAAATACAGAAAGAAAGAAATACCTAAATAATAATAATAAAAAAATTAAGGGAAAACTTGGACGTGTTTTCCCTTTTCCTTCTTATTTCAACGCTTTGCTGAAGTATCGGATCAGGACTCGGTGTCGGCAGATACTCAAAATCAAATGACTCGGATCGGGAGAAAAGAAAATGTGATCGGAACATTCCTAAAAAGAATGCTACCAAAGTGAAGTCATCTAAGCCTGATTCCAGTCCTATAAATGGCATTTGAACATGTTTCATGGTAAACGTATTTGCCAGTTGACTCTCAGACCTTCCCACCCCATTATTTTACTGCTCAGTCACAGAAACTTTCTATAACACACTCTGCTGTTACGCTCAGAGCAGCATTAAATGGCATTTAAATTGAATTCACAAAGAACAGACCTTGAAAGCCAGATTCTCCAAGCATAGAATAGTAACTCAAAGGATTTTTTTTTATTTTCAAATATCCACCTCTGAATGAGTTACTCAGTCATTATCTCCACACCTGGTGGGTGACACGGTTCTGAAAAGTCAATGAAAAATACTGTGACTTCTGCAGCCAAGTTAATCTGCAAAATGCATACGCTGAATGCAACTTTAATTATTTTTTGACTTTGAAATGATATTTAATGACGGCTGTTTGAAAGCAAACGATAAACCCAAACAGGAAATGAATTGTAATAAGCTATAATGTGTTTTTGCTTAAATATGTGGAAGTTATAGAGGAGAATTTTTGACCAGCAAACGCTCCTATCATTTTAGTATTAATGCACAAAACCTTCCAGAGCCGTAAAGAGTCAGAGCATAAAAACCAGTGTAGCATGACTCTGATTCTGAGCCTTGTTTTGCTGTAATTCTGATCTCCCAGGTGTGTGTGAGAGGGTGCCCTTTTGTATGTGTGTGATTAAGAACTTATTCTTGGCTGGTGATTACACTTCCTAGTCTCCTTCAGCATGCAGCTGTGAGCCCTCCTCCTGCAGTCCCTCATTGTATATTCTGACTCATCCAGTGTTTCTTCAGATGTCTGCCCACAATGAAGGTGACTCCTAATAACCAACTGTTTGCACAGGCGGTGCAGGTTTATGCTAGAGAAAGGTTTCATGAAGACCTGAGAGTTGGGCAGTAGACATTTTAAAAGACCACGTTCACTTGTTTTTTTATTCAACACATTTGCAGTGGATTGTAGTATAAATTAATGCCTTGTGAGTCGATCTGTGTGGTAAAAAAGCTCTGGCGCTCCTGTTTCAGGAACTAGAATTGAGTCAGAGGATTGGGAAGCAGAAAACGGCAAGTTTGGAGTCTTACTTCCTGATAATGGGACATCTTGCCTCTGATTGGCTAGCAGCAACGCGACTCTACCACTGACTCTCGTTGATGTTTTATCTCCACAAATAACACAAGCTTGAAGGAATTCTGTCATGTTGTGGACTTGCTAATGCTAACAGTTAGCTTCTACTAGCCGAGATGTGCTCTACTCTCTCCTAGTCACTAAGTTAACAACAATTCGTTGCAAGCCAAGATGGGCTAGTCCATAAATGTTAATTTGACATTGTGACGTGCAATTTGGCTTTTCTACTCCGAGAGTTTCCCCGTATATCTTCTATCGGTGCAAGAAAAAGGGGTAGAAAGCATTTTCACATTTAGTCTGCATGTTAAAGGGTGAGTAACACCATGGGCGGAGACTTATTCCAAGCAGACTTCCTGTTAGAAAAATACCTGCAAAATAGGCGTCACCTGGAGGACCGAGGGAGCGGCACTGAGGCAGTGATTGACAGCACCACCATCAACCACCCCACGTGGGCTCTCGGACTTTCCCAGTCGGAAAAACTAGTCATTTACAAGCGCGTGCGCACTCGCGCGTGTACAGGAGCGCACAAACAAGCAAACCTAGCGCTCAGGAGAACAAGCAGACTCAGAAGCACCAGCAGGTTGGAGGATTTACTGTCCACCGCGATCACCAGAAAAAAAGGGGAGGAGGAGGTTTTTTTTTCAAGGAGGCGAGCGGCTCCGAGCTCTAACGTGTCATATCGGCAGGTGAGTGGTTGCGCCAGGTGGAGGTGCGGCCGACTCAGCTGGAGTCCAGTGCAGCGCAGCCACGTAGTAAGGTAGACAACGTCACCGTGCACTGCATCTCTACAGCAATCAGCTGGGGCTGATTCTAAATCAGTGTGGAGCAGAGTTTTGACCTGAAGGTGGAGATATAATTATGGTTTTTGCCTGTAATATTACATTTTAAGTAAGTTGCACTAAACTGCCAAAATAATGATTACACATGTCTACAGCACTATTAGATACTCATCTATACAGGTTATCAGCACAAAAAAGCTGATTTAGGTGTTACTCGTTCTTTAAACTCAGAGTAACCAATCATATTCATTCAAACCCCTTTGGACAATCATATTTCAAATATAACAAATGCATCTATAATTTTGTCAGTGAACTTGGACTTTAAATACCATTAATTGTCATTCAAATGATACTGGGATATGTGGTATTACAGTCTGCCCTAAATGACTCGTGATGCTGTCTTAAAGAGATATTTTGGCTCATTTAGACAATGGATTTGTGTAAAGATCATAAACATCTCACCCATTGTAAACAGCTTTCTGGATGGACACCGCTTTAACAAGTAGAGAGAGCAGCACTCAAAACAGCTCAAGTTTCCAACATTTCTCAACCTGCAAGTTGCCAATAATTTTGCATCCATTTATTTACATGGAATTCTGTAGTTATTCACAAGAATAAATAATCAGAATTATCAAAGAGTAATTCCTAATATTTCTGCCAGAATTACCTTAAAATATAAAATTGATTGCTGCCTCCTGAAAATGGCGCTAATCTCCAAATCCTCCCAGTGGGATCAGTAATACGTACATTCCTATATGTACCCCTGTAAGTACAGGACTCTAATATGTATTGCTGCCTACTGCCCTTGGCTGCCCTTGGGCGATGGTGGCATAGGAGTTAAGTGGACGCCCCGCAATCGGAAGGTCGCGGGTTCGCGTCCCACTCGGTCTGTCACCGTCGTTGTGTCCTTGGGCAAGACACTTAACCCGAATTGCCTCTGTTGGTGGTGGTCAGAGGGGCCGATGGCGCAACAATGCAGCCTCGCTTCTGTCAGACTGCCCCAGGGCAGCTGTGGCTACTTAGTAGCTTACCATCATCAGCAGTGTGTGAATGTGAGAGTGCATGCAGCGTCTTTGAGTGTCCTAACAAAGCGCTATATAAATTCGATGAATTATTATTATTATTATTATTATTACTGTGGTTAATGCATAAATTATTTCATGAACTCTTACATCGCAGTCAAATTTACATTTCATGGTTATTTCAGCATAAATATGAAAAGGAAAACCCACTCTACATTAAATGTATGCTTGTAAATAACCAGCAACCATGTAAATAATGAAAAACCAATGGTGGTGTAAAAAGTGCAGCATTTACTTTGCAACATTTGGTCTACAAGCTTCTTCAGAGAGTTAAGTCCAGCTGGACCAAAATGTTGATGCCTAGGCCAAGTGCAGGCAAGATCAAAGTGTACTGCTGACATCTTTAAACAGATATAATCTCCTAAGTATCGTAGCAGTTCATTAAAGTTATATTTCAATCCATTGCATGTCCATTTAATTCATATTACATGGTTAACAACAACAATGAATATCACTTGTATCAGCAAAATTGAGCCTACTTCTGGTGCATTCAGGGATAAAATCCAGCAGGAAATAATAGTAAACTTATGGCGGCATACACCACTTTTAGGTTGCGTCCATTTAGATCTTATTGATGAGCTAAAAAAATACCTTGAGTAAATGAATTCAACTTCATAATACTTAAAATGGGTTAAATATCCTAAAAATCATAATAATTCATGTTAATATTGTTTTATAAACCTTGACAACTTCTCATGTTTTCATTTTTATAAAGTCTTTGTGGACTTTGAATCTACTTCTGGACTCAGAGGTGCTACATTCTGTTGCTGCTGGTGAAATTTATGGTTATAAATAACCACATTCAATAATGGTGTAAACGTTTACAAAAATATCAATGAGCATTAACTATGAAGACCTATAAAACTTTGTTGAATGGAGTTGATTTCAGATGACAGCTATAGAATACAGTAGAATAGAATAAAATAGAATAGAATAGAATTAGGGCTGTCAAAATTAGCGCGTTTTAACGCGTTATTGCAAAGCCCCCTTAACGGCATTCATTTTTTTAACGCGCAGGCATCCATAGTTTTGTTTTGGCCCTCCTCGCGTTCCATAGCCTGACGTAAATAAGAAGCAGGAGCAAGCTATTGGCCAGAGGCAAATTTTGAATCACGTGTAAAAATGTATTAAACCCTCAAGTCAATTTCTTTTTAGGATTTCCACAGCTGGATTTTTAAGAAAAAAACTATGTTTTTAGATGGCGCGGGGACCTACCCGCGGGGACCTACGGGGACCCAGGCTTCCAGTCTGAGCGTAAGCCGGCGGTGACGTAACCGCACAGAAAGCGAGTGTAAACAGTGTGTAAAAAGTGACCCGCAGCTCGGTATTTAATGTTTCATCAGTCAGATGTAGCTTGTGAAACCTCTGATAGTCGGTCAGATTGTTTTTCTCTGGATTACGACGAGGCGGATAGCCGGAGGAGTTCGACCGAACAAGATTGAGAGTTTGACTCCTACGCAGCAAGCTGGAACGGAGGTGCACACGTGTTCTAGACTGAGCCGAACTGGAGGCCGGTGGCGAAACGGAGGAGGAGGGTACAGTTTGTTTACTTTTATTGAGTATTTAATTCCTGTGTTCGAAGCGCTGCAACCTGGACCTCTCAGCTGATGAGACAGCTTTATCATTCTGTCCCAATATAATTCAATAATCTACAGAAAAATAAAACAATGTGCTGCCAGTTTTACCGCTGAGTGTATATATTGATATAACTCCGGAAAAAATTAGTTGATAGCTTACCAGAATAACTTTGTGTGTGTGTGTGTGTGTGTGTAGGACAGTGTTCAGCAGCAACATCAGCTGATTTGAGTTTGGCCCCTGTTGCATTATTTTTGTCTGAGTTCAATGGATTAAGAAAGCAAAAAAACAACAAAAAAACAGAAGTGTTGCCTTATATTTTTGTTAAAAAATAATAAGATATATTTAAAATGTGCTAAATAGGCAGAGTCCTAGTTCTTTATCACACTCCTCCCGTTGTCCTTGTTTTAGTACCACATGTGTTGATTTTGTGAGTCCTTATGGTGGAACCATATAAGGTGTTATTGTGTGGGAGGTAATGCCTAATTGCACTTTTGAATATTTTCTTTCAAAGGAGGATACTGGAGTGTATTTATCATGTTTGTTTGGTACAGTTATAATAAACATATATTTTTTAAAAAGTATATTTGTCCACTCCATAGTTGAAATAAGAAAAATTTAAATAAGAACATAAAATTTGCGATTAATCGTGAGTTAACTATGGACACTCATGCCATTAATCACGATTAAAAATTTTAATCGATTGACAGCCCTAAATAGAATAGAATACGATAGAATAGAATAGAATAGAAATTTCCTTTTTTATCCCACATTGAGGAATCACATGCATCAGCAAACACATTCACAACAAGAGCAACGAAGAGCAAAACTTAAGACGGATTAGGAATAAAAGCCTTTACATCTAAAACAAAAGAAGTAAGGTTATGAGTTTAAGCTACATAGAGGGTGCCTTGGTTATTAAATTAGGTCAGTAATTTGCTTTCAGTCTTAAATGTGTCCTGCTTTTATTTTTTTAAAGAAAAGATAAGTTTGGATGCTCATAGTTTCATTTTAACATGTATCTACATATTTAGCCCCTCTGCAATAATTGAAATCATCAAATGTGGACAAACACCATAAAAGCTACAGAATGGAGACGATGGGGAGGAAAAAACAAATTAATCAGTCAGAATTCACCAGAGTAAAATAAATCATTTTGAATAAAAGAGACTGTAGTTCAGTTATTGTGCTGGAGGGTTACTGAGCAGAGGATGAACAATAAAATGTTAACTTGAAACATTGCTCAGTCCAACTAAACAATCAAAAGAAGCATCATAAAGAGTCTTTAAGGCTCAGAGATAAAGAGCAGAGAGGTCCTACAAGCAGAGGTGCAGTGTTCCTATAGGCAGGGCAGGCAATTGCTCAGGACCCCAATTCACCAGGGCCCCCTAGAAGGCCGACAAACTTTGGATCATGTCAGAAACGCATCATTGAAAAGCTGTCATTAGACATTTTGGACAAACCACGGAAGAATTGCAAGATCACATGTGATTTCGCCAATTAACAAGATAACAAGCAAGGAGAAAAACAACAGCATGTATCCAAAAGGTCTGTGGTTTATTTTCTGTTGATTGTACATTGGCCACGAAGGTGTCGCAAGTCATTGTAATTGTACATTTTACAAGTTAAGCAACAGGAAATCTGCAGGTGTCTTTTATTTTGAAAGTTGCCAGATGCTTTACTGCTCCCGTATATGACTTCCTGTTTTGTCTGATCTGAACTACTGAGCTTGGCGTGTTCTGGAAGTGTAGCACATAAAAAATTGACCCAAAGTGTAAATTTAGCCTCAACACTATGCTTCCGGGACGTGTTGAGATGCCCCACTCTGCAATTGATCAGCAGCAATTATAACAGCAGCAATTAGCTGCACGTTACTCTCTCAGGTGTTACGCAACAATTACACATCCGTGGTAAGCCGGAGTAACAATTACTCTAGAAGTGCAAATGTGAATATCTACCTTATACATAAACTACTGAACAGAGTCAACAGAAATAAGAAGAGTATCTCGGGCGCTAAATCAATCTGTTGGTAACCTTCTGTTTATTCAAATACGTTTATGTCTGTAACTTCTAATCAGGACCAAAGAAAAAGTATTTGAAGTGTATCATAAGTATCGACATGTCCGCTGCCGCACCCCGACAGCACGCTGGAATTTGATTAGCTGCTCACATAGAGAAGATGACATCACCCCAGAGAGAGAGAAAACTATATATCTGAAAGTGTGGATTGATTATTCATATTTTCTACAGGGAGCTGCATGAAATATCAAGTGTGCCCTTTGACTGGCATTTGGACATGCTGCTCCTACTGATTACCCTGAGTAGCCCGGACCGTATTCTCTGCTAATAGGGTACAACTGACATGCTGTTCATTAGACCTGGTAATCAAAGGTACGCGGGCCCTCATTAAACAGTTGCCAATCACATATCTAAGATCTTCCTGGCTTGGTCGCAGACACAGCAGGCATGGCTGAGCACAAAAGGACAGGAAATTCACGCCTGGCTTTCACAGACGTCCAGTTTTTTTTTATAATTGTGTGCAAACTGCAAAATTAAAATGTATACTTTTTGGGTCTGATTACACTTTATTTTTTGATTTTCATGCCATCAAAAACAAATGATGATATCATAGAGCGAATATAAACAGTCAAATAAATAAACATATAAACAAAGAAACTTACTTTTCCCTCTGATAGATGTGAAGTAAACATCAATACACTGTAGCGCAACAGCAGGCATGCAGTTTTATCAAGACAGAGTCCTATAGGGATACATACAGGTCTGTGGAAGGCGTGTAGGAGTGTGCATTTGCAGCTTCTACCGTACACACAAGACAAAGCTTCAGGCCATACTAGAAGCCTCCTCGCTTCACAAGCAGGACAGCTTTGACCTATTTTACTTTCCACAGTTAAACGTTTCCATGTCATTCAAATCCTCTGAAGCATGTTTAACCCGCAGGTAATTAATAGCCACATATTCAAGTGAGCCACTTTACTCAGAGAGGTTAAAACACTGGAGAACTTTACTCATCTGAAAGATTTGTACTATTGCTGACTCAATACATCTCTTGTGCTTTTGTCCCCGTTATTGTGAAATGGATGGAGAAAAATGACTAGATAAATAACAAAACAGTGTCCTGCGACAGTAAATAATTCATTTTGGTCAGCTTAGGGTTCCATAATGAAATACCCTGTATACCTATTCATGCTTTTGATTGAAGAAATAACTTTTACATCAACAGCTAGTCTAAGTGCAGCCCAAAGTGTTAATTGTAGGTACAAGAATAAAGGACTCAGACAATTTTGGTATTATACACTAAAATATATATAAATACAAATGTTTTGTTTTTGCTCCCATTTTTCATGATCTGAAACATTTTCTATATACACAAAAGACCCATTACTCTGAAATATTGTTCAGAAATCTGTCTAAATCTGTGTTAGGAGCACTTGTCTTTTGCCGAGATGATCTATCCCACATCACAGGTGTGGCATATCAAGGTACCTTAGACTGGCCACAATAAAAGGCCACTCTGAAATGTGCAGTTTGATCACACAGCACAGATGTCACAACTTCTGAGGGAGCGTGCAATTGGCATGCTGACTGCAGGAATGTCTACCAGAGCTGTTGCCCGTGAAATGAATGTTCATTTCTCCACCATAAGACGTCTTCAAAGACCTTTCAGAGAATTTGGCAGACAACCATAGACCACGTGTAACCACACCAGCCCAGGACCTCCACATCCTGCATGTTCACCTCCATGATCGTCTGAGACCAGCCACCCGGACAGCTGCAGCAACAATCGGTTTGCAAAACATTTCAGCACAAACTGTCAGAAACCGTCTCAGGGAAACTTATATGCATGCTTCATCCTCATCAGGATCAGGACCTGACTGTAGTTTGTCGTCGTAACCGACGTGAGTGGGCAAATGCATACATTCGATGGCGTCTGGCACGCTGGAGAGGCGTTCTGTTCATAGATGAATCCTGGTTTTCACTTTTCAGGGCAGATGGCAAACATCATTTATGGCATCGTGCGGGTGAGTGGTTTACTGATGTCAATGTTGTGGCTTGAGTGGTCCATGGTGGCCCATGGTGGCAATGGGGTTATGGTATGGGGAGGTGGAAAACGAACGCAGGTGCATTTTATTGATGGCATTTTGAATGCACAGAGATACCGTGACGAGATCCTGAGGCCCATTGTTGCACCATTCATCCACGACCATCACCTCATGTTGCAGCAGGAATTCCTGGAAGCATCTCACATGACCAGCATTCTCACCGGCATTTCAGCCATTGAAAATGTTTGGGATGCTCTGCATTGGTGTTTACTACAGCATATTCCAGTTCCTACCAGTATTCAGCAACTTCACACATTTACTGAAGAGGAGTGGACCAACATTCTACAAACCACAATCAACAACCCGATCAACTCTGACGAAGATGCGTTAAACTGCATGAGGCATATAGTGGCCATACCAGATACTGACTAATATTGTGCTTATTTTAGCTAACGCGTTATTTTTTCCTAATGAATTAATCATAATTAACGCGTTAAATTCCCACCCCTAATTTTTTACTTTTGTTCATAATTTATTTATTTATATATTCATTTAAACTGTTTAGTCTCCTGTAGACTTTTGGGGTAAACAAGAGAATAACGAATTTCTTGGACAACATAAAAGAATAAATTAGTAGCTATAATTAAAATTAATTCTGCATCTTATAAATGATAAAATAAGTATTTTTTACATTTTTATCTTTAAAAGCACAGCCATGAAAACTCAAACTTTTAAATGAAGTTTTCTCTGAAGTTACAGAAAATGATAGATCACAACATGAAATTGGAAAACCCTCAAATTGAGAGACTTGACGGTTTCCAAGTAAAGGTCATTAGCAAAAGACTGGAGACGCTAAACAGATGGGCTCTCACAAGTATAAAAATAATCATGGTTTTAAGAGCAGGGTGGGCAAGAAATCACATTTGAGGAACGTTATTAAAGATTTTCCTTTAAATCAAAATGAAGGTTGTGAATGCACATGAAAGAAAAAGCTGGAGCAGAAAGATATGTTTCTAAACCGCGTCTGGTCTGACAGCTTCACTGCTTGCTATAATGTGCTATGACTGCTCTCTTCTTACTCAAACAAGAAGAAAATTGATGAAAGACCTTCAAAGTCCTTTCACAGGGCTGCCTGCTTGGAACCGAGGACGGCTCATCTTCAGCTTGATTACTTTCCGATTTCTCCCTGTTTTGTTTTCCAGTGACAACACAAGGCATTGTTTAGAACAGGTGCTGTGATCCTCTCGCCTTCTGATTTTAAAATCCCATGAAAGCATAAAGAAAAATAGGGAAGCCACTAAAGTGAATTTAAATTAGAGCGCCTGGGCTCAAAACGGAGACGTTAAAGGATGAATCCAGCAATTAAAAACACATTCTAAATGTCTTCAGTTTATTTTTCTATTATTTTTTGTGAAGCGAGTTCAGAGGGAAGGCTCTTGTTTGTTGATCACATGTAAGCAGCGTCTGCTGTAACGGCATGAATTCCCTCAAACACAAAGAATCTGACGCTCAGCAGCATCACACAGGAGACATTTTCAGTCATAACATCACCTGCATACCCGTTTTATCTTTTCATATTGATGAAATAACTTTGGTAATGCCCATTAAAATATGTAGATTCTTGTTTTTTCACACTGTTTCTGTTTATTGTTGTTCATCTGACTGAATTTCTCTATGCCTTCTCACATTTTTTCCCTTCTTTTTTCCTGAGTTCAGATGAAATAATTAAAGGAGACATATTATAACTTTTTTAAAGTAATAATATTTCTATGGTCAATACCAAACATGTTCATGGAGTTTTTTTTTAACAAAACCCCTCTCACATAAAGCGATCTCAGCAGTTTTATACTTTCAGAATGAGTCGTTTCAGGGTTCTGTCAGGACACCACTTGAAGAAACTACGTTTACCTGTTTTCTGTTAGTGTTTGATTTTAAGAATAATGTGCCTAAAACAAGCCGTTTAAAAAAGACCCTGCTTGTGACATCACAAATGGGGAAACTGGAGTGGAAACACTTCTGCTGGAGAAGCTGCAGCTCTACTCCGAGCCCCTCACGGACATAAGAGCTTTTCAGTTTGATTCGGTTCTGGAACGTCAAAGGACTCCCTTAACTAAAAGTTAGGTTTAGGGGTTTTTTCTCTAAGGAAAACTTTACGAAACCTTTTGAAAACTCCAGTAACAAAATGTGAATCAGGCACTGGTTCGAAGCCAAAGCTGAGGACCACAACCATAACTGTTGGAGAAAACCACATTATTTTAGCTGTGGTTGACTGAATTCATTGCATGCACGGTCCAGAACGTTGCTTTCATTTTATATATTAAACTTTCTTTAAAACAGTTTGTGCTTTTACTTTTCATTTGAAATTTATCCTCAATTTTTAGATTGCATAAATGTAACCCAAAGACAAACAGAAACCAAATATAGTAAAAATAATGTTTTAACCCTCAGGCTTCACTTTAATTTACTACACACTTGAGTCTTTAGAGGACAAAAACTCATAAAAGTGGCTATAAAAATGTATACATAAATTTTTTTTTTGCTTTTTTTTTCATAGATCTGTTAAACAACTTCAGCCCTGCTCTAACATATACAAATTTCAATCATTTTGAGAATTTTAACCCTTGAAATGCCAGTTTTATTACTATAAGTCATAACTGTAATTTATGAAAAAAACACTAAAAATGAGTTCTTTTCTAAAAAAAAAAAAAAAAACTTTTTTGTGCATGGGGCATTTATTACAAAGCGTAAAACATATTTTGGGTGAGTGGAATATATGTTTTTCAATCAGCCTTGGACATGACAAGAATGGATTAAAATATCACATTTTTACATTTATATTGGTTTTCGTGTAGTAACAGATTTAAACCCTCTTGTGCCTCTTCAGGACAAATGTCCCATTGACTTCAATGCAAACCACAGTTTTACATCCTGTAGCCTCTCTGCAAAAAATAATTATGCATTCTGTGATATTAGGGTTTCATTTTTGATAAAAGTAGTCAAATTTGTCATTTTTACTGTTCACCACCAAAATCAGTCATTTTCCATTAGTAAAGATCTGAAGAAAATATCACGTTTTCTCACAGGGGCCCACTAATGGAAAAATGACTGATTTTGGTGGTGAACAGTAAAAATAACAAATTTGACTACTTTATCAAAAATGAAACCCTAATATCACAGACTGCATCATTATTTTTTGCAGAGGCTACAGGATCAAAAACTGTGGTTTGCATTGAAGTCAATGGGACATTTTTGTCCTCTAAAGTCTCAAGTGTGTAGTGTTTTTTTCATAGTGTTGCCTTTATCTATTTTCAAAATTCCAAATGAAGTTCCAAAATTTGTCAAGAGAGAGGTTTTGCAACAAAAAAATGGTATCAAATGCACAAACACTATTAAAATGGCGTCCAGATGAATAGGGAAAAAATGTCCCTAATGAAGCCTGAGGGTTAACTGTTAGACCATTTTAATGGCTGTGTACCAGTTTAACTCCATTGGTTTTTCTTGCTCAATACACAGTGTAGCAATGTTTTGGTTTTTTTACCTTAAATTACTGACAGTTTTGGCAACACACAGCCGCCATCTTCAGAGCCTTGCCGGCATCGACGGCATCACTTCTGCTGTTTATCCTTCCCGGTCAATCACCACGTCCCATGAATGATCCAGCATATAAACTCCTTCATCCTTATTCATGGTCCAGGTTCCACGTCTCCTTATCTCGATCGATTCTTTTATCCATCTTCTGTTCTTTTGTTGTTCTGTTGTTATGATCTGTATGCTGTCCCAGTCCATTATATGATTTTCTCTTGCGCAGTGGTCTGTTATGGCTGATTTCTTTATTGTGTTATCTGCTTCTTCTTTGGCTGCTCTGGTGTGTCTTCGGCTTGTTTCTTTTTCACACTCTTTCTCAAAAAAGTGACGTCATCAATGCCGGCGAGGCTCTGTGTCGCCAAAACTGTCAGTAATTTAAGGTAAAAACATTGCTACACTGTGTATTGAGCAAGAAAAACCACTGAAGTTAGAAAAGAACCATAGGAAGAACATGACGAGGAGTTTTAAAGAAGAAAATGTGTACCAGTTTGTTCTTGTTCTATGTCTCTCCAGGTTGGCAACATTGTAGAATTCTGTGAGCTAAATGCATTTCCTGGTCCCTTTTGTCCTGGACCACATAGTGTTTTAGAACATTTCACAAGTTCATCAACTCACATGAGGAATGAGCAGTGCTCGTGCTCACCTTGGGACCAGAGCTTGATTGTTTTCTGCAGCAATCCACTGAAGCAGAAGGTGAAACGCTGCTTTTCCATTTGTCAGGGTTTTCCTTCTTGAACCTTTTTTTTTTAAGTTTTAAAAACAGTCAAAATATAAAACAGTTTTATTTCTGAGATAAACTGCTCAAAGCACGTTCGCGGTCAAGTGTTTCAACTTCAAAAAAAATAAATCAAATAATAACGCAGCAAATGCATGTTGATTTTACAAAATGATCACATGTATATTTAATATACCGGCCACTTTATTAGGTACACCTTGCTTCTACCGGGTTGGACCCCCTTTTGCCTTCAGAACTGCCTTAATCCTTCGTGGCATAGATTCAACAAGGTACTGGAAACATTCCTCAGAAATGTTGGTCCATATTGACATGATAGCATCACGCAGTTGCTGCAGATTTGTCGGCTGCACATCCATGATGCGAATCTCCCGTTCCACCACGTCCCAAAGGTGCTCTACTGGACTGAGATCTGGTGACTGTGGAGGCCATTTGAGTCCAGTGAACTCATTGTCATGTTCAAGAAACCAGTCTGAGATGATTCCAGCTTTATGACATGGAGCATTATCCTGCTGGAAGTAGCATCAGAAGATGGGTACACTGTGGTAATAAAGGGATGGACATGGTCAGCAACAATACTCAGGTAGGCTGTGGCGTTGCAACGATGATCAGTTAGTACTAAAGGGCCCAAAGTGTGCCAAGAAAATGGCCCCCCCACCATTACACCACCACCACCAGCCTGAACCGTTGATACAAGGCAGGATGATCCATGCTTTCATGTTTTTGATGCTAAATTCTGACTCTACCATCTGATTGTCGCAGCAGAAATCGAGACTCATCAGACCAGGCAACATTTTTCCAATCTTCTATTGTCCAGTGTTGGTGAGCCTGTGTGAATTGTAGCCTCAGTTTCCTGTTCTTAGCTGACAGGAGTGGCACCCGGTGTGGTCTTCTGCTGCTGTAGCCCATCTGCCTCAAGGTTCCACGTGTTGTGCGTTCAGAGATGCTCTTCTGCATACCTTGGTTGTAACGAGTGGTTATTTGAGTTACTGTTGCCTTTCTATCAGCTCCAACCAGTCTGGCCATTCTCCTCTGACCTCTGGCATCAACAAGGCATTTTCACCCACAGAACTGCCACTCACTGGATGTTTTCCCTTTTTCTGACCATCCTCTGTGAACCCTAGAGATGGTTGTGCGTGACAATCCCAGAAGATCAGCAGGTTCTGAAATACTCAGACCAGCCCGTCTGGCACTAACAACCATGTCACATTCAAAGTCACTTAAATCACCTTTCTTCCCCGTTCTGAAGCTCGGTTTGAACTGCAGCGGATCGTCTTGATCATGTCAACATGCCTACATGCATTGAGCTGGCACCATGTGATTGGCTGATTTGTCATTTGTGTTAACGAGCAGTTGGACAGGTGTACCCAATAAAGTGGCCAGTGAGTGTTAAACGTGGAATATTTATGACTTGTTTTTGATTTAAGTTGATTTAAGAAAACAAGCTGGAACTGGGCACGCCCACCCCTCCCCTGATAGGCTGCTATAGGCTGAGTAGCTCCGATATCCGAGAGGGGCTCAGAGTAGAGCCGCTGCTCCTCCTAACCCTAACCCTTTCATACAAATACATATTCTTTAACTTGAAGATAATGGGAAATAAATCTTGCGTAAAAGTAACCGTATTTCAGCAAACCTACACCATACCAGCAGTATACGCTCGTTAGTTACAGAACCTGTAAGCATCAATATCTCACATGCTTGTGTAGAAGGTTTTGTCTCTCAGAAACATCACTGCTCATTTGTATTCCTTTCTCTTCCTCCCAGTGTCTGCTGGAAGTGACAGAGAGGTAGAGGTTGGAATTGAGCGCCGTGTCGTCAATGAGCCCTCTGCCTTCTACTCTCATTTGTGAAAAGGTCTGTAAAGGTGACAAACGACACCATGAGGAGAAAGCACAAAATAAAGAGAAAGTGGGAGAGAACGGATTTATAAAGACAATGTACCTGGGTTTTTAAAGAATTCTCCCCATGCAGTTGCTATTACGCCACAGTGTCGGCCTCCCGCCTCTAAACAGACCTGTGAGCCGTGGAGCTCGGGGATATTAATTTGCAGCCCTAATGTTCTGTGGCAAAAGGAATTGGAGTTATCTCCAAACAAACAAATTGGATCTTACAGCTCCTCTGCATTGCAAGACGCGCCTGCAGGTATGAGCAGAATGAGCTCTGAAAAGCAGAAGAGAACATGACCAAATTTCACAATGTGACAGCTTTTCAATGGTCAGCCTTCTAGTGTAAAATATAAGGAGAGAGGGAAGAAAGGCTGTGTATTATGTCTGTGATTGATGGGTGTCTGATGAAGTCCTGAGTGCGACTGATCACTGAATCTGAACCTTTTTGTCAGAAATGATTGCACTGATACCGAAGACGACAATGGATGGCAGAGCTAAAAAAAGAAAGACAGAGCGCAGGGTGAGAACAGCGGGTGGTTGGGGGAAATTGTTGACATGAAGGTATGATCAATGCTTCTGAACACTCAGGCTATTACACGGCCTGTCGGAGTCACCTCCCACCGTGCCTGCCCTCTTTTCTCAACCATCCCTCCGTGATGATTGAGACTATTTCTGACCCCGCGACGCTTTTTGGCCATTTCTTGACCTCCTTTTTGGTTTTCTCTAAAGTCATCAGGTCTAAATGTCAAATGCATAAAATAGGGCACTGAACATGAAAGGAAGGAAATGTCAATACAGAAAATCCCTGGGTGAAGGGATGGGGAACTCTTACTTTTAAGATCGGAATAAGAAGTCAGAACTCAGGTAATGATGCAGAGTTCCACTGAGGTGCTTTCATTGTTTAACATTGTTTCGTGAGGATTGTTCCTCATCAGTCAAAATGAAGTGTCTAAAAACAGAAGGTACCAACTGCAGACCAGATTGTGCAGATTTCAGCTAAAGACATATGTAATCATCCGTCTTGACTCGTACAGCTTTGCTGTTTTGTTTTTTTTGTTCTCATTCACTCGTTATTAAGATAAATCTGAGTAAAGCTCTGGTGCTGCTGTTTTAGGAAGTAGAAGTTAGCCGGATGAGTGGGGGTTGGAAAACGGCAGGATTTAGACTTACTCATTAATATTCGCCTCTGATTGGCTAACAGCTAAATCCCTCCCCTCCTCTCCCCAACACAACTCTTCTGCTGCCTTCATTTGCTCTTGTTTCTTGGGTAAATAATATGCAACGTTGATGTTTTATCTCCACACTAACACAAGCCCAGGGTGACAAAAATCTGTTAAATTAAAAAGCAGCCAAAGTCTAAAGAAAGTGTTCAAAAAATCTTAATTGAGACAGAAAGTATTGTGGCAGCCCTGCCCGCTGCTAGGCAGGGGTAGCGGCCGCAAGGCAATGTGGGGGTAAGTTCGGGGTTATTTTCGTCTGTTTTGTGGTGTTCTGGGGCGTTCTATTGTTCGAGGTTGTGTTGCTGTTGTTTTACTTTTAGTTAGCATTTGTTTTGTGTTGTTTTTGTCAGTTGGCACCGTAATTCATTGTTTGTTGGTGAAGAAGGGCTGCTCGGCAGCGAATAAAGTGTTGTTGACTTGCTGCTGGTGTGTCTCATTGGCTACCGCTGCATCCACTCCCCGCCAGGCGGCGACAGAGGCCGTAAAAAATTACAAAAAAAAAAAAGTTTCATTCTGTGGATAAGAAATGTAAAGAAATCAATAACTCAAAAGTTATGCACAGGACTGCATGCTTAGCAATAAACATCACATATTGCCTACATAATATCACAGTACAGTGTAATACTATCACTCATGGATTTCAAGAAAATCATATAGAATTCCTGAAAGGGGGAAAACTCTCAATTGCAAAAGTAATTTGTAAGGATGCTCGATATTGGCTTTTTTACTGATATCCGATATACCGATATTGTCTGACTCTTTTTTCCGATACCGTTATAAACCAATACCAATATATTGCAGCTATGGTGATAAAACCTTTTTAAAGATCTTCAGATAAGAAAAGCAAGCCTTGGGTGAGGACTCTTGTATTTGTTTTAGCCGTTTGTTAGCTGGCTAGCTACACATAGCTAGGTGCTGTGAGGACAGCGTACGTTCATAACACAGGCCAAATTCCAACCTCAGTTGTTTCGAATAAACTAAAATATCTCAAAAACCTTACCTCGGATCTGTCATATTTTGACATTTTGAAAGAGAGGAGAAGTAGCTGAAGAGTTTGATGTATAATATGTGTATGGTATGTAAAGGTTTGTGTCATTAAAAGATTAAAAATCGATACAGATATTTTCCGATATTACATTTTAACGCCGATATCGGCTAATATTAATGTTAGACCGATAATTTCGAACATCCCTAGTAATTTGTCAGAATATCCACAGAATATCCAGGTTTCAGAACCGAGACCAGCCAAGCTTCAGGGGGAGGAGAATGTCTGGTGATGCAAGTGGGTTACATTCTCCTGTTTGCAGGAAAAGTCTTGACATAGACCAAACTGCAGCTGAGACGGGAAAACGCATGAATGCAGCCAAAAAATGGTTTGGGGGTATTTCTCATGAGGAAATGACAATATCACATGGTAAAAGCTCCCAAAAGTGGATTTTTCATGGTACGGAACCTTTAATAAAACTGATCAGGGTCCTTAAAGCATTTAACTGAGAATTTATGATTGTCAGAATCTTGTAGCATCTATATGCGTGCATGTGAACTATAGGAAACACGCACATGTGTTGCTGTACAGTGTTTGTCTGCCAGGAGTGCAACATGGTGGGTTTAGGTGGGTTTTTTGCAGGGTTTAGATGATTGAATAACTGTTATCACACATGCACTACAACCCTGATTTTTAAAAAGCTATGTCTGAGAACATGATTTTCAACAGCATTTGCTCCAACCTTTAGCAGAAATCAGTGATTCACATTCCTGTTAAAACTGGCAAGACCATGGTTATACAGCTGACGCCAAAGTCATGTTTGTGTACATGCTGAAATTTAAATCTCCTATACATATGCATGGGTTGAAACAGGGCCCAGTTGCATGTGGTTGAGGAGCTCATTGAACTCCTGGCAACAGCGATCCCACCACAGCTTGCTGTCCTGTATTATTACTGAATTCAGACATTTTTCTCATCAGGACCGTGTTTGATCAGGTTTGATTGACACTGATCTAAAAGTCACAAACAGATCTGTGTAGAGGGTTTTAAAAACTTGATAAGGGCTTCTCATCACTAATCTATTTACTGTTTAATATTTAAATAATTGGCTGTGTGTCACATATGTACCCCGGAACTTTTAAAAATGAAGAGGTTGCTTTGTGATTGAGTTCCATCGTTTATAGCATAGCTTATTCCTGTCTTTTCTTTTCAAAATAAACAAAAGTAATGGTGTTTTCTTTTTTGTTGTCCTAACCTTAAGGACACTTAATAGTTAACATTATTGCAAATGTTAATAAAGGGATCCCCTGTTTATTAATACTTAATAATGCACTAAGTAATGTTAAGTCTGCCATACACTGTCGAGGAAGATGCAAATGCATCCTTTTTGTAAATAAAGGACGTAAGTACCTCTATTTGCTCTTGACTCAAAGAAAAGCCCAAGTCTAACTAGTCTAAAGCTGATGTCAAAGCCGTTTCAAATGAGTTGTCGCCATCTTTGCTTTTCCTCTGTTGCAGTAGCGTCCTGCGGCCGCCCACTAAACTGGTAGAGTGGCAAGACACAAAACTGCTCAGGCCAACGTTAGACCTGCTGAGGCTACAATGGAGCGTGGCTAGACCGACCTGCAGAGCAAACTCCTTTAGCTGCTGCTACGGTCTGTCTAGAATTATGTATGATTTTTCTAAAAATCCACAAAAGTTATAGTCTCACTCTGTACTGTGATAAAATATAAGCAATACGTTATTTTATTTTTGCTAAGCCCGCCCCCGTCCCGTAGAGCCCCATGCAATTTGAGTTCGCCGTTCAGCATTAGCAAATAGCATTAGACATCCGCTCATGTATAGATGTCAATCAGAGCATGTGAGAGCGTTTGAGGACGTACCTGCAGAGTTGGCAACATTTCTTGTCGGAGTAAGTCAGAATAAACAACATGACGTGAGAATAATGATTGTAAAACAAAGTGTTTTAGCTCCGCTGGCCGGCTATAGGGGCACATTCACGAACGAGAGGTGTTGCTTTCAGCCTTAAATACAGAAGTGAAGAGAATGGCTTGAGGTGCAATACGTTTGTCAGCCTCTAGATGATGCTTTAAATCTGAGAAAGATGAATGGTATATTCTGTTGAACCACAATTCAAAAGCAGCGTCTGATTTGCATTAGCTGACTTTAGAAAGTTATTTATTTGTCTTTTCTCGGAAAGTTTTTTTCTTTCTCTGTTTGTCAGTGGGCATCAAAAACACCAGATACTATTAATATGTCAGAAATTGTCTTTTGCTTTAAAACGTATTTCTTTTTAATGTCCTGAATGTTTACAGTCCTTTAGTCCTCTGCTTATAATAAAACATCTGTCCATTCCACTAATCAGAAACATCAGTGATCTATTGTCTCTGATTTGTGTCTGTCTGCCCTGCAGCTCTTTTCTCTGACTCTCCAGCTCAGTCACCTGACCTGTCACTTCAATAAACTTGCATTGATTTAGACTTTCTTCTTTCATATCATCCCTGTAGTTTGTTGCTTTGCCACAAGCTGCCTCCGGAGGCTGGTAATTGATTTAAATCAGGCAGATGAGGGAAAGCTGCGGACTTTGGCAGTGAGGATGCTGCTGATTAAACCAAAGTAAACGCAGTCGGACAGGGCGGAAGCCGCCCGCGTGCGCTCTCTTCTCTTCTCCCGGCGCGCGCTTATCTCCATCCGCGTCTCGAAACCTTCACGCGCCAGCAGTCATCCTTTTAATGTTTGTTCTTCCAGGAGCGCGCGACTAGTCCACCCAGAATGGTTTTCTTTAAACGATAAAGTCTGAGAAATATCTTTTTTTTTTTTCTTTCCCGTGGACGACACCGCCAGCATCCCTGCCGTCATGATGCACCGGCTGGAACGAGCGAGTCTTTGCTTCCTCGTGACAAAATCTGGACTGTCAAGAACTAAAAGGTAGGAAAGTAATTCATCATTTACAGCTTTTAGTCGATTTCTTTCTTTTCGCTTCGATTAGGCGCACCTTGTCCTTGTTTTATTAGGGTTGGGAAACCTAAACACGTGTATGGTGGTTTATTATTTAAAAAGTACGCAGGTTTTACGCGTAATCTGGCTTTTTTCTTCTCGCCTTCATGTGAGGAAAATAATGAAGTGACATACTGTCGCATTGCATTGTGTCCTCTGTGATGGAGGAGATGGAGGAGGCTGTTGATAAAGAACTCACACACTTTCCACCTGCGACTATTAGACCAAAAAGAATATATATATATATATTTAGATGTTTTTTGGGAGTTACTGGAATGAAAATCAATCCACAATTTTAGCTCTTTGCTGTTAGGAATGTTTTTCTGTATTTAAAGACCAGTTGTTTGGACAAAAAGTGCAGGAATTTCCTGCCTAGTAAACAAAGAAAACATAAAAACAGGCATCAAAAAGGTGTTTTTGCACTTTTTCATTCCCTACACGCAGTAATATCACCCTTAATTGGTTCATTAAATATTTAATAGCTTTGCCAAAATCCATAGAGACGTTCAGGAAAAGGTTATGCACTCTATTACTCTAGAGTGCATGCGATTGACTTACTTTAACCTACTGTAGCTTTGACCTGAAAGCAGTTCTTAATAATAAAGTTGAAATTTGGCATCACGTGGGATGGAGCTGCACAAAATTTGTAGAAATGCACAAAAAAACAACCCAGCTTTCAATTGAAATCGGTAAATATTCAACATGATCGAGAACCTTGAGTTTTCTTTTGGTCTGTGAATGCACCATTGCCATTTGCCAAGCATATATATATATATATATATATATATATATATATATATATATATTTATTTATATTATTGCTAAGAGCTAATTCCTGCTAGCGTTGATAGATGCACAAGTTGTTTTTTCAAGTTATTTGGACTTTTTTCAGAATAAAATGTGCATGCTGCTGATTCATTGGGATAAATCAGAATCTGTCATAATCAATGACGGAGGGTCAGATCTTCAAAAACCATAAATTGGTGTCAGCCCTTAAAGTCCAAATTGATGCATCCTTAGATTTTCTTTTCTTTTTGGTCTACAAATGCATCATTGTCCATGCATTTTAAATATCCTACATTTTACTTAGTCCGTGAACCTACCATCACTCTGCAATAGCAGATCTTCCATATGGAAGTTTTTAAAGAATCCTAATTCAATTCAGTGTAATCAGAAATGAAAAAAACAAATGTGTACTTATTATAATTCTTTAAGACAGATTAATCAGGGCTGTAGAGAAAATTGGTTCCAATCCTCAAAAATCAGAATTGGTGCATCTCTAGATTTTAGAAAGATGAGATATTTTCATGTAATCCAGGTGTGGACATGCACGACACTTAGAGTTCATCAAATGCATGTCATTTGAAATATAACAATATCCAATAAATGTGCTGCCTGTGGTCCATCCACACGATCTACAGCCCCATCTGAATTCTGGTGCCTCGCCGTTCCCTCCTGGAGTCTGTGATCAATTGAGGCAGTGAAGTCTACTCAGACACAGCCAGCCTCATGGAAAACAAACCACTCCAGCAAAAAGTGAGCGTGGCTGCTACTGACAACACCCTCCCATTGAATAATTCAAACACACGGGACAGAAAAGGTGGAATTACACATCAAGGAGCACTGTAAATCATCGCAGCAGATTTGCGGAGAAACAGTAAGCGAAGCGGTAAAGCAGACAGGTCTCCTGAGGGGTTCCTGGAGGGTACTGAGGGTTTTATTAGACGAGAGGGCAGCGGCTGCTCACACAGGAACTGGCTTCAGATTAATTTCAAGTGGATTATGATATTTTACACAGTCGCCTTTGATGATGATGGTTCAAAAAAGGATCAGTCAACGTTGCTCATTTAACAATTTTCCGTAATCGGAGGAGTGCACTTTCCTGCGCTGACAAATTGCACATTTGCTCGCACATTATCCAGATTTGTAGAAGACAATCTGAAGTTGCCTTATTATCCTTATTATACGACGAGCTTCTAAAATTAAATTACGCAGCGATGGAGTTGTCATCGAGCGTAGCAGCAGCGCTCCACATCTGTGGATGAACTGCAGCAGTAAACATGTCAGGCACATTGGTATTCCGCGGCATCTTGCCACGGCAGTCTAGCGGCCTTGCTGATAATGCTCGCTTTCTGCTTAGAGGTCAGAGGTCTGCGGGAGATTGGCAGGAGGCTGGGAGGGGAAAACAGACTGCGCTGACTGGAGTCTAATTGGGTTGAAGTGCTGGGATGTGTGCGGGTGATTGGCACGTCTGTGGCACCGGCATTTTTTTTTTATCTTCACGCTCACATTTACAGGTTGTTCTCTAATCTCCAAACACCTCGTCAGTCACCTCTTGCTGCAGCACGCAGGCATCTTTGTCACCACCCAACTGTTTTCCTTTGCATCACCAATCGCTCTGCCTCATTCGCTTTCAGCCGTACTTCCCAGCTCTTTATACCTCTCAGCCTCTGCTGTCTGCCAGCCTGCCCAAACGCACTCAACCAGAGAATCACATATAATTGTGATCTCCCTTTATTTCCCTCCCCTCCTCTCTCTGTGTCTTTTTGTTACTCCTTGTTTGCCAAAAACCATCCTCCTCCCACTCACACATACATGTGTACATACAAACGCCTCCAAATGAGCGTGCACACACACTCACACACGGAAATACAAAAGGAGAGGTTATTTATTTCTCACTTTTATCCTTGCTGATTCTGAGGTGTCCTACATTGCTCAGCTTGCACCAAAATAGCTTATTCACACTTTAATTCCCATTTGCTGAAAAAAGCACCCCCCCCTCCCCATACTAACACAGCAGCAACAAAATTTCAAAGCATGACAACATCATAACGATTTCTAAGAGCATCCCTAAGTAATGACATGAGAGGAAATCCACTGTCGGCTTAGCTTTGGCACATAGGAGGAGTGCTACTGCAGCTAAAGCAGAAAGAAACTTAGAAGAACATTTAATCATGCTACTTTCATGGGAATCGTTGTACTTTTTGAAGCTGTGTAAAAACGACATTGGTTATTAGCTACTTTGTGATTTCAGACCCCAGTTCTCCTTCAAGCTAATGCAAAAACACGTTTATGTTTAAATGTGGGGGATTTATTCAAATGTATAAACTGAGAAATATCACACATACACCCATTCATTTAATTAGGTACAGCATGCTAGTGCTTGGTTGGACCCCCTGTTGCCATCAGAGCTCTGTAATTCTTCATGAAGACTGGTGTGTTGGAAAGCTTCCATGTTGGCATGACATCATCACACATCCATGATGAGAATCTCCTGTTACACCACATCCCAAAGGTTCTGGACTGGACTGAGATCTGTGGAGGCTGTTGGAGTCCAGTGGCCATATTTAAGAAAATACCCTGCAGAAAAACCCAGCATAGACCAGCATATGTTGTGTTTTGGTGCTGGTTTAGCTGGTGGACCAGCATGCAATGCTAGTCCAGTATGGGATGCTGGTGATTGGATGCTGGACCAGCATCCCATACTGGACCAGTTGAGATCCTGTTAACTAAAAATAACAAACGCCCTGTAGACGATGTGAAACACTACGTTTCCTCATTACACAAGGCAAATTTCTATTTTTTCACAAGTTGTGCGAAATAAAACTAAAATATCTCAAAAACTAAAGCTCAGATCTGTCATTTTATGACATTTTGGGAGAGAGGAGGTGAAGCCGAAGAGTTTGATGTATAATATGTGTATGGTGTGTAAATGTTGGGTCACTAAAGGAGTAAAAACCGATACTGATATTACATTTTAAGGCCAATATTGTCCGATAATATCGGACTTCTCTAAATATAACTTATGCTGCTGCTCATTGGATATTTTCTTTCATATGGAGAGATGGTTGTGGGTGAAAATCCCAGTAGATCAGCAGGCCCATTTGGCACAAACAGTCATTCTACAATCCAAGTCAGTTAAATCTCATTCTTATGCTTGATTTGTTGGACAGTAATTCATCTTTACCACGTCTAGGTGCCTAAACGCTTTGAGATGTAGCCTTGTGATTGGATAAAGAGATAATTGATCATTGGAGGTGTTCTAATGTAAATCCTTAATTCTTAAAATGCTTCTACAGCGTTTCTCTGAACCTTCTGAACTGTAATGACTCTGCAGGACACATGCCTTTCTATTTAGCTGACAGTGAATTACACAACAAACACAACGCCTTAAAGCACAAAACATTGTCTTCATACTTGTTCTAACACAAAAGTGGTTTCTGATCATCAACTAAGCTTCTCGATCATCTGTCAATCTGAGTGCAACAGACCCACGTAGAAATCGAAGACCCTTAGAGAAGGGCAACCATCAGTGCAGGACTCCACCGATCAGACCTTTATGAAGAAGTGGCCAGACAGAAGCCATTCCTTGCTAAAGGGCAAATTACTTTGACAAATGGCCCCAGAATGGCTGTCATACTAATAAAAACAAAGTCCTCTTTAGAATATTATGCCTCAGTGCCTGATGTCCTCCAGAAAGAATGCATTGAGAAATAAATCAAATGGTAGCATTATTATAGTCAAAGATGGTGATGGGATGTCTCTATTGTGGTGGGTTTTTCTGACTAGAACAAACAGACCAGCAGGGAAAAATACAGCAGGAATTGTTTTATACTGATTGTTCAGAGACTGTGTTGGATGCAGGACAAGCTTGTAATCCTCTAGCTCTAAAAGAAACATTGTACCAGGTGTTTGGGAAGGCCACGTTCTAAGGCAACTGCCAGTTAATACTAATTTTCTACATAAGAAGAAATAGACAATACTACCATCCCATACCATATACCACATTTAAAAACAGCATGACAGCTGACCAAAGTGCTGCACAGGACTCTAACCATAACCCAAAACAACCAATAAAAAACACATAAAAAGGAGTCACTGTCCAAAAGCCAAGTCGTAAAAGTGGGTCTTCAGCTGTGATTTAAAGACAGCGATGGATGATGACTGTCTAATTGTTAGGGGTAATGCATTCCAGAGCATGGGGCGACATACAGCCCGCTCCCCCTTGCTTTATAGTTCATGGAAGCAGTGCAGAGTAGCAAGCAGTCAGCTGAACTCAGTGAGTCTACCGGTACGAAAGGAGTGAGCAGATCTGATAGGTAGGATGGTGCAAGACCGTTCAAGGCTTTAAACCAGGGGTGCCCAATCCTGGTACTGGAGGGCCGGTATCCAGCAGGTTTTAGTTTTAACTCTGCTTCAACACACCTGATTTCAATTAGCAGGTGATTAGCAGGCTTCTGCAGAGCTTGGTGAGCTGCTGCACAGGTGATTCAAGCACTGAATCAAGTGTGTTGGAGCAGACAACACTAAAATGCGCTGGCTACCAGCCCTCCAGGACCAGGATTAGGCACCCCTGCTTTAAACACAAGCAGCAGTATCTTAAACCTCACCCTAAAAATTACGGGAGGCCAATGTAGATCCGTCAGAACCGGAGTGATGTGATTGCGTTTATTTGTGTTTGTTAGGAGCCTCGTCCCAGTGTTTTGTACGATCTGCAGCCGGTTCAGGACTGAAACAGGAGTGCCAATGAGAAGTGAATTTGCATAATCTAGACAAGAGATGATGAAGGCATGTATGACGAATTTCAGATGCGACCACTTCAGAATTGGTTTCAAGCGTAATTTAAAGAAAGATGATTTCACCACCGCTTTTATCTGAGGGACCATCAAAAAGCCAGCATCCAATTTCACCCCAAGGCTGGTGACACACTGAGGGCAAAATTTTAAAGATTTGGAGCAGACAAGGTTCGAGATAGTTTTATAGGGTCAAAAAGAATTGACTCAGTCTTAGACTCATTAAGTTTAAGGAAGTTAGCACCTTACCATCCCTTCACATCTGAGACAATCAGAATTAATAATATTAATTGTAAAACTTTGCGGATATATGCTCTCTGTCACCCTTTCAAGGCTTGCTGCGTAACGTCACTGTCGTAAAATCAATTTTTAAAATCAAACATTTTAAAATAAAACAACCCTAATGTCAGACAAAACAACGAAAACAAACTTTTCCACCTCCACACATTGAATAAATAGTTTTATCAGGACTGTATAACAACTTTATGCCCGACCAAACACAATAACCCTGGTGAAATCATTTATTACTTACCTAGCCATTAGCAGCACGGCTAGGTCAGAGTCCGTAGTTCATGCTGTTCTTTCTAAAAGAGCTCTCCAGCGAGGAAAAGACGGCCCAATAATAACTCTGGTCTTTGCTCTTGCTCTATCACGTTCTCCTTTTCTTTTCCTATATTCCTCTGATAAGGGATTTCTAGCTTTCATTGGTGGATCTGGCATTGCTAAACTGCGGGTCTACATTATGCTAGCCAAAGGGATCAAAACGCGTGCGTTCTAAACTTGCATTATGTCCGCCAAAACGTGCGATTTTAGAATGCACTTTTTTGCCCCCTTTGTCGTCAAAACACGCATTCTAAACGCACATTTTGGCGGACATAACGCACTCTTTTTTTATCCCTTTGAATTGCCATATTCTGCTGTAAAACGACACCCAGTCAGTACTTCCTGTTTCGACCCGGAGCAAAAAACTGTATAGTGCGGTAAACTGACGTGGGACCCCTAACACCATCACAGGTGCAAAAAATGAACATAACAGATGATAGTATGCTACCAAAACTTTACAATAAACATTATTTTTAAGGTGGAGGAGGTCACGTCATTTGTTGTTGAATTAACGATTTTGAATTTTTGCTAATGAAATTTTTGCTGGTGTATTTTATCAAAATACATATTTTCACAGAATAAAAATTCAATGTCAAAAATTCAAAGGTCCTATTCTGGTGAGACTGTATTTCATAGGAGTCTGCCATTAAAGCACGTATTGTTCTCTTCCTCAACGAATAACATATTCCATTCCAGAGGCCATTTACCCCTCCCCCATCCCAAAGCATTCACAGGTAGCCCATTCCTCATGCAGCACACCTCCTCCAAGCAGCAGCCAGAGCAGGATATTTTTATCTTTCCACATCCAGACAGCAAATGAATCAGACATTCATGAAGCCACTGCTAACTGATCCCACCTTTCCTAAAGTCAGGCTGAGATATAAATGTAGGATTTTTGTTTTTTTGTATTTCTAAATATATTTAAGGTGTTTTAAACTCTACACATCTTCTACAGCATCCATTACATTTACAT
The DNA here is from genome assembly GCA_006937985.1 of Aphyosemion australe. Lineage (NCBI taxonomy): Eukaryota > Metazoa > Chordata > Actinopteri > Cyprinodontiformes > Nothobranchiidae > Aphyosemion > Aphyosemion australe. The sequence goes on along the minus strand of SSNS01000264.1, from coordinate 93,437 downwards.
GCACATAGCCAGGCGTTCAATATAGTAAAATATATGAACTTCAAATGGAAGATTTTAACTCACGATCCCAGTTACATTTGTCAGCCGCACAATGTTTCATGATACTTCAGCAAAGCAGATGCTTGCAAGAAGTTCGAACAGGTTTAAGGGCAACCTGCTTCTGAAAACCAGAAGCAAAAAAAGCACACATAGAATCAGCAGCTGCTCATCCTATGATCCAATGTTCTCATACTTTAATTCAAGAAAATTACCCCTGCATGAAGCCACATGTGGACTAAAAGGACCATTGGTGTGGAACAATCGTGTCAGCATATTCAGACACAAGAGTAAGTCCAACAGAGAGGGACCATGTTGGCTGTCCAGTGCTCAGAGAGCTATAGAAACGCTGGGAAAGTGGTGCTTGAATTTTATTCAAGGTGCAGAAATAATAAAAAGCCCAGCAAGCAAAAATCCTACGTTGTGGAAAAATGAAGAAGGAAAACCACGACAAAGGAAGTCATTAAAGGATAAAAAGGCAGGTATTTTAGAGAGGAAGTGATGGGTGAAAAGTAGAAAGGAAGAAAAGTGGGTTAAAAAATGTGTTCAGGAAACGACAGCACACAAAAAGAAATAGTTTATTGATGATTTGGACCATTGCTCAACTGGGACTTTGAAGGTTTGAGCACAACGATTCCTGTTTCTTTATTATATGAATATACAGATGAATGGAATCAACTCAATGTTGACTTAATTTCATTATTGAATAGAAATAATCCTGTAAGATCAGTCTTCCCTTATCAAGTATAAAATCATATCTTCTAACTAGAATCTGAAATTAAACAAAAACTTTAGTTTTCAGCCACAAGACTACACAACGTCTTGTTTTAGGAAACTTTGGTGTCTTTCCTGTTAGGAACATCAGATAGATGTCAGTGACAAAACGATGGAAGAAAGTGATTTAGGAGAGGCTTGGAATCTCTTAGGAGTTAAGCCCAAAGCTCTAGTTAGCTCTATATCATAGCATCGGCCTGGTTGTTGTTACTGAAAGGAAACAAGCTGACCACTGCAATCAGCCTCAGAAGATCAAATATTTTAGTATCCTGGATCTGATAGCTTCTCTTTGCCCTGTTGACCCCAAACCCTTCAAGGAACCTCTGCCTTCATGACTTTAGCTCATTTATTACACCACAAACGCAGCAAACGGAATTTCCCCGAACTTTGATCGGAGCAGTCCCAAGGCTCTTCAGAGCTCCCGATCCGAGTCATTTCATTTTGAGTATCTGTCGAGACCGAGTCCCGATCTGATACTTCAGCAAAGCATTAAAATAGGAAGAAAAAAAGGGAAAACATGTCCAATTTTTCCTTTAATTTTTTTATTATTATTTGGGTATGTCTTTCTTTCTGTATTTATGTCATTTCCTTAGTTTATCTGCCAAAAAACATCACTTGTTTAGGAAGTACATTGTTAAAAAATGTGTTAATATTATGACTAGATTTAAAAGTAGCTGAGATGCTCATATTTTAAATTGTTTACGTCCTCATTATGCGGCTGTGGAGTGATGCGCGTTTCCGTGGCCGGGAGGCACGTGTGTTAACAACATGTTGTTTGCGTGTTGATTGCTCGTTAAAAACGTGTACTATTCGTGTGAGAGTCACATGGAACGTTGCACGTTTGTGGCACACCTGGCGTTCCATAGGCACGCGGTGCCACAGCCAGCAGGCTAATCTTTCCCTGCACGGCACCCTGAAGCTACCGGCGCGTTCAGCTCAGGTGCTGCAGAATGAGAAACTCCAACGTTTTGTTGTCTGTCTAACATACTAACATATCTTTCGCTGTTGGCCGGCTCCGTGTTTTTGTTAGAGATGCCGCTGAGAACTGGGACTTAACCCAAACCGATGATTCGCTGTGGCGACGCCTGAAGGGAAAAAAACTGAAGTAGTTTGTTTTGAATGCTGCTTTTCATGCAGCTGTCTTTTCCAGCATGTTGAATGGCCAGTATGCACACATTACAAGTGGCTGTTACACTGCCTTTGCTGTCCGGTTTAAAATACCACCAACATACAGATATTTTAGCTCTCCTGTGGAGACACGTTAGCTCTGCGTTAGCCTACTAGCTAACAGCTGTGTGGTGTCTGAGTTTGCCTGCCATATTATGTGGAGTAATGGTGTTGTTTTAGTCCAAAAATACAAAGAATATTGATGTTGTCACGGTCTGGGGTGTTCATCTGCTCTAAATCTCTGGTTTGAGTCTCATTCCTGCAGGTGGGCGTTTCCTGGAGAGCGGCACCAGCTGTTGCTGTTCTGCAGCAATCACCGGCTGGGGATATAAGGAGCAGTGGGACGCCAACACTTTGTCGGATGATTAACTCCCGTTGGGTATTCGTCTACGACCTTTTCTCGAGCTAATTTAGAAGATTGCAAGCAGCATTTTTTGTGTACTTTTTGAGACTCCTACTAATCAACCCTTGTGCCCTTCTCCAGACCACTACAGCCCTCATCCACCACAAACAGAACTTCTCGGATCTCAACCACTTCAGCGTCCCGCTGTGCTCTCCAGCCGCTCCGCTCTCCACCGCTCACCTTGCGTCTCCAGCTAGCCTTCTGGATATTTGGATCCCTCTTGAGCAACATCCTCTCCAGTACCACCTCATCTGGTACACCCCCGACCGGACCCCACTCCCTCCTCAGAACTCCCTACTCCCTCACCAGCAAGTAAGACAGTTCTCAGTTGTTGTTTTCCTCCTCTGGATCCCGGCTCACCATCTTGTGTTTCCTCATTAGATCCGGACCCGTACCCTTCCGTTCCTCGGCTTCACGAGTACTCCAGCCAACTTAATAAAGATTATTTTCTTACCTTATTCTTGTCCCGGTTCTGATTCTACATGTCCTGGGTTAAACACGTAAACCAGACCATGACAGATGTAGAGGAACTTGTTAAGATATTAGAATGAATTTAAACTGTCATATTTGTTGTTTTCTAAGGTTAAATCCGATTTTTTTTTTACCCGATCCCGATTCTTTGAAAATCACGTGATCGGATCGGAGCATCCCTACTCCAAACCCACCACACACGGCAGGAATGTTTGATGAGATTATCTTTGGAGCCATCACGGTAATCCGTAAGATTGTCGGACAGGGAAAATTGGATTAAATGTTGGCATAATTATCTTGTTGCTGCTGTGGCGGGGTTTTCTGGGCTGATTCAAAAAGTTTAATGGTTCAAAAAATGAAAGAACTGGTTCTAGGTCATGTGGAGCGATGCTGGCAGAGTTAAGGTTGCAGGTTTGCGCTCTGGTCAGTTTATCACAGTCGTGTCCTTGGGCAATACAAGTCACCCACCCTGCTTGCTGGTGGTGGTCGGAAGGAACCGACAGAGGTAGTGATGGGACGTTCACGGACGAATCAAATCTTTTAAACAGGTTTTCAAAGTTAACGATGAGACCCGAGTCCTTGTAGTGTAGATATCGGCAGAACGCTAAACCCCCCCATCCTTGCTCTCACGGACATCGAGGCTTCCTACCTATCCATAAGAGTCCATAACTCCCACCACTAGACACAGCTTAGAGTCCTGTAAGTGCAGACCATTAACCATTTATCCACTAACTTAGAAACAGACCATTTGGTAGGAAAACAGGGAGCGGCCTTACATTTCTAAATTTTTATATTGCAAACTTCCAACAGCACAGAGAGCGATTGGATTTATTAATTCAACAAAATATTCATGAGGCAAACAGAACAGGATCCCTGTAAAAGCTTCATGTTTTATACAACAACAGGAATAAAATAATAATCACATCCTCTACCAGACACTCAGCTCCCCTGACAGGTTCAAGTCGAAGGTTTCCCAGTGGCCTTTACAATCCCCACAATCTAAACATTATTCAAAACCATCACAGCCTAAAACAGGAGTGTGTGGGATATGGTGCATGGATCTTTACCAGCTACAAGCCTGTTTGCAGGAAGAATGTGCTTCCAACAAAAAAAATGTTGATTTACAAATAAAACTTTCATTAACTGATCATTTTGAAGTGTTATTAAATAAGATGCACCTTAAATTACGTTGGATGAGGAAGATTTGGTAAAATTATGTTCAGTGCTAATTAACGTTCAGAAGCTCTACAAAATGCATACATGTTTATTTAATATGAAGGATGAAACCAACAGTTACAGAAACTCAGGAATCTCCTGTAAGATTGTTGTTGTACAAGTTATTAACCTTGAGGCCAACAATCCATTACACATATCCCATCATGGCTGTGCCATTTTGCATTATGTCTAATCTTGTTGTCTCCTATTGGAAATCCATGACCTTAAAGCATTTCAAAATAAAGCAAAGAGCCATTCATCCACGACTGGAGCCATCGTGCAGAGAAATAATCTGCTTTTTCCTTCGCATACTGCAGATTAATCAGAAAAAAAAGGTTACGAGTGACAACAGAAAAGCAGAAAACTTGGAGTTATTTTTGTGGTGTGGAAGTAGGTAGGAAGAAATAAATGTTTATATGTGTCTGGGTGCTTTTTATACAGAACAGGTGCATATTTTTTACTGATGGAGGACAGCCACCGCAGGGCTTCTGGAGAAATTTAAGCAGAAAATATTTTGTCTTGAGCTCTGAAGCGCTTGCTGACAGGGATAAAAGTATTACAGGTATTTATGGTTCTTATACTTACTCGTCACAGTTTATTTTTAGGGTTGTGCACCTATGCTTCACATTTATGTTAGACTGCCAAATCATTTAATCCCAGCAGTTTGTTGTAGATGGCCCAAATCCTTCTCAGACAACATGTTTTTAGAAGGAAATAAATATGTGATGTAAGGAAAAAGAATAACATTTAGTAGGAATACAATATTTATAGGTGAATGTAAAGGTTATCATTTTAGTTTTACGTTTAAAGAGACAATGTGTAGTTTTTACCATTAATCTCTGTAATTATCCATCGAAATGTTGTTGAAAATTAATTAAATGATTCCCAGTTGTTGAAAAATATTGGCGGCTTCGTAACATAAAACCATAAAAATCGGGTATACGTGGAAGCAGGTCGCGTGATTGGGCGAAGTCAACTTCTGCACTTGAGAATCGGGACATCCTACGCACTCGCACCCCTGGCCGGCAATCGAAGGGCGCAAGGGTGCAAGTGCGAGTATTGGGATTGGGCCTCAGACCCGCTCACGTGATTTGGAATGGTAGGATGGCCAAGGAAGGTCTCTCTTTTCCAGCCTCTGATTGGCTGGAAGGGCTCTCCTACAATTGGTTTGTCTTCCCTCGCTGTTTTTTTATTATGTCTGCAGCCAAATCTTGAGGAGTTTTTTGAAGAAAATGTGAACTTAGCGCCATAAAAACCATTCTGTACTGTTTTACAGTATACCAATTTCAGTTTCTTTTATAAAAGAACCTGAAAAACATCAAATGTGTACTTGTAATAAATCTTGTTGCATTTATCACATTGTTGGATTGACTTTATCTGTTCACTCTCAAGCATGGGGTTATCTTAATACTATATGTCTTGACTTTAATAGGTTAAGGCTGTTTGCAGGTTAGGACACATCTCATCATCTGTTTAAATGTGTCATTTAATTAAATTTTAATTCAAAGCTGATTATGATTTAGACCTATTTTCCCCCAGTTTTTATTATTCTAGAAGAGAAACAGACCTGCTGCACACAGCTGGGCAAAATAGGGAAGTTTTTATTATATTTCATACCAGGTAAGGCACATGTGTGTTTATCCTATGTTCTCTGCTTTCAAAAGATAACCTCAATGCTTGAAGTCAACAGATATAAGTCCAACAGTGTGAAAAATGCAAGTTATTATGTTCAGTTTACATTTTTTTCCATAATTAAAGAAACAGGAAAAAACTATTTTGCAAAACAGGACAGAATGGTTATTATAGCACCTAGTTCCATTTTCTTTACAAAACTCCCCAAAACAGCTGTTCTTCTGTTGGTGGCAGGAGGACAGTCTGCTCTTAGCGAGGGAAGACGGTTCGCTGCTAAATGAAATAGCCAATCGTAGGAGAGCCCCTCTAGCAAATCAGAGGCGAGAAAGGCGGGATCTTCCTTGGTCATCCTACGATTCCAAATCACGTGAGACAGGTTTCTAAGCATAGATATCATATATATCACTAGATGCCTTACCCGCACTGTTGGTCAATTGGACGAACGTCCCTCTGCGGCGGCCATCTTGCTTCGGACAGCTGCCCCCTTTTGTAACATTGGTGTCAATGGTGCATGTACTATTTAAATAACTCTAACTTGCTCAATTTTCAACCGATTTTCAAACGGTTTGATTTGTTATAAACGCCAGAGATGTGGCTGTGAAATATAACGGATTTGGCCCGTTAATTTAAAAATGTGCAAGTATGTCGTCTCAAGCCTATGTGTTATAAGGTTTGTAATAATGCAACTCGCTTGTAAATCCGTTAATATTTCATCGAGTTAAGAGTGTTTTTGTTTAAGTTGTTCACTCACCTTCCATCTGCTACCATTGAGAACGGAACGTAAGCTGTCCGAGGTAAAATGGCCCCTGTGTAGGGACGCTGTCGACTCCAGTTAAGGCATCTAGTGATATATATGTAATCTATGGGTCTAAGTCTGTGGGCGACGCCATATTGGATGCCATGTTTCCTTCTACGGGAGCCCGTGAGGACAAAATGCTTTTACTTATTTGTAACAAACGGGTACAAAACTTTCACCTTCCATAAACGTTGTTTTACACATTTACCTCTTCACTTGCTGCCAGTGATGAAAGAGAGTCTGATGTGCTTTTCATTTTCTGGAGGTTGCACTCCCAGGGATTTTTGACCCTAATGGCAATCCGTAGCATAGACATGAATACGTAGACGCCACATTGGGCGCTGGAGAGCATAACAGCATCGACGCCATATGGATCTCCTCACCGTCCAAAGTCAATGCAGAGTGAGCAACTATGCCCATTTTGTGCAGCTTACAGTTGCAACATCCGGCATACTATTGAAATCAGATCACGTGGGATTGACTTTTATAGCCTACCTGTTGGGATTTTAAATTTAAATTTATTTTGTTTAATTATATTTATATTTTAATTATTATGCCATATGTGTCTGAATTAGTGAAAAAGCTTGATAAAATGTGTTTTTTTGCTGGGTAAACACCTTCCTCAGTAGAAATGAATGCACTGAGGGCGAATGGAGACCCAACTAAGATGGCGGCCGGCCACTATGGCAGCTCCAATAGGCAGCGCCAGTCCACGGGGCGTCTATGTATGTATGTCTGTGATTCCTTGCTAAGGTCTTACTTGAACACAAAAATACTGCTTGCTTGCAACGATTTAGGTCTGTACTGCCTCCTATCGCCAGGGAAAATACACACAGTCACTTTAATGATAACTCAAATGTCAACATACATATATTTCCATTAAAAAAAAGGGTATTTCTTTTATTACTTCATATTTCAAACTGTAAAGAGTTAAGTCCAGAAGCTGTTTGATGTGAATTTGCAGCAACATTCCACAATGTCTGCGTATTACCACCTTTTCTCTCCCAGTCACCAACCTTTTTTATAACTCTCATCCCAGATTTTCCATATGACGAAAATGTTAATGTCATACTTAATTCAGCATAAATATTAGCACAGATATGGAAGATTACAGCGCTGCGAGCTCTCCAGATGACAAACTGATACATATCAGGCTGATGGCACCTGATATGGTGATGAAATTCAAATTATATGCACACAAAAGACCCAGACACAGTGAAGGATAGTGATCCAAGTTAAGTTGATAGAAATGCCAGGATGTATTCCTGTCACTACCCTGGTGCGTGGTTGCTAATATTCCTTAATGTGTCTAGAGCGAGGAGGCAAATGAAACGTAATGGCTTCATCTCGACAGGTAGAAAGATGTAAACATTGGTGCTGCTGAGGGAGCGACAGCTTAACTTTGATGTGATGTGAGCAAAGTGTTGGATAAAGCACTGCCTTCCAGTAGGAAGCTAAAACCTCTTCCTGTTTCTGTTTGTGTCTCCTGCAGATCTCAGACTGCTTAACGCCAATAGCTACTTAGCCGTTTTAACTCATCGCTCCTCCATCTCTCTGCTGCTAACAAGAAGTTCCTTCTCACATTTTGACCCTTGTTGCAATGGAGAACCTGAGTGAACTCCAGAACCCACTGCTGGACAAAAACAGTAAGCACATGGTCAATGGCTATGGGGGAGAATTCCCAAATAACCAGTACCAAGAAAACATTATTAACTACTTTGCCGGAGGGGGTGGAGGAGGTGAGGGTGGTGGAGGAGGAAAAGTAAATAATGGCAATGTAGTGAGTGGAGGAGGTTGCAATACCAACGGAAAGATGAAATCTCAGCAGTTTCTGGATGCCACCTCTCTTCATCTGGCTGTGGAGGCCTTCTATAGGCCCAACTTCATCCTGTACAAGGAGGACAGTGGCAGCATCAAGGCTAAGGAATACAAAACGGAGTGCTGTGAGACGACCTTCACAGAGAAGAAGGCCAAGGAGGTGTCCGGCACAACTGGAGCGGATACGCCCGCCGCCGAGGACCCTCAGACCAAACTGCTGGAGGATGGCGAGCACGTCAAGATTCAGACGGTTTCTTACGAGGTGGAGGAAGAAGAGTATGTGGAATATGAGGTAAGAACTAAGGGAAGAAAACATGAAAGCATGACATTTTCCCAGAATAATCATTTGAAAGCAGATTGGATCATATCTAGAGATACTTATTATATATTCAGTGTCAGATTTGATTCAAATGTGATGTTCAGCTTGCTTTTAGTTTTTATACAGCCACCTTCGTCCAGTCAAACACATTCATAAATACATTGGAGGAACATTGGTACAGTGTTAGAACTGTATCCAACTGTGGAATGTTGTGTTGCTACATTTTAGCTATTTACTAAGTGACATTTTCAGCACATTGTGTCAGATTTTCCTGGAATTTTATCATCAACAACCTAAAGTCCTATTTATACTTCGCCGTGAGCTCAGCTGTAGAGTCACACACACGCTTTGATGGATACGTTTTCCTTTCAGACTTCTCCGTTGCCTGGGGAGTGTTGTAATTCTCCGCCAGAGCAACAGAGGGTGTAGCATTTTTCTGGTGGTCTCCGGTCTATGATAATGTATTTATTGTGTTTTTATATTGTGTTTATGTATTTACGACACATTTTAACTTGGACAAAGTTCTCCCTCATTCTCCTCCACCACTTCATGCAGTCACCACCTCCAAACTCACATTTCCTGTAATTTCCTTCCACAAATAAATAGTTTGCTGTGTATCTTTGTGCTCCTTCAGTAACGGGCGTATAAACGATCATATTGTTAGACCTTTTCCACGAGAAGTTCTCTGATTTGCTCATGTCTGCCGCTAAATACTAAGTGGTGCTGTTGACGAATTAGACAGTCAGCTGATGACGAATTTAAAGTAGTGACCAGTCACAAGCTTGCGGCCTCCATCACTTTCGACAAACAGTGAAAAAATTGGCTATATTTCTGTAACATTTCTGCAGCATTAACGCAGAGTCAGAACAACATTTTGCCCTTAGCATCCAAGAAATTATGGACTTTTTTTGCCCTGAGTACAGCTTGCAAGTCATTCATCACTACCAGAGACCACTGCGAATGTATCGATAAAATGAGTTTCCCACATCTTTAAGACACTTAGAAACCATTTCAAGAACATTAAAATTGATCTTAAAAACGTACGAGGAACCAATGCAACTTGTTTAAGATGGGTGTAATGTGCTCCCGCCTTCTGGTCTTTGTCAGGACACGTGCTGCTGAATTTTGAAGAAGTTGTTAAAGGAAAAGTTCGCTTTTTTAGACATTAAGTTTTATGTGTTCCTTCACCCACCCAGTGCTCTGTAAACTTTGACCCATTTCACACACACACCCCTGCTCAGAGATTTTCAGGGGAGAAGTGATTCATAAACGTAGTTCTGGCTAGTTTCGGGGGCGCTTTATCTGCGCCGTTTAGCCTCACAAAAGGATTAGCCTCTGAAAGCATGGCTAATTTACATCTCACAAACAAAGAGAAAAAATTTACAACGTCACCTTACAACGGGACTATTTTTTGTCATTCGTATCCCTGCGCCGGTCCCCGCGGATATTAAACAGCGCTTCGTATGTCAGCTGTTTCACTGCCGAATGCCGAAAACATGTCAGACTCCGTCTCATCTGATGACGAATTTCATTTTAACACTATATCAGATGAAGAAGAAACTTATTTTACTACTAGGATATCTTTATGAGCCAGAGTACACGGATGAAGAATTGCATTTGCTACACAAAACACACACATCAACACAGATTGTTGACAAAGCTACTGCAGTCTATGATCAACCATCGGTGTAAAGATGATTGCATAAATAATGCGCTAAAATGCGAAGATGATTGCATGAATACGGCAGACATAGCGGAATAAATAATTTTTTAAAAACAAAACTTACCCAGATTTCTGGTACGGCCGAACTCTTCAAAAACAGTCTTTCACTTTTCCCGAACTTTTTCCTGATGTAATCATCCTCTTTGAAGTGTGCACTGCACAAACGAAAGGTTTTGACTCGTTCCAGCCGAGTATCCTTGGAGTAGCCGATTGCTAAAAGCCACTGATGCCTTAGAGAAACGTCCTTAGCAGGAAAAGTGTCAAACCGAAAAGGTGATCCTGTAACATCCTTATTGTTACAACCCGGGAACCTGCAGGTACGCACCATGGCTCGATATATTTAAGAAAAACTACTTTTAAGTGACTTTAGAAGTTGTTGTTTCACTCATACAGCCAGGATTAGCAGCCAGACACGAGCCCGTTCTAGCTGCTGCGGTGACCGGCGCAGGGATACGAATGACAAAAAATAGTCCCGTTGTAATGTGACGTTGTAATTTTTTTCTCTTTGTTTGTGAGATGCAAATTAGCCATGCTTTCAGAGGCTAATCCTTTTGTGAGGCTAAACGGCGCAGATAAAGTGCCCCCGAAACTAGCCAGAACTACCTTTATGAATCACTTCTCCCCTGAAAATCTTTGAGCAGGGGGGTGTGTGTGAAATGGGTCAAAGTTTACAGAGCACTGGGTGGGTGAAGGAACACATAAAACTTAATGTCTAAAAAAGCGAACTTTTCCTTTAACCTGAGGTGCTCATTTTGGGAAGACCAGAAAAGCAGGGCATTACAGTAATCAATTCTACTAGTAATAGGCCATATAGGCCCGAGAGAGAAAGGGGCGGACTCTAGTAATGTTCTTCTGGTGATAGAAACGTATTTTTGTGATGTTCTTAAAGCAACATTCCGCAACTTTGCAGTTATATGGTCTCAGTTGCCCTCTAGAGGCTTGCTGCGTAACGTCACTGTCGTAACATTAAATCTCTCTCTGGGGCATAAGAGGCATGTTTACATTCCTAATGTCAGGCAAAACAACGAAAACAAACTTTTCCACCTCCACACATTGAATAAACAGTTTTATCAGGACTGTATAACAACTTTATGCCCGACCAAACACAATAACCTCGGTGAAATAATTTATTACTTACCTAGCCATTAGCAGCACGGCTAGGTCAGAGTCTGTAGTTCATGCGTTTCTTTCTAAAAGAGCTCTCCAGCGAGGAAAAGACAACCCAATAATAACTCTGGTCTTTGCTCTTAAGCCTAATTTATACTTCTCCGTCAGCTCCCCGAGGCAGAGACATGCACGCATTGAGGGAACCGTTTTGCTCTCGAACTTCTCCATCACCTGTAGAGTGTTGCAAAGCAGTTCCCCGCCAGGACAACAGAGGGCGTAGAGCTTTTCTGTGGTATCCTGTCATGTATCCGGTCCAAAATCGTGCATTTACAGTTTATATTTGCAGTTTATATTGTGCTTTTTTGCATTTAAGAGACTTTTTAACACGGACAAATTTGTCCCTCATTCTGGCTCCACCTCTTCATGCGCTTGTCACTTCTAAACCCACGTTTCCCGTCATTTCCATCCATGAATAAAACTCTTTATACTCCTCCAGTCACGGGTGAATAAACGTTCATATTTTCGGAGTTTTACCGCGAGGTATTCTTCAAGCTGCTCCGTGTTTGTCGCTAGATATTGTCGGCTCTCTTTATTTTTTGAGGCGGCGATGGCGGAGCTGGTGACGTATTTAAAGAAGCGGAGTTCTGACTAATCACAAGCGAGCGCTCTCCGTCTCGTTGGACGGATGTTTAGAAAAGAGAGCTCAACTCCGTCCGACCTTGCAAGCCTGCTGGAGAGCTCTTGCAACGACGGATCATGGCGGTCCATCCGTCCGTACTGACAAAAACGGAGAAGTATAAATTAGGCTTTACTCTATCACGTTCTTCTTTTCTTTTCCTAGATTCCTCTGATAAGGAATTTCTAGCTTTCTTTGGTGAATCTGCCGCTGCTAAACAGCGAGTCTACGTTATACAATTATGGCAAGCCAAAGGGATAAAAAAACATGCGCGTTCTAAACTCGCTTTCTAAAAGCGAGCATTATGTCCGCCAAAACGCATGTCTTGAACGCACGTTTTGGCGGACATAATGCTCGCTTTTAGAACACGTGTGTTTTTGCCCCCTTTGGCATCAAAACGCACGTTCAGGATGCGCATTTTGGTGGACATAACGCGCGTTTAGAACGCGCGCTTTTTTCATCCCTTTGGCTTGCCATATACTGCTGTAAAGTGACACTCAGTCAGTACTTCCGGCGGCTACCCGAAGCTCAAAAACTGTATAGTGCGGTAAACAGACGTGGGACCCCCCAACACTATCACAGGTACGAAAATGAACCTAATAGATGATACTATGATGCCAAAACTTTACAAAAAAGCATGATTTTAAGGTGTAAAAGTTGCAGAATGTTGCTTTAATGTGGGGGATAAAAGTTAGCTCAGAGTCAAAAATCACGCCTAGGTTCTTCACTTGAGAAGAAGTTAGTGGCTGTAACTTTGGTAAAAGTTTCTCTGTCTGGGCCTCAGAACCAGTGACTAAATATTAGGTTTTGTCCCGGCCATTCAGGATTCGATGTCTGAAATGCAATTTAAAAAATGAATCCAATGGCCGTGCATCATCAGGAGACACAGAGGCATACAACTGTGTATCATCAGCATAACTATGAAACTTAACTCTGTGTTACCCGATGACACCGCCAAGTGGGAGCATATAAAGATTAAAAAGCACTGGACCTAAAATCGAACCCTGGGGCACACCACATGTAAATTAACGGACCTTAGAACAGCAGGTATCTAAACTTACCATAAAATTAAAATCTGTCCATTTATGGACAGAACCAGAGAGGTCGATGTGTTTTAACCAGGTTAAAAGAATGTTGTGGTCCATTGTACAAAAGGCATTGTTTGTGCTGTGGTTTACTCTAAAACCAGACTGAAATTTCTCAAGGACATTATGTGCATTAATAAAATCATTAAGTTGGATTAAAACAAGCATTTCTAAAAATTTTACTTAAAAATGGTAAATTAGATATCGGTCTGAAGTTATTAAAATCGCTAAAATCTACATTTCTAAGGGCCTCACTACCGCCCCTTTAAAGGTGGCAGGAAAGACCCTTGTCTGAAGAGAGCAGTTCATCATGGTTAAAATCACATCTTTAAAATATCCATAAAATGGCTTAAAAATTAACTGTCTAAAAGATGTGGTGGGCCTCACTGAGGAGAAAACTTTATCAAGAGTTTCAGCTTCCACCAGGACAAAACTGTCCAGTGTTTCCTCTAGTAAGGACACGCACTCAGATTTCACTATGGTTATAGATTTGTGATGCTGATGAAGACCTTATCAGGTCCATCTCTCTCTGCATTTGAATTAAATGAGTCTTATATGCATGCGGTGTGTAAATATGTACATTCTCACTCTAAAGAATTGGTCTCAACTCTTTTCAGGCTGACATTTTAATAAGTTCAAATCCCATTTGATCCACTGACCTTGCCCTCATTTCCCAGCACTGGTGAAATTCATTGCTAGATAATAAGAAATCCCATATACCTGCCTAGACAGAGATGCAAAATGCCAATGTAGCGCAGAATTAGGTGCAGTATTTTCTGTCTCAACTGGCAGAACCAATAGCAAGAAGTGCCTTAAAAGATATAAAGGATTGGACAGGCAGAACAGGAAGTTAAAAGTCAATCAGTGTCCTGCAACACCAAATGAATGTACCAGAAACAGCACTGGATAACTCTGATAAACATGGAGCTGCTTCAGTGCAACGTGACATGTGCATCTATAGCTGTTGGGTTCACTTACTGCATTTCACATTACAACTAAATGAATATTCACTGGAGGAAAGCCACAGTTCTTAAGTAACTTCGTTGGATTTGCTTCTCCTCAGAGAGTTAGATGAGAGAAACTTTGATGTGTCGAACTTGCAGATTGACATAAATAAGTCCTCCATCCTACTAATTTTCTTGTAACCAGGCATACCAAAAAAGACTAGAGGACAACGTAAAGAGTGTAGGGTATCTAACTCTCCTACTAAACCCTGACCCCATATGAAAAGATCTCAGACTAGATTAAATTAGTTATCACTAATTTTGCTGCTTCACCATTTCTAGATTACAAGTCAAATTTCCAAAGGTACACTGTAGAATGACTATGAGTTTCAAACAATTTTATTTACAATTATGTTAAGTTTATGCACCCTAACTCTGTCCATTTCACCGTGCCATGCTGTTAGTCAACCTATGGTCCAAATCCAGACTGACTGCAGCTCATCTTTGCATCAGTGCTTTGATTTTGTCAGAATTTGTAGGTTTGTGCTTGTCCGGTTTCCTCTCGAGGACTGATCACAAGTTCTTGATGTGATTGAGGTCCATTTTCTGGACATGAACCCAAAATGTTTAATTATGACACACGCCAAATTTCCCCTATTTGATTCAAATCTTGGTTGATCGGAAATCCCAAATCTCTGTTTACATGGACACTAACTGAAATGTTCCAATCTTGCCAAGAGTATACATGCACCAAGTATTCAATCAGATTAAATAGGTTGAGCATGCACAGAGTTGTCTTTCCCGGAAAAAAAAATTGTAGACAAACACCATCTTGCCAGCATGTCTTTTCCCTCTATTTTTATGTTGTTATTCTCTTTCTCTTATTAATCTTTGTCCGTTGACTTACCCCATTATGGACCACTTCTGTTTAACTCCCGCCATGTTTTCGACTTGTCCTGCGCGTCTGCAAAGGCGGAAAGACATCTGAAGTTGCACACATGCGCAGTGGGCATTATTTTACTCCAACAATCCGGATGGGTGTGTACATGGACGTCAATCAGAATGATGATCGGACAAAACCACCTCTCTCAATCAGAATGAAATTTCATTCCGATCGGGCCGTATCAGATCAGAATATTCTGATTGACATGTCTACATGAAGAATTTTTTATATGATTGGGCATTCATTCTGATTACTTGTGCCCATGTAAACGTAGCTAGTCATCCATCATGCTGTTCATGTTGCTCATAACCAAACTGGTCTTAGATGGTTAGGAGGAGTTCCTCTAGGAGGATGTTTTGGTACCATTTTTTATTCATGGCTGTGTTCTGAAGGCCAAACCTTCGTGAGTCCAGTCCAGTAGCTGTGAAGCAACTCCACATATGCATGGTGTCAGGATGCTTTATATTTGGAATAAAACAGAACTGATGGTAGCACTCACCTTTTTCTCTCAAGCCTCTTTTATAAAACAATGCCGCCAATTTGCCGCAACACCGATGTGGCGTCAGGGAGCTTTAGGTCATTTATAAGAGCTCAGCGGTAATGTTGTGCAATCATGTCCGTTTTATAAAAGATTACGCGATGGCGGCATAAAGGGGGTATGGGGGTGGTCTCTGCACTGTCGTGGACTTCCATGTATCTTGGACATAACTTGCCTTTTATTGCGATCGAAGCTGCGCAGGTGTCTGTCCTCCACCATCCCTGTGAGCTGTCAGATGATCTGAGCTGCAGATCTAACGGAGAAAAGCTCCCGGAGCTGTGCATAGCTCCAGTTTATAATCTCAGCTGATTCTGTTTACAAAAGTGAAACTTAAGGGCATGTTTACTTTCATTTTCAAAATAGTTCCCGGCCGTAGCTCGGCATTAATTCATCACATGGTCGTGACACCTCCCTCTGTTGCGCTAACGCTTAATGTGCGTTTATAAGGCCAGCGAAGCCGCAATATTACCGCAATATTACTATCAAGCGTGGCGGCATGAATGCCCCAAAATTCCCGCAGCATCATGCCGCCATGGCACGTTCATAAGAAACACGTTGCGATAATATTGCGCTGATTTGCCAGCATGATGTGTCTTATAAAAAGTGCTTCAGATCCCATAGATCAAGTTTAGGAGACAGTCTGGGTACTTGCAGGATTTTCCTTGGTGCCCCTCACAAATGCAGAAGAAACTGATCCTTTTTTAAATTAAATTAATTTTCATGGAATTAAATACAATCCATCTGACCACTCTTCACAAACACTCTGGAGTATATGCAAATTATTGTTATGAAAGCAGCGACAGCAAATATTGTGACACATGATTTTTGGGTCATTTCCAACACTTTTGGCCATGGCTTTATGTCATTCATCATTTATTCACATTCTCAGCTTCTTTTCAGGCATTTTTACTTGTTGACATTTTGCTACCTATCTGACCTAAATGAAGTTTCTGCTGAAGCTATTCTATTCAAGAAATACAGGTTTTCACATTCCAGTAGCCAGAATATTAATTTGACTCTTTGTCTTTTGCTGGCACTCAGAGTAAAGATATTGTTTGTAGTTGCAGTGACTTACTTCCTTTTTCAGATGGTAATTCATCATGTCAGGTTCTTGCCTTTTCAACCAGAAGTATCAGCAACATTTTGTGCACAGTTCCAAAATGTCTCTCTTAGACATGTTTGCTGTTCTCCTGGGTGTTGTGTCTACTCTCCCTCTTTTTCAGTCAGAACAAACGGATCATTGTTGGATGATGTAAAACATGCTGCTGCTGACATTCAAGTGTTGGCACAGCTGGAGATTTATTTGTGTTGATTGTCTTTATCAGCTCATTGGTGAGGACATGAACAAATGAGTAACAAGTCAGCTTTGCATCCTTTTTTGTAAGATGTAAGCCTCTGCTAATCATAATGTGCCACAATACTGAGCTTATTATTCCTCTCTGTTGCCTCTTTTTGTGCTTATGGTAACCCTGCCCTTGTGCAAACGTCTCGATATTGGCTGAATATGCAAAACTGTACGTCTTGCTTGCATTGAATTGAGTTTAGAGCGCTTTACGGCTTCGACTACACCACAGATTAACAGCAATTTGTGTTTGAAGTGCTGGAAAAAGATCCTTTTATAGTCTGAAATAAAAGGAAGTTATCATGAATAATTGGTGGCTACAGTACTCTAATGTATTATGACCTGAATCACATAAAAGAGTCATAGTATGTAGAAGACTGCAGCTGAGAATGTGTTTAAACTTGCTGCCCTTGTTCTAGATGCGTTTCAGACAAACTGGTATATGGTAGAGACTGCACAGGGGATCCACCTATCTGCATGCGGTTTGGGAATGCCCACCCATTAATAAGTTTTGTCAGGGAATCTGGATCTATCACAAAGCCTGGACTGTACTATCCCTGTCTCCATCTCACTCTGCCTCCTTGGGGACATCTTAAAGCAAAGAAATCTCACTTACTCCTCTCGGTTTTAAGCATTGCAATTCTTAGAAACAAAGGGAGAACATAAAGGGATATTCCACCCCTAAGTGAAATTTCCGTGTTCCCCACAGTTAGATAAGCAAGAATAAAGCATTTAGTAACCAGCGCAGTAATTCTCCTGATCTGGCAGCAGTCCGTCTGCTTTAGCTTAGCATAAACAATGAAAGTGAATGGCAGGTACTAGCATTTTGTGTGCAAAAAAATGACTCAATAATGATACCAATTATTTCTGGTGAGCTCAATAACCACGTCGACCTCAAATAAAAAGTAAGAAGCAACAATAAGGGTTTGCAGGAGCCAATTTAGACTTGGGACTACATTATGACAAAGCACCGCTATAACCCGCCGCTGAAAGACGCATGGATATTTTATGGCTTTTTGTTAGACTCTGAACCAGGAAATGGCTACAGGCAGTGAAGCAGGAGGCAGAAAATTCCGGCGCAACCAGTGACTCCGCCCCCTAGCCAATCAGCGGCCACAGTCGCGATGCTGGCCCGACTCAGCATTGCCAGGGACTAAAAATTGGGGAGAAAATATAGGAAAAATACCAAACCATGGTCTTGGAAACTGTGGTTGGGCTGAGCTGCACCAGTCTGAGTTACTCTGAGTAGTGCCCTTTGAAAACTGGCTTTGGACTTACTGGGTGGAGGTGGGGGCTGGCGGGGGGTTGAATGCCTTCTGGTCCGGGTGGGGTTTCTAGGCCAGAACTCGCAGACATGGTATCCTGGAGCTGCTGGCTTGTGTGGGTGGGTCCGGGATGGGGGGCCTCGGCTTGCGGGGGCCTACACCCTCACCTGTCAGGGTTGATGCCAGCATGGGGATAATCGACCACCTGGTTGCTGCCAATCTGTGGTGGGGTGGGCAGGTGCCCCGGGCCGTGCTTCTGGCCCCTTCAGGGATGACCTGGGGGTGGGCCTTTGGTCCTAGCAGGGGGTGGTGCTGATGGGGGGTGGGTCTGGAGTGTCTGGTCCTGGGCTGATGGCTGGCTGCGCACAACCTGCGCTGGGGTAGTGGTTTACCAGTCTGTCCCCGCGTGGGAGTGCCCATCCCCACCTGGGAATCCTGGGATGGCTCCGGGGATCCTGGGGACAGCTCTGGGATCTGCAGAATTGCTGAGGGGGCAGGCAGTTGCAAGTTGGAGGTCTATTTGCTGTGTGCTGTTGTCCCTCTCTTCCCTTCTCCCTCTCTTTTCTTGTTTGTGTTGTACGTCTCTTTTCTCCCTGCCTGTCCACTCCGGTGCGGTCTAACATGCCACAAACATAATAAAGGCTACTGCGCAACAGGAGGAATATCCCACATTCCACTTGCTGTAGAGTAAAACTGCTCTGGCATGTTATGGCATCCAGATCAACCGTTCTGCCTGCTCCTACTGCCAGGACAAGTTAAAATAATAAATAATAATAAAAAACTTTGTTGCCCTTGTAGTGAAGGAATCTTGCTGTCAGCAGATTTGTTTTCTTGTAGTGAATAGGAACATTTTCCAATAATTTTCACTTCATATTTTAAAGAAATGTGAAGTTTTGAATTCATTCATCTTGTTAGTCTCTGCTGAAAGGCAGTTTATCTTTTGTGATCTGTTTTTCGATTTATTCCACATAACCACTCAGGGGTCCCGGCTTTTGGCCGATTCAGCCCAAAACTGTGCAGGGAGAAAAAAAAATAATGTTTCAAATTCTTTACTTTTTTTTTATCAGCGCTACGTTTTGCAACATTATTTGCTGTGCTGGAGAGACCGCTGTCTTTTCCAGATCTAACAGGAACATTTAATGAAAACATTTAAAGGGCTTTAGGCAGGAAATATTTTTCACATCAAACAAATATCAGCCCGCCTGTCGGCTAATCCCCGCTGGAACGAGCCGGTGTTCTGTCAGAACTGCTGTTTAAGGAAACCCTGACAGGTGCACCTGTGCCCAGTTCGCTGCTGTGCAGTTTATAGTTTATAGTTTTATTCACAGATGCGCTGTCGTGCAAGGCACAATTAATGCACCAGTAAGTCATTTGAAGACATATAAAAGTAATAGCCTGAGCAACCTGCTCTGGGTTTCTATCTTCAGGAGTACGCTTTTAATAAACATTTTAAACATAATTCTGTGTGCGGTTGTCTGTTTAGTTCCTTACAGCCAGTCACTACTCAATAAGCAACATGAGGGGCGGATACACACTTTATTTACAATCGCTGCCTGTCCATGGTGCTGAAAGAAAAAGCTAGAATCATCTGCCTCATTGGATGATTTGATTAATTTAATATGACAATTGGTTAGTATTCTTTAGAATAAATATCAGTAACCTTATGATAAACTAGGGGTGAGACTCGATTAAAACATTTTATCTAATTAATTAGAGGCTTTGTAATTAATTAATCTTCATTAATCGCATTTTAATCGTTCAAGAAAATTTGCCCCAAAAGCAATTTTTTTAAATTAAAAATAATGAGACAGAGGATCAAACAATAGTCATTGACATTATTATTGTAATTTCTAATCTTTTAATTTCTAAAAAAAAATGCTTTAAAATTGTTTTTCAATTCAAAACAGGAGAAAATATATATATGTATATTACTGGTAAAAATAGGACAGACCTATAAGTACAATACTATTTTAAGTACATTTTGATAATGGTATTGTCTTTATAATAATAATAATAATAATAATAATAATGGGTTGATAGAATGTGTGTGCAATCTGATTTGATTTAGCATCATTAGAGACAGAAATGAAGGCAAAAACACATGAAGAGGGATTTCTGATCACTCATTTGATTGTAGTGTTAGTTGTGTTTGGAGCACATAAAAAAGGTTTACATGGTCTTGTAGCCAAGGCTCTGAGCTTTCTCTAGAGGTGCAGCGTGACTATATTGATACTTAGGGCATGTATTTTGCTGCTAAATTTCAACATCCCCCCAATTGGGGGACCCTTGGGCTTAAAGGGTTAAATGCGTTAATTTTTTTTAACGCGTTATTTTTTTCTAATTTATTATTCATAATTAACGCGTTAAATTCCCACCCCTAGATAAAACCTAATATTAGCTAAAGGTTTACTATTTTAGGGCTTTTAAGAGGAGATCCTTTCAGGAAAGCCGATCTCTGGAATGCATCCCTCACGCATTAACAAGTCATGGCCACTACTTATTCTTTTTTCCTCAATGTCACCAGGTGGGCACCGTAGGTTTCCTCCCACACAACAAAAACATGGATGTTTAGGTTAGTGACTCTGTGAGTGAGCGTTTGCATGGCTGGGACTTATTTGTCTAAATCTGTGACCCGAGTTTTAATATATGAAAAACTGAATGTAGATTGTTATAACTAATGGCTGCATACATATTCTATTTTATACAGAAATATGTAATTTGTCCAAGTTAAAAGGAAACTAAGTTTAAAGGTACCCAAAAGAAAATGTATTTCCCAGCTTTCACTCAGCACTTAAACGCACCATGTAATTTGTCAGGTGTAAAAAAAAAGTCTCCAAATCAATTTAAATTGGGTTTTCAGTAAACGTTCAGTACAATTATAATTAGGGATCTGCCCCTGACATACATTGGGAGTAATTACCATCTATTTTTTTTTTGTATGATCACACTCCTGTCTCATTCATAATGCTGCAGCTGGCTGATCCAATCCAGATTTACTTATATAGCACATTTATCCACAGCATGACAGCTGACCAAAGTGCTGAACATAAAAAAAGCGATAAAACAAGTAGGTCAGATTAAGATAACAAGAGAATACAAGTTAATAGATAGCATAATAATGTAAGTAAAAACAAATAAATACTAAAAGCAACATAAAAGACTAAAAAATTGAAACCAAGAGACAATGAAACCATAAAATCAGTAAAATAAGTCATTCATTCATACATGCTACAGTCATGTCCATAGAATCAAACACCATTGATTGTGAAGCATAGCTTCATTGATTTACTTTAAAAAGGAGACAACACTGTAAAAATGTAAATGTTTCATTTTCACAATTTAAATTGTTTAACCATTATTAGTATTAATATTTTACAATATTGACCTCACTGTAAAATGTGGGCTCCCCCCGGGTGGTCTCATCCTTCCAAGCTCTGGTCCTCTACTAGAGGCTGGGAGCTTGATGGTTCTTCAGTATCTTAGCTGTTCCTAGAACCGCACTTTTCTGGACTGAGATGTCTGATGTTTTTCCTGGGATCTGCTTTAGCCACTCCTCCAGTTTGGGGGTCACTGCCCCGAGTGCCCCGATGACCACGGCCACCACCGATGTCTTCACTCTCCAGGCTTTCTCAAGTTCTTCTTTGAGGCCCTGGTACTTCTCTATTTTCTCCTGTTCCTTTTTCCTGATGTTGCATCACTTGGTATTGCCACGTCAACCACAATAGCTGTCCTCTGTTGTTTGTCCACCACCACAATGTCTGGTTGGTTCTCCATCACCATTTTGTCGGTCTGGATCTGGAAGTCCCACAGGATCTTGGCTCGCTCGTTCTCTACTATCTTAGGGGGTGTTTCCCATTTTGATCTTGGGGTTTCCAGTCCATACTCTGCACAGATGTTCCTGTACACTATGCCAGCCACTTGGTTGTGGCGTTCCATGTATGCTTTCCCTGCCAGCATCTTACACCCTGCAGTTATGTGGTGGATTGTCTCAGGGGCCTCTCTGCATAGGCTACACTTTGAGTCGTGTCTGGTGTAGTAGATCCTGGCCTCTGTTGCTCTGGTGTTCAGGGCCTGTTCCTGTGCAGCCATGATGAGTCCTTTAGACCAGCTCTTTCTAGCCATTGGTAGGATTTATTGATATCAGCCACTTCAGTTATCTGTCGGTGGTACATCCCATGTAGGGGTTTGTCCTCCCATGATGGTATTTCCAGCGCCTCCTCCTCTGTTCTCCATTGTCTGAGACATTCACTGAGCATATCATCTGTTGGGGCCTTGTCCTTAATGTACTTATGGATCTTAGATGTTTCATCCTGGACAGTGGCTCTCACACTCACTAGTCCTCGGCCTCCTTCCTTACAGCTAGTGTTCAGTCTCAGGGTGCTGGACTTGGGATGGAACCCTCCATGCATGGTTAGGAACTTCCGTGTCTTAACATCTGTGGTCTGTATTTCTTCCTATGGCCAGCTTATTATTCCTGCAGGATATCTGATTACTGGCATGGTGCAGCTGTTAATTGCCTGGATCTTGTTCTTGCCATTGAGCTGACTTCTTATGATGTGCCTTACTCGTTGTAGGTATTTGGCTGTGGCTCCTTTCCTAGTGGCTTCATCGAGGTTGCCATTAGCTTGTGGGATACCAAGGTACTTGTAGCTGTTCTCAATGTCTGCTATTGTTCTTTCTGGGAGTGAGACCCCTTCTGTGTGGACTACCCTCCCTTTCTTTGTCACCATCCAACCACACTTCTCAATCCCAAACAGACTTGGAACCAGATCAGATAACTGCAGAACAAAAACAAGGTGTTGGGATGACAAATTACAACGTGAATGTGAGGAATTGCTTTCAATAATATAACAATCCTGACAAGACTTCATTCTCAGATAAATCTCAGATTACTGCTGAACAAAAACAAAGTGCAGATCTGATGAAAAATCACAATATGAACATCAAAGATCTCTTTAGAAAATATTACAATCTTGACAGGACTTCATTCCCAGACCATTCACAGATTACTGCAGAAAAACAAAGTGTTGGGATGAAAAATTACAATGTACAGGTGTAGGATCTTGTTAAACAATATAACCATCCAGATATGACCGCAAACCCAGAGAAATCTCAAATTACTGCAGAACAACAGCTGATTGCAGTTTTAGGTGAGCTTCCAGTGAATGACAAACATCCGATTTTAGGGTTATTGGAAGAAAATTATCTTCAGATATGGCAAGAAGCCCGATCACGGACACCTTTGTCATGGTCTCAAAGATTGAATTTCATAAGAGACTTTGCATGACAGAGGCTAAGGTTTCTGCCTTTGAAAAGGAGAATTCTGATCTGATGGAAGAACTCAAAATGCTGTCGGATCGACTAAACATCCTGAAGCAAAAGCTTCAGTCGGAGCAGCAGCAGGTTGCACGTCTGGAGTCTGAGTTTCTCACAGATAGACACAGGAGTGGGAAAGGCTTGTGTGTAGGCTGAACATGAAAGGTCTGTCAGAAATCTGCAGGCAGCCATGATGGATCTGAAACTAGAGAAACACAAGTGGGTCCAAGAACAGAACCACCTTATGTAGAAGGTTGCACCTCTGCAAGATTCTCTTCAGCAGAAGGAAGAAGAACTGAAACTCTGGAGGAAGAGAAAAGATTCAGAAAGACCTACTTTAAACGAATGTCTAGTATTAGTCAGGGGGCCAAAGTCTCAAAATTGGGTTGAACCTGACATGGTCTGCCATACTTTTTAATTGTGTTTTTCCTGTTAACTTAGACCAATAATTGGAGGGTCTGCTCTGCTGGAAATATTGCGAAAAAAAATTTGTGGCCATTTTAGTGTATTTTTATCAGAAAAATGTAAAAAACGATTTTTTTCCCCCTCAAATTCTCAGTGGGTTGGGTACGCTATAAATAAATGCATTCCAGATACACAGAACACGTGCTGACAACATCCACTGAAAAAATAACTCTTAAAACACATTTCTACATAATTTTGCATCAATTTAATACCCCAAAATTAGGTGTTTTATCACTTTTTTTCCAATATTTTCATCTTCACTTCATTGGCAATGACAGAGAGTGGGCCCTGGAGAGAGTAGGAGAGGTGAGCACAAAGGGAGGGGCCTCATGAGAGGGCCCCAGAAAAAAGGGCAGATAGCCCCAGAGAGATGAGAAATTTAAATATTTGATGTCACACAACATTTTAATGTCAATGGTTATTATTGTTCCTAATGCAGACTTTCTGTCTGCAGTCAAGCTCCCTCACTCAAGGTTTGATTTTACAACTGCCAGTAGGTTGTGTCTGCCACACTGGTTAAACTACCCAGTTCATTGGTCGAGGAGTTCCTAGGGGAAAAGATTGGACCCCAGATTTTCCACTGATGTGTAACTAATTTGTAAAATGCTTTGGACAAAAAAACACATGAAACATGTTAGGGCAATTGTTTTTTGTAAAGTGTGTTTAATGGATGAGGTTGTGTTGCTTTCATTGATTGATTCAATTTCAAGGACTGGAAGTTACATTTTATCTTGCTTTATGACAAAGTTCAAAGTATAGACTATGAAAATGAAGAAGGGCTTTACCTCGCTCACTCATCTTTTAAGCTGCTTTATTCTCTGGGGGGTTGTGGGTAAGAGAGCAAACTATGAAATGAAATATCACAACACTTCTTGTTATGATACTGAATCAATATTTAAAGGTCAACTTTAGTCATATTTTTAAAACATTTGCAGTGGTATTTAGTAGGAATGAATGCCTTGTAAGTTCTGGGGTAAAAAAGCTCCGGTGTGCCTGTTTGAGGATGGAGAAGTCAGCTGGAGGAGAGAGTGGCAGAACGAGCCAGCGTTTAGTCTTATTTCCTGATATTTGGACATCTTGACTCTGATTGGCTAACAACAATGCGACTCTGTTTGCGCTGCAACGTTGATGTGTGATAGCCACAAATAACACAATTTTATTTTTTGTAGTTCTTCGTTATACACAGAGCAAAAAGAGTTTGTTTTTACCTTTGCTGACATGTTTCATCGGAGCAACTTGGTTGCTACAATAAAAAATATTGTATTCACATTATCATTAGCTGAATTTGTTTCATAATTTTAGTTGATTTGCTGTGTTTAGAAGCAGCTTGTGCCGTCTGTGATTGTTGCCGGGGGTCTTTTTGTCATAAATCAGGGTGGAAAACCGTGCATGAGGTTGCTGGTGCAAAACCTCTATCATTATTTTAAACAGATTTTCAAAATTCTGCACCTGCATTCGACTGTAAACAAAGTGTACAAGTCAGAATGATTAACATATTTTCATTTTTTAAGATTCAGAAAGCTCTTCTGCTTGTTCCCGTTGAACTAGCTGCACAAGCATCATTTCCACTTCAGCTGTTAGCCATCCATTAAGACAGAAACACTGAAATTTCAATCAAGTCGTGCACCCATTTCACCTCTCATTATGGCTGCTGGTGAGAGGAAGTGAACTTTCACCCTTTATGTCACAGTGATGAGTTTCTACACCAGCAAAGGAGCAGTCCTGACACCCATGCTGCTGCTGCTTCATCACATAGAGGATTAAACTACATTTATCATTATTTAACTCCGGTAGAAAGCACTTTACCTATTAAACATATAGTTAATAATAAAGTAAGTTTATAATTAGCTTTTCATTATTTTTTATAGATAAAAAATCATTAACACAATAATTAATATTGACAAACATAACTTAAATGATGCGGGTATGTAAGCTTTAATTTAATCTCGTGTATGATGGTTTTTATATGTGTGCAAAATGTATGCATGTAATCCCAAATGTGAAAGGAAAAAGAAAAGATGGTGCAGCCAGCTCTTTGTAGAAGGAACAATAACTTGAGGCACTGCTGTGTGTTTGTTTAAACCTGCTGATACCGACCGTAGTTTCTGCATCTCAGCTCAGAAAGCTGTAGAGGAATGAAATGTTAAAGTTTTGAAAAAGAAGGTATAAAAAATTTATACTCCTATTATTAAAGTGCATAAGTAAATTACAAATAGCCTCTAAGGGAAAAAAAAGGGAAGTAGAATAAAAAATTATTTAAAAAATGCATCATGTGCAGCGCTCATGGATTAACACATTTTTTTTTCCTTTTTTTTGTCTAACACAGATTAAACTAGTATTCAAAATACTAAATATTTTATTATATTGATGTTAAAATATTTTTTTTCTTTGCAAAATGTCTCTATTAATTCCAGGTGAAGACTACATTAGTTTGATTTAGAAATCATTAAATGTAATAATAATAATAATAATAATAATAATAATAATTATAATAATAATAATAAAATTAATAACACTAACAAGAAACGATATCATTTTAAAGTGAAAATTACTTGTATCCGTAGGATTTTTTTGTCATTTTATGATTGTATGACATGTTTTTTATAATATTATGTAATCCTGGTTATGGACAAAATCAATTTGTAGATGGAGAAAAAAATTCAAGAAAAAAAGGAACCAATGTGGTATAATTTATATATATATATATATATATATATATATATATATATATATATATATATATATATATATATATATATATATATATATATATATATATATATATATATATATATATATTCTAAAAATAAAATAAACCTACAACACTCAATATTGTTTTATTGTTCTCATTATTTCTGTATATTTATTTTTCTTTAATGAAAAATAATTCATTGGTGATTTTCTTCATATTAGCACATTTTCATGTTTTAATTGGTTGTCTTTATATTCACAAAGACTTTTTTCTGGTTTTATTGATTTTTGTGATAATCTTAAAATGAACTAATCTTAGTTAAAAGCTGTACAAGTTGACAAGCAAGACACATGGAGTAAATCTTAGCATCTCTTACCCAACATGTATCCGCACCAGATTACTGAGATAATATCTCCTCCAACTTTGACTTTACCAGGTGAGCACAGGTCAGCCTAATGAACTGCCATCTGTCTCCAACCTGCTCAAACCAGGACACAAAGTTTGTTAAATTAGATTCCAGATGGTGAAGGAAAGCAAATATAGCACATAACACAGACAAATCTCATTATCACCATTCAGTAGCAGGTGGTAATGTTTTTGCCTGTCTGTGTTTGGCTGTGTTAGCAAAATACGTCATGAACCACTGCGGGATTTTTAATCAAATTCTCAGACAGCTATTACTGGCTGAATGTAAATCTGCATTTCATTAGCATTTGGAGCCAATCCAATTCATAATAGCCACCAGAGCTAATCTATATTAGCAAACACAAAATGGCTACAAACGTTTTATAGATATTGAGCTTAAAAGTAAGCATGTTGTAGCTGATGATGAAGAGTGACAGTTGCCTCTGTAATGGCAAACACTAACATCAAAAGTGAGCTACTGTCTTGTATTTATAGCTGTGGAATATGGGCTTTAGAATATGATGTCACGCAATGGGGCGTGGCCAGAATTTTGCATTGAGGTGCCATCTTGCAAGAGAATACGTTTCCCCTCCTGGAAGCAGCATGAGGGAGCCCATGCGGAAAGACACATCTGGTGGTTGTGGAAAAGATGTTAGTCTGTGTGAGAAGGGTCACATCACTGGCATCAAGCAGAGAAAACATCTAAGGAGATGCAGAAACGACTAAAACTGGGTTCAGAACTGTCCAACGCATTATTAAAAACTGGTGTGATGAGTCCAGATGGACCCTGTTCCAGAGTGATGGGTGCATCAGGGTAAGAAGAGAGGCAGATGAAGTGATGCACCCATCATGCCTAGTGCCTACTGTACAAGCCTGTGGGGGCGGGGCTATGATCTGGGGTTGCTGCAGGTGGTCAGGTCTAGGTTCAGCAACAGGATGTGCTCCAAGAATGAGGTCAGCTGACTACCTGAATATCCTGAATGACCAGGTTATTCCATCAATGGATGTGTTCTTCCCTGATGGCACGACAAATATTCCAAGATGACAATGCCAGGATTCATCGGGCTCAAATAGTGAAAGAGTGGTTCAGGGAGCATGAGACATCATTTTCACACATGGATTGGCCACCACAGAGTCCAGACCTGAACCCCATTGAGAATCTTTGGGATGTGCTGGAGAAGGCTTTGTGCAGCGGTCAGACTCTACCATCATCAATGCAAGATCTTGGTGACACATTAATGCAACACTGGATGGAAATAAATCTGGTGACGTTGCAGAAGCTTATTGAAACAACGCCACAGCGAATGCATGCTGTAATCAAAGCTAAAGGCGGTACAATGGAATATTAGTGTGTGACCTTTTGTTTGGTGGCGACTTTTTTTTGGGGGCTGGACAGTGTTTGCAGAAATTTGTTCTTTTTTTATTCAACTTTTGAACTGAAGTTTTTATTCAGTAAATGCTAATTTTACAAATAGTACAGTTAACAATACGGGTCCACATTTCCAATACACTCTATTATTTTTATATCATTTTGTTGCATCCGGATTGCATTTGTCTCAATGCAGTCCTTTGTCTTATGAACTACTTTTAGGTATGGTTTGTTACCATCTTCTTCCCAAATAGGCCAAAAATAATGGTTTGGCCCAATCCCAATACTCACACTTCCACCCTTGCGCCCTTCAATTGTACGTTTCCGGCAAGGGGTGCGAGTGCATAGGGTGTCCCAATTCTCAAGTGTGGAAGTTGACCACACCCATTTTGCACCCTTAATCCGCACTTCGCCCAAGTCTGCATCAATGCAGAATTTGGGCAAGGGTATTACCCACAATCCATTGCTGCGTGGGAATTTTGAGAAGAAGGCGGAGCAATGGCTCAAGTGCCTTTTCTGAAAACATGTATTTTCAAGTGAAATAAGTTCATTTTAAGACAATTAACGATATTTATTCATCTTCTGAATGTTTTAGACTAAGATATAAATGTGGACAGCAATTCATTTAAATTTAGTTTAAATGTTTGTTTGTTTGTTTGTTTGTTTGTTTGAAAGCTGTTAATAAAGATTTTTTAAAAAGCACAAACAGTTTTGCAGTCGATGATGTAATGCTCACTGTCCCAATTTGGCAATTATTTGCACACTTGTGTACTACACACTCGAAGCCTTACTGCACACTTCCTCTAAGTGCACTTCACAGAAGGGTGTATGGCGAAGTGCAAGTATGGGGAATGGGCCTTTTTGTTCGTGGCCATCAAAGATGGCGCTGCACTCCCATGATGCATTACGTCATAACGTTGGTTCCAAAGCCCTATAAGCTGAGACGCTTTGATGTTTCCCTTTTTTCTCGTCAGTCCATATAATATGTTCTCAAGTCTTGGAGTTCAAACATGATTAATCAGTTAATTTATGATGCAAGAAGACATGCAGTTACCTTTTCACTCAGGGCCAGGTACGTTTGGAAGGCTTTAATTCCATAATAAAGAAACAATCTAATTTTTGTAATTATTCAGGTACGGGTAGATTTGTGATTATTTGTGCTCTTAGATAAGTTGTGATTGTTAAAATAAGGTTTTAATTGATTTCTAGCTTCAGGAGATATACTTTGTTGAGATATTCAGAAATGAAACTTCAAAACAGAAATGTACAAATGGACAAAAAGTAGATAAAGCCAAAATCCCTCCTAGGAATAAGGCTCTTCAACACTAATGACTGAAAAGAAAAACATTTAATAGCTTTGCAGCAAAATAAAAAAATAAAACAAAAAGGGTTTGAGATAATGAAAATGTTATAGCCTTTAGCATAATGGATTCCCAGCTGCTGACCCTGGATATCTTTGATCGTTCTGCCGCGGATTCAGTCCATTAAAATCTCCATGTATTTCCACCTGCATGCAAAAATAACACTTTAGCCAAACCGCATGCATTTGTCGGCCATCTGTTGCTCCCTCTCAGAGCATGAAATTAGCATTTATCAATGGATTTTACATTCACACGCTAATCCGAACATGTGGTAGCCCCCGCGGAACATTTCAATAGAAACCAGCTCGGCTTTTCTGATGTGCCACTTTTGCACCACGGGCATTCAAATGTTAATTTCACCTTCATGGATGTAGAATCAATAGATGACTCAATGTTAAAAATAAAAATCAATGACCTCCTCCAGGAGGATTTTAATCGGGGGCTGATGTGATTGGAAGTGTTATCTATTCAGTATAAATTTGAACCAATGTAAGCTCTAATGCTTCCATTACATCTAAAATGCAGTCATTCTCCAGTTCGATGCACCCCACTTGTTCATTTTGTGAAAGCTTGTGCAGTGTGTTCTAATGAAATCTTCTACAGGTTCAGACGTTTCTCCCATCAGCAGCGCATGTCAGAATCTCTCGGGTCGTTTCAGCTCTGAAATGGATTTTAGAGCCTTATAACTCATTCCACAGTTCAGCGTGTCTTTCTAAGGAAGCCTACAGAAATCGTAGCACCAAATACAAAAAGATCTACTGGATTTCAGGAAGTTTTAAATGAGATATTTGAGGAAAGATTGTTGTTACATCTATTCAGGTAGTATTACATCAAAAAGATTGTTACAGGCAACTTAAAGTAGTCCTTTCTCCTTTAGGGTTGTAAAGAATTCTGCATAAAAACGTTAAAAACGTTTATCTCTGCCAGTCTGCCAGTATCAGTCACTTCTCACCTCACAAGATCTAATAAGTACCCTAAATTTCCTCCTTTATATAAAGTGTCCGTTTGTGTGAGGACCTAAAAGTGGAGGATAATTAAAGGTTTTAATTATTGAACAAAGAACAATGAATGTGCACCACCTGAAATGTAATCCTTCTGAAAGTAAAATTAAGTTAAATCACTTTTTTCTCAAAGCATTGGAGTTACCTTAGAGGCCAAACCCAACTGTGTGAGGATCTTACAGAAACTGCTCAGTGGAACTACGCGTCATTCAACAGGCCTTTAAAATGACTATGTGTCGATTTTACCATTAATCTCTGGAAATATCCATCAAAATGTGGTTGAAAATGAATTAAATGATGTCCAGTTGTTGAAAAATATTGGAGGCTTCATAACAAATAACCATAAAAATTGGGTCTAAAACACATGGGAGCGGGTCTAAGCACAGACATGAATACGTAGATGCCCCATTGGGCGCTGGATGGCGTAACAGCATCGCCGCCATATTGGTTGGGTCTCCTCACTCTCCAAAGTCAACATAGAGTGAGCAACTATGCCCGTTTTTGTGCAGTTTACAGTTGCAACAACCGGTGTACTATTGAAAACAGATCACGTGGGATTACTATTGACTTATAGCCTACCTGATGGGATTTTATATTTTAATTTTATTTTGTTTAATTATATTTATATTTTAATTATCATGGCATACCATGTGTCTGATTTTGTGAAAAAGCTTGATGTGTCAGGATCTGCTCCTTCTCCCTCAGACGTGTTGTCCTGTCTCCCCTCGTTAAGTGTTTATTGGACTCACCTGCCCCTTGTTATCCTACCCACCTGATTCCTGATTACCCTCATGTTCTTAAACCCTCTGTTTGTCCTGGTCTGTGTCAGATCCTCGTCTTGTCTACCTGTTGTATCGCTACCTACCATTATTCATATTAAACAGTTCTTTTACCTGCCAGTCTGCCTCCTGTTCACCTGCATTTGGGTCCTACAACCACCACCACATGACAAAATGTGTTTTTTAGCTGGGTAAACACCTTCCTCAGTAGAAATGAATGCACTGAGGGCGAATGAAGACCCATGTAAGATGCCGCCTGGCCATTATGGTAGCTCCAATAGGCAGCACCAGTCCACGGGGCGTCTACGTATATGATGTCTTTGGGCGACACCATATTGAATGCCATGTTTCCTTCTACGGTAGCACCTGAGGACAGTTACAAAACTTTTGCCATTCATAAACATTTTACACATTTACCTCTGTACTTGCTGCCAGTGATGAAAGGGAGTCGGATGTGCTTGTCATTTTGCTGGAGGTTGAACTCCCAGTGATTTTTTACCCTAATGGCCATCTGTTGGTAAGGTCTTACTTGAACACAAAAATACCGCTTGCTTGCAATGATTTAGGTATATACCACCCTCTATTGCCAGGGAACACGCACAGTCCCTTTAAAGGAATTTTATGGTCATCTTGACGTGTGTTTCTGTGTAAAAGTAACAAAACAGCTCCGTCGTTCTTCCTGAACTGCCTCTGTTTAGAGACTAGCTGGAGTGTGGTTCAGCCTGCTGTGATTGAAGCTTTCAAGATGGAAGCAGTTTGAATTTGATGCATGTCAGTTTTAATCATATTGACAAGTTAATAATGGTTTAACTGAGTGGACCTACTTTCCAACCAGATGACTTGTCATTGTTGCAGATGTAGAGACTATATTTAACAAGTCCTTAGACCCCTCAGCAATTCTTGTGTAAGAGCGACTCATGACAAACCTAGGGATGCTCTCTGTTGTTTTGGAGACTTTCTGTGAATGCATGTATTGTTTTTACTCTTCTCAATAAGCTATGGGTCCTGCCATGGGCCCCTTTCCCATCCCAAATGGGGAAAAATATCAGTTTCAGCACGGATATCAGTTCCTTATTCATGGACCACAGCTGGTGATCTCTACTGGAAATCAGATAAGAGATCCAAGTGATGGGTCCTGTTAAACCTAAAATGATGCAACAATAACACAAGACATGTGGTTGCACCTTTAAATGAGGGGATTATTAGCTAAATGCGTCTCTATGCACAGAAATGAAGTCATGTTGTTATAAAGTAAATAAGGAGAACATGGCGTTGGTAATGCTATGAGTTTTAGTAATATTGGCCCCTTGAAGGAATGAGTTAATCATGCAAATGTGAGATGTTTGACTCTCAGAAAGAAACTCATAAGAATGGATTTGGATGTTCTTTCTAACCTTGGAATAAACAAAGATAACATAAGGATTTTTATTGATCTGTATAGTTAATGATCAGTTACAATAGAGTTAATATGTATTACATGTTTAGAGTTCGTAATCTCTCGATTTAGAACATCTGATTCCATGTACATCTACAACGAATCAACCTGATTCAAGATGGCCGCTAGGGCTAATCAACATCACCAAACACAAAGATGGCCTGCTCTGGCAAATGTACAGATATCTAGCTACAGTCAGTGTTGCCAGCCCAATAATCACTTAAAAACCACCACAACTTACAAAACCCCACCCAATAAATATGTTTATATCTATTGTATGAGCATGCATGCTACTAGCACTACGCACCAAGCAATAACAGCACATTTCAATAAACTACAACTCTATGACAGCCAGCCCCCACAGCAAAATCAGATCCAGCCAGGACGTCACATGATGTGTCACATCCTCCATTTGCAGATCCGACGTAGGTTTGAAATGTTTAAAATCTTTCTAAAGATTTCAAAAATATCTATATTGTACGTAGAGGTGTTTATGCTAGCTCTGCAGTTTCACTTTTGGCCCTGCCTTTGGGGCATCAGATCTAATGCCCTGGTGGGTGACAATTGCCCATCAGTGATGAAGACAGATTAGGGGGCATTGCTATTAACTGAAATTTCTGATTGGTTGGTTGAAATGTGTTTGAGTAAGATTAGCTTAAAATTGCCAAATTATGTCCACCTGCCATAAAATGGTAAAAGGCCATGCTATGCCTTCTAGTGTCCTAGAACCCTCCAAGGTGCTTTACAACACAGTCATTCACCCACACACACGCATTCACATCCTGTTGGTGATGAGCTACAGTGTAGCCACAGCTGCCCTGGGGCGCTCTGAACGTACACAGGCGCCACCCGTCATAGTTGTGCAGCAAACTGCCCTATCTGGCAACACTGCCTACAGCTTCATGTGTTTTTGGCTTAGAGTCATTCATAAATCGTTTATATTATTTTGGAGTTTTGACAAAAAAATATTATAATATTATTATTTCCATCCATCCATTTTCATCCGATTATCTGGAGTCGGGTCACGGGGGCAGTAGCCTAAGTAGGGAGGCCCAGATTTCTCTCTTCCTCACTGGAAGACGTGCCGGTGGAATTGAGGAGGTCTTCGAAGTACTCCGCCCACTGATCCACAACATCCCGAGTCGAGGTCAGCAGCACCATACCCACTTTAAGCAGTGTTGGTAGTGCACTGCTTTCCCCTCCTGAGACGCCGGATGGTGAACCAGAATCTCCTCAAAGCTGTGCGGAAGTCTTGCTCCATGGTCTTACCAAACTCCTCCCACGCCCGGGTTTTTGCCTCTGCAACCACCTGTACCACATTCCGCTTGGATTGCTGGTTGCCATCAGCTGCCTCTGGGGTCCCACAGGCCAAAAAGGCCCAATAGGACTCTTTCTTCAGCTTGACAGTATCCCTATCCGCCGGTGTCCACCAGCGGGTTCGGGGGTTGCCGCCACATCAGGCACCGACCACCCTGCAGCCACAGCTCTGGTTGGCCGCCTCGACAATGGAGGCACGGAGCATGGCCCACTCGGACTCTATGTCCCCCGCCTCCCCCGGAACGTTTTGGAAGTTCTGTCGGAGGTGGGAATTGAAGCTCCTTCTGACAGGAGACTCTGCCAGATGTTCCCGGAAGACCCTCACAACACGTTTGGGCCTGCCAGGTCTGACCGGCATCCTCCCCCACCATCGAAGCCAACTCACCACCAGGTAGTGATCAGTTGACAGCTCCGCCCCTCTCTTCACCCAAGTGTCCAAGACATGCAGATCAGATGAGATGTCAAAGTCAATCATCGAGCTGCGGCCTAAGGTGTCCTGGTGCCAAGAGCGACATTATTACATCATTATTGTCCGTAGTTCAAAACTGTAGAATCATTGGTGATGTGGGATCTGTAATCATGTACGGAATGCTCAATCTTTGATTGTTTAAAACGTTGTGACACATTTTATCCTCTTACATTAAGTTTATAGAAGAGAAGGAGCTCAAGATGGAGCAGAGGGTTTTACGGACCAGGCATATTGTAATTTATGGATCACTAAGGTCACAAGACGATGCTAAAAACAGTGTGCCTGAAAACATAAAATTCATAAGTCGCCCCAGGTCTCTAATATTTTCCCCACAACATAATTTTGCTTTTGCATTTCAGCCTATTTATACAGCACGCATGATTTTCAAGCATGATCTGTGGCGGTTCCCCACCGTTGCCTCATTACCTGATGCTAAATTACACACCTGTCAACAAAGAGGCTCAGTGAGGAAAGTAAAAATAACAATTTGTTTTTTTCTAAATAAATTCACCAGGAGTAGCATGTTCCCCTATGACTGCTGCACACGTTTAGGACTGCCACACTGCATCTCGACTATGATCTCATTATTGAGTGTCCCTGTGAGATACCTGAGACCTCATAGGTCTGCACCATGAATCATAAAGTCACATTAATTCTGTTTATCTACTGTCACACTCATTAGCCCTCAGTCACACCATCTAGTAACCCTTAATAACACCAGACTCACATCTGGGGATGGAGCTCTTGACCGTGGATCACTTATCGTGGCCGTGAAGTGTGTCTGAGTGTTGCTGTCATGTTGCATTAGGATGCATAATTCATGTTGTGTTTTGCTAGAGCTGCATGCCATCGGTTCTTGGACTGGATTTCCTGAAGAGAATTTATTTTTAGGATGCAAAAGCTATTTTTCTAGAGATGAATTAATAAAACAAAAGGGACATTATTAGGAGAGAATATTTCTTAGTGACTTCTGCCCCTTTTCTTTACAAATACCATGTTTAATGAATGTAAGTGCCAGAGACTAAGAAAACGTGCTTCATTTCTACCTATTGGGATTTTCTCGTTAACATTATTAATGCATTTTTATGCATTTCATCATCCAGGATTCTTTGCATGCCATTTCTCCCTTTTAGTTAATCAAGTCAGGTGTGCTTATGCAGACGTTTTCATGATAAATACAGACAATAAGCGACTGAAACAGATGAGAGCTGAACTCATTCTGCAGGTTTTCCCTCCTTTCTGATTCATCAATATTTAACATGGTTCAAAACGTAATGTAAATGTAATCTAACTTCAAGCAGACGTTCTCTGGGAAACAGTGACTTTGACTAACAAGAACAGTGATGCAGGTCATTTTAATTTTAATTTGTAATTCTCAACTTGTACAATCTCTGTTTTGTGTCATCAAGATATTAAAGTCATACTATGCAACTTTTTCATATTTTAAAATCACTTTCTTGAGCCAGTATGTGCTAAAATGACCCTTTACAGGTTAATGAAATGTCCCCCACTGCCCTCTGTGGCCAGAATACCGCACTTGCAACTTTAGAGTGGCGGGCTGCTTCATGCTGAACTTAGAAAAAGGAGCTGACATACCTGGCGCTGCAGTCTGCTTCCAGCATGTTTCCTGCATGTTTTAGATCATGAACACAGCTGATTTGTTTGATTTAGTGATGAACCGCTCCTGTAGACACTAATGAAGGCTGAGGAGACATTTCAGCAGTTAGATTAAGGTGTTAAAAAGACCAACGCACAGCTTTTACTAACTGGACACTAGGGGGTGCTAAAAACAAGCCAAAACTGCATAGTATCCCTTTAAAATAGTGAAAAAAGTGGTTTAAATGGATGTTGTGTTATTTTTCTATGACGTGTACCAGGATTATGGATTCATTTCTTCTATAATGATAAAATTCTGTCGTATGTAATACATTAATAACCATAATAGATTCATTGTTAAAAAGTTGAGTGCAATAACTTTAAAGAAGTCAGCTCTCATGAAATGAAGTTGCTCTTAAAATAGATTTTAGTGACATGTCTTCAGAATTACAGCAGAATCAGTGTCAGACCATGTCATGATGTCAGGTCAGGCTGCTCTTTTCACTAATGCAGCTCAAGGCTGGTGTCCTTATGTGTCTGATAAGCCCTCCACGCCTGTAGAAATGTATTCTCATCCCCTCTTAAAGCAGAAGAATTCTGCTGATTTAAAGTTGCTTGTTAATTTAAAGAAAGAATTCAAGAAAAATGACCCAGGAGACACTTCAAACCTAGGCTTGGTGTCCTTTTTTCTTATTAGGACTAGAGAGCAATCGTAGAAAATGTGTAAAATCATTTTTGCCATTGAGAAAGTTGACACTGCAAAAGTGTAAGTGCTACAATTAATTTATGATAAATGTCATACATTCCACAGAGGTTTGGCATCATAAACCCCAAATCATTGTTTCAAACCATACCTGCCATAGAATTCTTAACCCATCCATTCATCCACTGTTGTCTGCTTATCCAAGGTCGGGTCACGAGGACAGTAGCCTAAGGAGAGAGGCCCAGACTTCCCTCTCCCCAGCCACTTTGGCAAACTCTTCCAGGGGGATCCCAAGATGTTCCCTGGTCGGCCGAGAGACATGGTCCCTCCATCGTGTCCTGGGTCTTCCTTTAGGTCTCCTCCCAATTGGACGTGACTGAAAAACCTCACCAGGGAGGCGTCCAGGAGGCATCCTAACCAGATGTCCGAGCCACCTCAACTGGCTCCTCTTGATGTTGAGGAGCAGCAGGTCTACTCTAAGCCCCTCCCGAATGACCAAGCTTCTCGCCCTATCTCTAAGGGAGAGCCCAGACACCCTGCAGAGAAAACTCATTTCGGCCGCTTGTATCCGCGATGTCGTTCTTTCGGTCACTACCCAAAACTCGTGACCATAGGTGAGGGTAGGAACGTAGATCAACTAGTAAATTGAGAGCTTCTCCTTCCAGCTCAGCTCTCTCTTCACCACGACAGACCGGTACAACGCCCGCATCACTGCAGACGCAGCACCAATCCGTCTGTCGATCTCGTGCTCCATCTTTCCCTCACTCATGAACAAAACCCTGAGATACTTAAACTCCTCCACTTGGGGCAGGACCTCATCCCTGACCTGGAGAAGGCATTCTACCCTTTTCCGACTCAAGACCATGGTCTCGGATTTAGAGGAGCTGATTCTCATCCCAGCCCAGAATTCTTAACCCATGAAACATAAAAAATAAAAATCCTGAAAATGCGAGTAAAAAGTGGGATTCGACCCATTCTCTTCAGGACCACTTCCTCGTGGTGAATACCTCTTGGTGCATATTAGAACAGATAACTGCATGCGTAGACATCAGGACCTTCTGCCGTTGCAGAGGTGAACAATTGACGTGACGCCACCGCACACGCCGGCTCATTAAAAGTTGGGCAGGAAATTGGTAAACAGCTCTGCTTTGCTGTAAATCGCACAGGTTTGTGACCCGTCTCTTTATTTTTTCAGCACTAGTTCCTGAGAGATCGATTAGAAATCATGGCTGGCATTGATTTTCTAGGAAAATAAAAGCTAATCGAGACCATTTGCAGGCTGATAATTGGTGCGTGAGATAGCCGATGCCCTGTTTACTCCTGAAATGTCGGTGATTAATGACCATCTTGTACGGTCAGCCAAACCCTCGTTCTGCACTTAATAACTTCCTCCGCTCCTTGAACTTCTTCTTCCTTGCTGAACCAAACCAGTGGGATTTCTCGGATGATGTGTGTTTTCATTCTCCAAACAGCCAGAAGGCTGCTCGTGTTCTCTTAGTGAATTCAGCACACGGCACAAAGCAGGCCTGGCTCTGCAGAGATTGCTGTACACCACCTGCTTAAGGCCATTAAAGCAGAGTGACAATGTAAGCTGCATTGTGCTCGTGTGTTCTGACCTTTTTTTTTTATTTTTTCGCTCCAGCGTTTCATTTGGAAAGAATTAAAATAAAGTGATCACCCTGGAGTTTTCTATTTTCACAGCTTTTAACAGGTTTTTCGAGTACAGCCTCACCAGAGTTTGCTTTTGTCTGCAGGCAGGGACAAATTTAAAAGCTTTTACTAGCTTAATCGTGTTTGGCGTTAAACATATTTTGTTTTGTTTTTGGAGCTTAATCCAGTATTTGCCTGTGTCATTAGCGAGCAGAGCCTCCATGCTCACGTCTCGACCACCCGCTGCCTAAACCCCACCATCAATCACACAACATGCCTATAAGGGGCGTGTGTTATTCGGAATAATTGCAAATGCTTTCACTTCTGGAAGCACATGCACTCATAATGCATTCACACCAATTTACCTTTTTTAACACAAACATCTCAATCCTGCACTCTGCAGCGGTCTAAATTTATCGCCTAAATCCCAGCCACAAACAAATAAAATCAGTTTTTAAATTCCTTTCTTCCTCCACCGTTTTTCCTGCTTTGTCCACTTTAATATTAAATTCTTTGACACATTATCCTTGATGTTTTTTTTTCTTTCATTTATTTTCCATGTTCCATTTTCCTGCTGGATCATCCCTTTAACAGGATAACGTGGGAAGAATGCAGCTTATGGTCTCATATAGAAACAGTGACCTTAATCTGCAATTTCTTTTCATTACTGCAGCCATGTGGAAATAAATCTTGCCTTTGTTGTGTTTATGTATGAGTGCATTAGAAGATGCTACGAACAACGTATAGATTTGGACATTAGTGGTATTTTTTTGCTCTAGATAAGGACTGAGAAACCTCGTAAAGAAGATGCAAATGGACGTGTCCCTCTTCTTTAGCTGAAGAGAATGTGAGGAAAAATGTGTGGAGCGTGAAATAGTTTCATAAAGCTTAAGGGTGGAGGTGCTTTTGATTTATAACAATTTCACATCTGAAATGGAGGATACTTCCAACCGTATCTTTTTTTTATACCATCTGTTGTTTAGAAGCCTAAATGTGGAAATCTGCATATATCAAAACTAATGAAAAACTAATGGGCCTTCACAAAGAGCCCATGAATATGAGCTGTGGCATTTCGGGGAAGCAAACAATCCCACACACGGTGACATGTTTTGTTTCTCATTACGAAAATGACTTTTCTTTTCCAAGGGGACATTTTTCACCTACACAGTAAGCTTTAAAACACCCCTCGACCTGTTGTACCGCACGACGAGGCAGTCTTTCTTTATTGTACTTTTTTACAATAATTTCAGCTTTGATCAACAAGTTTTCAACGCCCAAGCAGCCATATTGGATTTTGAGATCTTGGTTAGTCAGGAATATCCAACTTCAGTGCATTCGAATCATTAGATCCTACTTAAGAAAACATTGTTCATAAAATAAACTAATAACCACACGAGTAATTGTTACAATGTTCACAATAGACTATTTCTACATACCCCATACTCTAAAGGCTCTAAAAGACCTATTTGTTAATTTTCTCATTTATGTTTTCAATTGTAATCGATTTAAAGCAGCTATCCGGAGTTTTCCCCTTTCAGGAATTATGTATGATTTTTCAGAAATCCGTAAAAGTGATCGTCTTATCATGTAGTGTGATATAATGTAAGTGATACGTCTTTTTTTAAGCCCGCCCTCTGCCCCGTAAAATCCGTCCAATAGGAAACTGACCGCAGAGTAAAACTAACCAATAGCGTTAGACTAGCGCTTACGTGCTTCAAATTTAAGGAAGTACCTCGGCTGATGCAACATTGATGAACATTTTACGGACAATTAAGTCTTTAAAATATAAATATATGAAAACACAACATGACATGAGAATAATAATTGTAAAACAACGTGTTTTAGCTCTGTTTGTCAGCTACAGAAGCACATTCATAAACAAGAAACGTGCAGTCGCCATCTTAAATTACCGAGTCCACCGTCTATTGGTGTGATACGCTTGTCCGCCACTAGATGGTGCCATCAGATAAAATAAATACTCCAGAGAACTACTTTAATTGCACACCTAACATTATGTTGAAACATCCACTATTATCCCTAAACATCTCCATATCCTAGCAATCGTATTGCAGATATTTGCAGATGACACGACTGTTATTTGTATTTTAACCTGCAACAAAGATAAATCTCTTTGGACCTCAAAAGGAGAGCTTATAAGAGATAATTAGTTCCTGAACAGCCTCTGGAGGAAACTCAAAATACAAAAAGAGATTTATATGGGGAGGCTGTATATTATCAGACCAAGGCTACTCCAAAAAAACTCACTGGGGTGTGTTAAAGGAACACTTGGCAGTTTAGGCTTGTTTTTAGCACCCCCTAGTGTTCGTTAGTGAAAGCAAAAGTGAAACTTATCTCCTCGCTGTGCGTTCGTCTTTTTAACACCTTTATCTAACTGCTGAAATGTCTCCTCAGCCTTCATTAGTGTCTACAGGAGCGGTTCATCACTAAATCAAACAAATCAGTTGTGTTCATGATCTAAAACATGCAGGAAACATGCTGGAAGCAGACTGCAGAGTCAGGTATGTCAGCTCCTCTTTAATAAGTCCAACAGAGACCGGACCGGCGCTCTGAAGTTGCAAGTGCGGTATTCTGGCCACAGAGGGTGGTGGGGGTCTGAGTGACATTTCATTAACCTTGTAAAGGGTCATTTTAGCACAAACTGGCTCAAGAAAATGATTTGAAAATATGAAAAAGTTGCATTGTATGGCATCAGCGGAACCCTAAACACCCCCCATCCCCCGCCTCCCCACGGAGATCGCTCCGTTTTGTTAAACGGCTCTCAAATGAACGACTCCCTTCATAGGGCCATAAGTCCCATCACTACTTACTTAGTAGATGTTTGGACAGGAACTAATGCCTAATGGTTTCATTCAACATCAATTATTCCATATTGGTTCAATATGTTTGGTTTTTTTTGCACTGTCACGACTTGTGAACTGGTGTATTTGTCCTCATGCAACAGCTAAAGCAGGTTTTTGCTCTGACCTTGTTCTCTACGCAGACGGACTGCTCCAGCGACAGCGAGAGTGAAGATAACTTCATTGTCGTCCCACCACGAGACCACCTTGGCCTGGCTATATTCTCCATGCTGTGCTGTTTCTGGCCTTTGGGTATTGCAGCCTTCTACTTCTCACAGGGGGTGAGTTCACACACACACACGCACACACACACGTATATATAAACACAGACGTGGAATGAACATGCCTTTAAAGCTGTGCTCCATTGCACATGAATGATGCAGCATCTGTTTGTCAAGGTCTAACGTTCAGCTCGCCCGCCCACACACACACACATTTTCACGATTCTGCGACACCTACCATCCACATTCCTTGCTCTCTGTGTGAGTCATTACCAGGAGATTAGAGGCCATCACACATAATAAACAACCTTCAACCGGCTGTCCTAATGCAAGGCCAGTTTTTATTAGGTTAGCTATCAATAACTCAAGGCCAATCTGCAAAACAGACGGAACCCCTTCTTGAGAAGGAGTGTATAAATAACTTTTAAGGCTTTATCTGTAAACAACAAGAAAGGAGGTATTCAAAATGCTCAGGTGAGAGACAGGCCTTTGAACCGTTTCCATTTTCAGAAGGATTAAAGATGAGCCCAATTAAAGGTGTGCCAACATGTTGAGGACGATAAGCTCAGAAACATTAAACAGACGTGTTTGAACTGTCGTTCTGGAGTGAAGAGGGGAAAACTTGCTGGAAGAAGTGCACTTCAAAAACATGTTGATTTTCTTCAGTCCACTTTTTTCTTTTGATATATTAAACACAATCTTAGCTTTTGTTCGTCTGTATTTCATCACCAACTCCGTGATTTAGTGTGTGATTTTAAGCATTATTGATTCAGATCTAGGACAATAACACAATTCATAGGTATGAAAATAACATTACAAAGATTTCCATTTGAATGTGTTTTGAGGTGAACAGTGAATGTAAACATTTATTGATTTCACTTAGGACTAGGGATACCGATATCAGAAGTTTAGTATTGGTCGATATCGATTCGATACAGATATAGAAAAACAGTAAACTGTATTACATAATGAACTATTTGTTACTATGCGTTCAGTCGCTCTGCCCCTTTCCTCTGGAATTCTCTTCCCCAAGAGATTCGCAACATTGATTCCATTTCACTTTTCAAATCACATCTCAAAACTTACTTGTTCAAAAATGCTTTTTGTTCTCATTTGTCATTTTTTAACGTTTTTTATTGCTTTTATTGCTTTTTAATTGTTGTATTGATTTACTTTAGGGGATCTTACTTTGTTTTACTATGTTGTGATCTTTCCTGTCTTAATGTAAAGTGACCTTGAGTG
The DNA here is from genome assembly GCA_006937985.1 of Aphyosemion australe. Lineage (NCBI taxonomy): Eukaryota > Metazoa > Chordata > Actinopteri > Cyprinodontiformes > Nothobranchiidae > Aphyosemion > Aphyosemion australe. Next base: position 50,304 of record SSNS01000264.1, on the reverse strand, counting down.
CCATGAAAGGCGCCTATAAATAAAATGAATTATTATTTATTATTATTACTATATGAAAAAGACTGGGATCATCCTTTTGTACAGGGGCCCAAAAGTTCCACCTTGCTGATCCTTTTGCTCGCTCCATTTTGAAATCAACGTGAGCTTCTGCACAGCGTGGGACTGTAGGGCATGACGTCCTCACTCACAGCACATGGAAATATACTGAATAGATCCATAGTCTCCAATACCTGATCTAGAATTTTCTTCTATATCTGCACCGATACCGATATTAAGATTGGATCGGTGCATCCCTGCTTAGGACTGGGCAATACAACCTAAAATCAATATCATGGTATATTGAGGAGTTCACCTCGATAACGATAAATGGACGATAGCTACATGTATGCGCAAAAACAAAAGTTGTCCACTAGATGGGGCTGTCATGTGTATTACGTTGAGTCACGTTGTCATGTGACTCATGGTGGTACAGCTTCTTAAAGGGACATGAATGTCGCCAACCTACACACCTTTTCTGTTTTTTATTACCAAATTTATTGACATGGTTAAAACGATATCGATAAAAGTCAGAAATTTCAATAACGATAAATTTTCGATTTATTGCCCAGCCCTATTTTCCCTTCAGTACTACTGTCAGTACTAAAGAATTGAATTCAACTGTCAAATCAGGTTCTCTATCAAGTCACTTCTCTTTATTTTATCAGATCTGTTTGGCAAATCTCAACTCCTCTACTGTTAAGTCTATTTATGCTACCCATGACGTAATACATCACCAACCTTTTATTTGGTTGTAGGAAAGAACCACTTTAATCAGGACCAACAACCAATGAACATCTTAAGCTAGCCATGTTTAACTTTCACTTTCACTCTGTTTAATTTAACATAAAGTCATTTAGCTATTTATCGTCACAGGAAACAATCTATGTAAGTCAAATCAGCAGAGGAAAAACACCAGTCTCACATATTTAATTCATTTTCTGTGCTTTTTAATCACCAGTCACTTATGCTGCAACTCCATTAGTACCTACTCAGCACAACTCGATGTGATTCAATTTAACTCTACATGGTTTGAATGATGTTCCATTAAAACGGAGAAACCGCTCTGTTGGCTGCGCTTTCATAGCGGAGGATGGGACGGTCACCTTTTAGGTGATCTGTGATTTGTATGAGATTCCAAAGGAGTTCGAATGAAGGCAACTAGATTTCTTTGGTTTCTTGAAGATGTTTTGCTTCTCTACTGAGACGCTTTGTCAATTCTGACTGGAATATGGGAGAGTCTAGCTTTTAAACTCTAGCTGTCTATTGTTGCTTAATGAGCAGAAACTACCTATGAATACCCCTCCTCCTTAACCCCCCCCCCCCCCCCCCCCCCCCCCAATGAGTCGTTAGCCTCTGTTGTGTGGGAGTCGTATTGATTACATGCAGAAGGGTGTGACCTAGACTGAAACTGTTTGGGGAATACGTTTTAGAGCTGCATTATAGGTGCTGGAGTGGTGAAACTTGAGTCCTCCTCCCCTATTTAATGAAGGTTTTTCCCATTTGACATAGATAGCTTCCTTTACTCCTCTCTCAAACCATCTATCTTCTCTGTCCAGAATGTGTACTTTGTCATCTTCGAAAGTGTGTCCCTTGTCCTTCAGGTATAGGTGGACTGCAGAGGCGTGGCTCTCCTCTCATCTTCAGGAGGAGCAGAAAAAGTGCATAAAACACAATAATTCAAGCTCAGTTTGCTCCAGTCTGATTTTACTCTGATGCTCACCTGTTCAAGCCAGATACCTGCATCTCTGGGGTTAGGCTGTGAGCTGAGGAAGGAGTTCATCAGTGAGACTCCTGTGTTGTTTTGTTCATCACAGACAACAGTTGCTCTCAGGTTTGTGCTGCTGAACATGGAGTATAGCGCCATAATAGAGAGCATTTGAGCAGCTTGAGCATGGAGTTGTGTGTCAGGAAGGAAAGATGGAAGCTGTAGCAACAAACTCTGACTTGAGCATGTCGCTAAACTGGAGTTCAGTCAGCTCCATCTGGAGCTTGGTTGATGTGCTTCCTATGTCAGCCATGAAAAGGTTACTGAGCTGTTGGAATCTCCATTTCCGGGCTTCAAAGTCGGCAAGTCGCTGGATAAACTCTGTGCTGAGTAAGAGGAGTGTTTTCAGTTTGTCCCAGATTGAGGAGGGTAACGCTGCAGGCGCCAATACTAGTAGCACAGAAAGGAGAGTGCGCTTCGACTGATGCGCTAACACCGCAAAGCACTATGGGATTTGTCGTATTTGCAGAAAAATGGGCCGGTGGGCCAGTTTTAATATATATTTCCTATTTGATCTCGCAGGTCAAATAAAAATAGACCACGGGCCAAATTTGGCCCAAGGGCCTAAGTTTGACATCTGTGCTCTAGAGCCAATGCTCTTAGCCAATCAGAGACCAACGGTTGCTTTTGTTGAGTTTTTGACTTGTCTTGGTATGCTTGGAATCACATTGAAGCAGGTACTGAAAATGGGCGGTCCCCGGTTCAGAACCGAAGATTACTCGAGACCAGCTCTCCATCTTTAGGGTCCGAAAATCCCCAGACCTGATGAGTCTTACCCAACTCAGGAACTGCTAAGTATTTTATTTAAGCTGGTGATGAGGGAACACACGTAGGTCATGCCTACATTCGTCCGGCTGCGTCTTACCCTGCCTCCTCCATATAGTGACCCCCTGAGTAGCCTCTCTTAGCAGAGGGTATTACTTATACGGCCACACTCGCTAACTGATTCTTGCACTTGACACTGACCTAGGATGACTTCTGTAACTTGGAAAAATAGTTTTGATAAACTTGGTAAAGACAACCGATAAAAACCTCCTAATTACTGTTTTGACACAAACATCCTAATCCTTTACCACCAGACCACACATACTACAATACTTTACCTGGACCTGGAATCCATTACTGATGGAAATACCAACCAACCGAACCAAATCCATTCAAGTTACTCTGAGTTGGTACTAATGGAATAATGGCACTAGTTAAAATGGTTCAGAACACAGATAGATGCCTTCTTATTCACTATTTTGATTCAATTCATAAACACATTTTAGGGGCCTGCATGGTGATGTAGTTGGTAGCGCAGTGGCCTTGCAACCAGAAAGTTACCCGGCTGCAGCCATTCTGCACAAAGTTTGCATGTTCTCTCCATACGTGAGTGGGATTATTATCGGGTACTCTGGTTTCCTCCCACAGGCTAAAAACATTCATATTAGGTTTATATGTAACCCTGAATTTTCCCTGGGTGTGAGTGAGAGGCTAGCTGTTTGTCTCTATTAGGGGTGTGCAAAGCAGCCAGTATTTGTATTTGTTGAGGGGGGGAAAGTATTTGTATGTGTTTTTGTATTCGAGTTACAGTCAACAAGATTTTTACACCTATTTTGAGCTTTTCTCAAATACAAATACTTTCCCCCCTCAACAAATACAAATACTGGCTGCTTTGCACACCCCTAGTCTCTATGTAGCCCTGTAGTGGACTGGCTAACGGGTGTCCCCCACCTCTCACCCAATAACGGCTCCCAGCGACACTAGGAATAAGCAGTCAAGAAAATGTATGTATGTTAACTCAGTGATATCACTAACTGGTGTTTATGAATCCTAGTCCTGCAGAACACAGTGTTTAGCAAATACCGATCAGATCATTACAGATCATTCACAAGTATGGACTGCTGTTTAAAACATTGTTTATAAACCTGGCTATGACTATCTGTTTGCAGGAAGGAGACACATTCTAAGATTCACATTCTAACCCTGCATTTTGATCGTCCACAGAAACTCATATTGATTTAACATTTTAATAGCCTAATGGTCTGTAAAAGCTGCAAGACAGTGCTGTAAACAAACGCCAAAACATGCAGGTATTGGGCTGAGGCTCGATATCTAAAATGACTTGGATCCGTATCTGGGATTGTCTAGTTCAGGACTTCCCTGGTCATCATTACTCTATCTTTTAGACTATCATTGTTTCATATTTTTGAAGAAGCACATTTTACAAGTAACATTAGAATCATTACTTGTCTTGTAATGAACCAATTCTCTTTAATGCATCTTTAAATTCACAACACATTTAAAGGAAATACACATGCAGATAGATCGGCAAGGATTTAAGTAAATCGTTTGACCTTTGACCCTATTTCTTATCAAAAGCTTGAATATATAATATCTTATCTATGGAGGCAAAAGGTTTGCATGAGTAGGTGAATAATCTTGTAAATTTAATTCCTCTCTAATTATGGAAAAGTAATGGCTGTGTTTAGGAAAAAGCTGATTTGCTTTTCTACCAATCTTCCTCCTTTAGCAGACCGTGTTGAGCTGAGCTTCATTTTAGGGTTATAATAGCTCATGTCAGTTTTCATCTCATTCAGCTGTTCAGGAAGTTCACCCAACTAAAAACAGTGTGTTGTAGGAGGTAACCAAGCAGTCCTGAATGATTTAAGCTAAATTTTAACCCTTGCTCTTGCCATGTGACTGCTGGACGACAATACCAGCTCCTTGTGATCATGGAAGATGCATCTAGATCAGGGGTGCCCAATCCTGGTCCTGGAAGGCCGGTATCCAGCATGTTTTCGTTTTAACCCTGTTTCAACACACCTGATTTCAATCAGCAGGTGATTAACAGGCTTCTGCAGAGCTTGATGAGCTGCTACATAGGTGATTCAACCACTGAATCAAGTGTGTTGCAGCAGAGAAACCCCTAAAACGTGCCTAATACCAGCCCTCCAGGACCAGGATTGGGCACTCCTGATCTAGATGGTCTTTGAAGGCTGTTGGAGTCCAGTGAACTCATCGTCTTGTTCAAGAAACCAGTCAGAGATTATATGAGCTTTGTGACCTGATGCCTTATCCTGCTGGAAGTAGCCATCAGAAGATGGTTCCACTGTGAAAGTTTCCCCCGACACCATTACACCAGCAGCAGCAGCCTGGAGCAGCCAGTGTGTTTACATGCGAATCAGAAAAATGCACTTTTGCCCTAAATAGACTGATGTAGTTTTTTCTTAATTCATGTAAACATGTTCGTCTTGCTGAAGGTGAACTGGTTCTGCTTTACCTGGCTGAAGCACCCAGATAATGCAGTAGGAACCAGTCTTCATCTGCATGAAAACAGCTCAGTCCAGCTGGTTCCGGTAACTTCCGGAAGTGACAAGACCGCGGAAGCAATTTTCTGATAATATTATCGCCACAGTGTAACATGTGTAACACCATCACAACACAAGTAGATAAGCCGTGAGGTCACACGTATAAACGTAATCTACATAGATATGAAATCGCATTGCTGTAACAGACTTTTATTTTGAAAATTACCGGGCATTTTACACTGAAACCGAGTGTGATTTCCTGTCTAGCCCTATGTTAACTGCGGAAATTGATGCATCCCAGAAGCGGCACGCGGCGAAAAAAGAACTCGATCCTATCTTTAGCGGTGCGGCGTGCTGTGCCGCTTCTGGGACACGTCTGGAAATTGCAGCGTCGCGGCTGGTTTGTGACACCCCCATAGACTATAATAGATTCTATTTGAAGCGGTGACGTTCCGCTGCCGTTCCGCGCCGCTGATGCTTTCAGTGTGAAGTAGTCTTTAGTCTGCTTCACTCCAACCAGCGTTTGTTTATTTTATGTGTTGCTATAGGCTAACCCAAAGATTAGCGACACAAGGGGCGCATGTCGCCACCTACTGTAGTGGAGTGGAATCCACTTCATTTGAGAGTTTGGTTTTCTAACGTGCATGTAAGCTAGGATAAAGGCTCCCAGTTTATTGCCGTAGATCAGTGTTTCTCAATTCCGGTCCCCCTATCCAGCATGTTTTCCATGTCTCTGCTTGCCTCCTCAGGAGGACATCAAGTGCTGCAGATGCCTGTTAATCACTCATTCATTTAAGTGTGTGGCAGCAGGGAAACAATGGTGTTTGAAATGCAACATGGAAAACATGTAGAGCAGGGGGTCCTGAGGACAGGAATTGAGAAACACTGCTGTAGATCGACTTAGATCCACATGTAAACGCACTGAGTGAAACCAAATTCTGACCTGCCCATCTAAATAATGCAGCTGAAATTCAGACTCCTCCAATTATGAAGCATTTATCCAGTTTCTTAAGGACCTGTTCTGGTGTTCCTGTAAGAATTTTAGCCTCTTTCCTGGTCTTACCTGACATCAGTGATGCCTGCTGTAGTGTAGTCCATCTGGAGTCAGCTGTTGTGCTTCAGAGATGCTATTCTGCAGACTTTGGTAGGAACCAGTGGTTGTTGAAGCTATTGTTGCCTTTCTATCTTCAATAACTTGTCTGCTCATTCTCCTCTGACCTCTGAACTCAACAAGATATTTTCATCCACACAACTGCGGCTCACTGAACATTGTTGCGTTTTCAAACCGTTCTCTGTAAACCCTAGAGACAGCTGTGGATGTAAATCTGAGCACTTCACCATTTCTGAAATACAGTCACTTAAATCCCATTTTTTTCTCCATTCTGATGCTTGGTTTTTTTATTCTATTTGGTGACTTAATTTGCAAAAATAAGAGCATGTTCTGGCTGACTAGGAAAATATTACTAAGGTAAAAAAAACACAAGTAGTCATTTTTCTGTCGGCTTCTTAAAAAAACAATCTAAGAAGAGCACGTTTCTCATTACTAAATAAAATGCAGGCACTCTGGATTGTCTTTATTACATCTCATTACTTATCCAGCTCATTTCCCTTTTAAGACAATGAAAACCAGTTTATTGGAACTTAGTATTGGAGGAGCAGAATGAGCTAGAGATAAAAGTTTAGTAATGATTGCACATCACCCTCACCATTTACACTGAGGGCATTCACAAACAAAGCAGTTAGTGAGTGTAATAGAGTCTGTAGATGGCAGATCAATAGTGCTGTTGCTCCACTGGAAGGTCACGCCCAGTCAAACAGAGAGCTGTGGGAGAGGAGTAGAGTCAGAGCATCAGACCCGCCGTTTCCTAAAAACAACACATTTAATCCTGTGTTACAGTTTTATGGATTTGTGTTAACTCAGCCTGTAATAACTAAAACACCATAAATAACTGCAGAAAAGCTGTTTTAGAATTCTGGATTAGGGTGCAGAGTTGAGTGCTAATCATTGCCACTAATAAGGTGAGGGTTTTGTTTTGGGAATGCAGATTAACATTTCTCTTGACTCTCAGACATCTGTGTTTCCTCTCCCCGTTATGCAAAATACGACTCCCCTGAAGTTACATTACAGCATACAAGTCATCATAATGAATGGAAATGAATGAGCTAATTATTGTTAATGTGTTTATGATTCTGTGTGAGGGCAGAGGGAGACACAAAGAACGACAGACCGGCTTTATTTAGTTGAAAGAGAAAAAATGAACCCGTTAAAGGTCTGGAATTGACTTTCCACAGCGCTACGCAGAACGAGTCTCCATGCAGCCAATTCTGAGATGTTATCTTTGGTTCTATGACACCCCATTTCAGTCACTTTGTCAAGGTTGAGGAGATAAAGCCTTAAATGCTTCTAACCATTTAGCTTTCAAGGGTATTTCACATTCACAGTGACATGCCACGTACGTGGCTCAAGGTTCTCGTCTGTTCTGAACACCTTCATCAACTTCCCTTCACACAGTAAGGGAGAGCCTCAGCATGTCTGGTTAATTTGATTTTTATTCATTATTTATATCGCACACAATAAATGCTTTCAATGGAGAAATGGAATGTTATGAAAGAGACCCTTCACCTCCCTAGATTGGGAAAAACTGACTTTGTTCGGAAAATCATGTTCACTAGCAAATGTAGATTTATTTTGTCATTATTTGTTATTGATTTAAAACCAATGTTCTTCCATTGTGTGTGTGCCCTTTATCTGACCTTTAAATGCATTCTGGTTGAGATTTAAGCAACATTTTTAAAACCATCCTGACCTTAAAGCAACATTCCGCAACTTTTACACCTTAAAATGATGCTTTTTTGTAAAGTTTTTGCGTCATACTATTATCTATTATGTTCATTTTCATACCTGTGATAGTGTTGGGGGGTCCCACGTCTGTTTACTGCGCTATACAGTTTTTGTGCATCAGGTAGTGACGGAAGTACTTACTGGGTGTCGTTTTACTGCAGAATATGGCAAGCCAAAGGGATAAAAAAAGCGCGCGTTATGTCCACCAAAACGCGCGTCTTGAATGTGCGTTTTGGCGGACATAATGCGAGTTTAGACCGCGCATTTTTTTTATCCCTTTGGCTTGCCATAATTGTATAACGTAGACTCGCTGTAGCAGCGGCAGATTCACCAAAGAAAGCTAGAAATCCCTTATCAGAGGAATCTAGGAAAAGAAAAGAAGAACGTGATAGAGCAAGAGCAAAGACCAGAGTTATTATTGGACCGTCTTTTCCTCGCTGGAGAGCTCTTTTAGAAAGAAAGGCATGAACTACCGACTCTGACCTAGCCGTGCTGCTAATGGCTAGGTAAGTAATAATTGGTCGGGCATAAAGTTGTTATACAGTCCTGACAAAACTATTTATTCAGTGTGGAGGTGGAAAAGTTTGTTTTTGTTGTTTTGCCTGACATTAGGAACGTAAACATGCCTCTTATGCCCCAGAGAGAGATTTAATGTTACGACAGTGACGTTACGCAGGAAGCCTCTAGAGGGCGACAGAGACCATATAACTGCAAAGTTGCGGAATGCCGCTTTGATAAAGCACTCGGTGCACCTTGCAAACATTTTCTGCCATTATAATTAAAATAGGGGTGGGAATTTAACGTAGAAAAAAATAATGCGTTAAAAAAAATTTACGCATTTAACTCTTTAAGCCTGAGGGTCCCCCAATTGGGGGATGTTGAAGTTTAGCAGCAAAATACATGCCCTAAATATCAATATAGTCAAGTGGCACCTCTAAAGAAAGCTCAGAACCTTGGCTACAAGACCTTGTAAACTAAAACTACAATCAAATGAGTGATCAGAAATCCCTCTTCATGTGTTTTTGCCTTCATTTCTGTCTCTAATGATGCTAAATCAAATCAAATTGCACACACATTCTATCAACCCATATTATTATTATTATTAGTATTATTATTATTATTTTAAAGAAAATACCATTATCAAAATGTACTTAAAATTGTATTGTACTTATAGGTCTGTCCTATTTTTACCAGTAATATACATTTTTTTTTCTCCTGTTTTGATTTGAAATACAATTTAAAAGCATTTTTTTTAAATATTAGAAATTACAATAATAATGTCAAATGACTATTGTTTGATTCTCTGTCTCATTATTTTAATAAAAAAAATGCTTTCGGGTCAAATTTTCTTGAACGATTAAAATGCGATTAATCAAGATTAATTAATCACAAAGCCTCAACTTAATTAGATTAATTTTTTAATCGAGTCCCACCCCTAAATTAAACTAATAAATAACTGTATTAAGTCTTAAGATATTGGACCATAAACACCACACTAAAGCCATGTCAGGGGTTAGTTCCCAAAGATTAGAAGGAAACAGGAAATAGATTTATTTATTCTGAATTCAGGTTTTTTTTTAAAAAAAAGTTAACTACATTCATTCATTTAAATTAATTTTGACATGTTTTTTTTCTTAAAACACGTCTTGCCCATTCATGTGTGCCACCAAATACATTAATGGTTTCGTGTAATGAAAGACAGAATTGAATAAACTCTAAAGTAAAATCTACAACTTCAGCTTGTCAATAAATGTCTCCTAAATTAACCCAAATTTATTATAATTCCCAAATTAATTTAGTTTTATTAGAACATTGTCATTGCTGGTTCATGCTTTAATCTTGATGATGATGATTAATGTGATCATCAGTCACTGCCAGATGTTTCCTACCACTGTCTGTCTGGTTTCAGACTGGTTGGCCATCTGGCCGATGATCAAATCTAGCTTTCTTATTTTTTTATGACAAAACAATTTATATCATATAAATTGTTTTGTCAATCTGAATTTGTCTTGAATTTTTTTGTGCAAACTACATCCAACACACTTGATCTATACGAGTAGATTAAGCTGTCAGCATGTGAGCCTGTTAATTACCCGTTCAGGGGAATGACTCAAGCAAGTGTAGAGGCTCTCATGGACAGGATTTGTGGCCAAGAGTCTAAAGGAACACCAACGGAGAGCAAGATCAAGAGAGTCGCACACATGCTCTAGTGATTCATCTACTATAAAATTTTAGGGTTTGAAAACTGATTAAAAACACTCATATGCAAGATGCACTCTAAAGTCCTCTAGGTGGACGATAGGTCCTGTTACTTTCCAGCAAACACATCATGCAGATGTCTAATATTTCCTTTCTGCGATGGTGGCAGAGGAGTTAAGTGGCCGCCTTGCAATCGGAAGGTCGCAGGTTCGCGTCCCGCTCAGCCTGTCGGTAGTTCTTTGGTGTTTAACCCAGAGAAACTGCTGCCTTTGACTCAGTGCTGTTTTACTAGAGTGAAAACTGGTTGGTGGAGAAAGGCTTACGTAACGCACGGTCGATTCTGACTGGCTTAATTGAAAGAAGCCTCAGCAAGTGAGTGAGTCTGAAATGGGAAAAGGAAACAACGGAGAGCAAAGGATTGTAAACAGATAAAGTATGATAGTCTGACTGTTTAATGGAGTGTATGATTACATTTACTGTTACTGAGACATATGTTTTGTTTTCACCACTTCTGTGAGGCAGAAGAAGGAAGCCGTGTATCTGTTGCTTGGGCCTTTTGGAGTCAAATTTGCAAGCTCTTTACGTTGCATTACGTTATTATGACCTTTTAAATGAGGGTGAATTATTGTTTCTGCCATGGTAAATAAACAGATGAGCCAAATGGCAACGCTCTCGAGTACTGTGTGATGTTCGAACTCTCACCAGTCGTCACAAATTTTGAATTATGTATCTTGTGTCTATCATCTGCTGGGTGATGGAAGGAGCAAGAGATGGAAAAACAGATCAGGGCTTCATCTGAAGTGATGAGGGCACTGCTCCAGTCTGTCAAAGTAAAGAAACGGCTGAGCTGAAGGGCAAATTTCTCAATTTACTGGTTCATCTACATCCTGATCCTTACCTGTGATCTGGAAATCATGGGTCATGTCGAAAAAAATGGGGTGAGCGTTTTTCTCAAATGGAGGAGCTGGAATATCCTGAGGCCTTATGTACAAAGAATTTACTTTTAAAAGATGGCATGTACTCAAATTGAAAAAAAACATAAATACCATAAATTTGGAATAGGGAGATGGGCTTAAGGTGCGATATATTTTTCACCCTCTAAATGGTTACAGTCGGATAAAAAAAACTCTGGATATCTGCTTTAACACGCCCCCTTTTATATATACAAATATATACATACATGCTCAGCAGGTGTCAATCTCCTCCATGTATGATCAAAATAGAGGAATTTTAGACATTGAGTTTGAGACGCTTTCAGCACCAAAACGGACTGAGGCCCGGTTCACGTGGTGGGACTTTAAAATGTGACGATAAAGGTCATGGATGATTCAGTTTTGGTCCTACAGTGTGTGGTGTGCAGCCACACAGCAGAAACTACACAACACATAATTTCACACACGAACATTCCCCAGTCTGACGGGAAATCTCGCAAGATCAACCGTGACGTTGGATTTTAAAAACATAGTTGGAGGAGGACTGTGCAGCGCACTTCCGTCTCCTTGCTTTCTAATTAGCTAGACATTCAGCATGAAATATGCTTGTTTGTCCTGGGACCAAGACAACTCAACACATTTAATAACCTCGATTTGTGATTGGAGTGATCCTGATGTGCTCCAAAGCAAATTGGAGCGCTCTTAACACACCACACATTGAAGTGCACTCACTGGATGCTGCATGCTCTCTCGGCTGCGAGGGGGATCCCCGCCCCTCCCACCTACCTCTCGTGGACTAAAGTTGTGTCTGTCTGAGTCTATGCTTGTGTGTTTTCTCCCTCATCTCATCCCAACTTTCACTATATAGATTCTTAGTTTTAGCTCACTAACAGTTATTTAGTAATTCCCTGTTATCTTACATGTTTGTAGTTGCCACAAGCCACTTTTAGTTGTCTTCTCAATGTCAGTTTTCTAGTTTTAGTCTTCAATGTTTTCTATGTAATTCCATTGTTCTTTCTTTTGTTCTTTTTTGTAGTTCATTGTATTAGTTTTACTTCCTTACACGTTTAGTTTAATCAGTGTTTTCACGTACTAATTCCTGGTTTTCTACTCAGTGCCTCATTGATATTCTGTTAGTTTTCTAGTTTTAGTCTAACGTTTTTTCACCTTACACTTTTAGTTTAATCAATGTTATTTACTTACTTAGTAATTCCTGGTTAGCCTTCTTACCTACTCAAAGTACCACCACCAGTCACTTTTAGCTTACTACTCAGTCTTGGTTAGCTTTCTTACCTACTCATGGTACAACCATTAGTCACCAGCCACTCTTAGTTTTCTACTCAGTGACTTATTGAAATTCTATTAGTTTTCTCGTTTTAGTCTTCAATATTTTCTTTTCACCTTACACTTTTAGTTCAATGTTTTCACTTAGTAATTCCTGGTTAGCCTTCTTACCTACTCATACTACCACCACTAGTCACCAGCCAGTTTTAGTTTTCTACTCAATGCTGTTAGTTTTCTAGTTTTAGTCTTCAGTGTTTTATATTGTTCTTTGTTTTGTCTGTTCTTTTTTGTAGTTCATTGTACTCGTTTACTGCCTTAGTTTTGGTCACCTGACACGTTCAGTTTAATCAATGTTTTCACATAATTGCTGGCTGTCCACTTTTAGTTTTCTACTCAATGTCTCATTGATATTCTGTTAGTTTTTAGTTGTAGTCTTCAATGTTTTATATGTAATTATTAAATTTTTGTTTTTTAGTAATGTTTGTGCTGTTCTTGCTGCTGTAAAGCACATTGAGTTGCCCTTGTGCTATATAAATAAAGCTGTCTTGTCTTGTCATTGTAGGAATGTCTGATAAGATTATCTTTAGAGCCGTAACGATAATCAGGCGTGTTCTTCAGATTGTCGGAAGTGGAGGATTGGGTCAAATATGGCACGATTATCCTGCCATGTGCACAGGGCCTAAAGGATTGTATATGCACCATAAAACCAAATTGAATAGATATCAGAACATTTGCCATTTTTCTACACAAATGGCTACAAACGCTTCACTGAAGAAACACCATGTGGGTATTTCTGTAAGATACTGCACCAACTAGCTCCCCTCAAGGGGGAGAATCAGTGACTTGGGTCATAAATCCTTCTGGATTTCAATTATGATGAGAAATCATATGAGTGAGACTTTATTTCAAGTTGAAAAAGAAGTACGGAGGTTATATGTAGACTTGCTCGTGTGTTTTCTCTTTTCTGTCAGAATCCGATATCATCGCAGCAGAAGCTGCTCGTAGCCAGCAGGCGAAATCCCTGAAAACCCGAGTTTTAAATAAGAAACGTGATATAATTTGAAAGGATCAGTCCTACATGTGACACAGAGGGTCTGACCTCCTGGGTCAATCTCATCAGACTCACACACATCACACACTGCTGTTCAAATGGATGCCAGAATAATGGAGGTCATTTCACACTTTGACATCAGAAATTTCATAACTCAATTCATTCCACACAAGTCTGACCCATATGTTCATAAACCGGCACAATAAATTATGGTTGTTTTCACTCGTCCCTGTGCTGGATCTCATCAACTCAAAACACAAATATGTAAATATGTTGAGACGTTGTAATAAAACACAACTGGATTCATTTAAGGGAAGATAATAGAGTTCAAAAAGTCCAGCCAATGCTCTGTTTTTCTCACCACATAATTTAGGCTTCAGAGCTGACTTCTATTCAAAAACATAAATGAAAACAACAGTGTTTTATTTTTTTACTCATTCTGCTTGTTGTAAGGAAATTGTCCAAATGCTCCTCTATTTAACCTCTATTTATCATACGTAGTTTGGAAAATCCAAATAGTATAAAGTAGTTTAGCATCAGTTATCTGCTTCCTCCAACAGAAAATTATTTGTCTGACCACTACTGATAAAACAGGTTAAATAATTGCAAAATACAACTAAGTATTAAATGACGTTGGGTTTTGTGTAGAGGTTTTGAGTAACCAGTGATAAACTTCAGTAGGAAGCAGTCAGAGCAATCTCAGTTTGGAGAATCAAAGAGAAATTCTCATGACAAGATAGGCTAAGTGTAAAAAATTAGCCAGAACACAGATGGTCTTTGCAGGATCTTGATGATACCTCCAGGCTCATAGTAAAAACACTGTGGACTCCCTAAAAGAAGGTGGTAGGTTAATTGCTGTTTGGAGCATGCACAATATGATGCTTTATTATTGCTGTAGCAACAAAGGCCTAGAATGTGTTTGCAGAAGTATTGTTGGAGCAGCAGTGGTGTATCCATGTTGTGAGGATTGTGTGCACGCTGGCATGGATGGAGCAAGAATTTGAAGCACTAGTGTTTTGGCCCTTTTCCACTATGGTTCCAAGGCTTTTTCACTAGTAACAGGTCTTTTTTTAGTACCAACTTTTATGTGGTTTCAACCATAAAGAGCCACCACAAACGTAAAATCAGAAGATTTATTGATAGAGACTTCTTCCCTGCTGCCCACAGCCGTTTTGGGGTCTTTTTCTTTTTGGAGTCTGACAAAAAGCCACAGACTGAACAAAGTGTTCAATATTTGTAGCATGTCCCTCCATTGTTTCATTGTGTCACCCCCAATCCACACTGGAGGAATCAGTGTCACGGAACTGCTTCACTGCTTCGCTGCTTCAAATAGAATTCATTATAGTTTATAGGGTTGATCCAAACCGGCCGTTGTGTGGAACATTTCAAGTGCGTCCCAGAAGCGACTTGTTGTGCCGTGCCATTAAAGAAAGGATAATGGTGGATAGCATAAACAAACCGTGACCTTTGAAGGCTTGAGGAATTTTGTAATCTTGAGAGTCAAGCGAGGAGGACGGCGGAGAAGCTGCTCCACGTCTGAGATGATCCCCCGGTGTGGAATGATGCGCCATGAAGCATCTGCGTGAACTGTCCCGCTGCCATTCTGCACCACTGATGCCTCCAGTGTGAATTCAGGGTTAGTGTTTTTAGCCTCTTTTATAAAACAATGCTGCCAATTTGCCGCAACGCCGAGGCGGCATCTGGGAGCCTAAGGTCATTTATAAGTGGTCAGACCGTGGCGTTAATGTGGCGCAGTTGTGTCACTTTTATAAAAGATTACGCGATGGGGGCGGTCTCTGCGCTGTCATGGACTTCCGTTTATCTTGGACATAACTTGCTTTTTATTGCGATCAAAGCTGCGCCCATTAAGTTTATTTTTTTCACAAGCAGCTACAGGTGGCTGTCCTCCACAGTCCCTGTGAACTGTCAGATGATCTGCGCTGCATTGCTCAGTTTGCCATCTCAGCTAGTCTGTTTACAGAACTAAACTTAAGCCCGTGTTTACTTTCATTTTCAATATAGTTCCCGACCGGAGCTAGGCATTAACTCATCACGTGATCATGACACCTCCCTCTGTTGCGCCAAGGCTTAATGTGCGTTTATGAGACCGGCGAAGCCGCAATATCACCGTAATATTACTATCAAGCTTGGCGGCACGAATGCCGCAAAATTCCCGCAACGTCATGCCACCATGGCACGTTCATAAGACACATGTTGTGGTAATATTACGCTGATTTGCTGGCATGATGTGCCCTATAAAAAGGGCCCATGCTACTGTAGCTGCCCTGCTATGACAAGCCTACCCACTAGAGCTGTTTCTCAACCGTAAAGGACAACCACCACAGTAGAGTTGAGTCACGCATAATGACACTAGTGGAAAAGAGTCATTTGTGTAACTAACTCTGAGTCAAGAATTGTTTTATAATCAACTTATTCAATACATTTTTTTCAGCCTTAAAAATAGACTTTGTTATTTTTTTTTTTTTTTTGTTTGTTTGTTTAGATGGTGGAGATTTGCTCTTACCAGTGCCTCTAAAAACATCCGACACATTTTTTGCACTGAGATCACTCGAACCACATTCTACTGTTTTTCAGATAATAACTGACTATATGTCCTCCTGAGAAACGTTCTTTGAAAAAGTCTGAATTTTATTTCATTTTTTTTAAAACACTGACAAAAATAACTTCTGACGTGAGAAAGTTGTGAATGGATGACTTGTCGTAATTTACCACAACGCTGCGGAACATTTACAAGTTTTCAGCAGCTTCTGTTTAACAAGAGTCCGCCTGTATTGTAGAACCGCTCCAGGGAGGGGAACCGGATGGGCCTAACTGGAATAATAAAATGCACCGCCGCTTTAACTGGGTCATGGCAGTGGAAGCGGCTACTGACAAAACATATAAAATGTTCCATGACACCAGAAGCGTGAGGACACACACAACTTTTACATTATTTGTATTTATTACTGTAATTTTAATAAAAAACACATCTTTATATCTTTGTTGTGACGATCAATTTTGAAAACTCTGCTTCTCCTTTGCAACTAAAGGCTGAGATTGATTTTACATTCGTCTCCTCGGTTCACTAAACAGACGCATCTTTCAATTCCTTTTGGTCTCCGCTGCCAAAATAAGGAATTATTAAACTGCCCTCTTTTTGTTTCGGCTTTGCAGCAAACAGTCTCTGACTCTGTTTATCTCCATTTTCTTTGTGACAGACCACCAAGGCAGTGAACAAAGGTGACTTCCCGCTGGCCAACATCGCCTCCCGCAGGGCTTTGTTCCTCGCTGCCCTCTCCATCACTATAGGCACCGGCGTGTACGTGGGTGTGGTGGTTGCTCTCATCGCCTACCTCTCTAAACCGGGACACATATAGCAGAGGAGCCCTCCTGTCGCATGACACCAGGGGAGCCTCTGGGATCGAGAACATCCTCCCCAGGGGGGCATCGCTGCACCTGGAGACTTTTCGAGGAAGATTTTATAAGGATGTACAGCTTTTGCTTTTTTTCCTCGTCCTTCCAGACTTCTCTTCCTAAAGGCCCTTTGTCCTCTGTCAGTTAGGATTAGCCACAGCTACTGGAAAGAGGTCACACAAACTCTTATTTATTCGATGTTGGAGTCCAGTTTGCATCCCACTGACTTAACCTACTTCCTCATCTTTTGACTGCTTTCAGCTCACGAGGCTCCTACGGAAACCGTGCCCTGACATCGTTTGAGCTATTGGTAACATTTTGCGCCTCTTTGTGAAGTCTTGTCATGCAAGTATGCCTCCTATAGGAATGTTTTAAATGCACTATGATCAGTGTTCTACTCAAAACACCAGGTCTACATTTTTTTCGGACTGACTCCCTCACAGTGGGGAGGTTAGCGATTATTATGACCATGTCTAATGTTCCAGCCATGTCAGTAGAGGGTTTTGATGCAGAAACTTATGAAAAAAATATAATAATACAACTTTGGGAGGCTGAAATCTGCTGATCTATAATTGGGTTTCTATGATTTTCAAGATGCTGATGGAATCGCAGAATTGGACATTAAGGTGGAATGTGTTCATATGGGGATGCAATCTATTAAATTTGGGATTTCCTTCATAATTTACATGTTTATCACACTTTACAAGGATGTTCTGAAGGAATAAGAGGCCTGTTGTTTGTGTGATGTAGCTGGGAGGAACAGTGAGCTGAGGCAAAGAGGTCCGCTGCAGGTTAATTACACTGAAAACAACGTTTATAGCAGGTATAACAATAATATCCAAACAACGTTTACAATTAGAAAGAATAACTTTTGAATAAGTTTCCTTAGCATGAAATTAGGGACATTAGCTAGCTTTAGCTCCACCTTCAGCTAACTCTTCCACAGCAGAGCTGGATGTGCAAGTCAAGATGTAAAACGATCATTTAGGCTAGGCACCACCACAAACCTGTGCCTGAATGTTGGAATG
This sequence comes from Aphyosemion australe, assembly GCA_006937985.1. Classification (NCBI taxonomy): domain Eukaryota; kingdom Metazoa; phylum Chordata; class Actinopteri; order Cyprinodontiformes; family Nothobranchiidae; genus Aphyosemion; species Aphyosemion australe. The sequence goes on along the minus strand of SSNS01000264.1, from coordinate 32,457 downwards.
GGACAAAGTTGTCAGCAATAGAAACATCATCATCATTAAGCAGTGAAATGGAACAGTTAAGATAAAGAAAACAAGTTTTACACTCTATGTAATAACTATGAAATCTAAGTGGAACTTGTTGATATTTAAAGCTTTTTGATTTTACAAAAAGGAGTATTTTCTTTACTCTCATGGAAGTTTGATTGATTTTTAAGCACCTTATTAAAGCACTGAATGTTTTGTTTAACTGTAAAACATTTTTTTGTATTTAAGTTGAAATTTCAGCTCCTCTAAATCCGAGACCATGGTCTTGAGTCGGAAAAGGGTCGAATGCCTTCTCCAGGTCAGGAACGAGGTCCTGCCCCAAGTGGAGGAGTTTAAGTATCCCGGGGTCTTGTTCACGAGTGAGGGAAAGATGGAGCAGGAGATCGATAGGTGAATTGGTGCTGCATCTGCAGTGATGCGGGCGTTGTACCGGTCTGATGTGGTGACGAGATTTACCGGTCGATCTACGTTCCTACCCTCACCTATGGTCACGAGCTTTGGGTAGAGACTGAAAGAACGAGATCACAGATACAAGCGGCCGAAATTAATTTTCTTCGCAGGGTGTCTGGGCTCTTAGAGATAGGGTGAGAAGCTCGGTCATCCGGGAGGGGCTTGGAGTAGATCTGCTGCTCCTCCACATTGAGAGGAGCCAGTTGAGGTGGCTCGGACATCTAGTTAGGATGCCTCCTGGACGCCTCCCTGGTGAGGTTTTCCAGGCACGTCCAACCTAAAGGAAGACCGAGGACACGCTGGAGGGACTATGTCTCTTGTCTGGCCAGGGAATGCCTTGGGATTCCCCTGGAGAAGCTGGCCCAAGAGGATGGATAGATAGTAGAAATGTATCAATATTCATGAAAATTTAGGTATAATTCTATTGAACTGTTGACTTTTCATTAATCCACCACACTCTAAAAAAAAAAAGGTTGCGCAAACTTAAAAACTCAAGGCATTTATGTTTTTAGGTTCTGATGGATAACTTAAAATTTTAAGTTGAGGAGAAAAGTTGCTCCAACTAATGTTTTTGAGTTTGTAAAATGAATCAAAATGAAAAATATATCATTGTGCTTTTTCTTAACTCATGTTCCATTGTTTTACTAATGTATTTCCTAAAGATGCATTTTGTAAACACAAAAACATTTTAAGTTATCCATCAGAACCTAAAAACATAAATGCCTTGAGTTTTTAAGATTGTGCAACTCTTTTTTTTACAGTAAAAGAACGGGTAACAAAACATGGTTAAAACACAAAAAGCTGGTAGTTAATAATAATTTAAAAACAAAGGTTTAATCTTAAGGGGGAACATTATTTAAATCTAACAGAGGGGCATGAATTTTACAGGAAAATTGAATCTGAGCCTTTTTTACACCAAAGGTGTAACAGCAGGGTTTAGCCTGGCTGATGCTTGGGTGAGAGGATGATATATTTTTGTGTCCTTTGTTGTTCTACACTGTCTGAAGAAAGTGTCACTAATCTTATTTTGAAAAAGTCAAAAGCACAGATTAGAGAACTGGTTTTCAAAATAAAATGTAGTTTAAAACAAGACATGTACAATAAACCAGGAGGTTATAAATCAGTCAGGTTGTTGTTTTTTTAAGAAACCCCTACGCATATCTTACTGAGCTACATAAAACAAACAGTCTGACAGCTTTGAGTCGAGCTCTAATCAGTTATACTGTCTTGCTACAGCAGCAGCTACGCGTGACTGATTGGATTAAAACCTGATTTTGGCTGATCGTGACACGGCTTCAAATTCAAATTGATCACTCACTGAAGGAGCTCACATTCTGCACATTTCTTGATCCCACATTCCACCCACCAACTCATAGGAAAGAGGGGGAAAATGGAAATTAGGGATAATAAAGAACAGTGGCTTCATAATTTTCTTTTCTAAAACGTTCTTTAAAAATTCAAAGCATTTTCTGTAAACTGGGCTGGCTAATCGCTGGTTCCTGTAGCCTACAAACCAGGCAGATTGTTGATAAGTTGCTACATTTATCATTTCAGACACTTATGGGTATTGTGGGGACTGTATAGTCCTTGGAGCATAGACCTAAAATAGCACAGAAACATTAATTTCACTAATAAGCCACTTTTGGTGTCAGTGGTTGTCGTCCAATGGTTCGTTTAAAGTCTGTGAAAAACAACACACTGCAAGCTTCTCTTTAGATTTCTGAACCCAGACTGAGGCTGTTTTGACCAATGACCCCACGAGTGCAGGAGCGAATCCAACAGCTGCTGATTTTACCAAACACACACTGAAAGTAGAGTAAAAGAGGGTTTTTTTGCAGATGATGTTATGTAAAGTATCTGTTTTTGTTAACCTGCTAATGTACAGTGTGTTACAACACTATGTGACTTTTGATGCTGCTGTTATTTTTATTTTTTTAATCATAGTGATGAACTAAATCCATGCAGCAAAAAAAACTTATGTTGAATGCAAGTTCCAATGCCAGGGTGATCTCTTTGTGTTGTGCTGATTGTGTCCACTTTTTTGTCACATTTATGTTCTGGGAAAAAAATCTTATTTTTTGTGTAAAGGCAGAATGTAAATAATGCAAATAAAAACATGAAATGTAAAGAAAAATAAAGCTGAAAGGAAGAATGACCTTTAGTAAAAGCAGAAATGATTTTCTCTGGGAGTTATGCAACTTAAAAATAGATCTTTGTCTTTAGGAATCAATAAACCGTGAGAGATGAGATGTTGTTAAAGAAAAGGCAACAGCACTGAGTCATGGAGTGTAGGTTGTTTTGCCTGAAAGCAAAAAAAATGTAATCTCTGGGTTACTTTGTGTTTTCAGTATCATTATCATAACCTTCTATTTTCTAAATGGCCAGGATTTGTTTATTTCCTTAAACAAGTTTTTATTATTAACATCTATAATAGTCGTTTTTGTCTCATTTTAATCATAATTAATTTTATAAACGTATTTAAATGTAACAAAATCAGCCTGCAAAAGCTCAAATATGAGCAACTTTGAAAAGTGTTAGGTGATCTGACTAGGATGCTTCCTGGTCTCATTCTTCTAGAGGTTTTCCAGGCAGATCCAGAATCTGTTTTAGGGATCATATATTCTCTCTGGACTGGGAATTTCTTGGGATCACCAAGGCTAGAGACTGTTGCCAGGAAGATGGAGGTCTGTTCTGTTTTGATGCAACTTGACTGTGGAAAAGTGGACATGGATGGATGGATGGATGGATGGATGGATGGATGGATGGATGGATGGATGGATGGACGGACAGACGGACAGATGAATGGATGGATGGATGGATGGATGGATGGATGGATGGATGGATGGATGGATGGATGGATGGATGGATGGATGGGTGGGTGGATGGTTGGGTGGATGGATGGATGGATGGATGGATGGATGGATGGACGGATGGGTGGACAGACGGACGGACAGATGAATGGATGGATGGGTGGGTGGATCGATGGATGGATGGATGGATGGATGGATGGATGGATGGGTGGGTGGATCGATGGATGGATGGATGGATGGATGGATGGATGGATGGATGGATGGATGGATGGATGGACGGACGGACGGACAGACGGACAGATGAATGGATGGATGGGTGGGTGGATCGATGGATGGATGGATGGATGGATGGATGGATGGATGGATGGACGGACGGACGGACAGACGGACAGATGAATGGATGGATGGATGGATGGATAAATGGATGGATAAATGGATGGATGGATATGTAAATATAATTTGAGGACTCTTCATTTTGTCCAATCAAATAAAACATTTTCCAAATCCACAGAAAACATGTAAAATTTAAAAAATGTAAAAATACAACCATGTTTATTTATTTCTGATATAAAAAAACACCCAACTTTGATTAATTCTGACTAATTCAAAACAAAAAGCATCATTAATGTCAACTTTTTTAGTTTTTTGTAAGATAGGTCTCATTCTCCAGCTCTAATATTTTCTCTAATGAAACAGCATATGTATAGGACGCTTTATTCCAATGCCTTGTATTAACTGTCACATTTGTAACTTGAACTTCCCTTTTATTCATTTCCCCTCAACATCATGTCTAAATGTGTTTGGAAATGATCTTTTGTGAGGTTTATTTCAGATAAAGATCATAATGTCTGACTGGAATCTAGAATAATGAACGCACTAAAGATCAAACCTATCAGTCTGTTTTTCTAGTTGTCTTATTAGTATCCTGCTCTTGCAGACATTTAGATCTTGAATTTGCATAAAATGAGACAAAAACAGTTGAATTTAGTTTTTATATTGTGTTTAAATGAATAAGTTGAATGTTGTTTTTGGTCAAAGCTGCAGAGAGCCACCAGAGCCGCAGCTTGAATACGCATAACTAAAGTTTTCAACCTGATTTTAGTGTCTTGCTGCTGAGTCTGAACCTTTTTCATCGTAGTTATGGTAAAATACATTAAATTAGTGTAAAGAAATCACTGAAAAACACTTAAAATAAGACGAATAATCATTTGACTGATTTTTTTTGTTTAATGTTGTTTATTATAAAGGTTTTTATTAGAAAATTTAAACTACAAGATAAGAATAGTCCAAAAATGTCAAATTAACTTAAACAAAACAATGATATATCATTCTGCACAGAACACTGAATGTAAATCTAATTCAAATGAAGCTTTTTGTCTTGGATGGACCCCAAATACTTCTATAGTTACTACTGGGTCACACACACAGACACACACACACACACACTCAGAAAATCGATGGACATTTCTCTGGTCTTAGACACATTTATTAGGAAGGCAGACTCCACCTAACACCACTTACCAAGCGCATTAGATGGCCGGGTCGTGATCTCGCTCCTTACTCAGGATTACTCAGTCTTTATCGTATTAAGGGACAAATCAAGATGGTTTGCTTTGACCCTAGAATATTAATGAAAGTCCAGGAGACTTCACTGAAGCTGAGATTTTATTTGGCAGGTTTTTGTTCCTGCTTGGAATTTAAAATCATCTGAAGTGGATCAGGAATGTGATTCCAGGCAGGAACTAAACCTGCATCGTCTAATTTGTCTTTGAAGGCCGTGCTGTGCCCATGGGGAGTGTGTAAATCCAGCTGTGGAGGAGCTCTTATTACAGGAGAGTGAGTCAGTGAACGCATCGCAGCACAATAAGTGATGCAGAGATGCTCTTCTAGTCCACAACAGTGAATAATGTTCACACAACAAAATCAACAGCAGGAGACCCACAAGTAGGTTGAGTTAATAGGGGCTGGTGGATCAAAGCAAACTGTTCTTACAACAGAATAAGACCGTGAGTCAGGACTGATTCAGCTCATTCAGCGTGTGTGTGTGATGTGTGTGTGCATGTGTGTGCGTGTGTGCATGCATGCAATGTGTAGTAATTTTCATTGCTTATTGACTGGTTATTAAAACGTTTCCAGCAAGAACAAAAATCCTCAAGGTTTAGTTCAATTTAATGACATGTTTGCCGTTTTTTGTTTTCGTTCTTTGTTTTAAAAAATAACTTTGGTTGTTTTTGCTTTTCTTTTCAAATTTGAAGCTAATGGAGGAAATTACAGCTCTATTCTAGGATTTGGCTCATTTGGCTTTTCTCATCTCTTTGGCTGCTTTTTTCAGCCATAAAGTAAGAAACGCTTTGGCCCAAAATCCTTCTTTCAGCTTCCATAGGATGCTCAAAAATGCCTCTCTTAGATGCTTAATGCTCATTTTCTTATCAGTAAATATTTTTTAACATGCACATGTTTTTAAAAACCTTAGGAACAAGTGTTTGTTGCATTCTGCTGCTGCACAAGAGGAAACTTAAGCTTCAAACTGTTCACAGATGAAGCTTTTTTTCTTTGCATTCAATATTCTTCACTGTTTAGTCATAGGTCAAGTTCACTTTATTCGTCATAAAGTTAACATAAGTCAATTTTACAATGAAATGTGCCAGACGGTCACTCATCAGTGCTCATTAAAGACAAGAAAAGAGGGAAAAAACAATGACTTTGAGTGTGATATCCAAGTGAGTGTCCAGACAGTAGTTAATGGGAGTTACTAAGACCCAAATAGCCTGATGGAAGAAACTGTTTCTTGCACAATACGTAAGAATTTTACTGTGAAAAAATCACAACACAGTCTAATGTCTCAATCATGTTGGAAGGAAGGTTACATTGACACAGATTTTCTTCCCATCCAGCTGGGAGGTGAGTTGCAATAGTTAAGGCGTGATGTAATAAACGCATGAATCACTGTCTAAAAATCATGTTTTGAGAGGAACCTTGGAAATACTTCTCAAATGATAAAAACTAGCTTTTGTTTTGTTGGTGTAAGGTCCATCTAGACACACTGGAACTAAAAAGCATAACCTCAGTCTTTTCATCATTGAAGTGCAGACAATTAGCCGACATCCAAGTTTTAACCTCATCAAGGCACTTTAGGAGAAGAGCTAAGGAATTAGGTATAGGCCATGTTTAATAGGAATGTAAACCTGGGTGTCGTCTGCATACAAATGGAAAGAACAATCCATGTTTCCTAAAAATAGAACCCAGAAGTAGCAGATAAAGGGAGAACAACAAAGGGCCAAGCACCGAGCCCTGAGGAACCCCGCATAAGAGAGGGGAATGAGATGACGTGAAGCCACCTAAAGAAACACTGAATGACCTCTCAGCCATGAAGGACACAAACGAGTCCAGAGCAACTTCTCAAACCCCAACAAAATGTTGCAACAAAGAAATCAGGCGACTGTGGTCAACAGCAGACAAACCCAACAGCACCAGAATCACAAAATCTCCAGAGTCAGTAGCTAAAAGGATATCATTTAAAACCCTGGGTCTTTTAAATCCTGACTGGAATTTTTCACGAATATCATTTGCATGCAAAAACTCACTCAATTGCAAATACACCACTTTTACCAGAACCTTGGAAAGGAATGGAAGTTTAGAAAAAGATGTATAACTGGACATGGTAGAGGGGTCAAGACCAGGCTTTTATAGCTGGACAATGACATGTTTCCATGATTCCAGAACCACACCTGATGAAAGGCTACAATTAACCGTGGTAAGAAATATAGTGAAAATCTAATCTGTGTATGACTCGTCTTCACTCATCATCTACAGTAGAATCTTCTGGAGCAGGTCTGTAACTGAACCTTCAGGACCCTTTCAGCACTAACAAAGGCTTGCAGATGCTATGTGTTTGTTATGGTTTTAGGTGACCAACAAAACTCAGTAGACCTTAAATCTTCTTGGAAGTGAAGATGCGAGTCCTCCTCCAGTTCTATCCTATATATTTAGACTGAGAATCTTTTATGCTTTTGCTCATGTCTCTCTGCAGAGGAAAGAGCATAAAAGATTCTGCTGGATCACCCAGATTAGAAGGATGTTTTTGTCAATCATCTCTGATAAATGAGAAACTTTTATGGAATGGAAGATGAGCCTCATCGTCCCTCTGACTGAAACATTAGTTACGACTGAACAGGGTTTTCATTTCCTTGGAGCTGTTAAACAAACTCAAGTGTTTACATAGCTGGTCCATTCCAAATCATTCTATATTTTCAGGACCTTTTTTAATGCATCCATGCAAAAATAACACTAGCTGAACCCCCTGCTGGGCTCCATCCATGACTCAGCGCGCCTCTCGGTGAATAAAACGTGTATTTTCAGGAAAGTCCTTTCATGGGATTTCATGTTTTCACACAACTCAACTTTTATCTTCCTGCTACACTCGCCAGTTTGTTAGGAAGGAGGGAAAACGAGAGAGTGAGATGAAACTAATTTTATGGATTTTGAATCCCTCTGGAGAGAGCCAGATAGTCTGTAAAGATTTATTTATCAGCTAGAACGCAACCAAAGGAACAGCGAGAGGCAGAAATGGAGAAACAAGATTGTAGAGAGGAATCTGCACTCATAAAGGTTTAAAGAGTCGGTCTGAGGCTGCAGCTGCTCAGGGAAACCCCTTTGTTTCAGTCGGACTAGTGAAGGGGTCTTTTGAGACACCAGGTCATTCAAAGAAAGGTCTTCTTGTAATGGTTGCAGGATCCTTTGTCCACTCGTTGTGAGCAAACTGCTTTAACTGTTTCTTTCTTGACTGTTTTTAGCTTTTTGTTTTGGGTCGTCATCCTGTTAGATGACCCATCACCTGTAATAGAAAACGGGCAGCACATTTTGCTCCAGGTTATCTTCATATTCCTGAGATTTCACTGGACCCTGGGCCAGATGTAGAACAGAATCAAGCCTTATTTGTAATTTAAGAATTTCTCACAGTAGCACAGTAGGTGTGTTTCCTTTATCGGAACTTACAGGAAGTTCCCGATGTGCGCTTGTCTCCAATTGATCGGGCTGGCCAAACGGCCGTTTTCCAGGGTAGGTACTCGGAATGGCCAGATAAAAGGGCCGGTGAAGACGCTGGGCGGGAACGCTGCCGATTGGTTGTAACTCAGTCAGAAATAGGAAATGCATATATGTGGCAGGAACCGTTATTTAGAAAAACACGAGTTGTTAGAGAGACGAGCGATGGAAGCCATCGCTGCATATAACAACATATCAAACATAAACGTGGCGACTATTGCTGTTTCATCCATTGTGTCGATCTTTTTGCGCGTTTTGCGCTGATTGATGACGTAACTCACTGTGCAGTGTTCTCGATGTGCTGACATTTCATCAAATTCCTTCCAGGGCCAAATATATATGGAGACAGGACCAGGGCTTCGGATCTCCTGGTCAATTTCACGCTCACGGTTTTACCCGGAAGTTCCGATAAAGGAAACGCACCTATTATTTTAGAAACTAATGCAGGTTTTTCTTTATTTATTCTTCCCAGAGTAATATTTTAGTGCTTCATCAGGCTCACTAGTCACTTTCAAATGCAGAAAGTAGAGTTATTTTGTCAGGTTTTAACACATCAGGCCAATTTAAAGGTGTGGGACACTGAAAACCCATTTTTAAATTATTATTTCTGATTATAATCAGTCACTCTGAGTTTTTCATGCAGGCTGAACATGAAAATAGTCTCCTCCACCTATCTCCTGCACAGTGCCGTGGGAACATATTTTCCTTTGGGGGTGCTGTGATCAGCCACACACACACATGCGCAATACATGTTTATATAGATATATATATTTATATGTAGTAGCTATATATAGCCTAGTAGTAGTATATAGTTGCATTTTTATTCTTGGTTTATTCTTCGAAATAACAACAGCTTATTGCCATCAACACTGAGGGAAAACCCCACAACGACATGTCAGAACTTCCAGAATCCACACCGAACCACTCACTCTGCAGCATCCACCACACCCCTTCACACACACGTTGCCTATGCAACTAACGGACAGATGCTCTGCAGGCTCTTCACTCAGTGGAGTGCACCAGCTGGGCGTACGCTCGGGCTTAACCTTAAGTCCAACGTAGATTTGAAAGTAGCTCGTTGTTAAGACGAGTGCACCACTCAGGCATAAGCCCTTCAGCCGCTACGCCCAGGTGTAACTTTTACACCTGGTCCACACCAGGCATAAGTTGGAAGATCTAGCCTAGAGTTATGAGCGTGTAAATAAGAAACAGATATATGTACAGACGGAGAACCTGGCACAGAGACTCACCGAGGATGCAGCTGATTCATTTGTTCTGTGCGTAAGGCGTTCATGAAAGACAGGCTATCACCAGAACTGTTTTATTCATTAAACAGCAGAGCATTGTGTAATGTCTATAATAATAATCCATACGATAGTTGACCTATTCCGATCATTTTCCTGGATGCAGCGTTCTCGCGCTGAGGACGTGTTGCTGCGCACACGGCAGAGGAAATCTGTGCGTAATGGCACCATCGTCGAACCGTGTCACTGTTAAACAGCTATATAATCACAACATTGTGAAGAAATAGGTGTGTTAAATTTATAGGATTAGTACATATAAAAAAATAAACAAATAACAGTGAATGTGTCATTAAATATAAACATTAACATTAATCGTCTAGTTGATTTGAAACAAACATAACATCAAAATAACATGACCTATGGTCTAAATAGAATAGATGTTCCGACACGCTGTAGCTGCATCATCTGACGCAGGAGGAGTTTAATGTCTAATTTTAATTTTTCTGCAAGTTCCAGCTTTTCTTGTTGAGTCTTTAACTTTGATGTTTCCATTGTGTAGATCTGCTTTTCCAGAAGTTTTTTAACTTAGCTCACCCTCCCTAGTCTCTTCTTTGTTTCTGAGAGGAACACGGCCTTTTTGGGAAATCCTCGTGCGTCATTAATGTGCGGCTTCCCTCCTCCGGTCTCTCATTTGAATCTAAAATGTTTAATATTGTTAATAAAACATAGGTGTGGATAATTTAGGATTTCTTCATGAAAGACCTGGCTGTCAGATTGGTCCCTTCCTCAGCGCAGCGCTCATCCTCCCAGATCTATTTATCAGGTGACATGTCGGAGCTGAACAATGCCATAAAGGCCGACAAAACCAGGAGAATCCGCTCCAAAAATATGCCTAATCATAGAGCTGTATGGCAAAGCTTTGGAAGAGGACTCCCGCCAGTCTGGGGATTTTTAAGAGCAGACTGGTCTTTTTTGTTCGCGACAGATCTTTCCATTTTTTCACCTTCTCAACTGTACGCACTCAGCCGTCACACTTTTATTGGCAGCTGTGATCATTATCCAAACAGCGGGGGGGTTTTGTGTTTCTTTTGTATTTGTGTTTTTAAATTTTGTAGAAGGATGCCTCCCTCTTCCATCCTTGCAGCGCTTGGCCTGATGCGTTGCAACGAGCACAGCAACACTTGTATCCTCGTCAGCGCGCGCTAGGTGCAGTGTGTATGACATAAATTAAATGTAAAAAATAAACATTTACATTTTTGGGGAAATAATACTATGTATGTGTAGTAGTGTTCAATTAAATTCAAAATTAAATCAAGTAAAATATTTTGGTTTAATTTTGCCTGCAGAAATTCAACATGCATATCATTTGTCATCCACCAGGGGGTGCTGAAGCACCCTCAGCACCCCTACTTCCCACGGCCTTGCTCCTGCATTAGCGTCTGATAGAAAATAGATGGTGAAACTCTACGATTAGAAAATCCTGACAGTGTGACATCACACTGTCACTTAACATTCATGGACTCACCCATCTTGACTCACGACGGGGAAGGTTGTTGTTGGTTTAATGTCCAGGAAACAGCAGAGAACGTCTCGGCTAGTAGAAGCTAACTGCTAGCATTAGTAACTCCACCACACAGCAGAACTCCTTCAGGCTTGTGTTATTTGTGGAGATAAAACATCAACATTGCCGAGAAATCAGAGTCAGTGGTAGAGTCGTGTTGCTGTTAGCCAATCAGAGGAGAGATGTCCGGAAATCAGACTCCTCTGATGTGGCATTCTGCTATTTCCTGAAACAAGCCCCGAGTACGGCTTGCAAGGCATTCATTCCTACTAGAGACCACTGAAAATGTATTGATTAAACAAGTGAACTACACCTTTAAGCAAGTGAAAAACAGCTGTGTCAAATTCGGATCCAAGGAGTTTGATATCTGCATGTCCCTTAGGCCTTTCCTTATCAGGGATGAGGACGGGTATCCTGGAGGCTTGGAGCTGTTCTCCCATAATGCTGAACAGGTGGTGCATATAAAATAACATCCATGTGAAAACCAGAGACTCAAGGTTTTCCAACAGAGCATCATGTTTTAACACTATTATGGACGGTGATCAGCAATTTCATTGGTTCATTCAACTCTTACTCAATTCATAGAGACCTTGGTGAGCTTTTTGATTGTGTCTACCAAAATTTTTTTGGAGGTCAAAGTCAACATTAGTTGACTTTCAGATGATTGTCTGAGCCCTCTGACATAAAACATGATCACATTCCAGGATGGCCTCCATACAAGCCTTCCTGTTTAATTCAGAATCCAGTTTAAAGCTTTATTGCTTGTTTATCAGAGTCTTAATGGGACTGCTGGCACTGATCTGAATTTTTGCAACCTCACACTCCAGGCAGAACACAATGATGCTCATAAATCAACTGCTCTTGAACATTCCTGAATCTGGACTTGTGTACAGAGGGCAAAGATGCTCTAGTGATAGCAGGACTGCTGCAAACCTTTATCATAACCCCCAAAAATCTACAATCATGACAATTAGTAGTGATCAGATTTAGTTTTTTCATTTCACAAACATTCCTCCATACCACTAGTCTGCGCTGTTTACAGTAATCAAGATGGACTCCAGTCATTAGAAACCCAATCTGGTTTCAACACTGTCATGGTGGAGCAAGTTGATCTCGGGGGTGCTTCAGTCTCAAAAAGACTACTTGTAAAACGTTTTAATCCTTGTTATGAAATAATGATAATACATTATCTAGTTTTTAAAACCTTTTTAGTCTAATATCAATCAAATAAATATGTAATAATTCATTTTATTTTACCAGTAATAAAAACAAAAATAAATAAAATTGGCCCTCGTCACCTGTAGATCCTGCAGTAGACATGTCTAGGACTGGATGTGACAGGTTTTTGATGCAATCCTGATTCTCCATCTGGATGCTTTAAGGCCAGAAGGGTGTGATGCAAAAAATGACTGTAGAAATACTGGACAAACCCCACCCATAGCGTTCTGGGGGGCAGCTAAATGGGCAGTCCCCACAACCGCCATCTTGACCGTGTAACTCGTGTCATCAAAAATGGACAAAGAGGCGGAGCTGAAAGTGGGGCTGTGAGGGTGGGAACAAATGATTGGCACCCGTCAAACTGTGAACCAATGTAGCTACGAGCTAACCTGAAGCTAACACGGAGCTAGAAGCCAACATGTGGTTTCCGGCGTGTTTAGCCAGAAAAACACGGTTGAGTGACTCAAAAGTGAAGCACACATCAACTGAAAGAGCTGCAGTGTTTCTGTGGTCTCCCTCAGAGAGCTCTCCAGACAGCTAGGACGACTAAAGCCACGCATGTGAGCCAGGTGAAGCTGGGCAGCCGCGTGGTTCAGATGCCCCAGGAGACAAGAGCAGCTTAAGGAAGAGAAACGATACCAAAACTTGGTAATTCTCCCTTCTGCAGCGGCAACCTCACAGCTCTCTGACCGATGTGGACCAACGTCGCCCAGAAATCTATACTAGCCTCAGTTAGCTTACCTAGCTCGAGTTTCGGTACCCAGCCAGCCCCACCAACACGTCATATTTCAACCCATCTTTGACCGAGCAGTGTTATGTTTAACACAGCATTTTCCCCCATTCAACCAGTGAAATAAAGAAAAGAAATATAATTTTACTTACTGATAAAAATGAAGCAGAGACTTCTTGGATGATTTTTTTAGTGCAATCAATACCACAGCTAGCCATCTTTGTCCAATAATTCCATGATTAACATCCAAACACGAACACACAAGGGATACAACTAACATAGAGTCAAAATGGCCGAACATCTATTAACGTGTGGTTGAGGCCTTCCTCAGAGCTAGCCACTAGCGCTAGCTCTGACGTCCATGCTACCTGTCAATAAAATCTAATTATTCATAATTTCAAGCATTTTATTACACCTAAATGGAAGAGTTACAAAACATTCACCCCCTCAGAGTTGTCATGACTGTAAACTAAACCTATTAAACCTAAAATGTTTTTTGTACCAGGCTGTAAACATGTTTATTCCTGCTGTGAAGTTGGCATTTTTAACATGGGAGTCAATGAGGATTTGCTTGTTTCTGGTCCCAGACCCTAGTGGATGAGGGTGGAACTGCAACTTTTGTCACTTCCTTGTTGGCTTCAGGTCTGGGGTCCTCCGGTTCCCCTTTGGATGCAAATCTGAGGCAATAGTCTAAAAGGGGTTAAAGGCCAAAGAGGTTTGAAGGATTGGATAACTTCAAGCTAACCGTTAAATGCATTTTATCCACTTTTTTAGGTCAGTAAACCAAATAACAACAAATTTTAACAAAGAACTGATCTCAATAGTGACTTTAATCATGGCTACAACCCAGTTCTTGTTTCCTGGCATTGATTGGATTGATATGTGATCCTAGTTTTAGTATTTGTTGGCTTTTATTGTGAAAGGTTTTAAGTCAATATTCATATTTGTTTAACATTCTAACATTTTCTGGTTTTATCATTGATTCACTAATTATCAGTGCTATATGGTATTATTTTGGTCAGCTAAAGTTGTTTTTAAACAGAATAAACTTGTCCACCAGTTACTGGTTTATTGCAGCAGCTGATGGCTGCGAGTAGGAGGTGTACCACTGCTGTCGCATGTTTAAATCAAATCCCTGTAACCTCTGATTGTTAATGTAAGATTGCAGGGATTATTTTAATCATTGAAGCATCTGTTAATGTTATCCTCACCCTGAAGAGCTTTGGCTCCTCACTACAGCAGCTGCTGTCTTATGATTCCCTCCTGCTGATGAAAGCAGCATCGGTCTAGTTAGCTTTTTATTTAATGCTTCTTTACTTCAGCTTAGTTGTTTCTAATATGATCATTTCTGCCTTCTAGCATTTAAATGAGACTTTTGCTGTTTTTAACTTAAACTTCAAGAGTTTTCATGTTCTTTTACCTTATTTAAATGTGTTTTTGTTATCGTACTGTACGTCTGAAATAAACATTGAACTACAGTGTAGAATAAATCATACAAGTCATTTTTATCTGCTGCTGGAGAAAAACGAGCATCAGTTTGTGTTTAAGCAGAAAGAAAAACTACTGTCTCTGCTGACTGTATCTGTTGATGTTGTGCTCATTCACTGCTGTCGGCCTGATCAACATTTACGCTCCGAGCCGAGTCGTGGCTGTCGGTGAATCCTGCTATTGTCCCCGGGACAAAGGGGCATGCTGCAGATAAAATACAATACAGATGATTTAAAGGAGCTGGCTGTGGGTGTCTGGTGGAACAGGTGAGAGTTCATCTGCTGCCACTCAGTGATTAAAGAAAATTGGCAAAAATCTAAACTTTTTATGCAATAATGCATCAGAAAAGATACAAAATCATTAAGTAAATGTCCTGAAACATTAAAAAGATGATTTTTAGATGATGTTTAATTAAATAAGCACCAGTAAGAGGAAGCAAAAGTATGTTGCTGTATTTATGAATGAATAGAGAATTGTTTTCTCAGAGATGGTTATGAATGTGATTCTCATCAGCTGTCAAACAAAGCTCCACGACTATCTAACCAAGGACTACACACAAGTAGTTATTAAGAGCATAAAGCTTATCATACAGTCAAGTTCTAAGAACCTAACAAGATCACTAGTGTTGCTAAACGTAGTGATCTGGGGGCATCAGCACAGATCTGAGCCCCCCGAGCAAAAGGCACCTCTGAACGGTGGCGCCGGCCACATCCAGGAGGGAGGGGGGGTGGAATCTCATACTCAGTGTGCCCCTGTCCGTGGTGCTGAACTCTGCTCTGAGAAGGACAGGTGGCAGCCGTAAAAATGATCATATATAAATTAAAGAAGCAATTCAATCATTTTTATTTGTTAGTCACAAATAGGTCCTATTCATTTCCATGGAGGGGGCGGGGCTTTAAAGTAACACCAGAACCAGGTGCTTTTTTGTTTTCCAGTTCATTCCTCTGTTTAATTATACAGCACGGGTCTCGTGTGCTTAAACAGTTACCACAGTGTTTGCCTTAAGAATAAAAGCACTGCTGAAGCCAGTTTCAAAATAAAAGCTGAGTTTGAATGCAGAATTATGTTCCACTAAACTCACACGAGCAGTAAAATGTCTAATCTAGATACTGTACTTACTATTGCTGCAGAAGATAGTTTGTGTCTTATTGAGGGAAAAGTGTGATGCATATTTAAAAATCACAAGTTGCCAAGAATATACATGAACAAAACCCTTGAAAGAGGCGTGCAAAACCTTTAGATGTTCTTCCGATATGAAATGCAAATAGGCTCTCTCTAAAAGAAAAATTCTATTTCAAGCATCACTGATAACTCGATATTTTCCACGTTTCTTCTTTTTTTGTATCCGCCCACTCAGTCTTGGTTTTGACAAGCGCAATTTAGACGAGGATTTTTGAATATTTTGTGCACAGATTTTAATTTTCAATGGTCGAGGCAGAAATTCTCCTGAAATATAAAATGCACCCAAATGAAAATACGTAAAGCCTCCTCGCAAGAAATCTATTCAAAACTTTTAGCTTCTGCCAGATAGCTGTCACAC
Source organism: Aphyosemion australe (assembly GCA_006937985.1). Classification (NCBI taxonomy): domain Eukaryota; kingdom Metazoa; phylum Chordata; class Actinopteri; order Cyprinodontiformes; family Nothobranchiidae; genus Aphyosemion; species Aphyosemion australe. The sequence continues at coordinate 16,349 of SSNS01000264.1, read as the reverse complement.
GAATGATTCTGCGTTTCAGACAAATGACATCTGAAGTACCTCGTCTTCGGTGAGCTCATGCCTGATTGAGTTAATGACATCTCAGTGGGACTTTAGTTACAGCTTCACTCTGCAGACGGAATACAGACAACATGAAATGGAAAAGGGAGCTCTTTGAATAATGCAGATGCCTCCTACACACACACACACCTTTGCTACTATCATTATCTTTTACAGTACACCTGGCTCATCCTCTGCAGCCGTCAGTCAAAACTTCTCCTGTCTCCGAGTATTCAAGTCAGTTTCCGAACTTTAGTCATCCTGCAGCTACTGTAAGTTTTAGACTTCAGCTATCGCAGCCTGAGCTTGTGATCAGTGTCAGAGCTCATGTTTCTGGCTTTTGTTAATATGAAATTACACCACTACCATCGTCATGCTCCCAGACTGTATTACTGGAGAAACAAGTTTGCCATCTGGAGGCGAAGCCTTACATATGAGTCTCTTGTCTGGAATCAGCGGTCTAATTAGGGCTCAGATTGTTGTATTGAGCTCAAATAAAAGCCTTGAACTCAGTAGAACATGTTCAGTGAGAACACTTAGAATTTATAAACACATGAAAACATGAATCAGTCCATGGAAAAGTTAGAGAATGCTGCTGAGACAGTTTGTCCTTTAAAACTGGTATCTTACTGGCCTTTGATGACATATTGCAACATTTGTGAGGGAGTTTCCAAAACGTCTCAAAACATTTGCAAGAGTTCTCAATTTTCCTTTATGACTTGCAAGAACGTTTAACCATTTATGGGTGTTTGGAAACTCTGGAACACTTCCCAGAAATGTCCTTGAGAAGAATGTGTGAGAAATTACTAAATTATTAAAGCAGCATTCCGCAACTTTGCAGTTATATGGTCTCTGTCGCCCTCTAGAGGCTTGCTGCGTAACGTCACTGTCGTAACATTAAATCTCTCTCTGGGGCATAAGAGGCATGTTTACATTCCTAATGTCAGGCAAAACAACGAAAACAAACTTTTCCACCTCCACACATTGAATAAATAGTTTTATCAGGACTGTATAACAACTTCATGCCCGACCAAACACAATAACCCTGGTGAAATCATTTATTACTTACCTAGCCATTAGCAGCACGGCTAGGTCAGAGTCCGTAGTTCATGCTGTTCTTTCTAAAAGAGCTCTCCAGCGAGGAAAAGACGGCCCAATAATAACTCTGGTCTTTGCTCTTGCTCTATCACGTTCTCCTTTTCTTTTCCTATATTCCTCTGATACGGGATTTCTAGCTTTCTTTGGTGAATCTGCCGCTGCTACAGCGAGTCTACGTTATACAATTATGGCAAGCCAAAGGGATAAAAAAATGTGCGTTCTAAACTCGCATTATGTCCGCCAAAACGCTCGTTCAAGACACGCGTTTTGGCGGACATAATGCTCGCTTTAGAACACGTGAGTTTTTGCCCCCTTTGGCGTCAAAACGTGCGTTCAAGATGCGCATTTTGGCGGACATAACGCGCGTTTAGAAAGCGTGCCTTTTTTATCCCTTTGGCTTGCCATTTTTGCCGTAAAACGACACAGAGTCAGTACTTCCAGCGCTACCCGAAGCTCAAAAACTGTATAGTGCAGTAAACAGACGTGGGACCCACCAACACTATCACAGGTATGAAATTGAACATAATAGATGATAGTATGACACAAAAACTTTACAAAAAAGCATAATTTTAAGGTGTAAAAGTTGCAGAATGTTGCTTTAACAAAGTGAAACATGATTAAGAAAAGAAATTTTTGTAAAACTGTTGCATATGAAGTTTTCCCGTGGTGTGTTGCAATTCATTGGGATTCCAAGTAACATTTTTGCATATTTTCTTGCAATTTTGAGACTTGATTTGCCAACAGAGTCCAGAGAGAGGCTGGTTATATAGTTGCAGCAACCAAAATGAAACATGGACACATTACTCATTCCACCTCTGCTACACCAAAAAATAAATATAATCAAGCATTAAAATATGATTAATCCTAGGTTATTGCTAACTTTTACTCTGACCTGTGGGTGGTTAGCTGCTATGCATGAGCCATTTTGTCTGGAAGCAATGTTAGCTGTAGGGTTTTGCATCTCTGGTCTATGCATGATACGATAAGTATTTCAATAAACTGGTCATGATTTCACATTGAGATTCTATTAAAGCTAATATTGTACTTCCTCATTAAAAAGGCACCAATCACAAACGGCTTTTGTTTTTAAATTACATAAGACTAGAATCAAAGTACACAATCATTTTACATATATGTGCAAAATTATTAGAAGCACCACTCTCGTTTCTGCAGATTTGTTAGTCTCTAACTCCATCCTATCATCACTCATAAACACAATGTAAAGAAGCTGAAACACCTCTATCGTATCATGGTTTAGGGCAAATCTCACTCCAACCAGGGTGGATGATTCCATCTTTATCTTGTTGAGATCCATTGCCTTAGATTTTGAGAAATTGTCTCTCATCTCAGCTGTGAGCAGCCCAGCACACAAGATTATGGTTTGTAGGCACCAACTAAACCACATCAGCTGCAATGAGATGAGAAGTTCCCAAGGCAGTAATCCTCCTGTCCTCGATGACTTTTTTAGATTCTGTCTACAAACACAACAAATAGAATAAGATACAAGGAGAATCCATTTTGAAGTTGAACCCACGCTAGCAACAAGCTTGATTTAGTTCCACAGATCTGTTCAGGAACAGGTGATGTACATTAACCTAATCAGCCACAAAATGACCCATAAGGTCGTAACACCAAAGAATCTTTAGTGTTTTTCTATTTAAAGTATTTCTCTGGAGTATTTCTTTTATCTGATGGCACCATCTAGTGGCTGACAAGCGTATCACACCAATAGTCGGTGGACTCGGGACTTTACGATGGCGACTGCACGTTTCTTGTTTATGAATGTGCTTCTGTAGCCGACAAACAGCTAAAACACGTTGTTTTACAAGTATTATTCTCATGTCATGTTGTGTTTTCATATATTTATATTTTAAAGACTTACTTATCCATGAAAAGTTCATCAACTCTGCATCAGCCGAGGTTCTTCCTTAAATTTGAAGCACGTAAGCAGTAGTCTAACGTATTGGTTAGTTCTGGTCGCCACTCAGTTTCCTATTGCATGGATTTTACGGGGCAGGGGGCGGGCTTAGCAAAAAAACAAACATATCACTTACATTATATCACACTACATGATAAGACAATCACTTTTACGGATTTCTGAAAAATCATGCATAATACCTGAAAGGGGAAAACTCCGGATTGCTGCTTTAAATCCTGCAGTTGGTCTAACCTCTTTCTGCTCCCACCACCGGTTTTGCACTTCTTCATTTTTACCCGTTTTTCAGATTAATTTGGGATTGTTTTGGTTTGAATTAATTATATTTTATAAAACTGACATGTGGTGTCTCTCCTTCTTTTTATGGCCTAACCCTAACCCGGTCATAATACTGAATAGCCCTTGATATTGGCAGTAGCACCACATACTCCTGCAATAGGGCCTGTGTCTGTGTCTCCTGATACATTTTATGCACAATGAGCAGCGAAAGGATTTTCTAGAAATATAGTTTTGACATAAGTTAATTTCTGTTGGTTGAATCCTGTTAAAAAGGTTAAAAAACAAACTGCATGATTTCCCCTTTTTTTTTATAAATGAATCTTTGGAACAAAAACAACTTTTCAACAAAAGCTTTAAAAAGACCGACATCACCTTCTGCTTGAAGCAGCATAAAGGCGGTGTTGAATGTGTTGTTGTGTGCTTCAATAGTCACTGTTGAAATTCTTGTTTTTAATTATCTAAGGATTTTTTTTTTTCAACTTTGAGGGTCAGAAAGATCATCCAATGGTGGATTCTGACTCTGAGGCCACATTTTGCTCATGCATGCTTTAAATCCTACCGGAGGGATCAGTGTGCACAGAAGCTGTGGGGAGGAACAAGATAAAGCTGGACGTACTGTAAAAAACCATCAAAGAGACTGGCATGAGACAGTAATAGAGCTGGATGCTTCAGAGTGTACCATGTATAGCAGGAGAAACAGAGACACAGTGAAAGAGTGGAATAAAGACAAGAGCAGAGCAGCAGGGACAGCCTGACAGACAGGTAGTGATTTACTGCCTTCCAGCCGACTCTCACTCTGTTGTCTCTGTCACTAATTGACAGTCAATTATCGCTCGATGACAGTCCCATCCAATGGCAAGTCAGTCTGCGTGAAGGCTTTGTTGACACCCCCGGGGGGACGGGCAAGTTTACAAGACTCTGGTGACGAAACAATCATGCTTGTCGACATTCTTTTCTCCTCTGAGGATCGTTTGGAGAAAGCCCTTTGTGTGAGGGAACTCTGGGGAAGACAAGCTCTCTCTAAAAGGAGGAAGAAAGGGGGCTTCTAAAGGATGCTGGTTGCAAAGTAGGTAATTATCATGTTTAATGAGAAAGGATAATGTCAACTATACTAAAAGAAAGGGATCGGATAGAGTCTATAAAAGCCTGGTCATGCAGGGGAACACCCTCCAGCTGGAATGAGGTAGGTTGGAAAGCCCATGAAGCTGTCAGAAGTGGAAGCGGTCCTTGTACAGGTGCAGCTCCTGAACAAAACTAAATTCAGTCTTGGGCTGCAAAATTTTGAGAAAATACATGTTTTAACTTGACATATTTTACCTACAGTCAGGTCACCTGCAGCATGTGACCATATGTGACCCTTTTTTTTGGGCCAACTCAGTACCAGAGTCTCTTACGGTTTACCCTCAGTTTGGTCACCATTTCTGACTCAAAGGAACTAAATCGAGAAGCATTTGAGAGAAATTCCAGGTGCATGAAACAAGGAAAACACTGGCTTTTAGGAGGATGTCAATGCTGAAAGTCTATTTCTATCCAAATGATCTATCATCGGCCGAACACTTAAGCTTGGTTTATGCTTGACGCATGTACATTCCGCACGGAAATAAGCGCAGATGGAAAGCGTGTCGAAACTTGCAGCATTTATGGTTCCTTCCTACCTTCTGCGGCTTGTCTCCACTGTGAGCCAATATTCTCCCAGACTGTAGGGGGCGGCATGCATCCAACACTACACCATAGTAGAAGTTTTACATTTTTCACTGCTTCCTCGTCTTTTTCGAGTGTGACAGCAATTTCTCTCCACTAATTACCAATATTTTGACCACAGTGATCTTTATGGGCCGAATCATAGAGATGTTTGTATTTACAAACCTCCGCCAATATGAGCTCTTGCTAGTCCGCCATCTTTTTCCGCGCGGGACTGTCCGCGTAGTTAGAAAATTTCCTAGGTGCGCGGTGCGGAAATTTTGGGCTGCACGGAGGCCATGTGGAGGGGCGTGGTTGCTAAAATGAAATAATTTGGCCGCGGACCTCGCGGACGCGTCAACCATAAACCAACCTTTACTCCCACAAACCCCCACCCCACAACCCGCCTCACTTTGCTGGACGCTCGCTTTGTTCCTCATTTATCCTCACTCCCGCACTCCGCACATACTCACGGACATCGGATGACTGGACACTCACCCCCACCCCTCCAAGAAAAATGCAAAGTGCATATTTGAAAATGATTTGACGGCAAAACATAATAATATTTTGATTGGAGAGAAGTTAGGCAAATTAAATTTTATTGATAAAAGCAAATTCAAACATTTCCACACAGTCTAATTTTATTTGTTAAATTTAAGGTTGAATATGGAAAATTTAAATAAAAAGTTATATTTAAAAAAAATAATACCTCCACGGGGCATTTAGAGGTGTGCAGAATTAATGTACAGTTTTTCCTATAAAAGCTATATTTAAAAAAAAATCTAAATTCTATTTTGACGAATACGACACTGGGTTTATGTTTACATCTACCAGCCACTAGAGGGCACCATTGCGGTAAAAGGTCCGCTCGGCAAGGCGATGCTGGGCCTGTGTAAAATGGCGGAGTCGACAAGTCAAACAGCTGATTCTGAGCCCAGAAGATGTTCGAACGGTAAATACTGTTGTAAAATAAACTCATTAGTAGAAATTAGTCCTTACCCTGTACGATTCATCACTGGACATGGTGCTGGCTGCTCACTTCACGTATCAGCAGTGAACCAACACCCCGATGGCTGGAAAATTTGTTCTGTTGTTGTAATACCACCTCTAAACAGTAGATGTCGCCATTGTGTCCATGTTTCATATTCAACCTTTACAGAACAATTTAATTTTTTTTGAACGTTCCTCTGAAATGGCGTTCACAATTAGTCACTAGCAGTGAAATCCTAGTGAGCTCACATGCTCTCTTAAGTTGCTGCTTGTAGGCTTAGATACAAGATACAGCCAGAATCCAGTTCTGCAGCATGCAGAAACTAGCTACTTCCTTGATGTTTTTCTTTTTTTTATTTCCATTTATCCACCAACTGCCAATAAACTTGGATGTGATCCATATGTGAGTGCCCTCCTCCCCCTGCTCAGTACAGCTGTAGTAAAGGCAGCAAGGCCAGGGATTTAAAAAGCACAAAATACAATCATCGTCTTTTCTGAATACAAGATTTTCACTTTTCAGATAAAAGGCTTTAGCCCTGGTTCTGTTATCTTTACTTGCACTGGATTTTTCAAACACCAAAAATGTGTGAATTTAGCTTTTGGGAGTCGAGGAAGAGGCATGACAAAATAAGAGCATGCTTGCAAAGCAGGATGTGATGAAACAATTTAAATACTGTTTTTATTACATTTTTCTTGAGTTGGTTTGAAACAGAAATGTAAATCACAATACTAATCTGATTAGTCATTCCACTCTAGTGGTATGACTAACATTCAGTTAGGTCTTTTGCTCGGATATGATGCAGCTCCTGGTCCTTTTTCTTCCAGTCCATGAAGGGAAATTAATCTCTTCCTCTCTTCCTGCTAAGCATGGTTTCTGAGGCGTAAAGCCTCCCTGAGATCTTCACACCTGCTGTTCATCTTTTCAAAGCAAAGGCGCGAGACGCTAGAGAAACAACAGCTTTGCCATGCCACGTTAGCCATGTGCAGCCTTGATAGAGCCACGAGGGGGTCGTCCTGCTGAGAGAACAGCTACCGACATGTGTTCAACAGCAGCAAACACCTGCATCGGCTCTGACTTGGCCCTGCAAACGGCCTGATGAAATTTAATGAATCTTCTTGGACTCTGAATCACTGAGCCTGAGTAAGATTCAAAATCTTTTCTTTTTACAAGTCATAAGGAATACAGGACGTACCTGAGCTTTGAGATTTTTGTGAGATGTTTACACACAATCTTTGTAGTCATGAATGTCATTAATTCAGTTTGTCGTTAAAAAGGCTTTGATTGTTTTAAATAAACATTTGAATGTATATGTTCTGTTTCTGACTGGGAGGTCAGACTTTGATTTTTATTTTTCCAACTTGGACGTCGGGATTTCCGAGTTCCGAGGACAAATCGAACTCACCATAAGTCCCAGCAGACCGGACCAGCAACTGTGAAGTTGCAAGTGTAATATTCTGGCCACAGGGGGCGACAGGGGCTGGGTGGCCTTTCATTAACCCTGTAAAGGGTCATTTTAGCACATACTGGCTCAAGAAAATTATATAAAAATATTTTAAAAGTTGCAAAGTGTCCCTTTAAGCCTGAAGGTCCCCCAATTGGGTGATGTTGCAGTTTAGCAGCAAAAGAAGTGTCCCTTTAAAGTTAAACACACAGGCTCAAATAGATAAACACAAATGATAATATTTAATTAAACATCTCTTAGAATGTTGAAGTGTGATCAAATTTTGTGTTTGAATTTGTCACCACACTGCAAAAACTGATTTCCAAGGAAGTGAAAAAGTCAAATTTTTAGTAGGGCTGTCAATCGATTACATTTTTTAATCGCGATTAATCGCACGAGTGTCCATAGTTAACTCACGATTAATCGCAATTTTTTTTTATTATTCAAATTTTTCTTATTTCAACTATGGAGTGGACAAATATACTTTTTAAAGAAAATATGTTTATTATAACTGTACCAAACAAACATGATAAATACACTCCAGTATCCTCCTCAGAAAAAAAAATATTCAAAAGTGCAATTAGGCATTCCCTCCCACACAATAACACCTTATATGGTTCCACCATAAGGAATCACAAAATCAACACATGTGGTACTAAAACAAGGACAAAGGGAGGAGTGTGATAATTAACTAGGACTCTGCCTATTTAGCACATTTTAAATATATCTTATTATTTTTAACAAAAATATAAGGCAACACTTCTGTTTTTTTGTTGTTTTTTTGCTTTCTTAATCCATTGAACTCAGACAAAAGTAATGCAACAGGGGTCAAACTCAAATCAGCTGATGTTGCTGAACTGTGACCCACACACACACACACACACACACACACACACACACACACACTCAAAGTTATTCTGGTAAGCTATCAATTAATTTTTCCCGGATTTTTTCCATCGGCAAAACAGGCAGCACATTTTTTTTATTTTTCTGTAGATTATTGAATTATGTTGGGACAGAATGATGACGCTGTCTCATCAGCTGAGAGGTCCAGGTTGCAGCGCTTCGAACACAGGAATTAAATACTCAATAAAAGTAAACAAACTGTACCCTCCTCCTCCGTTTCGCCACCGATCATGTTCAGTTGAACTCGATCCGCCTCGTCGTAATCCAGAGAAAAATACCGAGCTGCGGGTCACTTTCTACACACTGTTTACACTCGCTTTCTGAGCGGTTACGTCATCGCCGGCTTTACACTCATACTGGAAGCCTGGTAGGCGTAGGTCCCCGCGCGATTTAAAAACACTATTTTTATCTTAAAAATCCAGCCGTGGAAATCCTAAAAAGAAATTGACTTGAGGGTTTAATACATTTTTACACATGTGATTCAAAGGAAATTTGCCTCTGGCCAATGGCTTGTTCCTGCTTCTTATTTACGTCAGGCTATGGAACGCGAGGAGGGCCAAAACAAAACTACAGAAGCCTGCGCGTTAATCGCACGTTAAAAAAATGTTATGCCGTTAACGCATTAAAAATGCGCTAATTTTGACAGCCCTAATTTTTAGACATTTTAACTTATTTTTTTGTCTAAAAAAATCTCTAGAAAAATAGCATTACTTAAAATAATGTAAATATGATTCAAATGTTCTTGTTTTGAGTAAAAAAAAATCTGCCAATGGGGTTAGCAAAATTTGCTTGGCTAGAAATCTTAAAACTAGCAAATAAATCAAAATTTAGGTTTTTGGGTTTTTTTGCCAGCAGAATTTTTTTTAATTCAAAACAAGAAAATTTGGATCACATTCAAGAATATTTAAGTAATGCTTTTTTCTAGCAAATAATTATTTTTCTTTTCAGACTAAAAATAAAATAAAATGTCTAAAAATGAGACTTTTTTACTTTCTTAGAAATCAGTTTTTGCGGCGTATCAACAAACTGGTTGGTAAAATTCTGTTCTTTGCAGAATTGATAGAGTTCATTTAAAGTGGTTAGACTGCAGCATCAGGTATGTCAGCTCCTTTTTCTAAGTCTAGCAGGGACCGGACCGCAATTCTGAAGTTGCAAATGCGGTACTCTGGCCACAGAGGGCGGTGGGGGTCAGAGTGGCATTTCATTAACCCTGTAAAGGGTCATTTTAGTCTGGCTTTAATAATACCCTCTTTGTCTAATCAGAAACCAGTTCTTATGTGTGTTTGGGGTCCTGGACAGCCTAAACCGGAAGTGGGCATGGTTCACCCGGCAGTGGGTGTGGTTTAACTCGGTACATTATTTTAAGTCTGAAATGATATGGATTGATCACAAGTTGCTATATGTATTGTTTATTTGAAAACTATTTACAGTTCAGCCTCAGAATTGAGCTTCAGTGTTTTTGATCACAATAGTAAAGGAACTATTACAGAACAAATTTTTCAATAAACTCAGAACATGAATAATAAGTGCATGAATGAATATAACTGAACTCATACTAGAATAAGACACAACTTTTCAATTTTAATTTTTTTTTATTTTATGATCAAATTATTTTTTTCTAAAGTTCTTGGCATTTTTCCCCACAAAGTTAAACAAAACAATGTTGGTGTGTGTGTGTGTGTGTGTGTGTGTGTGTGTGTGTGTGTGTGTGTGTGTGTGTGTGTGTGTGTGTGTGTGTGTGTGTGTGCGTGTCTGTGTGAGAGAGGGAGAGAGAGAGGTTTTTCTACTGACCAAATATTCCTGTGCCGTATTTTTTTTATTTATTTATTCTTTATTTAACCAGGAAGGTCCCATTGAGATTAAAAACCTCATTTTCAAGGGAGTCCTGGCCAAGAGGCAGCAAAAGTTACAGTTACAAAATTTTTCAGTTACACAGACATGTGCAAAATTACAGAAGGCAATTACAACACAGGGAATCTGTCTCAAGGGCTCTCAGTCTGGCTTTAAATGTATTCAAGGAGATGAGCTCGGTTAGTTTGGTTAAGTAAATCCAACATTTCATTTTTAGAGCGTATTGGGGAGCTTCTGATGGTTTTATCTTAAAGCAGAGGCTTCTTTCTTGGTTTTATGGTAGACGTGAGCCTTGCTGGTGTCTAGGTAGCTCCTGAAAACTCAAACCAAATTTTTTACATTTCATCATGACTTTGAGTCAGTCCAATAAGTGTTGTCGAACAAATTCAGAGAAATCTTATCAATGATGATCACTAATGAAGAGTAAAGAAACTGTAAGGGAACTTCTGACCAAAACTGTAAGCAGTAAACCACCAAAGGAAGCTAAGATTATTATTTTTTTAATAAAGTCACCTGTAATTAAGTTGCATGGTGGCTCTTTATTAAATGAATGTAACAATGGGATTCTGAGAGCACATATCCAGCAGGACCGCTCAATAAGACACCATCAAAGAACTTCCTGGGGCGTTAATAGATGAAATGATTGTTTTGTATCAACGCAATTATTTGAAAACAGCGTGATTTCTTTAGAAAGGAATCTGGTTATTTTTCATTCAAATGAGTGCAAGACGCTGCGGGGCAGCCAGCGCAGACGTATTGTAAACATTAAAGCCAAACTGAAGAGGCAGCGTGAGACAAAAACACAGGATTAAGCGTGTGTAAACAAAGCATATTAACCAGAGGAAATGCTCTGGGTGTTCATCTCCAGACGTTCCCGAGTCAGGATCTGTACTGACTATTCCAATAGGAATCTCCAAATTAAAGAGAGAAATTTCATAAAAGAAAAGGAAATAAAGAAAGTGAGAGAAAAAGCAAAGCCCACCTCTCCCTCCATCCGTACCCTGATTAATTAGTTTCAAGTTATCCATGAAAGCAATACGCCGATAAGACCAGGACAAACAGAAGCCAATTACCAGCGTTTCCCTGTGAGCTCCGAGCTCCCAAACACCAGCAGGGCTGATTGAAAACATTTAGGGCTTCTTGAGGGCTGATTGGACAGGTGTTGTTGGGTTTTTGCAACTCCTCTGTTTGCCTGGCAGCACATCTTTTCATTAGGAAGCCAAGTAAACACCCTTATCACGCCACCTCCATCGAGCACAGGAGACAAGACCCTGTGTTTAAAAATAAACAAATACGAAGCAGGTCTACAACAACAGCTGTGACTGAGGAAAACCCGGGTTCTGGGATGACAGGAACGATCTACTGCACATTAAACCTGACAGACTCTTTGGTAACGGTGCAGGAAGGCAGGGCTTAAAAACCTTCGTCTGTCGGAAGAGGAGGGGCTAGTCAAAAATGGGCTAATGTGTGAACCGAGCTTTAATGCTCAGATATTAATCTGACCGACCATCACTCCAAATGTTAGCTCAGTATCTGTGAAATTTATAATCCTTTTTGTCTTTGCAGCCATTTAGAATTGGGTTGACCCCAAAGGTTAATCAGAGCTAGATGTACATCCAGTGAAGACTTTCTGGATTTTCTCAGGTGGGAGATAATTACTGATTACCAGTGGATTATTCTGATAGATGATGAGCATTTTGGCACTTGTGGGACTTTTATGAGTCAAACTCTTGTTTAATAAGTCCAGTCCTCCATCTGGTCTACTTTGTGTTTTTTGAAGATGTTTTTCCTCTCATACAAAAAACTTTCTCCCATGAACTTTTTTTAAAAGCTATATTCTAAACAGAGGAAACTCTTCAGATGAAATACAAAACATCTCTGATTTAGATTGTCAAGTCCCGTCTGAAGGCCCATTATTATGTCCAGGCGTTTTCTCCATTGGGCTCTGCAACTTTGACTTGATTTTAATTGATTAATTATTGTTTTTTTATCTGTTTTATGCTGTTTTTATTGTCTTTTTATTTTAAAGCAACATTCTGCAACTTTTACACCTTAAAATTATGCTTTTTTGTAAAGTTTTTGCGTCATAGTATTATCTATTATGTTCATTTTCATACCTGTGATAGTGTTGGGGGGTCCCACGTCTGTTTACTGCGCTATACCGTTTTTGTGCTTTGGGTAGTGCCGGAAGTACTGACTGGGTGTCGTTTTACGGCAGAATATGGCAAGCCAAAGGGATAAAAAAGCGCGCATTCTAAACGCGCATTATGTCCACCAAAATGTGCGTCTTGAACGCGCGTTTTGACACCAAAGGGGGCAAAAACTCGCGTGTTCTAAAAGCGAGCGTTATGTCCGCCAAAAGCGCATCTTGAATGAGCGTTTTGGCTGACATAATGCGAGTTTAGAATGCGCATTTTTTTAATCCCTTTGGCTTGCCATAATTGTATAACGTAGACTCGCTGTAGCGGCAGATTCACCAAAGAAAGCTAGAAATCCCGTATCAGAGGATTATAGGAAAAGAAAAGGAGAATGTGATAGAGCAAGAGCAAAGGCCAGAGTTATTATTGGGCCGTCTTTTCCTCACTGGAGAGCTCTTTTAGAAAGAACAGCATTAACTACAGACTCTGACCTAGCTGTGCTGCTAATGGCTAGGTAAGTAATAAATGATTTCACCAGGGTTATTGTGTTTGGTCGGGCATAAAGTTGTTATACAGTCCTGATAAAACAATTTATTCAATGTGTGGAGGTGGAAAAGTTTGTTTTCATTGTTTTGCCTGACATTAGGAATGTAAACATGCCTCTTATGCCTGAGAGAGCGATTTAATGTTACGACAGTGATGTTACGCAGCAAGCCTCTAGAGGGCGACAGAGACCATATAACTGCAAAGTTGCAGAATGCTGCTTTAATTGTTTAATTGTTGTTTTTTATCTGTTTTATGCTGTTTTTATTGTCTTTTTATTTTAATCTCTTATTGTATTTTATTGCGATTGTCTTTTATTGTTGTGTTCAGCACCTTGGGCTTCTGCTAAAGGTTGTGGAAGGTGCTATATAAATGAATAAATGAATGAGATACAGTTTTCTTCATTTGAACATGACATATTTTAGATCACCCTCTCCTGGATGCTTGAGAACTTTCCCCAGCATATCAGAAGAAGTTGCTCAGAGATTCATAAAAAAACATGAAAACCAGGTTCAGGCAGCAGATCAGTCCAGTAGAGCTGTAGAGTCATCATCTGACAGGTACTGGCATACCAACACAACTCGTTCATGTTGTGTTTGGGATTCCCTCTGATTGGGTTTGAGGTGTTTATTGGTCTGAAACCCACGTGTCATATGCATTAATAAAGCTACAGGCCACATGAAAGCAGATTTAAAGACACTTTTATGTTTAGTGCTGCGACCCGATGTCTAGGATGGGTTTTGCAACCAAACAGGGAGACCAAACAGAGGAGTGCGGATTTAACAAAACTGATTTATTTAAATAATGCAAATAAAAAATATGTAACGGTCAGAGAGGACTATCCACTGCACAGGAGAGACCCCCGGTAAACTGAAGAGCAGGCTTTAAAGGCAACAACACACCAGGTGCATCTGATTGTTTTCCTGCAACAAAAGAGAAAGAAACAGAACAACCAAACACAAGTAAAAACCTAAAGTGATGGTGGGGTTGTCACAGAGATTCACCTTTTTTTAAAAAAGCAGATTTAAGTGTCCTCTTTTACTATTTTCACCAGAGTGAAAATGACACCTTCTATTAATAGAGTTTTATAATTACATTACTGACCACATAAGTGAGGTACAGCGAAATATAAATAAAGGCCATGCAGCAAATATACCTAATGCTCTTTTATTAAGAAGATAAAGCTCTCTGCGCGTCATCCACTCAGGTTGGTGCTCTACAGCTGGAGGACATCCAGAATGAGAAGCAGAAGAGCTGGATCACTCAAATGAGTATAAATATGTTTTAATAGGTGCAGACAAAAGAAACTAACGTTTCGACACCTTATGTGTCCTCGTCAGAGACCCTAACCCTAACCCCAGGCGTAGCACCAGAGCTGCTACAAAGGAAACCTGTAAAAAGATGTCCTCGCCTCAGGAACGGCGCTTGTTTTAAACTGTTTTGGCGTCAATTATGGACTATTTAGATTTGGGCTTTTATTTGAGATGAGCAGATGGAGGTACTTAAGTCACTATTTTGAAAAGAGAGAGCATTTTGACTGATTTCCGTAGCGACAAATATGTCATGTTGTTCGTTGTTCTGATTGGTCCTAGCGCTGTCCAATAGCATGTGGAAACAGTTTGAAAGACAACAGTTGATTCCACCCCACGACTGAGTTTTGTCTAGTTTAATGTGAATGCTGTAGTAACAGCTTTGGTACACCAGAGGGCGGAAAAAATGTTATAAAGGGACACTAGTCACTTTTGGTTTTTTGGGGTTTTTAGCACCCCCTAGTGCTCGTTGGTGAAACCGAAAGTAAAACTTATCTCTCCTCGCTTGCGTTCGTCTTTTTAACACCTTAATCTAACTGCTGAAATGTCTCCTCAGCCTACATTACTGTCTACAGGAGCGATTCATCACTAAATCAAACAAATCAGCCGTGTTCATGATCTAAAACATGCAGGAAACATGCTGGAGCCAGACTGCAGAGCCGCAAGCTGAATTTTTCTAAGTCCAAGCCGACCGGACCGGCAACTGTGAAGTTGCAAGTGGAGTATTCTGGCCACAGGGGGCGACAGGCGACAGAAATCCGTAAAAGTGATTGTCTCATCATGTAGTGTGATATAATGTAGGTCTTTTTTTTTTTTTTGCTAAAATCCATGCAATAGGAAACTGACCGGCGACCATAACTAACCAATAGCATTAGACTAACGTTTACATGCTTCAAATTTAAGGAAGCACCTCGGCTGATGCAGCGTTGATGAACTTTTCACGGACAAGTAAGTCTTTAAAATATAAATATATGAAAACACAACATGACATGAGAATAATACTTGTAAAACAACGTGTTTTAGCTCTGTTTGTCGGCTACAGAAGCACATTCATAAACAAGAAACTTGCAGTCGCCATCTTAAAGGAAAAGTTCGCTTTTTTAGACATTAAGTTTTATGTGTTCCTTCACCCACCCAGTGCTCTGTAAACTTTGACCCATTTCACACACACACCCCTGCTCAGACATTTTCAGGGGAGAAGTGATTCATAAACGTAGTTCTGGCTAGTTTCGGGGGCGCTTTATCTGCGCCGTTTAGCCTCACAAAAGGATTAGCCTCTGAAAGCATGGCTAATTTACATCTCACAAACAAAGAGAAAAAATTTACAACGTCACCTTACAACGGGACTATTTTTTGTCATTCGTATCCCTGCGCCGGTCCCCGCGGATATTAAACAGCGCTTCGTATGTCAGCTGTTTCACTGCCGAATGCCGAAAACATGTCAGACTCCGTCTCATCTGATGACGAATTTCATTTTAACACTATATCAGATGAAGAAGAAACTTATTTTACTACTAGGATATCTTTATGAGCCAGAGTACACGGATGAAGAATTGCATTTGCTACACAAAACACACACATCAACACAGATTGTTGACAAAGCTACACAGTCAAAAATAGGGGTACGGAAAGGGTACATTGTTGTGCCCCAAGGTACAAAAATGACATTAACACAGTCTACGGACAAATATTGGACCTCAGAGAACCTATCTGTACCTTTTTCATTGTCTAAAAGGTACACAAATGTTCCTTAGTATTAAAAGGTACACATTTGTACCAAATCTTTCAAAATGTACAGTTTCTGGTTATGATCTCCTGACTAAAAAATAGCCACTAGCAAAGCTACACTTGTGTAAATAGATTTAATAGTTTCAGTGTTCACCATATTGAAAGATCTTTGTAAAATTATTTGTTTTATTAAAAAAAAATGTCTAAAAATAAATTCAAAATGTGTTAACTGATTGTGTAAATTATTTTACCAAAAGACAGTGTGGCTCAATTGTGTGTGTGTAACTTGCGAAAGTTACTCTAATAGTTATCTGAGTACAAGATGAACTAATTCTCCTAACTTGAAAAAAAGTGTGTGTGTGTGTGTGTGTGGGGGGGGGGGGGGTTGTGGGGGGTACGGATAACTAAA